>JAIFZK010000114.1:5920000-6565000 GCA_027481765.1 Tenualosa thibaudeaui | reverse complement strand
TGGCCTCACGGAGGATCATTAACGAAACCACGTCTCTCTCCACATGCTCCTCAGTTTCTCCTCCTCCCCCCCAGCAGACATCGGCACTAATTCACAAATTTGAAACCCCTCATCACCTCAGAGGAGCGCAGTGGACTACAGGCCCATTCATCTGCATGGTAATGAGGCTGAGACACAGACTCTCTTGGCTATGCTGGCGTTCGATGCCTGCCACTCCTGCCTTTGATCCAGCAGATGATGACAGCCAGCAGAAAAGATGGCCGAAATGGGCCTCCGCCGTGTTTACGAAAACTGATTGGTTGTAATTACAAGTTGAAGCAGCGCTGCAGTTTGGCGAAAATCTACTGCAAGCTGTGGATGTGATTAATTGATTGTTTGATTAACGTGAAACTGATATGTAGTTAGTTAGCTAGCCAGTGCTGAGTTATCCTGAAAGGATTTCTAAATGCTACAAATTCATTTCAGGAAAACATATAGTGATGTGTGCAGAGTTATTCAGCCTAGGGTCTATCAGTCCTTCAGTCTGTCTATCTGTCTCTTTCTGTCTGTCTGTCTGTCCGTCTATCTTTCTCTTTCTGGCTGTCTACATGTCTGTCTTTCAATCCATTTCTTTGTCCCCATTGACTCATCCAAACTGAAGTTCGTCAGCTCTCTGACATACGGGGCCGGTTTCTAGAAAATTACGTTTTGCTCCTGCCTGTCTTTCCACATCTCCTCTCCTCTATACCTTTTCCCTTCCTATCTCATTGTCCCTCAGGTCTACACCCCTCCCCCATCTCTCCCTGACTATCTATTTTCCCTCGTGAAGAAAATGGAGAGAACATCAGATGAGGAGTGTGAGGAAACCACTTAGGCAGGTAATTGCAAACAAACGCGGGTGTATCTGACTGAGTTACAGAGAAGGCACATCACACAGACACACATAAATGCATACGCACACACACACATGCACATACACGTATAGCACTTCACATAAACACCAGGAGAATCTGATTGAGAAACAGGGTAGACACATCACAGGCAGCCTGAGCAGCTGCGACAGTACACACACACCAAACACACGCATGCACACACACACACACACACACTTGCCTCCCCTCCACTGGGCCCCTAATGGAACGCATAGATAAGATGACAGATTCTATTTGGAGGAAACAGCAAGAATTTGGTGTGTGATTTCCATTCTCTGTGTGTGTGTGTGTGTGTGTGTGTGTGTGTGTGTGTGTGTGTGTGTGTGTGTGTGTGTGCACTGTGGGGACTCACTGAGTGTGACAACAATGAACTGAAGCCTGGCTAATGCCCTCTCCTCCCACTGAGTGGACAGCAGGAGTTCCTCTTTCCTAAAAAACATCAGTGACCACCCAAAACAAGCGCTTTGGAATCTCTCTTCCCAAAAATTCAAACCCTTCCTGTCAAACCACAAACCCCACAAAACCTCAGAAATATTTGCACTGTGATGTGTACACACAAGTTCCACACCACAACACACTTTGATGTCAGTACAAAGCATGCATAAATGCAAGCATGAAATTATCTTTTTGGAGAGCGGCAGAATTGAGCTGACAGCAATGCACCATGGGATTGGTCTTGTCTGTATAGGAGGACTTTCACTCACATTTAATAATATATTTCGTCATAACCCAGAATGACTGGCCAGAACTGGCTTGTGCTGACAAAAACACAAATCCCTGAATGAGTCACTGTGGGTATCAAAGATTTGGTGGATATTAGCAACCTTTGGCTTGGTTATTAACATCACAACATGGAGCATACCCGTTCACCTAGGCAACAACGAATAACAACAGTGTGTCCACAGATGACATCACAGCCCTCACAGTTCAAGTGAAGGAGCAGCTTTAGTTACACAACGCACAATGACGTGATAGATCTCAAACAAAAACATTAACAAGTTTTGGTACTTTGGCATTGTCCAATTATGTGGGTATACTCCATAAACTAATTGTACAGCACTCTTCTGCATCCACAGGTATGGATGAGGTGCCCTTGAGCAAGGCACCTAACCCCCCAACTGCTCCCCAGGAGCTGTGACAATGGCTGATGTATCAATGGCTGCCCACTGATTCATGTGTGGGTATGTGTGCTCTGAGTGTTGTGAGATCACAGCTCTGAATGTGTGTATATGCGTGAATGCTGCCCCATTGGGTAGGTTAAAGGCAGAAGACAAGCCTCCCTCAGGGATAAATGAAGATAATTTAACTTAATAAACCAAAGCCCTGGGGGGCTTTTTGTACAACGGGCCAATGGGGTGATGAACATGGACACCAAAATCTGTCTTTCCCCCAATACACTTGACTGCAAGAATTACAAGGCATCATGACTCTCCTCTGCTTTTCTCTTCAAAAGCCACATTGTTACCAGAGCAAAGTGTTTCAAGTGTCCAGTAACACGATAGTGACAGTATTTCCAGTTGTCTTTACTGAGGAGAGAACAATCTGCTGATGCTCCCGCTCTTAATATCAGCAGATAAAAGAAGGAATCCATTTTTATTGCCACCACAGTCCACGCATGTGAGCAGAGAATTTAAAGGACTCATGGGCATGTTTAAAGGGCAGTAAATACATCCGGACACACGGTTCTCTCTCTCCCCTTTGCTGTCCCTTTTCCTGTCTCTCTCTCTCCCTATTCCTTGTCTCCCTTTCTCTCCCCCTCTCTCTTTCTCTCCCTCTCTCTCTGTCTCTGGCTGTTGAGTTGTCTTTAGACAGTGGACAGTAAATCCTACAGGCTCGGCTCAGCTCTGCTGTTCTCTGTGTTTCCATGCGAGTGGTTTGTCTTTCCCTTCAGGAGAGCAGTAAATCACGGCTGCCAACCTCCTGCGAGCACACACTCCGGACAAGCGCTCATCCTACGGGCCTGACGCTGCCTCCTACGGATTACACACACACCCACACATACACACACACAAATGTGCATGCACACACACACACATACACACAAACATACACACACACATACACATCTTACACACTCAGGCGTGAACACACACAAACACATACGGTTAAAACCTTTAGGCAGGTTGTGTGATTAACGACTGCGAGTTTGAATAATCTCAACCCGACTAATGAAGTTCTGTTGTTTATGGTGTGCTTAATGCTTAATGCACTCATGCCTAAACATACACATCCTCGAACACACACACAGACACACACACACACAAACACAGAAACACACACATACTAAAGGCTTCTTTATGACACAAGTTGTTGTCCGCCAGTACATCAGTGACATGCAATGAACATAACCACCATGCCTCAAGACTCATGTCTCACTCAATCTGACAATATCATGTACTTCACCTTTGCCCCCCCCCACTCCACCACCAATAAATCTCAGTGCCAGGACTTTAAAACATCCCTCTGGGCAAATGAATCTGTTTCTCCAGTTGGGGAGTGATCGCTACATTGGAGCAGACAATGTACTGCAGGAGAGAGAGAGAGACAAAAGACACTTTGATGTCTTAATGAATATTCTTTTTCCCCACACAGGACAATTCCTGAATGATTCCCCTGTTGGTTTCATTGTCTCCTTCAGGCGGTGGAGAAAATAGACCACTCTGGAGCTCTGGGTGTCAGGAGTTGGGGAGAGAGAGAGAAATAAGGGAGGGAGGGAGAGAGGGATGGAGGGAGTGGAGGGCTGGATTACCCAGTGCACTGGTTTAAACAAAGCTCTGGGCTCAAGCAACGAGAGCATGTCAGCAGATTTTTTCTCTTTCTATCTCTGTCTCTCTCTCTCCATCGCACATACTCATAATCCCTCTGTGTCTCTGGCCTATTGTTGCCTTGCTTATAACACGTTTCTATCTCTGTTTGGATTTTGGTGTCCAACTCCCCCAAGTCTAAATGAACTCTCACACTCTCTCTCTCTCTCTCACACACACACATTCAAGCCCCTGTGGGGTCCACCAGCCCTGCGCTGTATGAAAACCAGATGGACCTCTCTCTGTGTTAGGGGGGTAGTGAGGAACGGAGTGTGTGTGTGTGTGTGTGTGTGTGTGTGTGTGTGTGTGTGTGTGTGTGTATTTGGGGGGAGGGTGGAGGAGGTCATGCCTCAGAGGACTCAGAGCTCCCATTTGTTAGCTTGGCACCGCAGGACACGCTCCCCTCCGTCTGAAGTCAGCAGTGGGGCAGCGTGGGATAGCGGAGGACCTTGTACCGAGTGCAAACCGGAGAGCAGACCTCGGAGAAGCCTTGAGGTGAAAAACTTTAAATGAGGTAACTGGTTTCAGATGGCGGGTCCAAGCCGTTTGACAAAGCGCTCTGTGGATAGAGGACCGCAGCCAACTCGCACAAAGGGTTTTTCACATGCTGAACACGTTAATAATGAGGGAAGGATTTTGTTCCCAATCCTTTTAGCATTTGGTGTTAGCTGGTATAACCAACCAGACTATATTCGATTATATTCTTATTAATAGTGGCCACCTAGTTTATCCACACCCCATGCATTTGGCACAAGATAGCATATACTATACTTATAAACGTATAAACCATATCCTAAAATCCTTCAGATTCAGGGAATGCTGCAGTATTCATTCAGTACATAGAATATAAAAAATAACTTAAATCTCAAAGGCAGAGTGCAGTAGGTACAGCCCCTTATGCTGTGTGTGTTTTTATGATAAGATTTGATCACACCTTAAAAGTAAACTATGGGAGGCTGTGAATGATTCAGACCCACGTGGCATAAGCGCTGGACGAGGCGATAGTGAATGAAACAGCGTGTCTATCGTACGCGTAAAATGCGGCTCCGCCTTCGGGTGCTGGTGTGGTCCCATCAAGAAGGGATCCCTCATCGGAGTAGAGGCAGAGGCTGTGATGCACAACCTTCCCGCAGGACCAGCATGTAGCCTGACTTGCCCCCCTGCCCCCCCTCCGCACAAACACACCAACTCACACACACAAAAAACAGACATTCACACACACACATCGACTGCCTCAAGGCTGCTGAGGTGACCCTCACACTAACTGTTTTCACGTGCGAGAAGGAAACATGATAGGGTGTGTTTAAAGGGGGCGTTTATGACGTGCTTTAAGAAACACATACTGGTCTGTGTGTGTGTGTGTGTGAGTGTGTGTCTGTGTATGGGTCGCTTACACCACAAAGCAGTGCCACCATCCACTCACACAAACCCCCGACACCCCCCCCCACCCCCCGATAAAATTTATCAGCCACAAGCCGAGACGAAACACTTCGCACTTTGCTGCTGTCCAAAAACAGAGTCAGAGAGGGAGTGAGAGGGAGAGAAGGGGGGAGAGGGAGGGAGAGAGAGAAGGGGGGGAGCGGGAGAGGGAGGGAGAGAGAGAGAGAAAGAGACTTATATTCCTTCCAGCCTGAGGCTCTATACCCAAACTTCCCCCACCTTGTTTTAATGGGACACAGCCGGGTGCAGTGTGAGAAGAGTGAGGGGGTGACTGGTGTGTGTGTGTGTGTGTGTGTGTGTCTGTGCGAGTGCCGATGACTCAGATATTCTGAGGGACTGAGCTGCCAGGGGATTCAGTGAGCCATAAGCTTGCTAGTTTTCTCTTTCTTTCTTCATCCCCCTCTCTCTCTCTCTCTCACTCATGTTAAAATCCCCCTCACACACTCCTTTTCTCGCTCTCGTCCTTACACTTTTCCTCCAAATCATATGCCTCTTTCTTCTTCTCTCAGAGGGCTTCAAGAAATCCCACCAGTGATGTGCGTATGTGTGTGTGTGAGAGAGTCAGTCAAACCCTTGTTAAAGTTATCCACCACTTGCCCCCCCCCGTGCCCCCCACCGCCGCCTTCTCTCTTACCTCACTCACCTCTGCAGAGGGCTCGTTGCCCGGCCTCACGGTCGCTCCGGAGTTCATGTTGCTCCGAGACAAAACACAAACTCTTCTCAAACCGACCGAATAATCCAGACTCCACAGGCAATGCTCCCCTCAACAGCCCAGCAGAGAGAGAGGGAGGCAGGCAGGCAGGGAGGGAGGGAGGGAGTGAGTGTGGGTGGGAGAGAAAGATGAAGAAGAAGAAGAGTAAGAAGAAGAGGAAGAATGTCTTGGCTCCACTACTCCTCGTAAAATAAATTGGTCAAATTAACGTCCTTTTTTTTTCTCGTCCGCTGGCCTCAGCTGCCTTTAGCCTCTGGCATCCAGACGACCGGTCGGAGCCTGGACATGCTCGCTCGCCACTCCAACACCCCCTTCAGTTCCAGGACAGTGACTCTGTGTGTGTGTGTGTGTGTGAGTGAGTGAGTTCCAGACAGCTTCAGAAATGTGTGTGTAATGTCCACATTGCCTCTACCTCACAAGTGTAAGTATGACTTCCCGATCTTAACTCTCAACCAGTGAGCATGTGTGTTTGAGCATGTGCCTGTGTGTGTGTGTGTGTGTGTGTGTGTGTGTGTGCTGCCCCCAATCACCCAATCCTTCAGACGCACGTGGGTATTCCAGAGAACTGGTGCTCCGGAGACATGCGGGCTGCTGTCACCACAGCCCACGGCGTTGCTGCTCCTAGCCCAGGGAGAGTGCTGACACTCGGGCCAGTCGCTCCCGGTGCCTCCCCCTGCTGCTGTCGCTCGATCCTGCTGGTGCTGTTGCTGCAGCTGCTGCTGCTGGTGGTGTCAGAGCTCCGGGCTGGCTCCTGACTCTCGCTGTAAGCTGCCACTCTCATCACCGTCCACATCCACACACACCCGCACGCGCATGGAGCCGGGTGAAGTGTTTGCGAGTGAGAGAGAGAGAGTGTGTGTGTGTGTGTATTTCTGTGCGCGCACGTAGGGACCTCCCTCGCCCTTCTCTCGCTGCCGTTGCTGCAGGAAGGCTAGAGCTGTGGCATGTGCACAGATGTGTGTCTGTGAGTGTGTGTGTTTGTGAGAGAGGGAGAGGGAGTGTGAGAGTGAGTGAGAGAGAGCGAGAGAGAGAGAGAGAGAGGAGGAGGAGGAGGAGGAGGAGGGAACAAACGGCCGTGTGTGTGAGTGGAGACAGTGCGAGAAAGAGAAAGAGAGAGAGGAGGGGAATTCATTCACTGGCTCCTGAATCGCCTGACTGCTTGTCAGACTCCTGCTTGCCGGAGAGGGGCTATCTCTGCCCCCTCCCTACCTCTCCCCCCTCCCCCGCCCCCCCTCCTCTCGTCACTCCACCACCTCCTCAACTGTACACTACTCTTTAACGTGGCTCTCTCTCCACTCAAAGTCTCCCTCTCTCTCTCTTTTCTTTTTCTCTTCAAGTGTGGCTCTTTTCCCAGTGCTCTACGGGATCCAAACTCCTTTCCTTCAAATCACTTTGTCTATCTCTTTCTTACCGTCTGGCTTTCTCAGTTTCTTTCCTCCATTTCTCTCTCTGTCACTTGAGCAATTAATCTAACTGACCCCCCCCCTCTCTCTCCCTCTCTCTATCTCTCTTTATCTCTCTCTATCTTCTAAGTTGTGTGTGTGTGTGTGTGTCACAAGTTTACAATGCAACTTTTGTATCTTTTACTCTTTGTCTATTCTCCTCCTATAGACACTGGCTGTGAATACACTGCAGCTGTCATCCACACATTGTTGAACTAAATATTTCCTGCTTTTTTGGACACCCCCCTTCATGTCTTTACAAAAAAAAGTCAAAATGGCACAGTTCCAGAAACTTCCCTGTGCTCTGAGAGTGGGGGCTGCTAAGGCGATTACGGGGACCCCCTGGGCACGGTACGTCTTTAAGCAGACTTAATTAGAGGTGTAGGTGATGCTATGTGAGATAGAGAGGTTCATTAAGTGATGTTACAGAATGCTACTACAGGCAAGGGGTGTGTGTGTGGGAGGCGGGGGGTGGTGCAGGAATCTCTCGTCGCTCGTTGATCAAATTTTTGGCTGCCATGAATATTTCAGCGCGTGGCTGATGGCTCAAACCCCTTTAATGCGTTCCTGCTGAGTTCAGGCGTAACCTCCGAGCACGAGCGCTAAGACAAAGCGCTTCTGACAAAGAGCCGGGATTAAGGATCTTTGAGGGGGGGGGCTGTGAAAAGGCGTCTGGATAAGTATTTGCCTCCCTGCAGGCCTGTGTGCTTTTCCCAAACACCACTCAAAAGCACACAGCTCCCTCTGTTGACTTTTCCAGAAATTTCAGCGACAAGCGTTTACTGCACACTCTTACTCAGCTAATGTTTATATAGTGACCATTTACTGTCTGAGACCCAAAATATGAACAATGAGGAAGAGTCTGCATGTGAAATATTAAACATTAAACAATATGAAGACTTCAAAGAGGTATTCAATGAGCCTTGCTATCTTGTTGCTTAATTTCAAAACAAACTCAGTCTTGCAGTGGTAGATACACAAGATGTCGTTCACTTGAGCATGAAGGCAGTGATTTCGCACTCCTCACACGCTGTAAAAAAAAAAACAGTTTGCGCGGCTCTTTTGGTGCAGCAGAACTTAATGAAGCCTTTCCTTTCAATAGCACCGGGGGGACTTGTGCTGTGTTGAGACAAGAAACTCGCAGTCAAAGTGTGTGTCGCCTCTTCCACCAGGCACTGAGCGAAGCCTCCTGGCAGGGGCCAACCGTGGCGTGCCGCATCAAGAGCGGTGTGTCTGAACGACATTGAGGTGCTATGGACCAGATAAAACTACCAATCTCCCCCAAGCACACACACACACACACACACACACACACACAGACATACACAAACACATACTCACACCCACACTCATTCATGATTCATGAGCTCCACTTTGGCTGGATTTGCAGTTTGCTTCAGTGACACTGTTATGGTATGGCGTGTAGAGAGTTCCCCATCGCTCTCTCGCTCTTCTATTGTCTCTCTCTCCCTCACTATCTTCTCATGTCCTGAATGAGCACACACACACACACACATCCACTCCCGCCCCCACACACACACGCATAAAACTCAAAACTCCCAAAACTCTTTAAGGTTGCTTCCCCTGTAGCCTGGCAAAGGGAGCCGCCGGCTCAAAATAATGACATAAAGCCTTGAGCCAGCAGCCCACATAAGCTCAACCAAGCGTTGGCTGAGAACAGCTTGCAGCACCCTAACCAGGACAAATGAGCAATCCAACGAAACCCACCATCTACCTCTGGCCATGTCCACAGTGTAGCGGAGAGCTACGTACCCTGACACTGACAAGCAACACTTGGGAAACAACGCAGTGAAGACCAAGAGAGATTCAACCAAACAAAACAAAACAACTCAAAAGACTAATTGAAAATTCAGGCATTTGTTTGATGCAAACGCAATGCAAATGTTTCACCAAATATTTCAGATGAACAAACAGCAATTAGCATTCAGTAATCAAATTTAATTGCTTTGTGCTCCCATTTTCTGTTCTATAAACAACACTCTAGTCCGGGTTTCTCAGATTAATTGGTGCCGATAGATCAACTGCGGAGCCCTTTTGCAGTAAACCACTTGAACAGCTGTCTCCTGGCAGCATAATAATGTTGTTCGGCGTTACACAGTAGCGCTGGTGACCGACACGCGGCCATAAAAATCCCCCATCCTTTTTACAATCACCCTCCGCACGTGCCTCACATTGCTTACCTCATCAACAGCTCTCCTTTGTGGCTACGGGTAGCAACGGGCTCCAACTGGCCCAGTGGGCTGGAACCGCCTCACAGTCCCTCAGTCCCACAGTACCTATTCTTAGGTGTGGTACTGAATTCACCCCATTTAAGATACTTATAGAAAAATAATAGAATAGGCTTGCTGTCACACATTTGTTGATGTTTAAAAACTAGGATAGATAGGCCTAGGCTATTTTTTAACCTGAAAAGATTATTTCAGTTTGGGTCAGCATATTCTAATGCTAAAAAATGCTTTTTAAGTGGAGTTGCGGAGAGAGTTTCGCTGCAGCTGAGAGAACACATTGGTGCTGCATAGGTAGGTAGGGCTGATATGATAGGCCCTGTAGTTCCTGTTAGCAGTGGAGAAACGACGGCTGAAAGGGCTAAAGAGTGGAATGGTCCGGAACATGTCCCCATTACCTGGGTAGTGTGCCTGGGTAGTCCCGCAGTAGAAACCTGACTGTGGCCCTGGCAGCCACACACAGCTCCGCTAGGCCCCTATAAACTGGAGAGCTGGTGAAAGGAGAGAGAGGAGGATTTCTCCAATCTCTCCACTATGAGCATCTTCCTCTTCCTTCCCTCTATTGTTCTCTCTATCTATCCTCTAGCTATCTATTGTTTTTTTTCACTGTTCAAGTGATGAGAGGACACACATTAACCCCCCCCACACACACACATATAGCATAACGTGTGATATTATGTACAGTAATCTGTGATCTAGCATGCTAAGTCAAGTTAAAACTTAAAAGCCACCAAACACTGGGACACACACACACACAGGCCTCCCTTCCTCCACTCCTTGTGTGAGCACAGCAGCACATATTGGGGTGACGTGAGTGAGGCTGAGGCTGGGGCTAGGGCCCAGGGAGGCTGTGGATGTTGAGTGGCCTCTCTCTACTGGAGCCCCAGCTAAACCCCCACAAGAGAGAAACTCTATCTGCCTCTGCCGGGAGATGGCTGCTACTCATCTCTCCCCTCCACCCGCCCTCCTCCCCTCCAAAATGCCTTGGCGCATCCACAGCATTGATATGTGCATATCATTAGAACTTCAGTATTTTTACAGAGCACGGGCACCGCCTCGCTCAGGCTCCCACTGAGATCTGAGGAAGAGTGTTAGTGGCAATAACTCTAAACACACACACACACTTACACATACATACAGACACACACACACACTTACACATAAACACACACACACACTTGCTGAGACTCTCTGCATTAGCACTATATAATGAATATAAAATGAATTTGCACAAAGAGTTATTATTCAACGCTGGTGATTCAACTCTGAGCAATGTTACAAATTCAGTGAATAATATCACAAAGAAAAATGAACAACAATAACCAGCACCATTGTGTTATGGTTTCCCTTTGAGGTGAGGATGCGCTCTGCCTTCGGAAACCGAATCCCAAACTCTGGAAAAAGTTTTCTGTCTACCAGCTCCCCCAGATACACCCACTCCTCTGAAGCCAACTGAGGCGAGCTGGTACCCCACTTCCAGCAGCTCATGAGACTAGCTGGCCCAAGCTATCTTTTCCAGCATACACTGCACTGCAGGGCAACCACATGCTAATGTGAAAAGAGATGGCTTTGGGTGACAGAGAGTGAGAGAGACAGAGGCTGAGAGAAAGAGAGGGGGAGAGAGTAAGAGAGAGAGGTAGAAAGGGGGAAGGAAGGATGGAAAGCATTAGCCTAAATGCAGCTCGAAGTCACAAAAGACTGACATTCCGGTGCCCGAGGAGGACTGCATTAGCCTCATCCACATCCACAGCTTGGTGTGTGTGTGTGTGTGTGTGTGTGTGTGTGTGTGTGTGTGTATGTGTGTGCTTGACTGTCCACTCTTCTGGGCAGAAGAGGAAACAAGAGGCGCTGAATGCACATTCCTGTTCCGGATGATTCCCCTGGTGACTGTCTCCTCCACCTCCTCCTCAGTATGTGTCGTGTGTGTGTATGCGCAAACGTTTGCTAGTGTATCTGAATGGTGCATGTGGTAAGCTCATTCAGCTTTCATTTCCACTTCTCCATCTCTCAGCCAGCCATCCTTCTCTCTCTCTCTCTCTCTCTCTCTCCCCAACTCCCAGCCCTGTCACTCAAACCTTCTGCTAATCGCATTAAAAGACATGCGTTAATTCATGTCTGACTGTTTCTCCCAGGGCTTCCCATCAGCCTGGCTAACGGAGTGAGAGAAAGAAAGAAAGGAAAAAGACAAATCACCAGCATCTGGCTTTTTCAACGTCCCTCGGAGATTACAGGAGGAAGCCATGTTAATTCTGTGACACAGACGCTAAGGTTTCCACACATGTGAGAAGCCTTGGCTGCATTTTCAATGCACCTCTTGTCCTTTACAGTTGGGTTGTAAATGTGTCTAGTACTAGTTACATGGCAGCCGTGGCTAGGGTAAGGGAACAGGCGTCTTGTGTTTTAACCAATCCCTCTTCACCAGTGAGGTCTATGGTGTTCCGAGTGACCCCTCACCTCAGTAAAACATCCTGAACCCCAGAACATTACTCATATTTACTATTTGACTGCAGAACATGAAGTTAGTCCATTAAAGCCAAAGGGTCTCAACAAACATTTGTTTCTTTATTGTGTGTATGTATGTTGTGTCCCCCCCCCCCACGCACACACACACACATACACGAAAGGTGGGAATTAAGTGGAAATCTCAGAGCTCAGAGGCGAGCGAGCGAGCCAAACCATTCTACTTAAACCTCCATCAAAACAGGTTCTGGTTTGGAGGGGTTCAGACTGTTCAGTCAAGGTCAGAAAAAGCTGTACTATTGCAATACTAATGGCGTTCAAGTATGGATATAAAAAATGCGCACACACACACACAAAGAGAGAGAGACACACCCACACACAGATGCACAGACGTCAAAGCCAACGTGGATGAAGGAAAAGTGTTGCCAGACACACTCAGAGCCACTGCACTGAGCTGGCAGAGCTAGGATGAGAAAGCATTGTGATGTGGTTGTATGTTAATGATTAGGACTTCTGGGGAACAGAGAGCTTGCAGAGCTCCTTCCCTTTCCTCACATTCCATAATAGGTGTGTTCACTCTGCTGGTGTAGAGAGTCACAGAGAATTTCAACACACACACACACACACACACACATCCTTGAAGCCTGTGAGGAAAGCAATTTCCCTTACAGCTCACCCGCCTAGAAGGACTCTCTAACTCCTGCTCAGGGGAGGAACTCGTCACCTCAGCAGTGAGACAGAAGTTGTAACAAGCAGAAAACACACTATAAAGCCCTGGAAAAGACAGCATTAAAGTAGTGCTGGATTAGACCTAAAATGGACAGGCAAAAAACTGTTCTGCACAAACCTACTCTATAAACACTTCTACACACACACACACATACACGCAAATGCTTTCAATATACACTTCTAGAAGCGCATCCTCACATACAAGGACACAAACACACACACATGCGCGCACACACAAGCAATTCACACACACACACACAATTCAAGTCATGGTACACAGGTGGAATTATGTTAAGATGACAGCAGCAGAAGCTGATTGCTCTGAGCACATAAAAGCCCAAACCACTCAAGGGTGATAAAAACATGAATCCAGTCTATCTGATTCCTGGGAAACTCTGACAGAGCTTATTAGTGCCACACAAAAATCCCCACTAACAGGTGCCTGCCTGAGATGATAATACAACCACAGGCAGACATACCCACCACCTCCCATACAGCTAATACAGCTAGATACTCCCAAATAGCTTTTTAAAGACACACCAATGTTTTGACTCATTGAATTGGCATTTGTTTTGCCTACCCCCATAATGTTCAAGGATTGTGATACAGAGCATTTTCCAGCCTACATACTTTTACAGTGTGGCTACAATGTCAAGGTCACCTGTTCAATTATCATTGGACAGAGTGGATGAAAAATGAAATGAAAAATAAATGCACCGTTGAGTGAGATCTAGAAAAAGGAAACGCCACACCAATCATACAGTACATGTGCCATTAGGCCTACCAGTAACTACCACAGTCAATGTCACACTATGATGAGTAAGTCTTTACACAGACGGTACACATGTGACAAGTGTGTGCAAGATGCAATCATCTCACTATGTCTTGTACAATTTTTCCTCATTATGTCTAGTGTTTGTGCTTATGGTGAAATAACTCACGCAAGGAACAGCCATCCTGTCAGGTCTGACCAACAAGGCCCTTGGCAGACAGCAATATTTCCTCTGCTGCAAGGGTCCAAACAGGCACTAGGCCCTGGCAACACATCACCCCCATCCTCATGCAACTTCACTCGCTCCCTATCAAGTGCTGAATCTAAAGTATATAAAGTAATATAAAGTCCTCCTCATCTACAAATCATTCCATGCACTTGCTCCACAATACCTTGCTGACCTCCTCCACCCTTACACCTCCCTGAGGTCTTTACAGTCCTGTGACAAGGACCAGTTGGTCATCCCCGCAGCAGACTCAGGACCTTTGGTGACAGAGCCTTCCATGTAACTGCCCCCACTCTATTTAACCAACTACCCCTCCACATCTGGTGTTCCCCTTCACTGGGCCTGGTTAAAAAGTATCGTAAAGCACATCTCTTCACAGTAGCCTTTGGACACATATCCCTACATGTAGTGTTAAGTGACATTTGGTATCTTGAAAGCAAAAAACAAGTTGTTATTATTATTACTAGTATTGTTTTTATTATTATTATTATTATTATTATAGAGGAAGACAATAATAATAATAATAATAATAATAATAATAATAATAATAATAATAAAGCCAACAACTAACTCCCAAAACTAGCAAACTCGGTCTGGTCAATCTTGTTCTAACTGTAATCATAAAAGTCAGGAGGTCTGTTCCCAGCTTTACCCATAGTGGTGTTATGCACTCTGTGGTAGGTGGTGAACATTTTTCATGATTGGAATATATTGCAGTGGGGTATCAGACTTAATAATAAAAACCTAATGTACAGACTTAATCATAGTGGAGGTGTGGGGAGCGTTTATGCATACTGTGGTGGGTGGTTTTAGGAGTGACATTTCTATTATGGACTGGGGCCGGTGCCTAGCCTCAACCTTCTATTTCCATTAGCTGGAGCACAAGGGATTTTGCTAACAATGTTAGAAACTTCCAAACACTGCTTAGCAACAGTGAATAGTTAAAATCATTATCCTTGGGTCATGTCCAAAGTTTTTAACTAAGTAACTAACTGTAGATCGTTTTGGTCTATAAATACAAGCCATCTCTGTTGCTAGGCAACCATAAACAAATGCTACAGTTTTTAAAATTCTTCGGCTGTTTGAGCCCTGGCCCTGGTCCCTCAATCATGGAAAAAGGAAAAGCCAGAGGCTTTACCCCAAACACCGGGGGTTTACCCTATAGTGGAAATGTGCCAAGTGCCAAATGGGAGGAGTGCCAAGGGGAGGAGGGCCAAGTGGGAGGCAGGAGATGTGTGAGATGCTAAAGAGTGGCAGTGATGAGCAGCCTGGTGGCTGGAACCTTTTAGGATAATGAGGCCGGAAAGGATGGGCGACGGACAGGCATGAATCATCATGTGGGGAGGTTGCAGCAGTGGTCTCAGGGTTGGGGCGTGAGGGGGGGGGGGTCTGTGGTGGAGATGGTGGGGAGGGAGGTAAACCAGCAGCAGCCTGACACGATTGGCTGAGTCTTGCCGTGCTCAGCACATCGGTCTATGGGTTTTTACAACACACTTAAGGTCACCCCACCCCAACCCCACCCACACCAACATACATATGCACACACACACATACACACACAAACACACATCTAAAATCCCTGAGCATTTAAACATGATTGGACCTTGACAGAGTACCACAAACATAGCATCTCTTTGCCCCCCACCCCTCACCCTGAGAAGTGATGGATCTCAGTGGTGGAAAAGCGAGTGAGACAGAGAGGGTCATGGAAGATGGAAAGAGAGAGAGAAAGAGAGTGAGAAAGCAAATGAGAGAGAGAGAGGAACATCATAATGACCTAATGAGAATTGTGTGTCAGCAGCACCAGGTTCTCACAACACACTATAGAGTCGTTCACATCACTACTGCACACAAGACAACAGCCACAACGAGAGGGTGCACTCTAACCCAGAGACTGACAAACAGCTCCATGTGTCTACTGCACCCTTCATCATTAGCAGAGTTATCACAGCCACTTAGCCCGCCAGCCCTGTGAGGGATCGGGATGGTTGCCTGATCTGTGGGTGTTAGGCTGTTCAAAGTCTGCGCCAGAGGCCTAATAAATGACAGCCTCCCAACCACACACTTTTTGAAACCGACTTGATATCTCTCAGCCTCCGTGGCCAGATGTCGGCAATGGTTTTAAGAGCTTCCTGCATTCCAGAGGAGTTTACAAACCGCCCTGTAAAAAGGGCAGGCCAACAAATGCCATTTGAGTTATGTGTCAGCTCCTAACGAGAGCAGTGTTGCACAGCAAGAGTACCGCAGTGACGACAGATGATAGAGTGCATCGCTTTCCCATAATACCACAAGGTGATACACGCATGCAGCAACAGATTAAGGCAGATAAAGGACACACTAGACTTCACACGCAGGTCATTCACAGGCCTGTGACCACCATTCTCCCACCTTTCTTCTACTACTACTCACACACACACTCACACCTTTGGCACTGAACTGCAGGCACACTGCCATGCTTGTCAACGCCTATCTATATCTCCACACTAAGATTTTCACAGGTCTCTCCAACATCACATGACTGCTCTGCAGCCAGGAAGCCTGGCAAATTCTTAACTCATCACTGAAGTCAGATAGATTCCTCCAGCTCTCTGCTCTGTCACATCACGCCACGCCACTGCAGTCGAGTCGGTCCGTCAGTCAGACAGACAAGTCTGACGCTTCCCCACTCGCTGAGGCTCTCAAGCTGAACCGTGACAATCAAAATCCTGCAAGCCTCAGCTCTACCCCGAGCACAGCAGTGTGCAGTCACACTCCAGCTACTGATGCCGCCGCCACCACCACTGCCACTATTAGGTCACATGCACACACACACATACACACACACACGCGCACACAGTCCTTGTTCTACTCTCAGCTCCGTCACACACCCGTCATTCTGTCACATTCTTCCGTCACTCCTCCACCTTACTGCTCCAGGCTTCGCTTCCTCCTCTTCCTCCTCCTCTTCCTCTACCTCTCTCTCTCTCTCAGTGTGGTCATCCCTCTGTCTCGCTCTGTAGGCAGCCCCAGGCCAACGGTTCTCTGCCTGTCAACTGTAATCTACATGAGCCATCTGATAATGACATTGAGCCCTTGCATGATTTATGAGATCCATAACAGGGCCCGGGCCACACTCTTGAAAAGTGATAGGGAGACAAGGCTGCGTGTTCAAAGTCGATAGCTGGGATAAATAATAGATATGGGTGTTTGTGCCTGACCCTGATTAATGCCTGGCTCACTGTAGGGAGCCTGAGAAAGGGAATAGCATTAAGGTGGGGTATTTAGTCACACAAGACAAAAGTGAGGTATTTAAGAATGCATGTTAGACATCCTTTGAATTGCTTTCTGTTTGTCTCTCCCTCTCTTTCTCCTCATGTGTTCCTCGTCCTGTTGTGACTTGTTCCTAACACACTAAAGTGCAAACAGATATATGACCAGTAACTTCCATGAGACCTCGTGGTTAGGACTGCTTTACCTTGTGTCGCAATACTGCCCTCTTCTGGATCGCACAATACACCACCAGTACAGTAGTAGTGATATACAGGGGGTACTACCATAAATATTTGTTTAAACACTGACATGCCTGTATGACAGCCAGACTGTTGCAAATACTCTTGTTAACAGATTCTGCCACAACCACTTCCTTAAATGATCTTACATCTGAACAGTAAATATCACTAATTTATATTCATACTCCACTCAAACCCAACACAGTCTCCAGTCTCAGTACTTCTATGCATCACCCACATGACCTCTGAGCTCAACATGATTACTGTTCACTCACAGAAACTAGCACCAGACAAATATTATTTGCATCACCACAGAATGGATTCCACAAGGTTGCCCTGACAACACAGTAGTGTGCCATCTTTACGTAAAGTACATGCCCCCATTCCATGTAGTGCAGACGAGGCGGAGGTGAATTCAACATGGCTGCTGTTCTGGGGATATCAAACAGCCTCACATATCAGACTCCATACTGCTGCACCCATGCCATCATGGCTGAGTAGCACAAACATGCGACAGGATGTACTCACAGTGCTGGCCAGCTCCTGGTAGTTGCCCCCACTGCCTCCACCACTAGTTGCCTGGGCTAGGATTTTTTCAAGGGCCGGGTGCTGGTCCAGAACTCCTCCAGGTTGTTCCAGAAGTTTCTGCAGGATGGCTGCTTGCTGCTTTAGATGCTGGGACTGCTGTTGTTGCTGCTGTGGCTGCTGGGACTGCTGCAAGTCTGGGCTTTGGAGGTCGCGTGCCCCTGAGTCATAGTCCCAACTCTCTCTAGCGCCTGATAGAGCACCTAAACAAACGAACGCAAACTGGTGAAGACCTTTAGCCAATGGCACTTGCACAACTCAACTATCTGACACTGTAGTTACAAAAAAATAAAACCCTACACTTATGGATTGCACACCCCGAGGACTTAATTCACATCAATAAGAGCTGCCATCTGATGCTTCTGCATCATGACACTCATGCCAATAACACAGTGCCAATAAATGTCCGTACGAAATTCAGGGCAAAAGTTCCATTCCAGACTTCCAAGTCCATCATCACATCATACTGAGCAGTGGTAACAACAATAAAATCATTCACTACTAACAGCCAAAAACTTTTAGTTGTGATAATAAACTCAAAGTGTAATAGTAACATAAAAGTCAAAAACAGGACCCAAATTTCTGTTCCAAGACCCTACGTGATTGGGATAAAACACACCATAACACCTGCTCATCACCCACTTCCTCTATGAAACTACCATATTAACCAACTGTTCTCTTGTAGTGCTTCCAGGTGGAGTAACAGATTCTGACCACAACTGCAACATGTTTAACACAAACCATGCATAGGTGAATAGACCCAAAGATATATTCTTAACATGACTTGATAGACTACAACCGAACAGATTTTTGGTTAACCTCCCATTTAAGTGTTCTCAAATATACAAAAACAAGTAAGAGGAAACAAACACTACCAGTACGTCTCAAAAAATATATTAAATATTCTACAATAAATATTGTAGAAAGGTTCTTTAATTTCAGTAATTCAATGTAAAACATGAAACTCATACATTATATAGATTCATTAGACAGTAAGTGAAATATTTCTAGCAATTTTTGGTGTTAATTTTAATGATTATGGCTTACAGCTAAAGAAAACCCCAAATTCAATGTCTCACAAAATTAGAGTATTGAACACTGAATTACTGAAATTAACAAACTTTCCCACAATACTTAAATTTTTGAGACATACCTTTATTTCTGAAAAAGTAGCTTTTTTCAGATAACCCACTGAAATGTAATCTCATACACAAAAGGGTCTAATAATGGTTGATATAACTTGTGAGAGTGTGTGTATGTGTATGTGTGTGTGTGTGTGTGTGTGTGAGACAGGAAGTGAGAGAGAGTCTATGTGCGAGATAACAAGAGATGACATCTGTATGTGTGTATTTATATGTTTCATAGCAAAATACACAGGTTGTATTTAACAGCAGTGCCACTCTCTGCCCAACAATGCCCTGTTTACCCAAGCTGTTTTCACTGCTGGTGGGCCAGGAGGTGATGGGGTCGTGGCCGAGCTTGCGGGTGCCAGAGTCTCCAGAGCGGAGCGAAAGCTGCCCCTCCTCTTTGCGGATCTCGCTTAGCAGCTGCATACGGCAGCGGGTGAAGTCCTCAAAGGAGATCTTGCCCTGCTCATCCCCACCCAGCTGGCACATGATCTCTGCCACCGAGTCCTCCATGTTCAGCTGCCGACACACCATAAGGAGGTCGTTCCTTTTGGGAGGACAGGAATAGGGAGAGACAGGGAGGGGGAAAGCCAAAATATGGGAAGAGAGAGGAGGAGAGAGGAAGGGAGAAAAGGGAGACCATGAGGACAGGATAGGAGATGAAAGTTCAATAGAGGGAGGGGAAAAGGGAAAAGAAGTAATACATGAAGGAGGATGAGGGAAAAACAACAAAGTAGAAAATACTTGTGAGGAAGGTTAAGTGTTTGGTTGAAAATAACATCAATAACGATACTTGCTATTAACGTGTTATTAGCTAATGTCATGACAAACAACCATTAATGTCTTACATTAAACATGCTTTCATTTGGAACTACATCAGAAATCTCACCATACGTACTAAAATTAGAAGGGTGCCTAAAGCAAGCAACTTTCCAGAGAGAGAGGACATTACGAATCATTACAAGTTTATAAGCATCATGTAATTAAAGACCACAAAGGTGAAACCAGACTGCAGTACAGAAAACTTGTGAGTTTTTTCTTGTCAGACAACAGCTCTACACTGAACAGAAATACTGTTTTAAGGGAAATGAGATCCATTTTGGAGGCTGGGTGCTCCCGGCTGTGATAGGCCTTGCTAGAAACACACCTTTGATGTTTCTCCGGCCCTAGCAACAATTCCAGAGACATTGACATACAGATCAAAAGACTACCAAGCTTTAGAACGCGATGAGAATGGATAAAGACATCACGAGAATATGACTGAATATCGGCATCGGGTAATTGCTTCTGATAAAAACAGCAGATAAAAGTCTTTTAAATAAATAATAGATAAGTCTTTAAATTATTTTAATATTTTCCCCTTAATTCCGCAGAGAAGTGCATATTATGTACGTGAGTCTCATAGTGGTCGTGGCATATGAACACTGCATTGGTTAGCCCTCTTAAAATAGCTCAACAAGCAATTACTCTGTTAATGGATCACATCGGGACACGGTATGCAACAACTTCTCGGAGTGCCATGTTGCTTTTAGAAGGCTTCAGTAGAGGTTACGGTTGGCTCCGTCGATTACATTGCATTGCCTACTGCTAGGAGGGAAAGTACCGTTAGCTACACAAAACACAATGCAATCTCGGTTTGCTGATAATTATCGATATAAGTTATCTATTTCATCAGTACTTCATAGTACTCGCGAATAATTCAGCTGCCTACCCTGTTCCGTTAAAATATGTGCGCATAGCATCTGTTGCTCAACGCTCATTGAAGCGCATATCATTTAACAAGCATTCTGATTGTTTTTTTTGTTTTTTTTTACTGTTTTTTTTTTTTCAACTTTACATCATAAAACCTCTAATGAGAAAGAACAAGGTAATGTGCTGGAGCAGCAGAATGCATTTTTCTTTGCGATAACACAAACTGCAAAAAAATTATCAGAGAATCCCATGGATAGCATTCCATACAGTTACTGATTCATTTTTACCTGTTAATGTATCCATCTCCGTCGCCGTCACAGGTCTGGAACAACCGTTTCATCCGCTCTTCCTCGCCGGTGCTAGATGTGTCACTGCTGCCGCTGCTTACACTCACCTCCACCGCAGCAGCCGCCATGATCTACCCCGAAAAATGCTAACCCCTCTCGCTCAGCCTCTCTGAACTCCGCTTTTACGAAGTGAACATTCGACCATTAAAAACGAGTCGCTCTAACATGGAAACAAGGTCACTTATTAAAAAGAAATTGCGTGTTTTCCCGCCTTTTCGACGATAAAGGAAGACCAAACTTTTCAAAGTCAAGGAAAATGAAAACGAGAGCGCTGATACATATAACTTTGAAAACTGTTGATGGAATGATGTCGAAGTGGGCTGGTCTCAAGGCTGCATGGTAGAAGACTGCACGATAGGGTACAGCGAGCTTCATTTGATTGTTCTAGTACGAACTGAGATTGAAGATCTCACACGTGTAAGTTCAAATAGGACAACGATGACATATTTACAACAATTCTGTGTTCTGGCTCTATCAAATCCAGAATGATCAATCTCAAGACAGCTATTGGCTGAAAGCTTTTTTCTTTCTACTGATGGAAACGTTAAGTTTTGGTCAGTGCAACAGTTGGCCAGTTCTCTTCAGTTCATTACACCAGTACCTATAGCTTACAATGGTGCCCGATGAATGAGAATGCTGAAATTGGGATAGCACAGCACACATCGGGTGTAGTAAGGTCACAGCTGCACGGTTTTGTCTGAAAACCCACAGTGGAGGAGTGTACACACCTGATTCTTTTTCTTTGTGTTCCAAGGCTTAAGCTTTAATGAGCTCCCTGGAGGACTTGCATCATTTGCTCCTAGGTGATAAGAATTTGTCCAGGATAACCCCCAAATGGAGGCTGCAAATGGGCTATATAATCCACATCAGAAAAGACACTAATAATACACGGAAGTAGTTTATCATTAAGACAATTGCAAAGAAGATCTAAATTTTAAAAGAAGTTGTATTTAAAAAAACATCAATGTTTATTAGGCCTACATTTTAGGTAAGGTAGCCTTTGTCACCTTTGATGATCTGATAACTGTCTACTTAATAAATCTATTATTATTTAATTAATGCATTGTACATTTTGGATTGGCATTTCACTGAGAAACTCTTATTACAATCATAAGAATATTTCAAAATGTAACAACAACAAAATTCCATGTGCCATGTTCAAATGTCAAATAGATGCAACTTGCTACCTAGGCTGTTGGAGGGCGCCAGTGTAATACAACCGTCAGGCTAATAGAGCTAGACCCGGGCGTTAGTCACATACCTTAACTAACGTTTTAAAGCATTGTCCAAAAAAATCTAGAGAAGGTATGACTTCTGAAAGTACACCGCATTTCCACAAAAAGGTCAGATGCCAGTGGCACTGACACTGGGAGAAAGTTCAACCAACTTGACATTCCTTTCCCTCTGGAATGGTGTCTGATTTCTGCTAGTTTTAAGTATTTTAAACAGCAAAAGATCCATCACAAGGTATATAATCCAGCTGTTAGTAAACGCCCTTTTTCAGAACTCCAATGCTTTTGAACAGGGTTGTTTTTTAAACACAATGCTTCAAATTAGGCCTTGAGGCTACAAGGATGTTACATCAGTAGTCATTCCTCTGTATGTTTTTTTTTTGTTTTTCCACTATAAATGACTGCATGTCCATGGGCAACTTGTTTGGTTAATAGAGTTTCTTGTACTATGACTGCTCTTTATAATGAAACATAACTTAATATAGACAGTAAATACATATATTCATTGTTCTCTGACCTAAATGATTTTATAGTTCCATTTTTGACTTGCTTTGCATGTAGTCTCAGATCCCAGTCTTCCATGGAAATGTTTTCTGAATTGAACTCCTTTTGAGTTAAAGTGAAATCTACATTACAAAAGAGTCCATGGATATTACATTTCCTCTGTACCTGTATAGCTGACAGGTTAATGTTTGATTTGATTGCTTTAGCAGCGTACTGTGGCCATACTTGTTCATAACAAACTATAAACTTACAAATTAAGCTGTTGTACCTTAACTCTGTAGACTGTGGCGCTAGTTATACACAAACTAAACCACTCTGAGCCATTTCTACACAAACTATTTTTAACACATAGCTAACTCAGTTGTGTGTGAAATGAGACTTAAATAGCTTTAATTGTAGTTATTTCTACTGTCGCTTACAGTGAAGTAAATAGGCTTCTTGAAGCACTTTGAAAGTAGTTAATTTTAAGGTGACCTCTGAAACATCCAGAGATCTAAATTGAATTTCACACACGTGAGTTGTCTATAGCTGGTGGTAGAAGGCATGTGTTTTGATATTGTTTTCTGGAAAATTCCAATGTCTGATCCTGATGCATGAAACAAAATTTCCAAACATTTGTATATAAAAAAAGATTCATGTTTGATTTGTTTTGGGTTTGAAACCAATACACTTACAAAGTTGCCAGCTTTATATACAAAGACAGTGAATAAAAATGTTCAGCAAAGAACCTGACATGTCCTACACTGAGTCCCCAGCCTCCACGTTTACTTGGGATGGACGTTTTGTCCTTATTTAATAGTCTTGCTAATATTAGCATAGCCAGCTCCAACGCAGGTCAGTAACACCTTCTCCCCTCCTTTACTCTCTTCTTCGTCTGGAGCCTGGGTCTCAATCTTGAACATGATCTGGAAGAAATCTCTGATGTGCCTCAGGAACTCTATGCTGTGAAGGGGGTAGAGGGGGATTCATTACCAGAGACTAATGAAGAACATGTTGAGACCTGTTGAATGCACCTGGAATCACAATTGTGACTATCAACAGATTTACACTTTACATACTTTTCATTCAAAAGAAACAAATATTTAAGGGTAAACAAACAAGAAAAACTGACTTAAGATTAGCTATTAGATATGATTCCAGTGAATACTGTAACAAAGAATTCTTAGGGGAAAAAAAGAAAAAAAAAAAACAATTAATAAAAACACCCTCACAGCAAAACTACCCTTCCAAGTGTTTGAATGACTGGAATGATCTGCAGAACATTTTTCCATTTACTGCACTGCCAATACAAAAACATTGCATCAGGGATCAGACAGGGAGGTGAGCAGTTTCATGTGAATGAGAACATGGCAAACATCCACTCTGATGGAATCCTAATACGGAGAAGGAGAGTGTACCTTTGGGTTGCACACTGACGTAAGAATTGACCGGAGCAGACTAAAACCCGGGACCTGCTGTGCCCAGGAATAACCTTATCTTTGCAAACACAGGTCACTCTGAGCAGGCATTGTTGACACACAACCATGTGTGCATGTGCCAACAAATTGCCAGCATCAGAATACACAGGGGGAAAAAATACTAATGGTAACCACGGAAATGGATTGTGGACAAGGACCCTTGCATAAGGCTTCCTGAGAACAATGGAACCAGGGAATATTCCTGCTGGAGTGCAGATGGCGAAGTATTGCGATGGCACTGCCAATCTTCAGTTATCATAGTACTGTACTTGGCAGGAACACAGCACCGGTACCATGATAACTGAAAATGGACAGTTCACAGTCCTAGATGGCCATTCTCGCAGAGATCATCCTACTATGTAGTCAACATTAATGCGAAACATCAGTTAACGTAACTCATTTTCACAGAGAAAGAAATGTTTTGGAAATGCTTCAGAATTGTCCAACCCATTATTCATCTTTTAAGAGAAATATAGTTTAAGTAGCTCCTGAAATTAGGCTCATCATTGGACACAGATCATATACAATCATTAGACAGGTTTTTTTTTTTTTATTAGTCAGTTCCCATGCTGTAGCCCACCTACAGTAAATACACTAAAACTTAATTTCTCCGCTTCTAATAACTCTCAAATCTCTCACTAGTTTTCAACTATCTTCTCATATAATGGTGAATAACACTGAACAAATATGCCAATAAGTTTGACCCAGGAACCCTGGATCAACGGTCAGAGGGAAACGTAAGATTTTTCTCTGCCATGTAAGGACCTGTTTACTACCACCGCAGCCCTGCATTTCCTCTGTGAGGAGGGACCTTTGGATGTTGAGTGAAGGTGGAAGGAGGGGTGAGGTGAGGGACTCACGTGTAAGGGGAGAGGGGGCCCAGCAGTATTTTGGACACATCCTGTTGGCCCAGCATCATGTAGAGGAGTGCCAGGCTCTGATTGTTGGAATCCACACAACCACCCTGGAAATCACAAATGAGCAAAGAAAATTAACACGGGACAGGGAAAAAAAAGATGCTTATTAATGATTATTCAGGGTGAGAACCCCTTAAGCTTCTCACCTGAGACAGACAAAAACAAGCATTGTGCTACCATACACCAAATAGTCCACTTTTACACACAAATACACTCAAAATAAAAAACTGTTTCTGAGACATTAAAGGAAATCTCATTGAAATTATATTAAAAGCAAATGATTTGAGCTACCTTAAGAACTACGACAGCTAAACTAGCATGAATGAGGATTGCAATCTGGCATGTTCTGTCTTATCAGATCAGGGTCAAAGGGTCATATCCTCTTTCCAGCCATTCAAAAAAAACAGAAAAACCTAAAGACCAGATTAAAAACAGACAAAAACACTTCCATGTCTATCTTAACATGTAAAAGCTGTTGTGGCCATGTATCCTGATCAGATTTTTCTTTTTTTTCCTTTTCAATATTGCATTTCAGCATCTTGTGGAAAGGCAGATATCTCACCCAGTCTCACCCAAGTCTGTTTTGGAGATGTGTTGACCAGTGGTTCCAGGACAGAGAGGGTAGTCTAGATAGGACCCTGTTCATATGACCTCAAACTCTGGTTAGAGCTGACAGCTGGCCATCCATGAATATGATTCAATCACTTAATTACGTAATCATATCAAAGAACTGTGGATGCTTTCTTTACCAATTCATCAAGCCAGGATCTGATGGGATTCTCACTACTCTCAGAGCGCCCGTATCCAAATTATAAGTTTTGACATGTCGATGAAAACATTTGACTTAAATAACTAAAGTCTTAACTAAATAACTAAATAAATAAAGTCTTAACATTGATCACAGAGCATGCCCCTATCCTAGCAAACCCGGTTTGCAAAAACATGAAACGAATGTCATGAAACGACTGAACTGAAACAATGAAAAAGTAGAACTAGTCTAAACATTTCAGACACTTCATTTTAAGTTTCCAATGAATTTTCGCAAATTTCTTGTTCACAGCAAAAGCATAGCAAAAGAGCACACCAGGCCTGTGAATCATAAACTCCCATACTTACCAGTTCATTGAGCCCATCTTCTCTGAATTGCCTTCACAAGCACACCAGGTCCTCTTAACCCCCAATAACAAAAATTGGCGATAACAAACAGGTGTACATCTCAACTGTCACAGCTAAGCTCAGCAAAAGTCCCCAAAATCCACAGCTTGAGGTGCTGTAACATGATAAGCCCTCGCCAGAACTTGCATTTCAGCTGCCTTCACTCTCTGTGGTTATATAAGCCTAACATTGGATCCTGTGACTCTGCAGTTAGTCGTCTGAGTGACGTCTGCAATGGAGGAGGGAGGAAAAGAAGAGTTGATGAGTGTGGAGAGAGAGAGAAAGAAAGAGAGAGAGAGAGAGGAAAAAAAAAGTTTCACGTGAGTCTCATCATATCTTGGCATCTCGCGGTGTAACTGAAATGGCGAAATTCAATTATGTGGCTCACATTGAAAGCCATTGTGGCATTCACACAAGTCTTCGCCTCACGACGCAGCCATGGGATCGTGAAATTAGTTCAACAGAAAATCAAGTCAATTAAGCCAAACAGCAACAAGCTGCATCATGCTGCGATCAAAGTTTAACCCCAGTGAAGGTGGTACGATCCACTCAAGTCTTCTGTTCTGAATGTATTGTACACATCTTCACGCAGCCACACCAATTCAGACCACAGAGATCAATAAACTGGCTTTTGTAATAATGCAAAGAAAAAAAAAAACTTCAGGCTCTCTCTCATCTCTCGGCCAAAAGTATTCATCAAATCATCTCCCTTCCTAACCATGCCACAAGAGAACCTACAATTACACTATAACTTCCACCTCATATGGAGAGATTCTGCATACACACACTGTTACGCCATCTGAAGATACTTGCTGAGAACCTTGCATAAAGATCAAAATTAGACCCTTTCAAGACTCTCAATGTCATACTTCATGAGTTGAAACAGTATCTGAGTGACTAATAGAAGACAATGCCACACCAAGCTGAAAACAAATGCATGCAAACTGCCACAGAAATAAATATACAGATTATACAACTCACATCTACTCCAACTGGTTAGCCCACCACCTCTTCCCGATCTGTGTTCAGAAGCCCCTGTTTACTATACATCCTGACCACAAGCAGGCCTACTCATTAACCAGTGAACAAATACACGCATACACATACGCGTGCCACACACACACACACACACACACACACACACACACACACACACACACACACACACACACACACACACACACAGGCAGTGGTCGCAGGCTTGTCCCTTCTGGTATCTTCTTCAAACATTAACTTTTCTCCAAAAAGCACTCGATCTCCTCACTTCACCACACCCCACCCCACCACACCACTACCGCCACCTCCTCCTCCCCTGCCTTCAGCCTGCTCCTCTCTGACCAATCAGGTGAGCCCTTCTGCCAGGAGTCCGTGCCGCGCTTCTCCACAATATTGTGCATTCAGAGAGGAATCATCAGATTCTCCTGACTAACGCGACTCACATGCTCCTGACAGACATAGCTGACCAAAGCAATCAGTAGCACAGCCTCACTTAAGACAAGCTCATAAACAGAGAACTAGAGTTCATAAACAGTAAAATGTATGCGTCTGTGTGTGTGTGTGTGTCAGATAGAGAGAGTGTTTGTGTCTGTAGGTCGGTTGGTATACAGCTGCTAATATAAAGCTACAAGTGCTGTGAAAACAATATTATCTCCTCATCACACTACTTTCCGCCTGTTCATGGCACAACACACAATGAAATCAGATAATCACAGAATTACTCAGTGTTATGCTCTCCTATTACAGACATAAACATACACCCATGCTCTAACTCGTCCCCTCTCGCATATCCATCCACCCACCCACCCACACACAAACACACACGCACATGTGCATACACACACACACACACACACCACAATTTAAGTCATGTGTGCTTCTCAGTCAACTGTGCTTACAAAACATGTTTACAAGTCCACTGCTTGATCCATAGCTGCCAAATTGGCCAAAAAATGAAAAAGCAAAATAAAGAAATGGAGTTGATGCCAATGCTTCCCATGTCAGCAAGCCCTGTGTCTGACGCGTCTACAGAAACAGCCTCAAAGTGTTGACCTCTCATCAGAGTCACCAGCCCATCGGCACAGTGCGCGAGTCTCACCCAGCAGAGTGACTCAATCACAAGTCACAGTGATGCCCCTGTTTGTCTACATTCCCCACCTAACGATGGGTACCGGATAGAACACACACACACACACACACGTCTGTCTCCCAGCCTGTCAATCTATGTCTCTCTGCATTTTTTTTTATCTGCCTCACCCTCTCTACACTTATATTAAGAACATGACATATCATCACCTGAAGATGAACTTCATGAACAACTATGCTGTACTAGGAATTAGTACTTAAATGACCTACACACAAAACTTTATTATACTGCTTGGTGTCAGTACTTATAAGATAGCAAAGCTGTTACTGAGACAGCATACACTTGAACTGTCACGTCTAGTGGTGACTCACCGTAAAACTAAATGTCTCATTTTGTGTCCCTTTACAACATTTTCTGAGCAAAAAAAAAGTTTATATGAAACATTGAGAGCTAAGAGTACACACATCTGTTGAGTGAGATCCTGAGAGGCCTCATACAAATCGCCAGTCAAACGCAAACAGCGTCAAGGATGCAAAATAATCAATTCTGCTAGGCAAAAATAACCAAGACTAATTATAATGCAACTCGGAACTTCTTTACCTGGCCTGCTCTGCATATGGCCAGATCATTCTGGTCTTCTCAAAAGCAACAATACAGCTTAAGCTAAATTCCTGTTTCTGGAGACCCTGTTAATATCTGGCTTGGCAACTTTAATAGGATCACTTCTATTCAATGTGTCCATGTTCATAATCTACTTGTAAATAGTGTCGCTAAATTCTTCTCTCAATGAACTGCACAGGGCATGATACCTCATTAGCTCCTTGACACCCACATACCATATGTTTAACTAACGTCAATCAGGATGTGCTATCTGCACAGAGCAATATAAAAACAATACTAAACCATACAAAATATTGCAAAGTCTACATCCTAAACTAACAATGACTAAAACTTCCACTGAAGTTATTTGCAATTCATATTCTACTTAACAGACGTTTGTGCCTCTCACTCCACTTTTACCCTCTCTGCTATTAGGTCTATGTTGTAGGAAATGTTCTCATTCCTACGACAGCACTCTGTGACCTCAAACAGGGCTATAGATTGATTCACACTGGATTTCCCCTTTAAGAAGTAAAGTGATGCCCTATATGATACCCACTCGATAGATTTCCTCTAGGAGCAGCTTGGCACAGGCCTTCCCCAGGTCTTCAGGCAGCATGGGGTCTTGGCCTTGAGGAGGGGACACCATCTCTGCTGCCAGGAAGGTCCCATTAAGAGTTTCAGCAATCAGAGTAAGGCCAAAGCCTGGAGATCTTCGGGACACAACAAAAACAGAAAAACAGATACTTTCAAGGTGTGTATCCAAGGCTTAGAATATTTGTTTAAAGTATGTGTATATTTTTTTTAAATGAAGACTAGTGTGTTCTATTGGCACGCTCATATATTTCCAATTCATCTTTGTAAAGAAATACTTATATATGTATATTCTCATGTACCCCTGAAATACATACTTACATAGATAAAAATACACACTCGATAAAACGCAAGTTCAGCTGGTCTAGCTAGGTGAATCTGACGCCCTCTGCTGGTTAAAACTATGAAAGGCATGTAATCGAGGCAAGGCATGAAAGGACATACTTTCCCGAGTTGGTGCCCTTCATATGATCTGTGTAAATGTAAATATCTGGAATAAACTTGTTCAAGATGCTTCTTGCTGAGTCTACAATCCTGTTGGCCATCTGTGGAGAGACTCTGACAGAGTATCTAACAGGTGTTTGGGTCAAGGACAATCTGGGACAGCAGTGGGACAAGCCTACAGTTGCCAAAGTCACAAAGTCCTTCTGGACAAGTCCTTTAATTCAGCGGCCATCTTGGCAATGCCTTTGGGCAGATATTTTGAAATAACAAGACAAGGCCGGAGATAGTAAACAAAAGGCTAGCCGTCAATCATACCATGTCCAAACAATGTTATTCGCTACTTTCGCGGGACTTCCAGCTTCTCAACTCTACCATTTTTACTTTACATCACAATATATTGTTTAAGAGATGAGTCTCCTCCTCTCCTCTCCTCTCCATCTCATGCACTCAAAATGGGTGACTTCACTAAGAAGATGATCTGCTAGACTCTGACATGATGTGCAAATTAGGATCAGTTAGTCGAGTGAATGGTTGGAAAAAAATAGTGGCAGTACTTTTTCTTACTGAAGCCAGACTTTTACAACTCGGGACAAACTTTACAGGTGGATTTTCAATCCATGCCTCTCTCTTGCTAAAAGTCAAAGAGAATGGTGTTCCGCAATGCTCGGGTCACTGAAACTGGTACGAAAGGACCGAACGAAAGTGAAATTCACGTCATTGACATTGCACATAAAACTCACATTGCATACACACAATGCCACCCACAGACTCATATTAGATGTGACATGCTGTCAAATAGTCGGAGTTGAAGATACGGTCTGTCTGAAAGGATACGCTGTTCCCCGGATTCTCTTGATCTTGCCTGGGTCAGACAACTGAACAGGTTTGATGGTGCGGCGGACGGGACAGGTGAAAAGCACTTCCCCTCCACCACCTGGGGCCATACCCCTCTTAATGACCTAAATACAAACAATAACAAAACTCAAAATAACACAATCAGCAATCAAAACAAACTCCTGTGCTAGATACAACACCTATCCAGGGGTGTGTTTCCCAAACCATAGTTGCTAACCAAGTTTGTTGCAATGCAATTGCCCACTGATAACCCTCTTGGTTGTTAACTGGTTAGCAACTATGGTTTTGGGAAACACACTAAAGGACAGGACAGTGCCTATAATAGAGGTTAGACTGATGAACAACACAATTCCAATCAGTCAATACACCACAGAGAGCAAAGTGTGAGAGAGATTAAACTCATAAATTCAGTTTACACTGCAGCAGTTACCTTTATTTCCAGACCCTCACCATCAATCCCAAACCGTTTCATGACGGCAACAGCAGTTGCTTTAAGGAGGTCAACCTAAAGACAGAGCGGGCAGAATGCTTTTCACATGACTTACACAAACCATACAGTGCACATAACATTAAGTCACACATAGTTCTACTAGAGCTTCCAAATGAAGCCACATATGATGTCAAGAGAGCACTTGTCTGAGAGAACAGCCACGCTTTCAGTTTCGTCTTAGGCGAGTCGCTTCTGTAGCTGCTTGCTAACGAGCTTACTTAACTGCATTAGACATCAACACTGTAATGAGTTCAACTGTGTTTGTAATTATGTTGAGAATGAACTCTTCACTTAACACATGTCAGAGATGGCTTAATGAATTCTTGTGTGTTAAGTTGCTTTCAAATTTGTTCATCAAAGTCTGCTTGGTTATGAATCTGCTATCAAATACTGCACAAAAAACCCATGTCAAACAATAGCAACTATCCAACATATTGGCATAAGCATGTAGATATAAATTCAGTTTCTATGGGCACTATTAATCAAACTAACACTTCTCTTCTTCTTGTGTTACTACTTGACGAGCCTAAAGCAGGCATTCTCACATAATCAAGGAATGAATTTTAAAGGGTTTTTAAATTCTTATGTGAGAGTGCCTGGAGTAGGCTTGTCCAGTATTAACGCAATAAAAATCCCATGAGGATATACTTCAAGAGCACCGAGAGATTTTTCTGGATTCTGACATTACCTCCAAACAAACAGAGCACTTGGCTTTTCTTTATTTTTTGTGATTTACACTTCTCTCCTTAACCTGGAAGAAGGGACTTACAGATGGGTCATTCTGGTCATTAGTGACACCCTTTAGCACAGCCCGGAGGGAGTTCTTCATGAAGGGAGCAAGCATGATCAGCGCCTCCAGGTAATAGCCCACTGACCGCTGTGTGTTGCACTCATGCTCCACAGAGCCTCCATACAGAAGACCTGGCTGATAGAACAGCACAGTACCTGCAGGCAAGACACAAAACAATTTTGTGTTTGAGATGCACAATATGAAGGATAAACAAAGACATTTCTACAGTGATGAAAATAATCATTATTACAATTACAGAACTGAAAGGAAGGTCACACCAAATCAAATACGTCAATACATAACTAAAACTTCAACCAAAAGATATTGGGAGGGAAAGGAAGGCTTTAAGGAATTTTTAAAGCTTTTGCAAAAAAAAAATACAATACAAATACAAACAAACGAAATAAATCTCCGTTAGAAAGATTCCCACCACTAACAATACCCTTCAAGGCTTCTGTGTAAAACTTAACTTACCTGTTTGATTTATTTCGATTCGGGTGCCATTGGTTATCTTGTCCAAAAGTCTTATGAAACTCGCTTCAAAATCTGAAAGGTGGATGTTATGAGGTTATGTATATGTATAATAATCAGTCGATTTTGTTGACATGCAGTGATTTTAAGGTAGCTACTTGCAGCCTTACGGAGATGTCAGTGGACTCTGTCTCCTAGATAACGTTACCAGAACACTGGCGACCAATGCTGCAGTGAAGTTGTGGCGCAGTCAGGAAAACTTTACAAATACTCGTCGAGAGTAAGAATAGTTATATACCAATACATGACAACCACACTCATGTCATGAACAGAGTTAATTTAACACCAAGCACCAATCTTGCAGGTACAGCCGCCACTTAACGTAACATTTAACAAACACTGATCAACAGATAAGCTTTCTCGCGTCTAGAAATCAGGACCTAAGCACAAAAACGAAAACAAACGAATATTTCCATCAACGTGCTACATCTACCCAATGATGAACTAAAACAATGATAACTTCAAGGCAGATAAGTGTAAGTAACATCTGGAAGTGTGCGGTCATGCCTCTGATATTACAGCGACGTCACATACTTCTAGCATCGTGCTAACAAGCTAGCTCTGTTTTTCACTTACCTCGCAACCCTGGATTGTCATCTTTGGATCTTATATTTCGTATTTTTACTCGCTTCCCACTTAAAGTTGATAAAATCAATCTTTGTCTAAAAAAATTACAACCATCGTAAGTGAGTCCCTGGCTTGCCATGTTGTTGTTTCTGCATGGACATCCACGTGTTTCACGAAGGCTCGGGAGATGAAGGTGAAGGGTTAAAAACTACGGCTAGTCATGAGACTCAAAAAACATAAACGTTGGATTGTTACTGTGTATGTGAGTAACATAAACCAATACTACTAGTAGCCACTGAGTGGCGCGAAAAGCTCGATCATCACAGAGCCGGGTAGGCCTATAGAGACACTGTCTCTGAATCTTCATTGGAATGCCCTCAGGAAAAAGTGTCTATTGAAGAAAAAACACTAAACTGAGGGAAAGATAAAACAAATTATGCAAAATAAAAAGGACAATAAGCATTGCAGATAAAAAATGTACCTTAGAAATGAGAAGCTGTTCATTACAACAACTTGTTTTTAGGGCTAAGTGCAAGCTTGTTTTTCTAAATAGCCTATAGCCTATATCAAATGCATTCATCAATAAGAGTGTTTTTTTTTTTTAATAAATAGAAAATACTAGCAAACAAAAACAAACAAATAAATACTTGAAACGTGAAACGGTCTGTGCGATTCACACATGCAGTGCAGTGCTAGTTGATGCGTTCTTCAGGCAGTGTATTTCCACAGTAGCTTCATAGGTTTGTGTGGGAGGTCAGGCAGGGTTTCCTCTCATTCAGTGAGCATCCATTAGCAAACACAGTACATTCCATATAACAGGAAGTGTCCCATTAGTCTGGATCCAATGTTAAGAATTTTCTTTGTTGGCTATTTGGTGGGGGGACACCTTTAAGACTCTGAAATGATTAGCATATGTGTTTGCAAAAAAAAGTAAATTTAAAGATCATCTGTCAAAGAGCGATGTGTCTTGGTGGTAAAATTAAAGCCATAATGGCTTGTACAGTATGAATTGGCATGGCAGTTAGTGTCAGATTTTCCCTCCACCCTGATGTTAAAGATTATCTCCAAAGCAACTCGCTGGTTAGATTTCCTCTAAAGGGCAGCAAAAAGCAGACATGCTAATCATTCACTCTATCACTACATAATATAGCTGGGGCTCATGTCAGTTCCTTTCATTTAACTCATTCATATCCAGGCCTATTATCAACACTGTAGCAAAGCAGCTGCCTAGCTATCAAACCTGCTCATTGCTTTCACTGCACTGAGAGATCATATTATTCATCAACAATATGTGTATGTGTAAGTGTTGTGCAGATGCTTTATTGAATTGTTGTTTCATGGACTTAAGTCCATATGAACACTTTTAGGTACACAATGTATTGACACAGGACAAAAAGTGTATTAGGTTGAACTGCCTCTAGGCTAAATGTTCAACACCATTGTCTTCAAGCACCTGTTGTTTAGGTGATTCACTGTTTTTTGTTTACAACCATTTTCATGGCTTTAAAAGCAACAGAACCATTGCTGTGCTGATCAAATACCCTAAACATCTCTTTTTATCCCATCTTCCCAAGTTACCTACACTAGTAGGCTATTTAATTGTAAGTTATAGACACAACCAATGCATATTGTTTGTGATTAAAATATTTTGGCATTCATAAATAGTGCAACTGTGACAAACAATAAGCAAGAGGAATCAAAATATAAAAATGTATCTAATTAAATTATTTAATTTGCAATTCCTCAGCATACTTTCCATAAACCATTTTTACTTATTCATATGTCATATTATCTTTTGCAATTCATTGCAGAAAGCATTACTGCTGGTGTTCATACTCTTTAAGTCGGCATGAGAGCCAAACTGCAAATCTGATTGACTTAATTTTAAAAGCTCATTACCAATCTGCCAAAAACCCAGCAACCAATCACAACCAATTATCCAGTATGGAGTAGGCTTTATATGATTCACAACTAATGAAGATATCTATCTATATATATATATATATATATATATATATATATATATATATATATATATATATATATATATGTGTGTATGTATAGGTTAAACTTCAGACTTAATGCTTTTTATTTAAACCGTCTTTTACATGAATGATGCATTTGCTGCATTTCTGTTTTTTGAGTTTTGGTAATGTTTTAGTTTACACTCAAATCTAGCTGGTTACCACCTGAAAATACTTGATTATTGCCAAAAGGGGGTATTGTTCCTCAAATTTTTATTATAAAATACAATCTTAACATTGTTAGCATGTTGGTCCTATTTCTATGTTGTATGGCAATCCAGTTACAGTTCCAGAAAGGAAGACCAGGCCTGTTTTGCCTGCCGCATTCTTTTGCCTGTCAATGATATTTATTCCAATGAGCCAGCATTCAGTCTGGATCCAAAAACACAAAGCATACTCATATGAGAGCTTACCAATTAATCTTAACAAAATGACGTTCACAGACACGGATTAAAAAAATACCAAAATAAATCTTCAATAAATAAATTATTTTTCTTTGAAATGAAAACATGTTCTCATCTTTGGTCCATATGTCAATTTGTGCTGGAATTCATGAAGATATCTCCTGTAATGGCAGACAAAATGACATAATAAACAAAAATCTTCACATGTTGGATTTGGCTACTTAAGTACATTTATGTAAACATCTGTCTAATTCAACTGTCTGGAGAACATAACTTATTAAAAACATTACACATAACATATTACAAAGCCAGCCAATTTGGCTTCAAACTTCATGCAAACAGAACTAAATGGGACAATGTGCCCATCAATCAGGGGACATCAATCAATTCTCCTCTTGGAATCATTTGGATGCTAAAGGAACATATGAAGTCTGCAAGCATTTCTTTCTCTCTGCTGGAGAAGGGGGGGTCTACATGCCACCTCTGAATTTCCTCCCCACCCCTTCTTCCCTTCCTAACTTCCTGTTGACGTTGTGAGTCTGGCCAGTACACGGAAACTTCAGTAGTCTGGTCACGCTTCCCAAAGGCAGCACCGGATATGGACATAACTTTCTGGGATAAAAATAATCTTGAGCACACAGCTGTGGCTGTAACAGTTGAGCTATTCCAAGTTAAGATGTTTGAACCCGTAAAAACACTGAAATCCATCGTCAATATCTGAAGCCACCAAACCCTCTTGAAGTTCACAGCAAAAAGATCTGAAAGAGATTCAATTTGATGTGTACAATATTCTCAGAATACATATTTGAAATGGCCATTGTCTAACCATCTAACCACATGTCTACACAGAGACCGAGGTCACACAATGGTTAAACAACCCCCATCTTTAAAGTGTATTTAAAGTGATATCATTGGATGATGCCATAACGCCAAGTGTTGCCTTTTGATGCAAGTGCCAAGGGCATGTTGAAGGGTCAGTAGGTAAGCCCAACAAGCATCACCCACCGAGTGTCTAAAGAACGGAACAGGAACGTGGCTCCCTGAAAGGGTTGCTGCCCGTTGGCACCCCAACCAAGAGGGCATCTTTGGTGGCATTTTGAAGGCAGTATTGCTGCAGTTCCGCAGCAGCTTGGGACACCTGTAGGAACAGGGTGGTTGGTTAGTCCTCCAAGATGGCTTGGGTAAAAGTGGATCCCTTGATTTTCAAACACAAAGTAGGTTAAAATGGGTAGCAAGAGGTTTTTGAGTTATCAACAATGAGATTTTCCCTTTTTGCTAGGGTTTGCTAGAATTCGTCCCCTCTAATAAAGTTTCCAAGTGTATGGCCTGTTGCCACATGCAGTATATCTTCACCTGAGGCTAGCAAGAGTAAGAGTCTTGAAGCCTTGGCTTTGAACAACATACTGGAATTGCCTGGCCATCTCCCCTGTAATCATGCTCTAACCGCGACTATTTTAAGCCTATTGGGAACATATGTGACACAGCATAGGCATTGAAATGTTGTTTTGCATCTAACGTTTGCACGTACAATAAACAAACGAGATACACCATTCATGCAAATACTTTGTCCTAAGAATGAAATAAACTTATCATAAACTATGTTTAACATTGTCAAAAATGTAAAATAGAGGGAGTTTGGTTCAACAGAACAAAAACAGCAGTTTTGTAAGTTATGCACTGCGAGTCACATAATGAACTTATAAATATATATGACATTAAACAAAAAGATAAAAAGGGGTAAAACTTACTTTGATTCTTTCAACGCTGGCCTCGAGCCTCAGTTGTTCAACAAGTCGACGCATGTTCGTCAAATTAGAATTGGACGACATATTCAGCCAAAGTAGCCAACTGCGCCTTTGCCAAGCGTAATCTTTAATGTACGGGACGATTTGTGTCGGACCCTCTCGGCAGCTGGTTCTGTCAAACCGACTTCTCTGTTTTGGTGACGAAGAATGACTCAGTTTTAGGGAAGCTGTGCTGGACTTGACGTGGTCGGAGTATGAGTTGCCGCTGCCCACTTGGGGCCGAAAAGTACCGAACATGCGAATGTGTAGATTCCCCACCTCCTTCAGGGGTGGTAACGTTAAAGTTTATTTTGCGATGATGCTCGGTTTTACCAGGCTTAGCTAAGAAAAAGAAAAAAGTGATGTTGCCGGCAAATGGAAACCACTAATTGTCTGCCTATTTATTTAGTTTCGCTCAGCAACGTGGACAATCTTATCTGAGCATCCCCTAACCGCAATCATCCATGGCGCCCAGAAGAAAATATATATTTTATCAAAGTAGCCGAGGCTAATAGGCTAAACTGCTGAATTAAATTAATTAATTGCAAGTTAGTTTAAGTTGCCTCCATTGGGCTATCCATTGTCCCTCCTAATGGTCAACAGGGTACAGATTGACAGGGTACTTAATGGAAGCTATAAGTCTACCGTTTTAAAATTCACCATCAAACGTCGTGTTTTAGCTGACATGAAATAATAAAACGAGTAGTTGCGTAGGCTACTCAGAAGCAGAAATTTGCCAAATAACCCCGCCTTGTGGTAGCACAACAGGACACCTCTGCTTCTTTCAGTGAACAATACACTTGATCATCCTTCAGGGGGTGTCCAAGTGAGGAGAGGAGAGGTCGACATCTATAAAATGTGTTTATTTTCAGTCATTTACAGCAGTCATCACAAACAACACAATCTGATTATCAAATTACACAGCGAACAGAACCATCGAATTTGAAGGCAACCACACAGCCTCTCAAAGATCTCTGTACAAAGCTGCCGACAAATCTACACTGCACAACCACTTCCTAGTTGATACAATGTGAGACTGTATGAAATGACTAGTTTACAGACCTGTAAATGAGTATTCTGGGGGACTAAATTGTTAGAATGTATACCATCACAGTTCGTAATAAATGTATAAATAAGATTAAGGCATTTATGGTAATATTATTGAAGTAAGTCTAATTCTACACAAATTAATGCAAACCCAGTGACAAGACACTGAGGTTTGTAGAGTTTTGATCACTGATCATGACACTTAAATGTAGTCTGATTGATGTAGCCTTTTAAAAAAAGCTAACATAACCTCACCCCCTTCACATGAGTTATAACTCACAGTTCAAATAGCCTAGCTCTCTAAATCATTTTTAGAATTACAATTCTGTGATGCTGCTGTTATGTAAAGTTGTTAAGGAGGTCATTTATTTTCATGACATTTTCCAGTTCATCAAACAACCTTAAAAGTATAAATAGCAGCCAGTCTGTGTACAAACAATTAAGCAGCCCTGTCACAGAAGTACTGTGTAATGCCTATTGCTATACTGCACATAACAACACCTAACAAATCCAAGCATGTATTGAGATATTTCACAATACAACCCTGACATGACAAACCAAAACAAAACAGAAAAACTCAACAGCAGAATCAAAATCTTTGGCCAATTATTTTTTTTTCTTAGTTGCTTCATTCAGGTTTTTGTCTTTAATTTACTTGCAACATCCCAACACATTTATTAAATAACCTCCAAATGCCCTTTAGATATTACCAAAAGGTGTAAACACAGAAATCTTGTGTAATGTGTGGCATGCAGCTTCAAATGGCATACACGCTAGTACCATGCACCTCTGAACATGTTTGTCTAAAAGAAAAAAAAAACTGTGGGTGGAAACAGTGAGAACAGAAGAGGCATAAATGAGGGTGGTGATGAGGATGAAAAGGACATAACATTTTCAACTGAAGGGAAATCCCAGTGCATTTCAATCTACAGTCCTGTTGTTCGAGGTCACAGAATGCTATCACTAGGAAAAAGGACACATAAGTCTGGAAAAACATAAACAGAATAGCAAAGAAGGGAGGTAACACTAACTGTTATGGGCAGGAAAACTCTGTTTTAGTTTCATTTTCCTTGCCACAATCAGTTTGTTTTAACTGCCGATTCGCTGATTCCATGTTGTACCAAATATTATAATTCTTTTTCCTACCACTAGCACTCGGTGACCTTGAACAACAGGGCTTTGGGTAGAAATGTGCTGAAATATCCAGTTAAAGAAAGACTTTCATCAGACACAAAAGTTCCACACACTACTATTACCATTTTAATAATATAAAATATGAACTCCATGACAACGAAGAAGAAAACACAAAAATGCTTGACAAATGTGCAGTTTTGGCTGTAAACTGACTCATTCCATCCATGACCCTTTCCCAGCCCTGGCTGCCAGCCCTCTCTAGTGCTTCATAAGACAGTCACCATCATTTGAAGATGTTTGTATAGAAACACGTACACACATACACACACACACACACACACACACACACATACCGAGCCCATGGAATCAGTATGAGGTCCACACAGTAGTGTATCCACACACACACGCAAAGCTTGGGATCCACTACATACAGTGTATTGGCATACGGATTTGATAGTTTGACATGTGCATGTCTGTGCTCGTGTGTGTGTGTGTGTGTGTGTGTGTATCAATCATCAGCGAAAGTAAGACGACCCGGTCCTTCATTCTTCATCCATCTGCGATACCGCTTCCACCTAGGGTCCTGTGCCATTTTCACCTTCATCTCCTCTTCCTGCTCTTGTTTAAACACCTGCCAGACAACAACAGGAATGGAGATACTAAGCGCACCTGTCAATCAGAAAAACTACTTTCCAGACATTGCTGGGAACATCCCTGAGGTAATACTGTAAGAGATTCAGTTGCAGGCTCCATGCATTTGCCAATCAAAAAGGCACCTCTAGCCACAAAGAATGACATCAAGCAAATAACTAGCCATGACTGAAGTCTTCTTTTCTTTTTAAGCTGTACGCTTAACACATCGAGACTGTCGAAACATTAGTTGCACAACCCCAGAGAGTTCTATTTTCATAACATGTCAAATTGAGATCTACTGGCTAATCAGATTAAGTTTACCCATCCCCAAAATCACACTTTATAAAGCCACAGCACCAGTACCAAAACACAATGTAGAGTGCACATTGTCCTCAAGGGTGATGACAAATGTAATGCATTAAGGTAATAATTCAGAAAATGCAACTGACGTGCCTCATCTTACCTCATAGTTCTCCTTTATCCATAGCTGCCTCTCCAGGTACATGTCATGCAAGTGGTCATCCAGGCTGTCAAACTGCGCCTGCGACATCTTCATGTGTTTGCGGATTAGGTAGAGCTGCTCCTCTTTACCATACTCCTCCTTCCTCAGGGTAAACCGGTACACCCAGGAACCGTACCACACTATGTACATAAAGAGGTGGTAGGGAAACAGCAGCAGCTTGCACAGCAAAATGTCTGACACCTTGGGTTTCTGATAGCCACCCTTAATATCAATCTTGTTTTTGATGATGTCACGGATTATCTCCTCCTCCTCTTCCCGGATCTCCTCCTTTGAGCGCCGGTTCTTTCCCTTCTCCTTGGTCCGGTTCAGTAGGCCCTGTTGCTTTGCCAGCTGTGTGGCCTGGATGCGGTACTTTGGCATAGTAGCCAGGTAATTGATGGCTTCAGTGTAACTGCTCCACCAGCTGTAATACTATATGCATGCAAACACTGATGATGTTTACACTGCAGTTAAATAGTTTGGTGTTACCTTGCTACAGATTACACTAGTAGCACCCAATTTTATACAATTATATGCAAAACTTAAACTTTTTTGTATACAATTGTATACAATTATGTACAAAAACGTAATTACACTGACAACAAAAGAAGATATTTTTTGCATTTTAGAGCGAGAGTCAAGACATATGCTTACAAGAAAACATCATTTGGCCACCCACCTGGAACACAGAAATGGCACAGACCGTCACTAGGATCACTATCCTCACGTCAACTTTCGGAGCCAGCCTTCTCCTATAGTATGTATAATAGTGACTATAGTACTCCTCAGGATGATCCAACATGTAGTTGTAGTCTTTTCTGGTTTCTTCATCCTATAACAATGAGACATTTTTTTAAACAAAGCTGCAGAATGAGGACAGTTCCTTTTTTTGTTTTGCCCATGAAGCCAACTATGCTACCTAATTCCTTACATATCCGCGACAGCAACTTTTAAAAATAATATCTGAATTAATCATGAATTTCTACTGCCACGTTGGCACAAGTCTCCCGTCAGCGTAAAAAGTAAACAGCCTAATTCTAATGACATGGAAAATCGTAATGTTAAGAAACTGGAAAACTGGAAGCAATCCGAAAATAGACTTCTACAGACTTTATACATACTTTAAGTGTTTCATAGGCTGTTGCGACGAGCATAAATTTCTGTTGAGCACTTTCAGTTGTCTCTCCAGCGAGTCCTGGGTCCCCATCTCGAAACCTGTCCGGATGATATTTTCTGGCCAGCTGTCTGTAAGCACGCGCTATCTCGGCTTTAGTTGCTTCTCTGGCCACCCCGAGAACATCATAACAGCTCTCTGTCCCACAGTATAATCCTGGAATCAGGGCAGTGACAGAAGAAATAAAGACGCAAAGAACTACAATAAATTTTATCCAAGTGCCTTGTCGAAACGCATCCGCCATGGAAGCCGCCATGTCAGCATTCCAGCACTGTCGCTGAAATCTGACGTCATACAGGCTGGGTCTTGGGAGATGTAGGAGGGACGGTTCAGACCTCGGGCTGGGAATATCAATGGCATAAAATCAAAAATGTAATATGAAAGATACAGTCTTCGATAAGCCAACTCTAGGCTTTGATCGATTTTGAATGGCAGTTAATGTCAATTCTAGAACTGTACTGTAGTTGCTGTAATGACCTGAAATTAGGTCCCTTTTAAAACCATCTTGTAAAAGTATGCCAATAAAAAACAAGCCACCACGCAAATGCAATGTTATTATCCAGAAATGTAAACTAGAGGTCCTAAGGATGCCAAAAATGTAAAAATCTGAAATATTTTTTTAAGGGTTCACTTGGTTCGCTTTAAGGGTAGACTTGGTTTCAGATAGACAGTTTTACCTATGACTAACAGTTCAGACTGGGCTGATGAAAGTATATTGTCATAAATTAAATGTAGTTTTTGACAAGCCAATTTTAGGCTTTGAGTTACAGTAGGCTATCATCTTAATGGATCAAATAGCATCATATCAGGGTCATCCAATACCAGTAGATAATTTGTATATCAAGTGAGGAACATTTAAACGGCTTTTGCATGACATACTGTATATCTAGAAAAGGGCATGAAAATGGTATAGTAGAGAAAATACCAGTATGTCGAAATGTAAGGGGGGGGGGGGGGGCAAATAGTCTGCCCTGCCCTCAGTGGGAGTTTGTGATGCAGCAGCACAGAGGCCTGATCTGGCCCAGATCCAGTTCAGCATTCAGGTGCCAGCAGGGGATCAGCAGTGACCTGACCTGCATGTCATATGTGTGACCAAAGCCATGTCTTTATTTTCTGACAGGGAAGCTTATACTTATACTGCAAATCATGTCCGGTGTGACATTTACTTCACCCACTCGCAATCTCAACTGAGGTGTGACTACACCACACTGCTGTACTATGGTGCATCCATATGGAAACTTGGCTGGTGTTGATTATTGCCTTGTCTCAACTTCCTTCAGTTTCGTAAAAGATCAGTCAATATCAGAAGAAACACAACACAACATAAAGGCCTTTCATTTTATTTTTTTGTTTGTTTCACTTCATTTTGTTTTTGTTTTTTTTTTTTGTTTTTTTTTACAAAAAGCATCAGTAAAAGATACAAGTCTTGACAGCGCAACTGCGGCCTACACTCTCTGCAACACAAAAGTGATTCTGCACTGACTGTAAATTTAGAACAGAGGTGGATTGATGCCAACACTGGGGTCTTCCATTCAACATAAAACAAAGCTAAAAAGAGGTAACTGCTACAACACCCATCATCTCCATTGGTACAGTACAATACTCTTTTAGTAGTTATGTCCTCAGCTTTCACCAAGTAAAATTACAAATAACAAAGACAAGTGCAGGTTACCAAACTTTTTTCATACAAGACCCATACAGAAAAGCTGAATCCAGGGGCAGGCTTGTGGGGGGAAATATGTACATATACACAAGTAAAAAATGTACAGGATGAACAGGCTGATGTCCAAGCTCATAGGTCACACACACGATGAGCCTTACTTCAATAAAAAAAAGGGGTAAAATCAAAAATAAGGGTGTGGTTTTACACAATGCATGCATGATACACAAGAACACTAAACTGAAAATAGCATTTTAAAATGATTTCTGATTGGATTTAAGTACAGTTATGCATTTCCTTTGACTTTCAGCCCCCCCCCCCCCCCCCAAAAAAAAAAAAAAAAGGAGGGAGGGGGTGCAGTGATGGATGTTTTAAATGGAACTGCTGACAATCCCACTTCTTCATCTGCGGTATCTCCCTCGTTCCTTTTCTCTTTCCCGGTCCCTCATGCGCTCCCTCTCCCGGTCGCGTTCCCGCCCACGCTCCCTTTCACGGTCCCGACGTGCATCCCGTGGTCTCTCTCGCTCCCGCTGCCGATCACGCTCTCGAGGGCGACTCCGCCTGCTGCTCACTACTGCCTGGGTACGTCGTAAGAAGTCATCCACGCGCATATCATAGTCATGCTGGAAAGAAGAAAAACATTGCATTTAGGGGAGACATTCACAATTTAAATGATACAAAAAAGCAGGATGTCAAGTTAGTAAAGGAGAAATCCAGTATGAATCAATGTTTCTCTTGTTTAATGTTAGTGCCAGTAGGTATGAGAGAGAATTAGGTGCAACCTAGACCAAATTAGCGAAAGGGCAGCTAACGCTACTGATCGATTCATATAGGATTTCTCTTTTAAGCAGTAGGCCGCAACTATACGCCTATCTGGCCTGTAGACAACAGGTGTTGATTCTTAATCAGGTTGGGGCCTGATCAAGCAGCCCTCCTGACCGTTAATCTGTGATCAAATCCATCAAATAGTGGCAGGGGTCTCATGCTCCCAGGCCCTGCGGATTCTGGTGCGGCTTGCATTTTCAGAGCAATTAATCTCACAACTGATCTCTATTGATCATTCATATCCATGATATTAGTGATATTTCAGTAGCCTGGTGGACCAGAATTTTTCACTTTGCTTCATTTGGTGCAAAGAATGTAAAGATACTTTCTGAGAACTTTAAAACTATTAGTTCTGTCTCTATCTCCGTTCACTGATTGGATGCAAAAAAAAAAAACGCCCTAGAAGAGTTCTGCGATCGATACAGATGGTAAGTCTGGTTACCACCCCCAAAAAAATCTCCTTGTTCCACCGTGGGGGAAAACAGAGGTTAATTTTGGTTGCAAGTCAATCGGGTGCCCTGCTAGTAGTTATAACACAATATAGATTAACTAATTTCTGTAAACCATCTCAGATGCTTATATTCAGTTTTACTTAGTGATCTACTATTGTTAAGCAATTTTCTCTACCTGCAGCAGTGCTTCTCCAGTCACTTGCATGATAAAATGACCAATACTTATCCTCAATTTCCTCCAAAGCCAACGCCACCCTCGCATTCTGGGGGCGTTCACCAGACCTGCGGTGTGTATCTATGTAGTACTGTAGTGAAATACAATCTTGAGCCAAGGTGCCATGCCAGCGCTAGCCTGGCTAATATTTCAGACCACCAAAGGAAAAGTCATTACCAAGCTGGAGAAGGAGGAGCGCACCACCCTTTTCTCCCGGAAGCGGGCATCATGGGGCAGGGGATGGTGCCCAGAGTAGGGTGGGTGAGCCTGTGGTGGGGGTGCATGGTGCTGGTAGTACGGGTGGTGTGGCGGCTGCTCCATGCCAGGGTATGGTGCCTGGGAGGAGGGGGAAAAAAAATGAATGCCACCTCAATTACAGCTATAAGAGCATTTAGTAAAGGCAACAAACCACTAGGCTATGGTGACGTTTCAGTGGTGCGTACCATTCCTTGCCATGGGGGCGGAGGCCCAATGTTATGATGGAATTCCCTCATGTAGTCATTATAAGACTGGAGAGTGAGAGAGAACATGTGTGAGGTTTCCATACAGCAAACATACAACGCAGAGTTGAAGAGAGTAATGGTGCATGTTAACCCAAGTGTTAAAACCTTAATTTATAAACCCAACCAAAATGACCATTTTGAGGAACTTCAGCTAGACAGAGAACCGCTGAAAACATGAGAAAAAAGGGGGGGAACTTTTGAGGAAGTAACTGACCCCATTGAGAAACACGTCCCGTCTGACTCCAGAAAAACGTCTGCAGAGGGTGAAAATACAAAAATGTGACACCAGCTAAGATAAAACAGCAAAGTAATGGGAAATTAGCAGTAAATGTGACAAACGCAATTAAAAAAAGGTTTATACCTGTCCACAGGTGGATTACGTGGATCTTGCATGAAACCTGTATAGATATTAAAGAGAACCAGTTTGCACAATTTAGCAATTTGAGAAAGAAATTAAACATTGAGACAAAAGGGATTAAAAAATGAACAGAAAAACACCAACCAAACCACAATAGAGAACCAAAGCCATGGACAACAGTATACTAAAACGTACTGAACTTAAATTACATTTAAGCATTTCCTCACGGCACACTTGTTATGCATGACAACATATCAACTCACCAGGGTTTTTACAAGATATAATAATTGTGAAAATACAATATGATATAAAACAATTTCACTGTTTGAAAAACTCCTTGTACATTTGCACATTGCATGAAACCTCAAAACACACTTTAGGGTACAGCTGTAACATCACATTGATGTGGTGGCACTGTGACTGCCACCATCACTGCAACCCCCTCCTGTTGTTTGCAAGTGGGGTCTGCATTTTCTCAAGCATTGACGTATAATAATAACCTGGTCTCTGGGGGAACTCTTGAGGATAGTCAATCCTGGGCCGTTTCCTGTTGTGCATGTCATACTCTTCAGGGCGACGCCTACACGAATCAGGTGAACAGTTAAGACACAAAAAACTCTACTCACATACACATCTCACACATTTATATCACAAACAGGTTACAGCACATTCACTTGTCCCACACACACAACCTTTTCTTACAGATTAATGGATAACCAATTCTTTATAATTCTTTCCTTGTTTTCATAGACTCTTTGGGGCAACCACAATTGTATATATAATGCATAAGATCAAACCTCTCTCATTTATTATTCATGTTTGCAAATCAAGCAATTTAGAGCTGAACCTTCTCATGTTTGCAAATCAAGCAATTTAGAGCTGAACCTTCTCTTGGTGAATAAAAAAATATGTGAATATTTCAGGCCTAATACCCTACATCTATCTTCCAGCTGATGGGAAAATATTGTAAAGTGCAAACAAGTTCACACTGTAAAGGTCTCACATTCATGATGTGTTTTTCAAAAGCCAATTAAATGATGCCTAAGGGACAAAGTTCTACAAGAAACTGAATTGATCCTTAATTCTGATTCCTAATTCTAAGCTGTCAACACTCTCACTCTCAAGCACATACCCTGACTAAATGGCACTTATGTCTTGGATGCCTAGCAAACCTCAGAACTATGCAGTGGTTCTTATGAGCCCATAGGACAAATACGACAAAACCCAATCAAAAAAGCTTAAAGAACAAAAACAATATCTACAGTAAATGAGAAAAGCTGGTTAAAATTTTAACATACCGCTTTCTTGTAGATTTTTTTTGGGACCGTAAACGTTGGTAAATATTTATGATAGAAAATGTTCATAAAACAGTCCGTGTTATTCTTAAGCGGTCTACAGCCTCAAACACATTTACAAGGACGGCCTGGTTAAGGCAGAAGGAAGGGAAATGGTGCAGTCCATTTTTGTTTTGGCAATCAACCAGACATGACGAGCTCCGCAGGAATAAACAAACAGGTTATCTGCCCACCAAAGCCTCCCCCATGTGCTCATGGCTTTTGCAGTCCTTGGGGGGCATCAAACTGAGACACAGAAGAGAACGACGTGTGTGACCAGGTCTACCTGACTTCAACTCAGTCCTTTACCAGGTGAACAGGAACAAACTCCTTTTGGCTACCTACCAGGGTGGATGAAGCTGGATCAGAGAAGGGGAGGGGAGTACATTAAAATGAAAGGGTGCAGGGAAGAAGGGAAAGGGATCTCAGGATGTGACATCCTCAGTCCATTTTTTCTTTTTGAAAGGGGGAGGGGGGCATTTTGTGTGTGGTGGGGTGGTGACCATGGGGGTACATCAACTGCCAACCAACCCAAATCCTTACCCCTCTTTTTTCTTGACTTTTCTTTTTGTGTTTAAAAACACAAACAGACTTTTTTTTTCTCAGTTCAAGTGATTCCCGTCAGATGGACTCTTTTTTTTTCCTCTCATCTTTTCTTTCTATCACAAACACAGCTGCTCCAGGAAACTTTCAGCAAAAAAAAAACCCATCTCTTTTTTTTTTTCCTCTGACAACCGTGATGTATAGAGTTCATACATTGAGGTGCACTACAGGGACCAGTCCCTGACATCAGCAAAGTCCATAGGCACCGCAAGACAGGAAGTGGAACAGAAGACAACAGGAAGTGGCACAAAGGACACAGCTACCGTTGCACGTCTCCCTCTACCGGCTCCCCTCTCCAAACTGGCCTAGCTTTCAACTCCTGTTATACTGTGAATGTGTTAAGCTGCAAATGCATCTAATGGCAAACCCATTTTTTTGTTAAGAAATGTCCCGTCAAAATGCTCCTCTTGAAAGCATTTTTCTCCATTTAAAACACATCAAGCTTTCTGCCCCTCAACGGCATGGGCCATCTTCTGCTTATAATAGTATGGCTCCTTTTAAAAGTCCCTTCTATGCTTAGGTTTATCCCCCTTGGACATTCCTGAAAGAAAAAGTGCTTTGGGAACAAATTTAGGGCAAAACAAAAGGAGAACTCATCTGGAAAGGTGAATTTCTCAGCTTAAACTAGACACACTTGCATTTAAGTTGGTCCTGACTTGACTTTGTTTACAAAAGTTTGGAAGTTATCAGTGCAGGGCTATCAATATCATGTATCTACACAATACACACATCTGCAAATACTCTTTAAGAATCACCACCAAGCAGCTGAGAATACTTAAACCTCAAAGCCGCACGCCTCCACCATGACCATCTCAGGGCGAGGGGGGGCCGCAGGTCCAGGCGGTTCAACCCCTCCCCTCTGAGGATGTCAGGCACGCAGGGGGCGGGAGAGAGCGACAGAAGGGTTTTTTTTGGGGGGGGGGGGGGGCCACTTCGCCGATAGCGTGAGGAAGGTGTAGATGAAGAGTGTGAGCAACTCGAGGGGCTCCTGCCCGCCGTCACGTCACCGTCACCGTCACGGCGACGCGCAAGAGCACTAGGGGTCCAAAGAACATTTCTAACCTTCCCAGGTCGCGCGGGGCAGGCTCGCGATGGGGCGGTCGGCCCCGGGAGCGGGACTCCGAGTGCATCCTCCTCTTGTGGCGCAATTTGCGAATAACCTGATACAAGTCAATGCTCTCGTCGGGAGGAAACAGCATACACAGCTGGGTCCCACAGTCTGGCTCGATCTCCTGTCAATCAAAATAAAAGGAGAAAAATTATAAATTGACTGCCAAAGTAGATGTCAAAAACAAAGGGACATAAACAACAGAGAGATTAAACGGAAGGAAAAAAAAGCATTGAGGCTTATCTCCAGTTAGCCTTCATGCAGCAGTCATAGGTACACACACACACACACACACACCCACCCACCCACACCCCCCTACCTGTCCATCACGGCCAATCTTTACAGGCTTGTGCTCATTCCATGGATTGGAAAGGTGGGCAGTTTTGGTGAATGGCAGCTCACGTCTGTAACAAGGCCATCAGATCAGTATAGATCATCACAACAAGAAAAAATGTCAGCTTTAGCAAGAGAGCGCTTGGCTTTGCTATCGGCACAGCACCTGCAAATCCAGTCGATCTTGAAGACTCCACCGAGCATCTTAGCGTTCATGCCTGCGGGCAGCACCCAGTGGATGGGGGAACCCCCATGATGTGACTCTGAGCAGAGACGGGCAAAACCTGTGGGGGCACCAAATCAATGCAGCCTTTAGAAGAGAGCCACTAATGTGTACACAGGCACCCCCCGCCCGCGGTGCTTTGCTGTCGAGAGCAATTGAGCTTAGGAGTGGAGGCCAAAAATGTAGATCTACACCTTGAAACTTGCCACTCTCCCGTACTGAGAAGATAAGGATAACACTCCTTGCAGATCGGAAGGCAGCATTCAGCTTCTTCTCGTTGACCGGCAGTGTGGACCACACCCCCTAGCATCCAAAAGAAGCCCCAATCAATCATGCGCATTGTTGCACAACCCTCAATAAAGATGTAAAGAAGAGCAGCCACAACTCACCTTTGCTTTGGCCAGAGAGACATTCTCATGGTTGTTGCTTTTGATGAGGAAGAACCTGGCTTCTCGGATAATGTATTTAAGCTTGCTGGTCTGATCTGAAAATATACAGAACAGGAGTCAGGCAATGCAACAGACAATCAAATGTACAGAGAAACAACAAAGCTTAACAGCCATTTAAGGTGGAGGAGGAAAGGTCACTTAGCCATCACTTCTAGAAGAAGCATTTTCTGAGACGATTACCTTTTCGAACAGCTCGGACAGATGATGGAAGTTTTTCTCGCTTCTTCTCTGAGCCTGCAGATCAAACACAGATAAGTACAATTTTGTTGGCCAAATATCATGAACAAACAGGTTAAAAGGTTATTAAAAGGGGTTCACAGAACACAAGATTTTACGCAACCTTTTAATAATCAATGTGGCAACTCAAAATTTGCATTAAAGTTGATCAGAATTCCAGAACATCACTGACTGTGAAAGGGTTATGTGTAGCCCATTCTATAGTACCATTGCATTTGACCCAATCAAATGGGAGTGTCTGCTTTCCATCACTTGACAATACATGGCCTTTGGACCTTAGAGGGTAGTCTGTGGCTGAGCAATTGAGTGATTAGGCTAACTCCTGCACTCTGGTTCACAATGTCAGTGGGAGTCTGAAATGCTGATCAGCAGCACAGAGATGCCAGACAGCAGCTGACGCACACTGGGCCAGATCTGGCCCGGGTGTGGCTCAGGTCCGGTTCAGCAGTCAGATGCCATCTGGAGATGGTCTCTGTGTGGCTGCCAACCGCAGGGTCTCGCATGCTGCCTGGGACAGGGAATCAGCTGAGTGACCTGACCTGCTTTGCCACTGATGCGTGCTTATGAAGTTGACCTTGGCCTTGACAAAACCATGAGTCTTTATTATTCCCTCAGTGGTTGCTGCTCGTCACAGGCAGCTAACCTTTTCTATTAGGTCAAGTCTTCTGTGTAGCTATGTATCTATTCACAGTTGGCATTGGACAAGTTAAAGGCCCTTCCAATGCCCGAATTATCCACTGGTTGAGATGATGGCTTTTTATCTCATCAGAAACATCAGACATGGCAAAAGCAGGTTAGTCTACAGGATCTTGTAGCAGTTGAAAAGTATCAAATTGATTAGTGACTATCACCTAATCTCAGATAATAACGGCGTAAAGATTCAAATTGGTAGAGGGGGGCGAGGGGAGTATTTTTAATACCTGCATATGATTCTGAAGCTGAGCTTCCACTTCTATCAAAAACGATTGGAGATATCCCTCTAGCGTGCTTCTTCTGCTTTCTTTCCTCATCTGAACAGTGAATGGGAAAACATGTCCCTTACATTAGATTAAGAGCTGAAATTGTGTACAAAAGACTGCTTGAGTACACTCTTCCTCTACACCTGACAGATCTAAAACTGCCTTCACCTCATACTAATTATGATTTAGGCCATGGATAAACCTTCAATGACCTGCTGCACAATGATCAAGATCACACTACTGTAGCTGACAGGTTAGACAAGCGTACATGACAAGTACACACTCAAAAAACAAAAAAACCACACATCCATTTTCTACGGTCTATCAAACTATGTTCACAAATTACAATGGTTATGGCTTAACAAACAAAAAAATTCAATCTGTATGATGGGACGCTTACATTTCTCCCTCCCTCTTGTAACTCTAAATCAGCGTTTATTTCTGTTTCCTTTGTGGGCTCATTTACCTGAGGCTTCAGAACCTGATCCGGAGCGCACGGATTCGCCATCTGAGAAGGACACCGACTCGGACCGGGAGTCGCTGGCCTCGCTGCGCGTGTCATAGTCGTTCTGCTCCGCTTCCTCCCGCTGGTCGGCATCCTCCTCAATTTCGTACTCTTCCTCCTCTCCCTCCTCCTCCACCTCTTCTTCCTCATCATCATCTTCCTCATCATCATCTTCACCACCCTTCTCTCCTTCCTCTTCCTCCTCTTCTTCCATCACTTCCTCTTCTTCCTCCACCTCCTCCTCCAGGTCTGAGCGCTGGCCTTCGGAGGAGGCAGCTGAACTGCCGGTCTCCTGGTCGGAGGCATATTCCTCAGACTGGGCATCGTCCTTGGAGGATCGACTAGCATGGCCAGTGCACTCCTCGGTAGTGCGTCGTAGCTTCAAAAGACAAAACAAGCATATTTAGCACCTGCACTACTACAAGCATTCCATATATCATGCAGTACCATAAATGACAACATGTGGCAATACAAGACTGGATGCCAGCATTCATTTTGAACTCTTACCTCTGACAACTCGGGCAATAGGGGTTTAATTCTCCTCTGAGCGTCTCTGCTACGGGTAAGGGGTTTGTCGCTGTGTCCCTTTAGAGGGTCCCCTCTCGAGGCACCACCCCTCACCCCAAGGCTCTTCCGGTCATCGTAGAACTCCTCAGAAAGATGTCTGCTCCTGGGATTTGCCAGTTTCTTCCCATTGGCCCCACCAGATGGGGCTCCCCTTGTCATGAGCTGCCTGGTTGAATGTCCAGAGGACCTCAAGCGTTTAGATTCCTGTCCATCTCCTCTGGTATTCTTCCTTTTAGATCCTTGAGTGGACAAAGAAGCAGTTTGATTTTTTGAGCATGTATACACAAAGCTAGTAGTTTGCAATGTAAGAGAATATACAATGGCAACTGGAATCCTGGACTACATAGGCTTGAAAGTGCAAGAGTGGAAAAAAAACTGATGGGTCTAAATAAAGACATAAACAAATGACAGTCTTTGAGAGTCCCTACTAAGTTGATTAAAAGTCCTTCAAAACCAATATATTGTATGCCCTACCTTTTTTGTCGCCGACGTCATGTTCACTCTCTGGATTGTACAGTTCGTCGTCTTGGTCGGGTGCTTCAGTGAGAATATCCTCCAGAACATTAAGCTCTCCATCTAAAATTCGATGAAGAAATGAGTCTTACATACAAAAGATGGTGATATACAAAATAACGTTGTGTCTAAAAATATGTGGACATTCCGATGGATGCACCACCCCATATCGCTGATTGAACAAAGACTTTCTGGTCAAAGCTAAGTTGGCGAGTCTTTGTTTACCAAAGCTAACTAGCTAGCACAAAGTAATGTACCCAACGTCACCTACCACTGAGAAGCTAGCTGGCCTAAATTTGGATAGTCTGTTATTTGGCTCATTGGTGTTTACCGATGGCACAGCACGGTTGTACGAAGTAACGTTAGATCACGTTAGTTAACCGGGAATAGCAAACGAGGGACGGCTAACGTTAACGTCATACGACTGAAAACAACAAAGAGCAAAAATGTTAAGCAAGCCATTTCGCAGGTCCTATTCAAAGCTAAGCTAGTTGCGTTTTACGTATTAGGAAATAAAACCTATAACTCTTTAGGTGGCATTTTTATGGACAGTTTACCAAAATGTTTACGTGGGTAACTCGCTCACATCTTAATAACATAATAACTGAGGGGCGTGTGACACTTAGGTAAGCTACTACAGTCCATATTTGTATTTCAGCAAGACATCATAATCGGTCGGCTAGCTGAGGCTAACTTACCCTAGCTAGCATAGGTAACACGCCATTTCCAAAGACCTGGCTAATTTGTTGTTCAGTAGATAACATAACTGAGCTAGCCAGATCGTTGTTGTCACATTCAATTTGACCCCGATTCATCGACTATATATAAAGTAAAGGTCTGCTCATCTTACCACCTATAATCATGCAGTTTTTTACAGGCTAATGTGTAACGTCACTAACACTGCCAGCTAGATACCTTTTTCATCTCGTCTGTCGACCGCCATTTTTCGCGCAGTTCTCTTCTTGGCGCAGAGTTTGCGAGGACGCCTTCTGATACTTTTTTCAGAGCGCCCCTTTCCCTTGATGTTCTCTAAAAGAACAAAAGAAAAGCGAAAATACTACGTCGTTTGTCTTTAACACTACATCTGGTATGTTGAATAAATACGTTTCCAATGGCCGATATTGCGTGGCCACCACAATCGGTATGTGTATCCCGCAGACTACTAGGCCACAACGTGCAAGAATCCTGAAATGTTATTGGCTCTGACTAGAATGACGTAGTGCATTGCCATATCTCTCTGATGTTCACATGCATGGTTGATGTTTACAAATTAAGATAGATAAATACTTTTATTACCCGTAGGAAATTCTGGTATCCTTAAGCTTCTACAACATGGCGTACACATGATATACATACATTATGAAAATACAGAGAGTAAATTCATTCTATTGTACCATTTGGTTTTGGTAGTATTCAACTGTAGATGGTTTGTCTTACACCATCCCACAAAGTCCTGTGTGTGTGTGTGTGTGTGTTGGAGCTGGGTTCTGAGGAAGGGATGGAAGATGGTTCGCTGCCTGTGTCTGTGTTTAGGGGGATGAAGGCCTTGGATAGAAGCCAGCAAAGCCCCAGCCCTGGAAGCCTGCTCGCTGGAGTGGGGGTGCCGTTAGCAGAGCAGAGGCTGCCTCTGGAGCTCCCGAGCCCAGGAATCCCAGCTGAATCGCCCCAGAGTCCCTCACAGGTTGGCCATGAGTGCATTTGCTCCAGTGATTAGTCCTTTGGGGGGGGAGGGACACACAAACTATTAGGTAATGGCTACTTTGTTATTTATTGTGGCAGCTTATTTTAAAGAATTATCAGCTTTGGTTGTTGTATATTTGTTTGTATACACATTCTTTCACATACTTGGGCTGTGATGAGATCTTGTGATATTAAAAATGACAATATGTCTTGTGCTGGTAAAAAAAAAAGTCTATAGTAGCCTATAGTATCTAGCTACAGCAAGCATGTCAGAGAAATATCTCCATGAACATAGCATCTGAGCAAATGGGAGACAGCCCTACACACACACACACACACAAACACACACACATAGATGGAAATTAGCAGCAGCAGCAGACACAAATAAATTGTGGTAAAAAGACATGCAAGTTTTACCCATGATTACTTTAAAATGGTCTTGTTGTTGTGAACCCCATATCATGTACTGGTGTATCTTGAGCTGAGTGTGTTGTTGCAACAGTATCACACGGCCACATACATAAATACATTGGTGCATACAAATTTGTATGTAATGGAATGGCAATACACTTGTGCAGGTAGATTTTTGTGGAAAAACAGAATACTGTGTCTGGTAATTGTTTTCTGAAAGCACTGACAGAGATGCTGGCAATCACTCAACCCGTATTTAAGAAAACAAATGTCAGTTTCTGTTGTCAATGCTGGAAAATATATTATAATTTCCCTTTTTAGAATTCAAATTAAGGCACATAATAAAACCTACATCCTACGATACACAGCATTCCTCCACTTCCACAGGTCAAAATACCTGGAACTAAGCAGCACACATTTTTATTATTAGTCTGCAGGGATCAAATGCCATGGGAATACCTGAATCTCCTCCTGTCTTAGTCAGTCTATTTATGTAGCATTTTCTGCTAAATTAGACCTATTGTAAATATCTTCACAATGCAATTACCTCCAAAATTAATGGGACTGCTAGGTGTGAGTGACTAGTATATCACTTTATCAAGGGAAAGAGAGACTGTTAAGTTGAAGTAACTGTGTGTGTAGCTCTATTGTTAGGCGACTACTGAAGAGTGAAGATGACAGAGCATGGTAAATAACAATTAGGCAAGGCAATGCAAGGTTAGTTTGTATAGCACATTTCATACCAGACAGCAGTTCAATGTGCTTTACAGAGTATTGAGTGCAGGGGCATAAGAGTTAATAGTGTCAAAATAAAATAACATTCACAGCAATAAGAAATAATAATAAAACAAATGTAGCAAAAAGAAGATTAAAACATAAAGAAAAAAAAGATAAGAATAACAAGAAAAAATAATAAAATAACTATAAGTATTAAGTTAATATACATTTGTAAATAAATAAATATTAGTAAAAATTAAATTGAAAAAATATTTATATAATAGACAACATAAAAATAGCCCACACAGTTAGAAATTTGTAAAAATAGAAAGAGAAAAGACAGAATAATAATAGAATAGAAAGAGAAAAAAGAGCAGACAACCAAGTGTAAAACCGAGATTAAAAACCAGGCAAATATAACAAAATTAGGACAAAGAATCAGAGAACAGGAGCATTTGATGCTTTCTGGGAGCTAGTTCCAGAGTTTGGCTGCATGATACCTAGTCCTAATACTAACTGTGGGCTTAACTAAAATAAAAATCTTAAGGGGCCTTACAGGAATGTGCCTTTGAAGTAGATCTCTGGCTGCTGCATGGTGTATAATCTGGAGTTGTTTATGGTCACTTTGGGGAGTCTTGTAAGAATGCTATTGCAATAGTCTAGCCTGCTTGAGACAAAGAAGACAAATAGTCTAGCCTGCTGGAGACGTAGATTAGCTTTTCAAGGCCACTTTGTGACGAGGTTATTTTGGCAATGTTTTTAAGATGATAAAATGCTGATTTATGTGCTTATTAATATCCAGATCACTGTTGATTACAACATCAAGATTTCTGATGGAGTCCTTAGCTTTAAGCCTCTTAGTTTCCAAGAGATCAGTAACTAAGTGAAAAGCATAATCAGTGATCTTTTAGATTTCCCATTCAAGTTCCCATCTCAACGAACTTTACTTTTTGCCAGATGTTATGTAGCCTTAGAAGAAAGCTTTAGAAAAAATATCTTTACAGCTGGCTGTTGGGACATGATTGTTTTTTTTTACATTCTTTAGTACTACAGTCTTCAGTACATTCTTTAGAGTAAACAGTAAATTCTACTTCAAAGTTGTGCTTTGTCAGCATGTCATTAGTTTGCTGGGCAGACCCTAATTTCACTCGGAAGGGGAGGAGATGTCTGCAACTATTTAAATAGCTGCCCTCTAAGCTGCCTGTTCAGATACGTTGTCAGCCCAGGCGGAACATTTTGCTGTCACTAACTGTGAAGTTGAAGTCTTTTTTTTGTTTTCTTTCATACTTGTTAGGAAAAATGGCCAGCAGCAAATTTCAGCTTGGTTCCATTGAGAACCCTATAAAGTTTAAAGATCAGGATTACTCGTCCCTGAAAGATGCCTCCTTGAAGTCAGGAGTTCTGTTCTGCGACCCCAGGTTTCCTGCAGACCAGACCTCCATTGGAATGCCTAAAGATCCCAACCTTAACAATGAGGTGAAATGGCTACGACCCAAGGTAAGCTAAAGAGTCAACAACAAGAATCATCTTTTTTTATTTTCTGTTGCATCATGTTAAAATCCCTTTACATGTAAAATAATTTGTTCAATCATCTTCAACATTAATACTGGAACAGCCATGAATGTTGCCATTTCAAAACTAACATTTACTAATAATAATCAATGACCAAGAGAGTACTTGTGTACTCCTGCAGGAAATCTGTGACAATGCTGTGTTTGTGGAGGGCACAACTGGAACCACAGATATTTGTCAGGGTCAGCTGGGTGAGTCTCCACTCTATCCACTCTATCTATAATAAACCCTGAATAGGTGATTAGCTTCTAGTCTATCTGCCTGTTGCCCAGAGCATTCAGAGGCACTGTTTTGTGGAAAAAGTCTGGATCAATTCCTCTCTGCTCCTCTTATTGCCACCCTTCCCTCAAGGTCTGTCTGAGGCAGTCAGTGGCAACTTGATTGGACTTGTAGGGGGAAAGGGATTAATGTCTTTGTAATTTGTTTTCACCTCTCTAATTCAGTTAGCAGTGGGAAGGTTATACGTGCATAATTGTGTGTGTGTATATGTGAAAGTTATAGGGGAGTGTATCATGGTCAGTGGTGTGTATGTGTATGTGTGAGAGAGAGTGAAAGAGAGAGGCAGAAAGAGAAAGAGAGAGCGTTTATATTTTGAAAAAAAAATTACAAATATGATGTTTGCCCCTCAAGCAAAGTTTGTTCTCAGAAAGCAGAACATCATCACAGGAATCTCTCTGTGTGGAGAACATTGCTGACATATAACACTGGAATGCTCTGTTGCAACATGTGCATTGTGCATAGGTGTGTGAATTTGATTTTGATATGTGTCCTTCAACAGGCAACTGCTGGCTCTTGGCAGCTCTGTCTTCTCTTACCCTGCATCATGAACTTTTTGTGAAGGTGGTTCCACCTGCACAGAGCTTGTCTGAATCATATGCTGGGATCTTTCTTTTCCATGTAAGTTCTGTCAAATGAACAGAGCTAATCCTGCAATGACATGACATGCAACCTCAGTTTATAAGGCATTTAAACTGTGTTTGACACAACTGCTGATGAGATTAAATGAAATGTGTTTTCTTGGATTCACATAAAGATAAGGCAAGTTTTTTTTGTCATTGAAGTATTAAAACTTAATTGAGTATTCAAATAGAAAACACGTCTCTTGTCATAAAACGTGTTCAAGAGATTTGATGTTAATTGTCTCAATAATTACCTTGCTGCATTCAGCATGACCTGACTCAAAAGTATGGTGAGAGTAGAGAGAGTAGAGTGAAAAAAGGAGGCAAGGGAAGGAAGAGATTAGTAATAATAATGATCTATACTCTTTTGATCCCGTGAGGGAAATTAATTAGTGAGTGACACACAGCACTCAGTGAAGTTAAGTACACACTAACCCAAAGCAGCTGGCTGCCTGCTATAGCAGGTATGTGGGGAGCAGGGAGGGGTTAGGTGCCTTGCTCAAGGGCACGTCAGCCATGGTCCACTGGTTGGGGATCGAACTGACAACCCTTATGTTACAAGCCCGAGACCCTAACCATAGGCCATGGCTGCCCCATAATATGACATGTATGGAGGAATAGCAAACAAGTGAGTAGGATTGGGTTAGATTAGGAGAGAGGAATAAGTGACCCAGGTGTTTTAGTATTGCCTCTGAACACACACTAGCTTCTGAAACTTCCACCCAACACCACACACACACACACACACACACACACACACACACAAACACACACAAACAGCACTACCAGCTGTGGGCTGGTGCATGCATACTGTCAGTCACCAGACAACTCAACACCTCATGAAAGACGCTTGTATTTTCACAATTTGTTCCTGGACCAAACTTTAAACTGGTGGGAGTGTGATAGACAGTGAAATAGTCAAAATTCTTTGACATTTCTTGTGACAATTTGAATAACAACAGCCAGGATAATTACATTAATTGACTAACATACAGTAAACATCCAAAATTTCATCTACAATTAATTTAGCACATCTCCATCTTCACCAAGTTGTTTGAATATCCATATTATGTTTTGTTATCTGCCTTCCCCTGGCCTCCCACTCCCAGTTCTGGCAGTATGGTGATTGGGTTGAGGTGGTGGTGGACGATCGTCTACCAGTGCGTGGTGGCCGTCTGCTCTTCAGTTACTCTCGCAGCAACAACGAGTTCTGGAGCGCGCTAGTGGAGAAAGCCTATGCCAAGTGAGTCCAAGCTTAAAGGAGATATCCAGTGTGATCAGCCCAGTGTGATCCACGAATGCTTACCGATGGGGCACAGTTTAATTTTCCTGTGCCCTGTTCAGTTAGCATTAGCTGCCACTTTACAAATTTGGTCTATGTTACATCAAGTTCTCTCATTCTCATACCTACTGACAGCTCTCAGCAACATCAAACAACATACAGATTAATTCACACCAGATTTCTCCTTTAAGCATATTGATTTGTTTGTGTGTGTGTGTGTGTGTGTGTGTGTGTTAGATGTATGAGACTGAATGCATGGTGTTGAACAGTGGCATACTGGTACTCTTTTTGTGGTGGTTGATGGAGTGCTACTTGTTGTGCTATAGCCTACTGTGTTAATGTGCTAATAAATGTGTTTTTGTGTTTGTGGAGGCTGATGGGGTGCTATGGCTGTCTGAAGGGGGGTAATATTTCTGAGGGGATGGAGGACTTCACTGGCGGCATCGCTCACTCAAAGCCTGTGTCTGCCTTCAAGCCCCCCGTGCTCTGGAGACAACTCACTGCAGCGTTGTCCAGAGGGACCTTACTGAGCTGCTTTATAAAGGTGCCACACACACACACACACACACACACACACAAACACACACACACTCACACTTCCCCCCTATACACCCCCCCCCCACCCCCATGTGCATGTGTGTGAATGGGTAAATGTGAGGCATACACTGTAAACTGCTTTGAGTGCTCGTAGGAGTAGAAAAGCATTGTATGAATGCAGTCCATAACACACACACACTCATTTGAATCCTAGAATGTGAACACTCTCACATAAAAATACTATTTAGTTCTTTTGAAAATGTCATAGCAGAATATGGAAAGCTGATGGTTGGGTGAAATATGTACAGTAGATGTACCATCTTAGCCGAGCAAAATGATTGGTTACTCATACACTTTTTTACAAGACTGCTGCATGTGGAAGTTATTTCCAAAATAGTTTTTCATTGCCAGATCACAAAACAAAAGATTAGCGCTGACAATAGGAACAGAAATCAATATAAATTATGTAAAACAACTTCAGGCCATATGGAGCTTGGAGATTTTCTGATCTCCTTCTGACCGTTAGTTGCTGATTTATAGTGATGATTTATTCTATTTTTCTATTGTCAATTGGCCACAAAGAGGCTACAACTTTTGATCATCACAGTGGCCTCAAAGCCCTAAATACACATCTAAAGTACATTATAATGCAGAAACCACTTCTTACAAAAAATGTGAAGAAATGTTTGCTTTCAGCACAAACATGTCACCAGCAGTACAATAGCACAGAATGCGAACATGTCACCAGCAGTACAATAGCACAGAATGCGAACATGTCACCAGCAGTACAATAGCACAGAATGCGAACATGTCACCAGCAGTACAATAGCACAGAATGCTATGATAATAAAACATGCCATCAGATCATGTTTCTCTTTGTGCTGAAATGGGTCTTTATGTTTTAAGACACCCCTCACTGACAGAACAAGAGCATCACATTCTTACTTAACAGCTTAAAGAGATTATCAAGAGTGAATCAACCCTTCACGTTGCAGAGTTGTGTCAGTAGGTATGAGAATGACAGAATTTGGTACAACATAGACCAGTAGTGAAACAGCAGCCACTGCTAACTAATGAAGGCAAAAAACTTGTTCTGTCTTGCGTTAGCTGCCAGTTCAGTTCAAATTCAGTCTACGTTGTACCAAATGTTGTCATTTTTTATACCTACTGAGAGGACTAGACAGCCTCAAAGAACAAGGATATGGGCTGATTCACTCTGGATTTTTATCTTGATGGTTATTTTTTTTCTGAAACCTCCTCTTGGTGTGAGATGAAAAACAGCTGTTCAAATACATACAGTACTTCAGTGATTCTCAGTCAATTTGATTGATTATTCATTGTTTTCATTGACTCCAAATCAGATTTAATTGCCTTTTGTGCTGTCTACAGGCAAAGACCTGCCGTGACATAGGGATTGTCACATCAGATGGACTGGTGAAAGGTCATGCCTATGCTATCACTGACACAGACCAGGTTTGTTTTTATACTAATAAAACTTAATACAACTTAAAACTTAGAACTCAATACAAAGCCTCTGTGAACCAGAAAATAGTTAAAAGTAAATGCGGTAAAGATTTTTTTTTTTTTTTTTGTAAAGATGTTTTCACAACCAATATGAAAGCATAGCATGTGTAGAGGAGCATGTAAATTTAGCTAAAGTGTGTAATCTCAGTGCTGCTCATACAATTAAGACACTGCGTTTTAATTATATTGAAATGTTACATTATACATTATATTGAAAAGGCTCCTAATAGAGCAAAGTAACCATCGATGTTGTATGGTAACTCAAGCCCCTTTATCTTTTGTTATTGTTTAATAAGATTTAGTATAAAAAATGGAAAAGCATAGGGAAACATATTGCCATTATACATGCTTGTGTCTACAGGTAATGAAAGACTCAGCGGAGGTTCTACTGGTGAGATTGCGCAACCCATGGGGTTTTGTGGAATACTGTGGACCCTGGAGTGACAAGTAAGGAGGGGTTTGTGTTTCTTTTCATCAATGAACACCATCAACACCCCCAAACACATCTGTTTAACCTGCGTCTGTGTCTGGCACGCACAGGAGTAAAGACTGGGAGAAGGTGGACAAGTCCGAAATTGAACGACTGGAGCTTAAAGCGGCGGAGGATGGAGAATTCTGGTGAGAGTCAAAATAGTCAAAAAAGTAGACAGCATTGTTTGCTGAACATGCCTCAACCTGACAGATGTTATAGACTTTCCTCAAATTGTCTGTGTTTGTGTGTGTGTGTGTGTGTGTGCATGTGTGTGCGTGTTTGATGTGTGTAGGATTGCAGTGGAGGCATTCAGCAATCTCTTTGACTTGGTGGAGCTGTGCAGTGTGAACCCAGACTCCCTGAGCAGCAACAATGATGCGACCACCTCCTGGTCCCTCACTGAATATGAAGGCTCCTGGGTACCAGGCTGCTCTGCAGGGGGCAGCCGCAAATACAAACGTGAGTGTGTGTGTGTGTGTGTGTGTTTGTCAGAGACAGAGAGAACGAGAGAGAGAGCATTAGTGTAAATGTCTGTTTTGGTGGAATCTGTCATAAATATAGACATTAGTTAGTGTGTGTGTGTGTGTGTGTGTGTGTGTGTGTGTTTGTCAGAGAGAGGGAGGGAGAGAGAGAGTGCAAATGTCTATTTAGGTAAAACATGGAATTTGTCATGAATGTAGGCATTAGTTAGAGTGTGTTTTGTGTGTGTGTGTGTGTGTGTGTCTCTCTGTGTGTGTATGTGTTTGTGTGTGTGTGTGTGTAATTTATTGGAAATGGAAATTTATTGGAAATTTATTTGGAAATGTATGCACATAAAACATATCAAAATGTGATTTGCATGTTTGTAATCATGCAGGGTCATTTTGGAAAAACCCACAGTTCAAACTGTCGCTGACTGCAGCCGATGTGGAGGCAGGGGATGATCAGGAGGTAGAGGAGGATGATGATGGTGAAGGTGAAGATGACGATGATGAGACTGCCAACAGTGTGACAGCTCTAAGTCCTGCTGCTCAGAAGCAGATGGAAAAAGGAAACAAGTGCACTGTGCTGGTGGAGCTTCTGCAAAGGGACCGCAGAAGCAAGAAGCAAGTGGAGTTCCTCTTCATTGCATTCCACATCTACAAGGTCAGAGAGCAGAGGAGAGGATGACAGAGAAAGATTTTTTTGGTAACACTTTACTTGGGGTTGTCGACATAAGAGTGACCTGAGCCTGTCATAAACATGACATGACCCGTTTCATTCTTCATTTCAGCATTAATGACCCTTCAAAATGTTTATGACTGTTGTCATTAAGTGGCATTCGCCTCTTGTAATGTCTGCATCCCAAACAGTGTGAACTTTACATGACAAAAACCAAATGACACTTAATGACAAGTCATAAACATTAAAAAAGTGTCACTAATGTTCATGATGTGTCATGTCATGTTTATGACAGGCTCATGTCACTCTTGTATCAACGCTCTCAAGTGAAGTGTTTTTTTTTCTGAAATATATTTTTGGGACTTGTTACCTTTTATTGCATACAAGAAGAGACAAGTGAGAATTGGGCCAGGATCTAAGCTAGCTAAGATTTCAATGCCCCTGGAGCACAGATACAGTACTTTTAAAATCTTTATGACTAATAAACTATACATGATGTGAGGTGAAATGCATGATGTGTAGTTTCCCTGCATTTTAAAGGGTGTCATAATTTTGTGAAGCACAAACTTGCAGTGTAATTCACAAAAATGTCTATTCTCTTTCTCCTTTGCTGTCTTATAGCTTCCTCCTACGGTAAGTGAGATTTATAGAACAAGATTTTCATTGTAAGATACACTTCTTAGAATGTCACTTTTTAAACCAGGAATTCTTTGTCCTTATATAATTGGTTACAGCACGAGAACAGTGTGGGCAGTCTGGATTCAGCCTTCTTCTCGTCCCAAAAACCTGTGGGTCACTCAGGGAAGTATAAGACCTTGCGGGGGGTGTACAGGAGGGTCCATTTGGAGCCAGGAAATTATGTCATAGTGCCCTCCATCTATAGACCCAACATCCCTGGGGACTTCTTCCTCCGCATCTATGCCAAGACTGGCAATACACTGGGGTGAGTGGGAAAAAGTAGCAGATCAATGGCTGAAAAAAGAAAAAAGATGGAGAGAGAGAAAGAGAGAGTTTGTATGTGTGTGAGAGAGAAATCAGTTTAAGAAAAAGATATTTTTTGAGCCTACCTAGCCAAATTAATTGAATGGAACTGATCATTCTGTCCTTATATGTCCTTGATCATTCTATCTATAACTATTGTATTAAAATTAAAAGTTTTATGAGAGTTAAGAGTTATTGTCTCCTGGGTTACAGGCAGGAAGAGAAAACCTGCTCCACCAACGTTTTCATGGTATGTTTGTCTGTTTAATGTCTTCATCAAGCATTTCAGCATTTTATTTCACTATTTTATTTGTTACTTTCTGTATAAAGTAAAACACAAATAGAGATAAGTATCAATAATGTTTTGCTCTCTCTCTGTTTCTGTCCCTGTGTGTATGTGTTTTTTGTATGTATGTGTTTTTTGCTCCAAAGACTGTCATGTCAAATCCGCCTTCACATGAAGACCAAATGAGAGTGGATAACTGGTTTGATCAGGAGAATGCCTCTGTAAGTCCTGCCTTCTACTGCTAGTACAGATGTAACTCAAAGTATCATATATGCTGATCTACAAGGGCAGTACATTTATACATAGTTTAGCTTATACAGTCAGTTTATGTCTAAGCACGTCAATGGATGTTTAATATTTTCATTTATCTAATATAAATCAGCTTTAGTACTTGTAGGCCTTCATTAACATCAGTACATTTGAGTGAATAAAGCACACAGCACACATCTGATGACCTGTTCTATTTTAGGATGACAGACTGGATGCTGCAGCGTTCATGAGGCTTGTGAACTCAGGTTTGGACATTCCGCTTGTTCATTTGATTTTGTGGTTGTTTTATCTGTTTTCACCACCAGGGGGAGAACTACTGTATCGTCCTGCCAGTTAACAGGTTGCAGACAGGCAGTCCATGATGATGTGATATGCATTTTCACCCTCATGTAAAGGTTTCCCATCTACATGTGTGCATCCTTGAAAAGGCCTAACAGCTCACAAGTTTAGAACTTACATGGGCTTATAATACATGGTTTATGAAGCTTAATTCAACTGAAATCATGTTTGCCCTCTAGTTTTGGAGAAGGACTATCATCTTCCTTTGGAGACATGCCGACAGCTTGTTTTAGGAGAGGATGTATCCTTCCCACTTCTGGTGCTGGTTCTTGTGCTGTCTCTATTCTTGCATATCTGTGTGCGCACAGTTGATCCTCCTTAACAGTTACGCACAGACAGGAGGACGGGCCAGGTTGGAACGCACGCAGGCTCTCAAGCTTGTGACATCACTGCGAAGCCTACAAGTCAGTTCATTCATTTTCTCATATTTTTCTTTTCCAATAAGTGCTGAATTGGTCAGTTAGTATATATAACACATTCCTCTCTTGCAGTCAACCTTTTTCCAACATGATGAGGACTCATCTGGAACAATGAGTCCCTTTGAACTCACTGGAGCCCTGAATGCATCAGGTATGCACTATTCACTCACACTGTAGACAGAAACATGTGAAAGGAATTGAGGATGCTCATTTACATATGTTTCAGAGGAGAGGCAAACATCCAATACAAGCTTGGGTCCACCTACGTAATTGCACTGGTATCAGTCACTGTCATGATGTCAAAATACAGTATGTATGTACCATACATTTCTCCCTCTTGCCAAGGTATGAAGTGTGACAGTGAGGTTGTGAAGGTGCTGTGGCAACGATTTGGTGCCGGGGAGATTCATCTGCCGTTCCACGGCTTTGTCTCCTGCATCACCAGGCTGAGAGCACTCCACGGTGAGGCTACCAGTCCATAGTTATAGTGCTGAGACATGAACCCCAGGCCAGTCTGGCGTCCTTTTCCCAAAAGTGTAGTTGTTTGGCAGTGGCCAATGGCATTGCAACTAACAAAGTTGCTTAGCAACCATGCTTTTGGGAAACAGACCCCAGGACTATAGAATCATTACTAACCACTGTTCAAGTGTTTCTCAGTAACTGACAGTGAATAAGGCTCTTTACCTGTAACTTGTGATGTATTTTGTTTGTCTCTTGCAGAACTATACAAGAGAGAAAGTCCCGAGCTGAAGAAGCAAGGAATGAACACTGTGAGTATCTTCATTCTAATCTAACCCTTATTTTCTCCTTGTATTCATTGGGATTCAGTAATTATGTGTGGTGAGTTTGTTTGCTAAGTAACATGGTAAATTAGTGACAATACTGTGTAATGAACTGATACATTGCTATTTGTATTTAAGCAGGCCGCTACAAGGGAAATACTGACACATTACTGACACATACATACTACATAATCTGCAAATATTTTTTTACTAGTTAGTATCTCGGTTCAGGATGCTGATAGTGTGTTGATACTCCTCTACAGCGGTGCTGCAAGAAATTTTGGGCCCTATGACAGAAGATATTTCAGGGTCCCCCAAACAATAATTATGATATTAAAATGTTCTCTGGGGCCGTGTCATTCTATGATTGTAACTCCCCCCCACCCCCACCTTGGTGGAAGCCCTGCTCCTCTAGGATATTCTAATAAACATATGTCCTCTTTTTTCTGTAGTGGCTGCTGAGATTGCTGGCTTTGTGAGGATACTCCATATTCAGGATATTTCACCCACCGTATGAGCTGAGATCTATAGTGCTTGAATGCATGCCTCAGTTGGTTCTTCCTTAAAGGCAACAAGGCCCAAAAACATTTAATGTCTGGCAGTACCCTATTTTACCTGCAGCGTTAGTGCGTACCTACCTTCGACTGCTTAATATAGTTTATCACGAAAAGTTAGATCAAGTCCTTTCATCTACTCTAGTTAGATATAACAGAAGAGATTGTGCATGTATAGAGTAGTGGGCATTTTGCCAAGGAGGTGGTAATTTCTTTCAGATATACAGTATAGATTTGTAACATCTGTTGACATAACATTTGTAACCTCAAGTCATCAGTAAGCATAAAGGACATGAAAGGATGAAAGGTGAGGAGAAGTCCATTATTATGGACTTATATATTATTTTCAATAATATCATGTAAATGTTTGAGGACTAAAGGAAAAATCCAGAGTCAATCAGCCATGTTCTTTGAGGCTGCCGAGTGCTGTCAGTAGGTCTAAGAACAACAGCATTTGGTACAACATAGAACGAATTTTGCAAACTGGCAGCTACTACTAACAGATGAGGGCATAAGAAATTTAAACTTCTTGCCCTCATCAGTTAGTGTTAGCTGCCACTTTGCTATTTTGGTCTACATTGCACCAAATTCTGTAGCTCTCATACCTACCAACAGCACTCGGCAGTGTGGAACAACAGGGCTACTACTTGATTCACTCCGGATAAATCCTTTAAGGATGTTTCTGTGCTTGAGTTTTCCAACATGAGAACACAGAGTATGTAATAAAGAAAAATATGTATAAAGAAATTTTCTTAAAGATATTTTTGCCTTTATCATGGTCAGACCTGAACCCAGGTCCCCAGGTTTATGGTTGGACACATTAACCCACTCAGCCATGGCACCCCTTGCTCTCAACATTTTAATGAGAAGATATAAACTGGTGTGTGAATCACCTTTCTTTAAAAGATACATTCGTAGGACTGCTTTCCATCTTATATAACTCTTCAAGTAAATAGTTTTCTATTGCAGTTATTAACACATTGATAACTGATGACTGAAAGCATTTAAATTATACATTTGTTATCCACATGAGATTACAGGGAGGGAACAAGAGAGTGAGAGAAACTTGCCACTTAACAATTTAAGTGGTTTAATTAGTTTATTTTCTCATGGATGACAACAGCATGTGCTAGCATGTGAGCTCACAAATGAACATCTACATGTCCTTGGCTTTGGCTTGCCCATTTAGTTTCACTGTTCCTTTAAGAAAGAAAGGATTACGCAACATTCACAATGGCCCTGGCCAGGATGACATCCAGTCTGCCTCACAGGAAGAGCATGGGGGATTGCTCCCTTTCTTCTCCTGAAAACCAGGGGAGGTTATGCGCAGGAATGCATCAACGGCAACCCTATCTGTGGCAAATCAAAACAGAGAGACAAACTGGTATGTCAAAAAAAACATTATCTAAATTCCATGCATAGTATTTAGTTAACAAATTATTACAATTCACAAAATCTTAACTTCAAAACGATCTATTATTTTCAAATGGCAGAGAAGGAAATTACTTTTATAACATCTAAGCATGGAAGTGAATATATAGAACATAACCTTTTTGAGGAAGATGTTTATAGAGCTGCTTCAATTCCTGTGGTTGGAGGGATCTTAGTACTCCTGAGATGTCAGTGTTTTTTCCTCTAAAGTGCATGTCATAAGTGGTCAGCTCCCTCCTGTTCTCTTGGTTACGAATGTGACTGTATACCACTGTGGGAACTAGAAGAGGGAGGATCCTGTTGTGATTGACCAACACACAGCTCAAAATCTTCCACTAGCCTTGAGAATGACTGTGTTAATGGCTTGCCTTACCTATTCCTTTTGGGGCAATTCCATGTAGTGCATTGCATCCATAACGAGTTGTATTGCCTTCAAGGCTAGGCTTATTTGGGGGCTGGCGGTAATTGTGGCGCATCTCTGTGTTTATGGTATAAAAAACCACTTTATCTGAGCCCAAAGGTTTCAGCTTGGTGGGTTTCTTGACACCTGGCAATTACAACTGAAAATTATGTCTAGAAACATGTACAGTATGACTTCATCACTTCATGTTATCTTTAAAGATAGCTGCTGTGAATAAAATGCTAACACTAATTGCAGCCATGCAGCAGCCAGGAATAAAATGTAAAAAATATTTTTCTCCTCACATTGTTTGGATAACTCAGTCATAATGATATTAAATGTACAGTCCTTCATTCAAAAGGATGTCTTCAATATACTTAATGCTTGAAATAATGGGTAAGTCCAAGCCAAAGTCATTTACTGAGTCAGACCTGCTACCAGACCTACAAAGAGTAGTTTGCAGTGCACACAAGGGTCTGACAGTTGGATCCTTTGGGTAGTTGAATTTGATGGATTTGATTTAAATAATGCACTGTAAACCCTGACACATTTGATGAACATGTTTTTATGGAAACTTATTACCACTAAAATTTCAAGTTTTCTTCACTCCCATGATCCTTTGCAATACACTGAAGCCATCAAACTGATACTTTTTCATGTTTTACAATACTCATTGCATTGATATATAAACAATACTCATTGCATTGATGTATCATTTTGCAGTTTGCCATGTGATGAGACAATCAAACAAACCGTAAAGTCTTTTTTTTAAAAAAAACAAATGTCTTCCTGACCCCTCCCCCAATTTTTGCTGTGCTCTCAAAACTCTCATAAACTAGATTTCATATTCTAGTGACATTGAATAGCACTGGATCAATTACAATATTTTAGTAACTGACTAGCACTCAAATCTAACAATCATTAGCACAGACCTACTGAGTATGAAGTACTTAAGATTGTCAAAAACTTTTTTGATGTAAGTGATTTATTTGTATAAATCGGCATGCTTTGTTTGCAAAGGATTCGTTATATTAAGTCATAAAGAACTGCACGCAATAAAGAATCTTTCAATCCCGCCATGTTTGCCATGCCATACCAATCAAATATACCTTGGGGGATGCCCAGGTAGTCAGAGCTGTATGTAGAGCGATACTGAGCAGAAAGAGCATCAGCTATGTGCTGGTCCGTGGACAGGCTCGTTCCAGGCTGCCCCTCATAAGCAGACATCTGTACTGCGCCTCTGGGTAACCGCCATAGCATGAAAGACTAGCATGAACATGTTTCAGTTAGCAAGGGTAAATGCATTCATGCACATATTCTTATAAAAGACTGGTGTGCGCACCTCACTCGGATGGGGATTGTTTCTTCTGTTGCCAGAAGTTGTACCAGATCTTATGCAAGCAGGTTTGACAGTTGGTTTCCAGCTGAACTCCTGATTGTACACAGTTGTGGAATTCAGAGGTTGATCAAGTGTATATGGGTTTCTGCGAGCTCTTGCCGTGGAGCTGCTTAGGTTTTTTAGAGGAAAATGATCAGAAGCATAATAACAATGTATGAATCTCGGCACAACTATAGGCTACATTTAACTATATGCTTACCTATAAACAAACTCTGAAGAATCGGGTCGGTAAACAAAATCACGTCTATGAGACGTCTCATAGGGATCCCACTGCTTGGCATCATCTTGAAAATTATAGCAGGTGTATCAGATCTCATGCTCAACCATCGATATTATCAAACACCAACAAATAGAATGTAATAGCCTAAAATAAAAAAAAACTTTACACTCTGTACAACGTTTGCGACAAACTTGCTGTTGTCTTTTTAACCCACCTGAGACGTCCATAATGACTGATGGGAGTCTGGGGAAGCACCTGGGACTAACCTACATTTTGTCCTCCATTCTGTCCAGGCTCTTTTCAGACGTTCGAATGATTACCAGTTGTGACGCAGATAGCTCAACTGTTGTGACACATTCAGTGAGGGTCCCTGGCGATTAGCATTCCAGAATCTTTGCCGGGCTGCGGTTGTTAGGAGACTGCACAACACAGGCTTTGTGTTGAAAGATAGCTGGGGGCGGGAGTTTTTCTCGCTTTCAACATTGTCCCCCACACACAAACGTGTTTCGACAAACTTTGTTGATTCATGAGGCACTTGAATGAGAAGTCCTTGAGCCAGAGTTTGGTCGGTACCATCTGAGGGCAGTAAGGCACCAAGTGATTTTTGGAATGGTATACGCCTATGGAGGGATATATTACAGGTGAATAAGGTAAAACATTTAACAAATACAATTCCCCTCAAAAAGGCCTTAGCTGATTATTTATATCAAGACAATACTTTTTTGTAAAGTATGCAAGTTTTCTGAAATGCTTTGCACATACATGTCGATTAGCAGTTATCCACTGATGTATGCATAATTTTCATACATTTTAGGCCATGGGCTAGGGGGGCTTACAGTGCAACTCTACCAACCAAACTTTTTGTGAAAAGTCTGGCTATGCTGAATATGAATAGAATGTCAATGCATAGAAAATCAATGCATTTCAATACATTGCCCATGGAAGGGAAGGTGGGACTTTTCTCAGTGCATATTAAATCACATCTACAGGGTGTACGCTTCCAGAGAAAATGCAGGCTATTCAGATTGAAATGGCCCTGGCCAATAAATTATTTAATAAATACAAAAAATCTAATAATTACTGCATAGTGTATGTGAATGTTGCCTCATTTACACATTTATACATGACATTTCAGAAAACTTGCAATAGAAAAAATGTTGCCTTATTGTAAATAATCAGCTGAGGAGGTTTTGTGGGGATATCTAGTACTTTTTTGTGGGGATATCTAGTATTTTTTACCCCTCATTGGCTTATAATTGACATAAAAAGGCTGACAAAACAAAAAAGCTACCCTGAATGCAATGCAATGCTATCACATCTTTTCTAATTGTAGGGTGGCACAGCTTGCCAAAAAACACAATAATACTTAATGCCTTTAAGTGGTACCAACGGGCAAAATTTGGTCTGGCTCAAGGACCAGGTATATGTGACACTGTGCAAAATATTAGCACCTCAGTTTAACCATAGTGTAATGTAAGTTTAATAGTTTAACCAACACCAACCAGTTTTTACAACATTTAGGCCTAGGCCAACTGCAAGTTAGGTGCCAGCTAGCACATTCAATCGAATCTTTTACAAGTTCACTGAATTTTATAGTCCTTTATACGTCATCAACAATTAATAATATATATTTTTAAAGTGTTTATACACAAATACAATACACCACATTTCATTTGGATGATGTACAATACACAAATTGGATACAACCTAAACAGTGTCATTGACAAATTAATATTTTTTCACAATGAAAATATGAATGAATTAAAATCACAATCTTATTCGGTTTTATTTTTGTGTCTTTCTACAAAACACCTCTTGAGGCAGAAGCAACATGATTTTACCACAATAAAAATGAACAATCCCACTGTGGCAAACAGGAATAGAATAACATCTAGACAGTGGTACTGGTACCAGCTGAGGTTGTGGGCCTGAACACGCAGGTGCTTTGCTCCCTTATTGCGCATGACAAACTCAATCCAGAACACGGCTTCATCCAGTGGTTTTACTGGCCGGTCATGGTGAATTTGGGAAAGCCTCATTATGCTCTGTTTGTATCTAGTGCAGAACAAATATGCAATACTTTGTGTCATAAGAGAAATGCATTGCAGCAAAGTCACACATTTTGTAACTACAGAATTGATGAAAAAACATTATTCTGCAATCCTCTAAGGTTCAAGTGTGCATAGATTTTGTTTTTACTAGGGCTGTCAAACGCTTAAAGTTTTTAATTGTTATTAATCTCATAAAAGTATGTAGTTAATCATGAGTAATCGCAAAATTGCAAACATCTGTTTAAATCACACTCAAATACAGTTCTCTGGAAAATGTTTGCTCTGAACATCACAGCAGACTTTATCTACAGTATAGCAATTTCATTTCTTGAATATATGCTTACATGTTCATGTTCAATTATAATAAGGATCCACTATTCTGTAGTCTAGTTTTACAGAATATGATGTACAAATATTTGGAAATGTGTTTTGATTGGCAATTAGGCCTAGGCCTATAGCCTGTTCTTTCCAAAATAATAATATTTATTAGGCATATGTGCAAAATACGATTTGGATAAAATAACAGACTATATTTTTGCAAAACTGTAATGGTTGAACCTGCCACTCTCAGCACCATGTACTGGGAATCGAGTAAGTGATCTAAAACTCCAGGGTGCTAGTTTCCCTCTAGCAGATCTCTTAAGGTGTGGGGAGGGACATTTGACCCACTTACTGCACAGCTATCGACCAGCAGGCCACCATTACATGTTTATCAAGTGTAAACTTAAGAAAGATTGCTTAAACTACATCTCATATACAGGATTTGGATTACAAACAACTATAATGCATTAGGTAATTTTGTGGTCAATACTTGTACTGAGTGTGAAAGTGGCAGGGACTTTTATCACATCCTAAATAAATGAACTAGAAACTTACGATGGCTCATTTATCACTGTGTTGAGGGCATCAACCAGATCTTTACTTTCCATGTTCTTTAAATCCAAAATAACAGCTGTCCCTTTCACCTTCATACGGTAAAGATTATCATGTTGATCGCCAAAGAGAGGAATGCCCACCATGGGCACCCCATGGTAGATAGCCTCATAGAGCCCATTGGTGCCACCATGGGTGATGAAGGCTTTGGTCTTGGGATGGCCTTTGCATGATAACAAATGGAGGTTGAACAGATTATTACCATAGTCAAAATATGTTGTCATGAGACTTAAGTATTTACCAAGCACTTACCAAGAAGGTCATTTTGTGGAAGCCAGTTATACAGTCTTGTATTATGTGACAACGTCTCTGGCTTGATCCCAGTGTACCGCCATAATACCTAAAAACATACACATGAGTGTACACACATACATGCCGTGGGTGTGGGCGTCTCACTCTCTCTCTCTCTCTCTCACACACACACACAGTGACTCCAAAATGGTCTACTGTGATTCAGATTTAAAAATTAATCACATTTTACTGTCAGACTGTCATTTAAACCATAACCCAATTTTCAAAAGACACAAAAATACAAGATAGATACAGGAAGCAGGAAGCAAGATACAAGATACAATACACAGTGGAAATTCAACATTCACTGGCCTAACCTTTTGAGGTATCTGTCCGAGTGCTGAGGCTATTATATTTGCTTTGTCCATTGCAATATTCTTGACAATGGATCCCAATGAGAAAACAACAATGCCATCATCTCCTGAACTCTGTATGAAGTCCTCCATATCCTACAGAAACAAATACCATATATCATGTAGGTAAAAATGATACCAAATGCTTCATCACATTAAAAGCATGGGTTCAGGTGTTCATTTACACATTTATTTCTTGCCATGTTTTCTTTTAGAGAGAAAGCATTTTCCTACAGAAAAAAAACAATAAATAAAAAACTTAAAATGTTTTGACCTCACCTCTGGTAGAGCCTTTGCAGGCTTGCAGTGAAAGCCCCCAATAAATTTGAAATTTGGGAGAAGAGGTCGGGTGTATTCAAAATCCCAATAGGTCCGGATAAACCAAATATCAGCTCTACTAGCAACTTCACATAACTCCGTTGCTGTGCCTAAGGAAGAAATGAAATGAAATGCATAATGAGTTTTATTTCCCAAATTATGAGTTTTATTTCACAGATAGGCTACTCAGAATAGATCTGTTAGAATAGCCCAATAAGACTTTAAAAGAACTATAGTCAGCAAAAAATCTTTTTCATAAACACCAATCATAAATCATTAATAATTAAAGTCACTACTACGCCTATGTGTGACTGAAAATGTGGTCCCTGCTTACCTCTGATTTCACTTATATATTTATTTATAGTCAGCTTGGCGTACAGATAAAAAACGGCAGTGTGAACACCGTACAATACAAAATTATGTAATCTTTCCACAAAGTCCATGTGGTCTGTCAACTGCGCAGGTACGGCAGGCACATAAGACGGGGGTGTTGGCAATTGGCCACACTCCCTTTCTGCTGCATAACCAAAACTAAGTCTCAGCGACAGAACAAAAGGCACGTCCAGTATTTCTGCCAAGACGTCACCACAGGGCGTGATGGGGTCAGACACGATAACTTCGAAGTTCGACCCTTTCAGTGTAGCCATGAGCGTCTCGTTACGCAGAATGCCATCACAGATTATGTTATTATGGGAGCTGAGACGGCCCATTATTGCAATGGTTTCATAAAACAACTGTAGCGTAGAGGCAGCCGTAGACGAATACATCTGCAGTTCAAAAAAATCATTCCACATGACGTCCACCTCATGTTTCTCCAAAGGAACTGGGAAAAATGTGAAGTTCACACGCTCGTCTTGATATGATTTCACAGAAGGCGAAGCTGAGTGGACCAGTACTGTGATGCTATGTTCCCGTTCGGCAAGCGCTTCCACAATCACACGCATATTGTGCCAGTGACTGTACTCCCAAGGTAAAATCAAAACATTGCCGCCGTCAGCGCAAAGAGGAACTGTAAACAGAATAGTTAGGACTACAATGGAAGAAATCATCGCGCATTGAAGAGCATTTGGTAGTCTAACCAACGTAATACAATTTGTAAAATATTTGAAATAAGACGAATTTAGCCAGCTGGAGATCACAAATGGTATGCTATTCCAGAGAAGGACTTTGGCTCTTCTTTTCAAAAAAGGAAGTACATTCTGTAAACCAATCAAAGTAGTCACATGTATGTCGTCGATGATATATATTCGAAGTTCCCATGGAGATTATAGGCGAAACGTTGTTAAAACACAAACATAAGTTCTTTCCTCAGTGATTGAGCATCAAAAAGGTGATCCTCGCAGAGGATCACAGAGCAGTAGTCATTAAAGCAGGATGGAGTAGGTTTATTTGGCACAGGTATGATAATGGTGGCCTTTAAGCACAATGGAATGACAGCTTGTCTCAGAGAAGTGTTAAAGATATCTGCGAAGATATCCTGAAGCCCCTCTGTGCAGTCCTTCAGCACATGACCAGGGATGTTGTCTGGACCTGCTGCCTTGCAAGTGTTGATAGTGGAGACTGTCCTCTTCATGTTGGCAGCAGACAGGCACAGAGGCTGGTCATGGGGGGTGGAGTCTTCTGTGGACATGTGTTGGTTTGTGCTTCAAACCGCGCAGAGAAGCTGTCGTTCAGCAGAGACGTTGCTGTCGCAAGTCTGTGGTGCGGGTTTATAGTCTGTGATAACCTGAATGCTCTTCCACAGACACCAGGTGTGGATGTGGTCCCTTCTTCATCGTACTTGACATCTTTAACTCGCATCTGAAGCAGTTTTGGACTTTTGTCACTAGTTAATTTACATTTATGCATTTAGCAGATGCTTTTATCCAAAGCGACTTACATTTGTTAATAAGTTCAGGGCTAGTCTTCCCTAGAGCAATTTAGGGTGAAGTGCCTTGCTCAAGGGCACAACAGTGGCAGCCAGGATTCCACAATTTCCAGGCCACTAGTATAACAACCAGGCTCCTTAACCGCCATGCTACCACCACCCCATTTAGGTTCAAAGTTCAAGGTATCTTTATTTTCCCCAAAGGGCAATTTGTTTTGCAGACAGCAGTCAAAACTAGCAGTTATAAAAATCCATCAACCAACACATAAGATCCTAGATCAATGTTATGTCTGGTTTTTGGTATTGCCTTTTTTTATTTATTTTTACAGACACAATGTATGTTTATGTACCAATAGACCCAAAAAACAAACAACCCCCCCCCAAAAAAACAAACAATCTGTTTTTAATCACTAGTTTATGATTCAGTCAGCCTGTGTCCTACTCAGCATGGTCATGAAAAGGTTTTTAGGGTGTTCCATAAAACAAGAATTATATTCATACATTCACTTGCATACAAATATAATTTCTATTTAAAAATCTTGTTACTGAATTCATACAAATGCAGTCCCTTCCACTCAATTAATTGCATCATGTGCATTAAACAAAGATTGCTGGATAAAATCCAACACAAAGGTATTGATACAGTATTGATACATGTTTCCATGATGGAAAGTTCAATGAAAAGATGTATTTTTAATTTCAGTCTGTTTTATTTTTAAGGCGACTATTTCTAAAGCACTTCCGGAAGCAGAAGCAGCATGATTTCACTACAGCAAAAATGATCAGTCCCACTATAGCAAGGAGAAATGCAAAGACATCTAGACAGTGGTACTGGTACCAGCTGAGGTTGTGGGCTTGTACACGCAGGTGCTTTGCTCCCTTATTGCGCATAACAAACTCAATCCAGAACACGGCTTCATCCAGTGGTTTCATTGGCTTGTCATGGTGAATCCTGGAAAGCCTCATGATACTCTCCTTGTATCTGGTGTTGAGCATAATCGCAAGAGGTCAGTGAGTCAGTAAGTGGTAGTAATGTCAGTTAAGTAGTAGTAGTAGTAGTAGTATTTGGTAAGGTAGCCTGTTATGCATCTACACAATCAATGATACTGCTGCAATCTTACGTTATACTTCGAATTACCAAAAGAAATGTTGATGTCTAGTCTGTGCTTAAAATCAAGTCATGTACAGAAGTTGAGGAAATAATGTGGCCTAGCCCTAAAGCCTGTGAAACTAAGAAAACCTTGACATTCAGGTTCAGTGCTATGCTCCCAGTCACCCCAATTAAACACTGCACATTTTTTCCAAGCACCAAAACTACTGTTAAACTAGAATCAACTTAAAGCAAGAGAGAACGAGAAAATTTCATATATGTACAGCTTAGAGCAAATAGCCAAATAAGGGCAAGGAAGTTTCATTTTCCTGTACCCTATTCAGTTTAGCTGGTTTGCAAATTTGGTCTGTGTTATACCAAATTCTCTCGTTCTTCTTCCTCCCGACAGTTCTCTTTGACCTCAAACAACAGGACAATGGGTTGATTTACAGGGCTGTGAGTATGATCCCTTTAGGCAAAAAAACTTATATTCCATCTCAAAATGATTACACACATAATTCTGGACTATAACCTAAATGCTGTTCTCATGAACTACTGAGACTAGAAGAGGAGAGTGACTTACGAGGGCTCATTTATCACTGTGTTGAGGGCATCCACCAGATCTTTACTTTCCATATTATTGATATCCAGAATAACAGCTGTGCCTTTCACCTTCATATGGTTTAGATTATCAGGCTGGTCAGCGAACAGAGGAATGCCCACCATGGGCACCCCATGGTAGATAGCCTCATAGAGCCCATTGGTGCCACCATGGGTGATGAAGGCTTTGGTCTTGGGATGGCCTTTGCATGATAACCACATAATGGACAGATTAATACAACAGCCTCCCATAAACACAGTTTGTATTCATATATGAACTATAATCTAGAGTTAATATTTACCTAGAAGGTCATTTTGTGGAAGCCAGTCATAAAGTCTTGTATTGGGTGCCAGCATCTCTGGTTTGTCCCCACTGTATCTCCACAATACCTGAGGAAGAGACAGAAAAACACACAGCAGGATTTATTACACACATGACATGAATGACTCCACACAATCCATTATAAGATCCCTGACAATATTGTAAAAATCTAAAAAAACACAAGCCAAGAAAAACAGCATTTGACACATTACAGTTAGATGGGCAGATATGTTATGAGGAAAGATACAAAGACACTGCTGGCAAAAAAAACAAAAAACAAGCAAATAAGCATTAAGCACAAAGGTGCAAAAGTAAATTGTGTCTATTAACCTTTTGAGGTATTTTTCCAAGTGCAGAAGCTATTGTGTTTGCTCTATCCATGGTCAGGTTCTTGATCATGGATCCCAGTGAGAACACCACAATACCTGCCTCTCCAGAGCTTTGCACAAACTCCTCCATGTCCTAAAAAAGCACACACACAAAGAATACAACCAACCATACCGTAACGCATAACATGAATTGGAACAAAGATTCTGTACCGTCAAACACAGGGAGCACATATATTTCCATGATGAAGTAGCATGGTTCATTTAAATGGTAAACGGACTGCATTAATATAGCACTCTTCTACTCCTATGAGCACCCAAAGCACACCATTCACACACCAGTGGTGGAGGCTGCCATGCAAGGTGCCAGCCTGCCACCAGGAACAATTTAGGGTTCAGGATCTTGCTCAAGGACACTTTGATGGGATCAGGTAGAGTGGGGCTTGAACCTGCAACCCTCTGGTTGCTGAACAGCACCTCTGCCTCCATTCCTCACCTGTGCCACCATTGTCCCTAACTGGTTAATTAGTTTAACTAGTTTATTTCATTAAATAACTCCTTATATCTTATATCACCTGTGGTAGAGGCTTTGGTGGTTTGCAGTGCAGGCCCCCAACAAATTTGAAATTGGGGAGAAGAGGTCGGGGGAACTCAAAATCCCAATAAGTGCGGATCAACCAAATATCAGCTTTACTAAGGACGTCACATAGTTGGGTTGGTTTACCTAAAAAAAGATAATGAAATAGATTATGTGTTTTATTCCCCAAAAACATAGGCATTAAAGGCTGTGATATGAATTGTGAATTGTCGTCTGTTCCCAATCAGCAATCATAACTAGAATAAATCAGAACTACTCCAAGAGACTACCACAGAGTAGGGCTACATAATCTGCATCTGTGGTCTCTGGTAGTCCATCAGGAACCATTAACCACAAAATGAAGCAATTTTAAGAAACTCAATTCTCACAGTAAAAAACAGAAACCTCATCATCCTTAAATGACCCCCTACCTCTGATTTCACTTAGATAATTATTTATTGTCATCTTGGTGTGCAGCTGAAACAAGGCAGTATGGAAACCATACATCAAAAAATTTTGTAACCTTTCAAAAAAATCCATGTTGTCTGTGAATTGTGCTGGTACTGCTGGGACATAAGACGGGGGTGTTGGCAACTGGCCACATGCTCTCTCAAAAACATAGCCAAAGGTGAGTCTCAACGACAGAATGAACGGTATGTCGAGTGTTTCTGCCAGAACATCACCACACGGCATCATAGGATCATACAGAATCACATCGAATTTATCATCTTTCAGCATATCCATTATCATTTTGTTGCGTAAAATTCCATCACACATTACATAGTTATGAGAAGTGATGCGATTCATCACGTCTATAGTTTTGAAAAACATTTGTATTTTAGTTGCAGTCCTGGACTGGTACATCCATAAATCAATAAATTCATTCCACATTGCGTGCACCTCGTCTTTTTCCAGAGGAACTTGGAAAATCTTGAAGTTTACACGCTCATTTTCAAAAGATTTCACAGAAGGCGAGGCAGAACTGATCATCACTGTTACGCTGTGGTGTCGTTCAGCAAGCTCTTCCACAATCATACGCATATTGTGCCAATGGCTATACTCCCCAGGTAAAATCAGGACCCTGCCGCTTTCAACGAAAGTAATAACTAGCAGAAGAGATGCAACGGAAGATATAATGAAGACGTTATGCGGTTTAGTTGAAGTTAACATTGTGTTCAGTATGACATTAAGCGCATTTATGGCGGTTGTTCAGTCCAACGAAAGTGGTGGTGATGTGGTGGTGGTCAGACAGTCACATTTGTTAAGCTAAGTATGCTAAGTACGTGTGCTAAGGCGTGGCCAAAGTTTATACTACAATAACGTGTGTGGCCAAAGGTTACGGATGTTTTTTTGCATCGTGGAATGGAGATTCGGGTATTGCTATATGCAGTAGTTTGTCATGTCACTAAGAAATGACTGATTACTCATGGGCACTCAAGTTCAAACCTATTTGTTAAAGTGGGAAAGGAAGTGGAATGAAAGGCAGGTTGAGAGAAAACTCAAGAAAAACAAAGAATGCGAGGGAGAAAGGTTGGTGAGCATAAACAACCGTATTTTGAAGGGTCCACAAGTATGTATTGGATTTTTGTCCAAAGTTTTTAATCCTCTGAAACTTACCCGTCAGTTCAGTATATAATGGGTCCCATTTAAAATATGTCAAAATAAGGACCATAACATCTTGAGATAAATAGAAGAGAAACGTTTTCAGCCTCTGGGCAAAATCCATCTCATCTGGGTATGGCAAACCACACGCCGGAACATAGGAAGGAGGAGTGGGTAGTTGCCCACATTGTCTCTCCATAAAGCTGCCAAAGGAGAAGCGCATTGTCATCACCAAGGGCACATCCAGTGTGAGAGCTAGTAGCTCACCACACATGTATACGGGATCAATGAGCACAACTTCATAGCGCTCCTGCTGTAGTTTCTCCATCAGGGCCTTGTTTAAGAGCACGGCTCTGCACGTTGCTTGGTTCTGCTCTGTGAATACTGTCATCAACTCCATGAGTCTGAATGAAGCGGCCATGAAGCTGTCATTGGCCGCGCCATAAATCCATAAACTCAATATCTCATCAGCGACTTTGGTGAGTTCCTCGACAGTATAAGGAACCTGCACAATCTCTACAGCAAACCTGGAGGTGTCAGTCACAACGAATGGTGATGCCGAGTGACTGATGATGGTGACGGTGTGACCTCTGTCTACCAGAGTATCCAGGATAGTTTTCATGTTGAGCCAGTGGCTAAACTCCCCAGGCCAAACCAACACCTTCCCTCCATCGCTACATGCAGTCAGACACAGCAGTGACAGCAGCAATGGCAATACATGCATAGTTGCTTACCGGCAGTTATTACAACAATAAAGCAGCTCAAGAAATTAGAGCCAAGTCTGCGTCAGTCATATCTAGCTGGGTGGGTTTAAACCTGGGCAGAGAACTAGAGGTTACATAAAGTCAATCCCACAATTACGTTTCGTGGGATACACTTCGCAATCTTCCCTAGTGCAATTTAGGGTTAAGTGCGCTGCTCAAAGGCACAACGGTGGCAACTGGGATACGAATCCCCAACTTTTACAGGCTACTTGCACGCTAGCCAGATTACTTAACCACTACGCTACCACCGCCCACACAATTTCACAACTCTACAGGGGAAAAGTCTACTCTCTAATGACATCCAACTTCTTTTATCTTCATCCAAAAAAATCCTCTCACAGTTGCTTTGAATTTAAAACGGTATTTTAGAATAAGGTAATGGTAAACTGCAAGCGAAAATAAAAACTAATAACAGAATATATTTGAGATGGTCAGCTGTTGCTAAGGGGTAATGGGGCTTCTTTTAAACTTGAGAAGCACATTCTTTCACTTGTGTAGGCATGTTTTCTAATAGTGTTTGACTAACAGTGTTTGACAGTGTTTAGACTACAAAGCCTTTAAATATCTTTATGTACACAATTAGTGCAGTAAGAACATCCCTAGATGGATGTCTTATTATCTACACTCGCAAATAATGCCCTTTCAAGTGAATACCTTTTCACATATTTTACTCACATATTGAACAGGCACAGTAATGCACCTTGTTACACAGTATGTAATTATGAAGCTAAGAGAAGAAACGCATTCCCTCATGCACATTGTTGTAAATATTGTAAATATGGTCTTTAACTAATACATCTACAGACAAGTGGGTTCATTTAACATTCATTTAACAAAAAACAAAACAAAACAACATTTGTTCTTAGTCCCCAGGGCTGTATGGAAGACAGTTGCCGTACTGCTGTACTGCATACTGCATATGACATGTACGGGACTGGAAAATGTTGTTTTGTTTCAAGAGAATGTATGCTTGTTTGACTGAATTGTTCACTCACTTGAAGCAGTTTACTGCACATATCGGATAATGAACTCAGCTGGTAAGAACACTGACACACCGGTCTACCAGCCATCCAGGCAAAGTGCTCTTATTTACATTCCTGACAGACGGCTCTTAGTCTATTCATTGTCTGATGAGACATGTGGAGGAATCTTAATGTGAAATCTTCTTCTTTTCCATGATGTGCAACAGAGCAAAACATAAGGTCCTGTTCCTGATCAGTTTTGCCATATCAGGTCACCATTACTCCCTGCCGTGATTCTGAAACTTTACCATCATTCCACAGGTTGTGAACAGCTTTGGCATTCACACGAGCCATTACACTCCTCTCCTGAATGACTGATAAACCCATCTGCCATTTGTGCAGTACTGTACATTTTGTCACTTCAAATGTACTGTTGCATGTACCTTGATGTTACTTTATGTACCAATACTAAACCTAATTGCACATTCATCCCAATATTATCCTTGCACCCATGCACCAACCACAGTGTAATTACTTATTGAATCAGACGAAATAGTATGAGAAAGCAGAATGAAGTAGAGAAAGACATTCGCATGTATAGAGCCCTGCATGTGTTAGCTTCATAGATCAAAGAGCAAAGTCAATGTATTAACTTTGGTTAATAATAGAGAAATTACGATATTACGACAACCAGTGTCATTTGTCGTCATTAATTACACTTTGATAAGATCCTGTATGTGGGGTGGGGGAAGGGGATATATATGCTAGGCTGTCCTCATTTTCTGTATGCTCAAATGGCCATTATTTCAATAACAGCTTAGCAAAGTTGGTCTCTCATGAGGCATGAGTCTCTCATGCCTCAACTAAAGCCATCATTATGTTGTGTGGGAGCATGCATTCACTTACTCTGTTGATGTTAGAGTTTGGACTTTACACTTTGTAAATACCCTGATTCTGTAGATACCCTGGTCTGTGTTTAGATACTCACCTGCCAGGTCAGTATAAACTGGGTCCCACTTAAAGTATGTCACAATATGGAGCAAAATATCTTGAGATAAATAGAAGAGAAAGTTTTTCATCCTCTGTGCAAAATCCATCTGGTCTGTATATAGCAAACCACTCCCTGGAACATAGGCAGGAGGAGTGGGTAGCTGTGCACACTGCCTCTCAAAGGAACTGCCAAAGGTGAAACGCAGTGTTACCACGAAAGGGATATCGAGCATCTGGGCTAGCAGGTCTCCGCACATGGACATGGGATCAAGGAACACAACCTCATAGTGCTCCCGCTCCAGCCTCTCAATAAGGTCCTTATTTAAAAACAAGGTCCTGCACAGTTCAGAGTTCTGCCCGATGCCTTTGTCAATTATCTCTTTGATCTTCAGCGATGCCATCAGGAAACTGTCATTATGTATGTCATACATCCAGTACTTCAACATTTCTTCGAAATATCTTTTGATTTCTTCTGTAGTGTACGAAACCTGCACAATCTCAATGTTGAACCTGGAGGAATTGGTCACAATGGATGGTGTTGCTGTGTGAGTGATGATGGTGACAGTGTGACCTCTGTCTACCAGGGCATCCAGGATAGTTTTCATGTTGAGCCAGTGGCTAAACTCACCAGGCCAAACCAACACCTTCCCTCCATCGCTACATGCAGTCAGACACAGCAGTGACAGCAGCAGAGGCAGCACATGCATAGTGGTACACTGGCAGCTAGTACAACTGAAAAGAGGTGATCAAGAAACTAAGAACTGAGTTCCAGTTAGTTCAGAAGCATGTGATCTGGTTAAACAAGAGCAGCCAACCGTGAGGCTGGGATATTGTGCAACGGCACAATGTGTTTTTTTCCCCCCAGATAGCACTCCCAGAATTATGCAACTCCACAAGGGAGTTTCCAGTGTCAAATGAGCGCCTGCAACACCCATTTCCCCTCTCACAACAGTCTCATTGGCTAGAAGTTTGATCAGTAAATGACAAGCTGAAATAGCATCAAAATAGTTTTAAGGCAAAAAAATGAATCATATGGTATTATTAATTGATACTGTGACACTTACCAATTTTCTGAACACCAAGAATTTTATATGAGTATTTAGCGTTTCAACACATCAACTATGAGTATCTTTCAACACACTGAACTCTGAACAGGCAGTTATCACTAAACCCAAACCGTTGCATTGAAATACATTTGTGTACATTTCTACAAGTGACAGTGACAGAAATATTTTTTGTTATTGGAAACTGGATTGAATTTGCAAAAAAATCCAATACCCCTACCATAGGCCTAATTAAATCAACTAACATTAATAGCAGAACAACAAAAAAACAACAAAAAAACATGAGCTTGATAAAACACCCAATTTTAAATGTTAAAACTAAATCTAAACAAAATCTTCCTTATGGCAAGCAAAACAGTGCCTTCCCATTCCAAAATAATTGCACTGAAATGCAGTTTCTGACAGCAAGCAGAATTCTTTGAAGATGGTCAAAGGCAAATAAATAAAACTTCTCTAATACTGAAACACATTGATACATTTTACAGTGCTCTAGTTCTCTGAACATGGGTCTTGATGACACTCCTGAGGAGTGGAAGTGAAAAAGATGGAACAAGAAATGATATGGCACATAATTCACATAGATTCTTAATAAAATTAACATCCAAAAGTGGTTAGCAACATGCAAACAAAACAGCAAACAAAAAGGGTTAGCAGCATGCAACTACAACCCAGAAGTTGTGGAACTGCTTATTCTTGTCACTGTATGTATGCACCGGAGAAGATAAATACAGAGGGAAAAGAACAAACACAATCAAATTGTTCTAGTGTCACATTTAGTTGTGGTCTGCATTGCGTTGTTTGAATATTACAGATCCTGTTTTGGAACTTGTAAGATTACCCTCAATTGACTCAGTTTTATTGAGGTCCTCATCTGTACTTTGACTCCTGACGTCATATGCATCACATAAACCAATTCTGATGTTTCTACTTATCCAAATACTGATATTATTAATCATTTCAAGTGCACCTTGAACAACTGATATGATAACATTATACCTCCAGACATATTTATCTTTTACAGTGTTTAGACTTACACATTTAAAGAAAAAAGAAAGTTGTGATGAAACATTATGCCATTATTTGTTATGGTTTTGTACCTTCGTGGAGTGCTGAAGCAGTCTGACTTTGCTGACCTATCTACAAAGGGCAATCAAGTTCCCATTATTAAGCACTGACATAAACAATTACCCCTCAGGTAGACATCTTGCTCATGTTTCCTGCCACTCCTGTTTGAGGTAGGACCTACTGCTAAGTGAAATGCAAGAGGATGTAAATGGCTGTGCACTGCATTCTTTTGAGCCATCTAAATGATGATGGCTCCAATGTGGCTTGAACACAGATTAGAGTTTCAGTTTGTGAATTGAGACGCTCCACATCTATTGCCAGCAATAGAACACTCTTTGTTCTCAGTAGACCTGGATGACCTCGTCCCACTCGCGCAAGGGCCACACCCCATTTTCCTGCACATTGGGTGGGGAGCTCTTCCAGTCCCAGGCTTTTACCGGAACGTTCCAGTCAGAGCCATAGTTGGCCTGCACATAATCTAGAGTCTGACACGGGACCCGCACCTTCAGCTCCAGGAGCTCTGTCCAGCAGAGCTGAAATTTGGGGAACACGTATCTGATCAGGAATGAAACAATTCAGAAACTAGAGTTAGGTGAGGAGTACAGTTGACAACATTAACACGCAGAAAGCCATAAAACGTAGTATATTATGATAGGATGTCAGGCTTCCATGGGTTACAATAATTACAGAATCACCCTGTGGCATCCCTTGTTTATACAGCTATGCAGTTCATTGGATTCAGATGATGATGATTTGGGCAAGACTGTGTAGCTATGAACTTAAGTCTATACAAAGAGGGTAAAGTGACAACACACTTGAATTTCTTGCCGCTCTTTGCCTGTGTGCCTCCGTTCCACACTGTCTCTCCTTCAGTATAGAAAAAGAAGATGTCCAGCTTGACATCTAAGCCTTGGAAGGACAACTCTAGACTGTCTTCGACCTGAGGATGGACATGACACAAAATGACTTTCAAGCAACACGACTCTGTGTTTAGATGAATAATAAATGATAAATGAAACTTCACACTTCACATTTTCTATCTATCTATCCATCCAACTATCTATCTATCTATCTATCTATCAATCCATCCATCTATTTAACTATCCATCGATCTATCCATCTATTTATCTATCTATCTATCTATCCATCCATCCATCCATCCATCCATCCTTTTAGGATGTTACCAGACCTTTCCAAACTTGTGTTTGAGTGGCAGTCCTGCTTTTTGAAATGCTTGTGTGATGTCATGTCTGTAGTCCTTGATCCAGATGCCCAGGTCCACATCTTTACTGTAGGGTATAATATTGCACTGCCGGAACCAGCCTGCAAGAAGAACGGGAATGATCAAGTCATGTGAAGTCTGAGAAAGTCCTAGTGGTGGTATGTTTAGCTGTATCTGGATGTGTGAGTGGACACTACTTTTGGCATCTTTGTCTATGCTTGCATAGTGTATGTTGACCTATTGTGTATGTGTGTGTATGCTTGCATAGTGTATGTTCACCTAGTGTGTGTGTGTGTGTGTGTGTATGTATACCTAGTTTGTGTGAACGTGTGTGTATGTGTGTGCGTGCGTGCGTGTATGCTTATGTGGTTTATGTATACCTAGTGAGTGTGTCTGTGTGTGTATATGCTTGTATGATGTATGTAGCGAGTGTGAGTGTGTGTCTGTGTTTGCCTGTGTAGTGTATGTATACCTAGTGAGTATGTGTTGTGTGTATGTCTATGTCTGTGTGCATGCTTGTGCAGTGTATTGTTTACCTAGTGTGTGTGTCTGTGTGCATGCTTGTGCAGTGTATGTTTACCTAGTGTGTGTGTATGCTTGTGTAGTGTATGTTTACCTAGTGTGTGTGTATGCTTGTGTAGTGTATGTATACCTAGTCTGTGTGTGTGTGTTTCTCACCTAAGCAGGTTCCACTACTGAGCCAAAAGGGAACTCCAAGCTCATATAACGTTCTTGCAGCCAGGTGCAGTAGACTCTTAGCCTTCATCCTGAAGTCCATGGCTTCTGAAGAAAGATCATCTGGGTACAGCTTGAAGGAAACAATATTTCACATGATTAAAAGAAGGGAAAGTGTTAAGGCCCCCTGTGCCCCCTTTAGGCCTGGCATGGTCATTGCTTGTGATTGGGCAGACTTGGCTTGCCTAGCCAATTGTGTACATCTGGTGTGTCTATTTAAGGGGTTGTCCTCTCTCCTGATGGGGGGTTGGTCTGGCACTTTTTCCGTCATTCGTATGCCTGTGCCAGGAGAATACAAACTGAAACTTCTTTTTGACAATATCTCAGAACTAGTCATTCAACACGAAGAGGCAATCTTACTGATGTTATCACCTTCCACTTGGGTGACCAATAAGAAGTTGAGGCCAAGAACAGAGCATTCTGAATTGAGATGCTTGACATACAAGGTACACAGACTTAACACAGTGTTTGCCAGAAGAATGAGTCTTAAAGAAGCTGACTAATAAACTGGGTGTGTGGATGATAAGCAGTAAACTGTAAATCTGTTGAGGAGCAATAAAGTGTGTTGATGTAATGGATGCCAGCTAGCCTAGCTGTGCGTAAACATTAGTAAACCTCCATCCTGACAAGAGCCTCCTAGTCAGTTGATTGGGAGCTTGGGCTTTCCGTTTGACTGGATAGGGCACTTGCCTCACAATCTGAGGTTGCTGTGAGGTTGTGGGTTTGAGCCCCAGGCTGGGGAATCACCTCGGTTAAGGCCAGATACTATACGAAATTCAAATGCGAAAAAGACCGAATAATGCATGCCAAAATTTTGTCCTTGGTGTGGAAGGGCTCATATGAATACATGTATTTTATCACCTGCGCTATTTCGTGTGAATATTTCATGCAAAAATATGCACTTTGTGTGCACTGACCTTTACATTGACAGGTCTGACAAATGCATATGTGCAAAGGTAGAAGCAGGTACCTGGTAGAATGCACGTGCCTCTCTGTAGGGGCACTCCAGGAAACGGGCCTGGGAATGTTCCTTAAGGAAATTCGAGAAGTTACGTGGGATTCTCACATCCAGCCCATCCAGCATGGTTAACAGTAACTCGGGCCTGAAATGTCAATGTCAAGTTATTTATAAAGCACTTCACAAATAACAGCAATTGACCAAAGTTTGCTGTAAAACAAACCAAAAAAGCAGAACAAAAACACAGAAACAAAGAGAAAAAAATATAATATACAAAATAATATATATAATAAAATAATTCTAATAAATAATAGGATAAAATAAATAAATGAAAATAAAAAAGGAGTGAATCCAACATAAGAACAAGGGATCTTGTAAAATCTTGTAATTAATTCTATATTTCACAGGGAGCCAGTGAAGGGAAGCTAGAATGAGGAAGATGTGCTCTCGCTTAGGGGTACCTGTTAAAAGACAAGCTGCAGCAGATAGAAACATTTAACTTTACATAAAGGCCTCAGCTGGCAGAAACGATTTAACTACAGAGTTTATCTGTTTGTCAAAGGTTAGTTCAAAGTCCATAATCACACCCAAGTTAACCTGACATAAGGGCTCAGGGAGCAAGAGACCCATACAGTAGAAATGAAGTTTGATTCTTCTGAAAAAACTATCAAACCATCCTAGTAACCTTGGGTGATTCAAGTAACCATTCCAGTAGCTTGTGAGTGTAGTAACACTCACACACAGTTAATCCTGCATATTGGAAGGTAGTGCAGTGGGATTATAATACTGCCATATTATCACAGATACAATACATAGCAGTAAGAAGCACAGCAGTGAGAGGTTAGGTACTTTTCTCAAGGGTACCTCAGCTGCTGATGTTGATGTAGACATGGGAGAGCAATATTAAATCACTTTCCCCACCTACATTTCTATCTACTGATTGGGGACTGAACCAGCCAACCCTTCATTTACAAGTACAACTAACCAGTAGGCCACAGCCGCTCCAGTGCAGTGGTACTGCCAGTGAAGACACGGTCTTATCTGATATAATTACACATATACAAATACACATAAACAAACCCCTACCTATTGTATGCTCCAGCATGGCGACCAAAATCCAGCCTCCTAAAAGGGGCGAACTTCCTGTCCATGCTGGGTTTCAGTCTGAGGGGACCGTGCCATAGATAGTTCCCGCTGCGTTCGTAGAGGACCACCAGGTGAACCAGCCTGCTACCCATCCTGAACAGGAAGTGGAGAGGAATGTCATTTCCTGCCAGGTCATCCATGCTAACAAGCCGGGGGTCCTTCCCTCGGATCTCGAGGACCTCCATGCCCCGTTCTTCAGCTGCCTCAAGCAATCCAACCTGAAATACACAACACAAGGAATCATATTACTGATTACATTCATGGTGCAATTACATTAATGGTGCCTTTGCAACTTTATCTTTGGTAGTAGTTCTCATAATTGGAAAAATAGAATACTTTGTTATGTAAACAGAAAAACATGAAAGGAACAAAGATTAAGTACTTACATCATATTTCCAGAGGTTTCCCAGCAGTGCAAAGGTTGTGAACTCCCTGTGGGTGCATAGGAAGATACAGTGGGGTTCTTTGAGTTTGCTCTCCTTCAGCAGCAGGGCATCTTGGGAAAGCAGGTCCAGAGAGACGGTGTCCACCAAGAAGACAGGCAGGCTGTACTTATGCACCAAACCGAGGAACTTCTTTATCAGGTGCTATCAGGGAGACATTCCATTGTGAGTTCATAAATGGAAACGGATAATCAGTTCTTTATTCAGTTCACTTAAATCAGGTCGAAACCCAGAGCGAGGAGATGTAAAAATATATGAGTTACAACCAGGTAGAACTGATGCTTTTATAAGTCATAGTATTCTATTTACCCTTTGGCCATCACTGCCTGACATGGAGCCTCTACCACCGAAAACATGCAGCCCACTCTAAAAGGACAGAACCAATGAAATAGTAGCGTCAGATAGGGATGGATGACAGTAAATATTCATTATGACCGTGACGTTACGTTACTGATGTCCAGTAATTGTTCAACTTGATTTCCATACCTTTGATATGTACTGTCGATAGTAATACACCTGGAAGAGTAGAAATATCGAGCTTGTTGCAATGAGTAGGGCGAGAACTACGGTTTTGTTGATTCTAGGCATTGGTCTTCGAAGATAAGGTGTAGGCTTGAAATTGAGAAAGCTTTTCAAACATGTTCATCGCTAGCGTCTAGCTGCATTTATCTTCAACTCTGGGATGGAACCAACATGCACATGACAGCAAAAACAGGACAAACATAACGTTATCCAAGATAAAAAAGAAATATGGACGATAGGCCTACATTGACTGCAGATACAGATACAAGAAAGAAACAATCGCGAAAATACACACATCAGCCTAACGTTAATTAACAAAATTAACTCCCTCACACACCACATAGCCTACATGTAGGGGAAATGTAACAGGCTAAAAACAACGATTTGGAAACACGATTTTGGAAGAGTGCAGGGTCACCCGTTCAGAATGTCATCAACATCATTGTCAGACTATGGCTATTTTACGCACGAAGTATTGGAAGGTTACAATGATGCGTGTTAAAATTTCTGCGTGGAGAAATGTAGTTTGCAAGTTATACTGCTAGCGAGCATTTATGTGTAGCCTACTGGCTGGCTTTGTCTCCTGGTTGCACAACATATCTCTTATGCGCAACTATGTTCAATCTGATACCCTGCAACTGCTATACGTTTCCTGAAAAATGTATATTTGACAGTATGGTCATAACCTTACCCGTATACAAATAAAGATAGGCATAGCCTACTGTGCTGGTTTACAACATACAGTACGGCAAGCCTTTGTAGCCAAAATACGAAATAAAGGGCGTTTTAAAAATAATGACCTGCCTAGACTCTAAACCAGAGATAGTTTAATTGGACTGGAATATTCTTTTTTCTCTTCTTTTTGCTTCTGTGTTTATGATTATGACTTTCGTCAACTGCTATTGTTTGTAAAGGGCTTTATAAATAAATTAACATTGACAATTGATAGGCCTACTGAATCTGTCTAAACTAGATAAAATTAGGCCTTTACCTTATTCCAAGTCAGTGGTTAAATGACCAGCATAGGTAGACAGGTAGTAGCTACCCAGAGGCAGTGGTAAACCTGATAATAAATGGACTTGGGATTTTCATTCTAACTAAACGAAGCCAATGGACTCTGTTTGGAGGTTTACAACACAATCTGTTTGGAGGTTTATACTCCTATCACTTCACCACCTACTTGTAATACCTACATTGATTGGTACATGTACATTTATAGTTTATATATTATCACTGTATTTATAAGTTTCTACATTATCACTGTATTACAATGTGTTGACTGAACCTGATATGAGAATAAAAAAATACATTTAAAAACATACCTGGAATACCCCCTTTGACCTATTAATAAAGAAATAGGAAACTGTTTTACTGTGTATTTCACTGAATTTACAATGATTAAAAAGCTTTTCATCGTATCCAGAGACACCACTTTTCTCAAATGAAAGACCAAACCTGAACAGGCCTAATTAGACTACATAAACAAACAAAGACCAAATTCTTAGGCAGGAAAAAATATTTATTTGTTCCTTGAAGAACAAGAATCACACAATAATATAACAGTACACTACATGTTATGTAAAACTTCCTCAGCAGAATTATGCAAGGCTTGATATGGCTGATAAAACACCAACTGTTACACATTCCACTCAAGAAAGTTGCATACCATATGAAATAGCCTAAATGTGGGTTATTGTCTGAAATTAAGCAAATGGCCATCAACCCCTGAAAAATCTAAGAATTCTTCCCTTACTTCCAGTCTTATTGCTGTTACAGTGCCTGAACACCAGGTGGCGAAATAAGCAAACCTAACATTAATTTATTTTTCAATGAGCAGATGCTGTATGTAAACAAATCTTTGGTGTGGACAGGTTCTCCCATGGTCTCCAAGTTAAGGATTATTTTGATTGAAATAACATTTATACTGAACTGTGAAAACATGGATTAAATAATTTATTTCATAGTAGGGTGAACAATTCCAGAAGTCATTAACAGTTTTTTTTTTCCAGGAAACAGGACAACATATACAAGATGAACATGACGAAAGAGCACAACTTCTCTGACAACAGTGCATTCAAAACTAGTTGAAGTCTAGGTTCACAGGTGTATGTCCAGTCCCGGTCTAAGATGAGGGAAGAACTGTGGCAAAAATGGATCAGCAATTACAGAAAGGGGATGTAAAAAGCAGCACTACATATTATATACTGTGCAAAAAGTCTTCTGCAGCTAAGACTCCCCACTTCAGATTCTGTACATAGCGTAAACATTTGTTTGTTTGAGGACAAAGTTACTCTGCTCAGTTGAGAACTGGCAATGAAGATTCAAGGAAAATACACCTCGAATTAAATAGATGGTTACAGCTTGTCATATTCCCAGTCATACACATACACACACTCATAATCACACCTACACACACACACATACACATACACACACACAAACAAACAACAGACTGATATCTTGATGAATTAGTGTAATAAAATGTAAATCAGCAGGAAAAGGACACCATTATCATGCCTGAACACACACAAACTTCAGAAATAAAATCTAAAAAAAAGAAAAAAAAGAAAAAGCATTCAACCTAGAACAAAGTAATGGAGGAAAAGTGCACTCATCTATTCCCTGATTAAGCAGCTAGTATTCCTGATGCAAATGTCCCCAAATGACAGAGAAGTCTCTTAAATATCAATGTTGAGAGAGATGTCTCTCAAACAGAGGGGAAGAATCTCCAGAAAAATCAGAGTGAAGGCGAGGTCTGCTGCTTGTGTGCCACAAAAACCTGACTCAGTTTCCCATAATGCTTCACAGGATCTAAGTTCATGGATGTGGCTCTCTTCAGGAAGTGCACAGGATATGGGGTGTGGCTTGCACAGGAAGCAGGAAAAGGGGAGGAGGTGAGTTCTTGGGTAAGCGTAGGCTACTGCGCCATGCTGTTGAGACTGCTGCTGGAGCCACCAATGCCGTTCTCTGCTGTCTTCTGGAAACTTCGCACTGCACTGGGGACCTGAAGTCCTGTGGCCAGGGTCAACCCTCCACACCACACCTGCAAGACAGAAAACAGCTGGTCTCAGGTGGTGGAAATGCAGACTATGGTCTATGTAATCCCAGTGCCCCCCACTGAGCTCTAAACCCTGAACCCTCAAAAACTGAACTAGAATGAATCTGTCACATGACTTTGAGGGTTAAAGTCCCAGGGCTTAGTGTGGACAATGGGATTCAACCCATGTTCCATGAAGAACAAACAGTATTTACATATTACATCTGCTACATTCATCTCTTTGATCTGATAGTTCAAGATTTACTGCTCAAGTTAACCTTTAACCTTTAGTGTGAGATACACAAACTACACTTCAAAGTCACATGAGGTAGACAGTTGCCTTACTTGCATTATTCAAGTGAATTTTGTCACGCTAGGATTCATTTGATTTCGTTGAGCAGAGATACTACAGGCAAATCAATCTGTCGCCTCTGTACAAGAAGACATGGCCTACTGCTAAATGTAGCTGTGCCCTGAATAACTATCTGACTGTACTGTTAGATGGATGCACTGGCATACAGACAAGTAGGGCAGATTGTATTTGACTCTGACTCTACTCCCCATATAACCTGACCACATACAGATGTGCTCTTTTGCTATTCTTTCTGTTCCTCAATAGGACCACTGTTGTTACCAGTCAGCATGATTACATTATAAGCAAACATATTTATATTTATTAGGTTTATTTCTTGTACATACAAAAATAATGTGTGTGTATGTGCATGAGAGAGAGAGAGAGAGAGAGAGAGAAAACTTTACCATGAAAGCTGGTACTACAGGCTGGCTGAATTTCGTTTTGAATGAGTGGAGCAACTGTTTGCTTTCTGCATTGTAGAAGGAAAGCTGACCTGAAATGATCAGAGAGCCATTAAACGATTCAGTCGGGCACACGCAGCACAAAGCCACTCTTCTTCACATCTATCCAAGTAAGGCAAGACATGAAGGGACCATTTCCAGCAAAGACTACATGAAAGGACCCTGGTGTACATTCATCTGTTGTACAGTCCCATCCTCATAGGAGAATGGAAATGAGAGCCACCCGATACCAAGGTATCCAATAGCACTGCAGGATTCATGGGGCCGGAGTGGCCTCTGGCCTATACTGTTGCCTGTAACAGACACCACTTGGGAGACTGGTCTAGAGGCTACTACTGATAGACCAACCATGAGTCATAGAGGAGACTGAACATTTTGGGAACTGAAATCGTTGGTCATGGTTAAACAACTGATATATGGTAATCAGCCTATAAGGATATGCACGTAAACCTTCCTGGACATAGCTAGAAAATCTTTGGGTGGGCGGTGGCGGTGGTGTGAGTGGGGGTGGGGGGCTTACTTGTATTTTACTTTGATATACTGATACATACTGCATACATTACTGTTAACATTGTCATGTGCATGTGTCATTTGACAATGCAATTCTTTATTTGATTGTAACATAAAAAGTCTTGTAAAGAAAATCAACTTGTCTAAGCTTTTTTCATGTCAGGGCCAACAGATTTTGAATGTACAGCAACACTCAGGGCCTTTCACACTGGATGCAAATTACTGCTACGATTAAGAGCCAGAACTGGGGGAAAAAAAACACACATTTGGGTGACAGTAATCATTAAAGTGGTGTTACACGTTCAGATTGAGTTTCGCTCTAAATCATTCATAGGGTCACTGTTGCTTTCACTTAGGGAGATATGGCGTTAACCCCCACCTCCATCCAGGTCACAGTACACTCCTATCCGCTCGGGTACTGCCACATCAAGACTCTTTGCTTTGTTGTTGTACTTGGCGGCGAAAGACGTCTGTAGCCAGTTGTTGACGTGGATGCACCAGGAAATGTTGGTTTTGCCCAGCTGGTCGAACTTTCCCAGGTTGCGGTAGGCCACTCCGATGCTGTAGGACTTGCAGTCTTTCATGGCCTTCACTTCCCAGTAGTGTTGACCGCAGTCCATACTCGTGTCACCTGCGGGAGGCCAGGAGCGTGCATACACACACACACACGCACACACACACGATATTAGAAAAATGGGCAATTCCAAATGGGCAATTCCACAGTAAGTGGACTTTTCTGTCACATATGCAACACCAATAAAATGCCATGGTATTGTATGACGGGAATGATTACATAGCATTTGCTGTTTTTGGCTGTAGAACCTGCATAAAAAATCGTACATAATCATTTGCATCATACAAATACTATGCCATTGTATTGTTGTTTTGGATGTGACAAAAAGTGCATTTTCCATGAAATTGCCTAATTATGCTCATGTAGAATGGCGGATTGGGGTTATACAAATGACATAGATAGAGAGATAGACAAACACTTCATTTATCCTATAGGAAGTTTAGGCATCCTGTAACATCCAAAAAAGTCATACACGACACACACACACACACACACACACACACACACAGAAACACAGAGGAAGAATACTAATTGTGAACCATTTAGGTCACTAAGCTGTTAAATGTGGATATGGGCACTTGTATGGTAATGGTTATTCAGTAAAGACAGATAAGAGTTAATGTATGTTTTCCATATGGGTATTTTGTTTGTGTTCTCCATATAGGTGTTATGTGTGTGCTCTCCATATGGGTATTGTGCTAATCGGGGGTATAATAGTAGCAAATGCCTGTAACTTACCCAGCACTGTGTAGGACTCTCCTGTAAAGCGATCCCTGCCTCCTCGAACTGCCGGCGACCGTGCTGTAGACGCTCTCTTGGGAGACGGCGTTCCACTTCTGAAAGGATCCCGGCAAAAAAAAACAACACAATTTACAACATAAATCGTGACACTGGGCACAAGATCGAACCAGACTGGTATTAGTCTTTTGGGATTAGTCCAAAGGAAGGTGACAAACAACACAGATCAAGATCAGCAAATACCCAGTCACCACACAGAGGGAAACAAAGGTGAGTCAAGCAAATGGGAATGAGAGCTGAAATTGAGAGGAAATGAAATGACTTCCACAGTCAGAAAAATGAAGAAATGGCAACAAAAGTGAAACAAAACACAATTGGTGAAACTAATCTCGTATGTTGTTTTGTGGCTCCAGCACTGGTTTTTGGGAGTACAAAAAACAAACACAGGGCAGATTAGGACACCTGTGAGTGAGACTAGGACGCAAATGGCAACACACAGACTACCAAGACTACAAACAGACTTCAAAAATGGAGTCAGATGTAAAGACGTATCATCTGTGCTCAAGTGCCTTGTGATTAAATGGCCTCTCTTGGTCTCATGGGTAATTCAGGGAAGCGCAATCAAATTAGTGCCATGACACACTGCAATTAGGACCAAGCAAGCTGTGTTTGGTGTGTTAATCGAATTAACAACTGCATGATCCAGCAGCAATGGACAGCAACTGGAGCCTGCGAAACTAGCGTGGAGGATGACGCCACTATCTATATGTCTGGCTTTTAAACAAAGTGCACATATGTCTAGGAGGATGTGTGTGTGTGTGTGTGTGTGTGTGTGTGTATGTGTGTGTGGGGGGGGGGCTCGGTAATCAGTCAGTCTGGATTGGCAGCTGCTGAAAGGCGCAGTGGGTATCTCAGGCAACAGCCCTGCCCACACGGCCCATATGGCACATGCCGGACATTGGAGAGGAACTCCAGGAACAACTGGCTTCTGAGTGACAGCCCACCTAATGTGTGCTGACCAATCAATGGGTGCTAAGTGGTCACTTGTGCCAGTACTGTGGTACAAGAGTCACAGCCCTGTTGGAGACCACCTGACATCTGAAAAAAGCTGTCACACTAATGGTCTTTCAGTAATAGCTCAGTCAGTATAGTTCTGGTATGGCAACACAATGACAACACAAAGTGTTTTCTAGTGTAGTAAAATATTGTATCTTGGAGCAAAATATGTGGTTGATGGATAACATTTGACATCATAAATTAAATGCATGTTAAGACATTTGTGCATAGTGTTTTGATGAAACTGCCATCATGTTAATAGGTCATGGACAAGTTCATGGAGTTGATGGACATTGATGGACTACACAAACTATTTTTCGGGGATTATTACTCACCAAGTCATAAGTTGCAAGCATGAAAGAAATTAGTAGATGCAAAATTACTACTTAGTTATTTTTCATGACTAAAAATATAAGGCTAGTGTTTGAATTGGGCTTTGTCACCATTTCTTTCAAGAAGAGGAAGAGCAGCAAACAAACCCAAACAACATCCACAGAGAAGGTGAGAGACGCAGTCACAAACAGATGGGACAGTTGAAGAAAAAATCCACTGTTTACAACCTCAGCTTCCATGGCCATAACAGTATAGGCAAGCCATATGCTGAGTGTGTACTTGTACAGCCATCCATCTATAAGTGACTGATCTCTACCTTATAGTCAGATTAAACAAATACTCACTACACACACACACCATACGCCGATCTCTATTTTTTATCCAGTGCTTCCACTGAAACACTTGGGCTTGTATGCTGCAAAGCCACAGACCTCAGATCAGCAAAAGGTGCGCTTTGTTGCCAAAGGAGGCCTGTGCCCTAGTAATCACACTGCCCTGGGGAGAGGACTGGATAAAAGAACTACATGACTCTAAGCTTTTGTTTGTTTGGCCTGACGGCCCCCCGTTAGGCAGACGTCTGAAACTAATACCTCCCGCTAAGCTAAATCCTGAAGCTAAGGAGGCATGAGGTCACCTTGACATGTTCTTCAGATTGGTAAGGTGTGCGCTGTGGGACAAAATGAACATAAGGAGAGAAATAAAAGTGAAAAAGGGTTACATAAAGATGTGGAATGAGAAATTAGAGAGGATGGGGCAGAGGCTAAGTAATCCTGAGTAGCTCTGTCGTAGCTAACAGCTGCCTCGGTGCTGCCTGTGCATCAGGGGTCTTTCAAACAGTCAAGCTATGATTACATTTCTGCTGACAGCACAAAGCTGTGCAGAGGGCGAAAAAGGGGGACCCAAACAAGATGACATACAGGTAATGGAGTCTTTTTTGCTCTTGCTCACTGGAACCAAAAACATATTTCACTGCAATCTGTGCAATGCAATATTATTACATAAAAGAGAAAAGACTTCCCATAATGGACTGACTGCTGCTTCCCTGACAGGAAGTCAAATCACTACAACTAAACTGAACACTGCACACCTATACATCAGGATGGTTTGTGCTAAATAAATAAATAAATAAATAATACATCTAGAATATCTTAATAACACACTTAAATATAACTAAAAACAAGAAAGAAAAGAAAAACCCAAACAATCTTAAAAGACCATAGACCTCATTCCTAACGTAGCACATGAGATATCTCAAACAAACAGACTACAACACACCCGAGGCCTTATACAAGGACATCAGGATGAGGGTCATAGGTTGTCCCTGGGCTCACCTGCCCTTGTTCTCCTTGCCCTTGATTTTACTCTCCAGACCTTTGCCCCCTTGAGGGTCCCACTCCACATTGCTGTCCTCCACCTTCAGGTTCAGATGGGAGGAGGCTGATTCAAAGCTGAAGTTGAACGCTAAGGGCAGAACAGTATGAAAACAAACAAACAGGCAGACAAACAAACAAACAAACAAACAAACAAGTAAAACGTCAGAATGAATGAGCTGAATAATGTGATGGAAAATTGGGGAAACATAGATGATTTTGCACCAGGCTGTCATTATTAAAGAAGGAGCAGCTTTGGCTACTAAAACAATTTGCAACAATGTCCCTCTCTCACTTATGCAGTCCTTACCCCTGGTTTCCAGCGTGACCGGATCAGAGTAGTCTCCTGCTGCTGCTTTATTGCACGCTCGGACCCGGAAGTTCATGTATTTCGAGTCAAACTTGAGCCCTGTGTGTGTGTGTGTGTGGGGGGGGATAAAAAATGAACCAATCAAAATAAAACATCTCATTCATATACTTTCTGCATTGCGTTTGTGACTGCTGTGTCTGTGAGTGTGTGCGGATGGGTGTGTGTACCTGTAAGTGTGTGTTCTGTGTTCTTGATGTTGTCCACCACCTCCCAGCAGCGTTCATCCTTGACGCGGGGGAGGCCCTCGTGATTGGTCTTCCTGTACTCCAGGATGTAGTGGTCGATCTTATTGTCCTCCACTGGCATCCTCCACACCACTGTCACCGTGTTGTCCATCACTAGACAGTCCTGCGCTTCTATCTCAGGCGCCCGAGGAACTGGGGAAAAAAGAACAAAGCAATCATTCATCCATCCATCCATCCATCCATGCATCTATCTAGCCTCCTCATACAAATAGTTTTCAGTGAACATTTGGTTATTTAAAGGTTGGGTATGCAGAATACAAGACATTTACAGGACAATACTTTGCAGGACAACACTTTGTGTAAGTACACTTGAAATCCACTGTACTCCATACTGTAAATAATTAAACCCTGCTTTCTGGCTATAGAAAATGAAAGGGCTTCAGAGTTCTGATTTAATCCTCTGATCTGAATTCACACAAAGGATGATGAGGAGAGCATCGGCTGGGTGACAGATGTCTTATTACCATCACAGAGTCCATCATGGACCAGAGCAGGTGGCTTAGCTGCCCGTAATTGAGCGTACTCTTGGGTCTCCATTAAAAAGACAGAGAATCGCACAGCTGGGATAAACAGGAGATCCACAGTCCTTCATCACCCCTGTTTCGCTCTGTCTTGTTTCACCATGACTCTTCTCTTATGTAGCAAGCCTCGGGGGCAGGCAGGGGTAAGCGTCTTGTCAAGTATACGGTTTTATATGTAGAAACGGGTAAAACAACAACAGCAACAACAACAACAAAAACAACCATGGCAAATGACAGACACTGTCTTATTCAAAAAAAGGGACAGTTTCATTCATTCATCAATCAAAACACCCCGCACCTCCGACCAGCTCTCAAGGGGTGGGTCGGTTTCCATGGAGATGGAACGCCATTCGGATTCTCTGCTGGTTTGAACAGAGTGTGTGTGTGTGTGTGAGAGAGCGGGCAGCAGCGTGATCCTGCCTTTCAGGCCCCAGCACTCATTGTCTCCAGCTGCCCTCAGCAGCCAGGGCTGGGAGGGAGGAGTGTGTGTGTGTGTGTGTGTGTGTGTGTGTGTGTGTGTGTAGGAGGGGGAACCACCTGTGGTGGAGGCCCCTGCTTCTTGGCTAGGTCAAAACACTTGAACCACAGGACTCAAGCCTCCAGACACTACATTTCTTTGACCACTCTATACCTATCTCTCTCTCTCTCTCTCTCTCCCTTTCTCTCTCTCAGGGTAAAAGTGCAATGTCTTGGCATCTTCTCTAATCTAATCTAGCCCCTTAGTTGATACGTAGATCCTCTGTATAAAATTAATCAAATGTGACATGACTGCATGATATGGTTATACAGTCCCAAGTTCAAATCTCAAAGCTGTGCTAAAGCTTTCATATGATGGTAAGTGTCGGAAAGAAACAGCAGGATGTTTTGAGGCAATGGCCATGAGGAAAATGCCAAACAAAGCGTAATCTGAGATTTGGAATTTAAGAAGATGACAGATCTCTGGTGCCATCTGACTGGTGTTAAAAACAGTATTTGTGTTTTAGCCCAAATCCTCATCTCTAAGAATAAAATCCTACGAATTAAAGTACCAGCAAAGTATAAGCTGCATGAACCACAACACAAACACACACACACACACACACAAACACACAAAGACAAAACAAGACTGCAATTGCTTTTCATGTGTGCTGGAGTGCCCATCAGTAGATGACAAACGACTTCACCAGCACACCCGCATTTCCCCAGCAATATGAACCCATCCTCAGCCTAATTGGGTTCGGCCGGTGGTAAAAGGTTTTTTTTTTTTTTTTTTTTTTTTTACCTTGCACTCAACATGCTTGCCAGACAGACGTTTGCTGCCAGACTGATTAGTGTCAAAGACACAGGAGTTGTGCTAAGGTCACCGAGGTAGCAGGGGGTGGAGATGGCATTAGCTAAAGAGGCTGGCTTTGTGGCTTTTGAGAGCAATGGATCCGTATCCCCACTGCAGAGTGAACAGGGCAGGGGGAGAGTGGACGGCCCAGTGAGCATGCCCAGTAGCTCACAGCAAGACAAGCAGAGAAGAAATGAGCCACAGTCTGGCTGGATATGTGGAGCATGAACACAGACATAAACAGACACAGACACAGACACACACACGGGCACAAAAACACACACACACACACAAACTCTCTCTCACACACACACAGATAAGCACAAACACACACGTGTACATATACTATACACACGCACACACGTGCGCGCACAAACACACAAGTACAAACACACACACACACACACACACAAATGCATATAGGCCTACAGTGCATATACAGCTTTGGGTTTCACATGTCCTCATTATTCCTCTACTTGACTGCCTCTACTGGGATGCCACTGAACTTTCAATAATTATAAACATGAAATATGGAAAGGAAAAGAGCATATAGCACCTGAGTCTATCAACACACGCACACACACACACACACACAGTCACATACCATAAGCATCCCAGCTTTGTCTCCCTAAAAAGCCTATTTTATCTATCTTAGTTAGGTGTTTAGGAGCCCCTGTTCTGTGGTATTTTTACTCTCTCTGGAGAGCATCAGTGTGGGGCACTCATGTGCACTTCTGCTCCACTGAGGTGCCCTCTGGGAGCTCCACGACACTCCGCACCCCTGCGCTCCTCTGCACCCCTCTCCCCAGTCAGACAGGGCTTTGGGTGCTCATCCTCAGCCGCTCAACCTCAGCTCCTTTGCACAAGTCACTGCATATCCCATCACGAGTCACTGCTCTCCGCTCTGCTCCACAAATCTGATATCACCACGGGCCTTTCCTTTTCTATTCTTTATATTCCAGAGATCACACCTGGTATTAGTAGACAGAGAAAGAGAGAGAGAGAGAGACTCTGGAAGACTTATGCAGATTCTCAATGCGACCATCACTCATCATAAAACCAACCATAGACCAAGAGCATTACATCTTTCTGGTGACACAGAGTGAGTCCTGGTGTAGGCTCCTGCAATAATGTCTGCTCACATATCCCTGGGACTAATGGGAAAGTGTGTCAAGACTACTTCCTCTTTACTGACCCGCAGTCAGCCCATGCTGTCAAGGCTAGTTACAGTTAGCCATACACAGTATGCGTCATAAAAAAACAGACCATGCATCAGCTGTGCAGGACTGCAATCTACAGAAGAAGCAAGCTTGATGAGTCCAACACCCACTCACATGGAGCAGCTTGACTATGGGGGTTTATTCACTCTGGCACTCTCCATGACAGACAGACAGACACACAGACACACACACACACACACACACACACACACACACACACACACATCCTTCTGACAATGCCCATGAAACACATGTGCATATGAAACAATGAAAGACACACACACACACAGAAGGGGAGAGAGAGAGAGAGTGCAAATGACCCCAGGAGAGAACATCTCTTCTGCATGAGCAGGCAAGAAATGTGCTCGCAATGAGGGAGGGAGGGAACTGAAAAGCAGAAAATCTGCATTCTGTCACTGTGATGAGAAAAAAAAAAATCAGTCCACCTATTTAAAAACTAGCCAGTGATGAACAAGAACTAAATGACATGCATGACATGCTTTGCATGAAAATGAACTACCCCTCGCTGGAGAGATGTAACAAGGGCACTGTTGTTTTCAGCCAAAAATGAAGATGACCATACTGATTGCTGTATCTCTGTTACTTGTCTTCCCTGCACCCATCAACACACTTATAAAATCTCAAGCCTCCAGTGATCTCTGACAGTTAATTACCAAGAGCATGATGACAGGGGTCTCTGTAGTCATTCAGTGATTATTATATTATTACTATTATTACTACTACTACTTTGTAAGATATTTTACCCAATGAAAGATCTTGGAATGCCGTTTGATTCACTAACCCCATAGATTCAAAGTCCACACACACTGTGAAAATAGAAAATGTACATTTTCATGCAGCACTCTCTGCTGCACCATTTTCATATGGACTTATGGAACTCACCAGGGAGGAAGTTGAGGTTCTGGAGTAGCTGTCGCTCCTGGGAGAAGTCCACCATGAGATGCGTCATGCTATCTGTGGCCTTGGGCTTCATGGTGAGGCGGAAGGCTGGAGCCATCGTTACCCTTCGAACGTTCAGCAGAACAACAATTCAGAACCGATTCTTCTTTATTTACACACAACATATTCCAATCTGTTCCAGTTCCCATGCATGCATCAGTATTTTTTTTCTAAATATTGACAAATCATGCGGAAAAAAAAAAAAAAAATCATCTCCATGTTTCTGAAGCCTAAAGACTGAAGCATGAGTGACACTTAATCTAATGTTATGTCACCTGTCAAAAACAGCTTCAAAATCTCTATGGTCCAAAATCATCTTTGTGAAGTCTGACCTTATGGTCATCTAGCCATTATAAAAACAAAACACAGGGGTCTCGCCACACATGACTCATGCTAAGCGCTAGTGACAGCATCCCTAGGGGTCCCACTAAACTAGAACACTCCAAACAAAGGTCACCTTTAGGTCACCCTCAATAATACACTAAAAAAACACACACACACTCAAATGCGCGCTCATGCACATGTAAACATAGTCAGTTTCCCAATGCCCAAACATTTAATTACTTTTTTACTTAATTACTTTATTACTTTTTTACTCACTGGAAACGCATTTTAGAAGGCTAAGAAGGTTAGAAGAGCTGTTCAAGTGTTTCTGTGAGTGTATCACATGCATTGAAGTGCATTTGAGTGTATTTGATCCTTGCATTAAGACAACACACAGGAGACCAGGCTCAAGCAGACAGAAGTGAAAGGGATACCGTACCTATCTTTGATCTGTTTGGCAGCCTTTGGAGAGGAGGAGAGGAGAGGTGAAGGGGAGGGGGAGAGGAGAGATAGAAGAAGAAAAAAGGGAAGGGGGGGGGGGGGGTTAGGGGGTTGTCGTTAGTAGAGCCATGCAAGTTGGAGAGGTGAGCATGCGCATCAGTCAGCCCAAAGCTGCTCTGGAGGAGGACACATCCACCTGGACACACAAACACACCTCTCTCTCTCTCTCCACACACACACACACACACATGCACTGTCTCTCTGTATACGTACGTACGCGCACACACACACACTCTCCATCTTTCTCTTGCTCGCTCATTCACTCACATACACACACATTCTCATGATATTCAAATGAGAACAAACACAGATGGACTATTTTTCACCACACCACAGTCCATACAAACACACATTGTTAGCCAGACAATACAGAGAGAACAGATCACAGAACTGAACATGTGAGAGAAAATTCAGCTGCATCAGTTCAAGGAATTACTTGAGACTTTATGATTGTAGATTATTTGCTTAGAGTGACATATTAGTCATCTTGATAATCAAAATCTCAGACCCCCCACCCCCCAAAAACATTTGATCCACCTCTTCTTAACATGGATAGTCTCATATATGGACAGTGGGGCTGCATTGGCCTTTGAAAAAACAACAATCTACTTCATCATTGGCTTAGTCAATATGCTTGTCTTTTGGACATTTAGTCTGTCTTATTCGGTGCCTGTTTTCAAGACTCTAAAATATTTACAGATTTGCTGAGCACTGAAAAACACCACTGTTGATATTACCAAGACTGGACAGGAGTATTAGCCTGTTATCTTAATTATGAAACGTACCACATAATACATAAACATGACTGTTGGCATGAGCCATGACGCAGTGCCGTGTTTTAATCCAAATCATGTTTCAAAACATGGCTGAAACCAACTGACAGATGAACAGCTGTTTGTAAATAGGCCCCTGGCAATCTTCTGACCTTTGTGCTAACATACATGAGTCCCACCGGAGTTTGTGTCCAATGCATGTGTGTGTGTGTCATCATCTGTGTCTTCTTAGACATGGTGGAGGAGCATTTTTCTACCTTTGCGAACTCCTCTTCGTCTTTGATGTGCAGAGCGTTGTTTGCAAATTCAAGCAGCTCCTCTGCACTCTCCAAGGCATTGGTGCTTTGCGTTAGCTGGTTCTGCCAGAGTAAAAACACAGAGCAAAGATATTATAATCACAGACAAAGATACTGTAAGCAGAACAACAGAGATTAATTGAATGCCATTACACAAATGACAGCTAACTCCCCCAACCACAACAGCAGGCTCCAATAACAACAAAAAATCCAAATAAATATTTGTTTTGAGAGGATTAAGGTTGAATGCACACATCATGCAGTCTCTCCACCCTGTCTGGGTAAAAAAGGCGTTATGTAAGGGCATTATATAAAGTTGACTACATGTCGAGCAGAGGGGCAAGAAGGGCAAACTACTCCAGTGACATTTGTTTACGGAGGGCTCCAGATGCCTCACAGCCATCCTAAGACCTCATCCAGGTGGCTGGAGTCCACCTGCTAGGTCGACACAAACAAAGGTGATGCCTTTAGGTTTATAGCTTCAGTGCACATACAGAAGGCAGCTGAAGGTGACCTGCACAGAGAGCATGTGGGAGCCGTTACTTAGCCGTCGTCCATTAATGTGAGTGGGTCTTATCCAGTCTTATGGCATCCAGCACGTGAACAGTCTCCAGCAGCTGAGTCACACCACATCACACTGGGTTTATATCAACATTCATTTTGTCCTTCCTCAGGGGACACACATGAGAAGCCTGCTCTATTCTTCTCGCTTTCTAACCACTTACAGCCAGTTGTGCTAAGCTCTCTTTTTCTCGGTCTCATAGTTGTCTTTTCACTTGCTTGCATATATCCCATTTTTTTTACTTGTGTCTATTCTCTCTCTTCCTTCCACCCTTTTCCTCTCTCTCTCTCTCTCTCTCTCCACTTCCCTTCATTTTTCGTTCTCACTCTCTTTCTCTCTGTGAACTCTGGTGCTGCTAGTGTGGGATCAGGTAGCTGTTGATATGATCTCCGGTTCCCTTGGCCAGAGAGGGTGCAGATCTTGTCCTCCCAGAGCTGCAGCTGCCAAGGCTGTGTGGAGGCCTTTGTGTCCCGGGTTTGCGCCGGTTACTCACTCACACTCTCTCTCTCTCACACACACACACACACACACACACACACACACACACACACACACACAATCACACACACAGTCCTGACTCAGAATAACAGCCAATGACTCAGGATAATAAAGGCGAAACAGAAGTCCAGGGGCACAAATGAGGTGGAAACGTCAACATGTTCATAAAAAAGCAAAGGTCAAAAGACACAGAGCCACTTTTCCAAGAGCATGTTTTGCTCATTTTAAATAGGACACAGGACATTTAAACAGTGATTATCGTTTTCCTTCCTTTTTCCCTTAAGAGAGGGTTGAGAGTGTGTGAGTGTGTTGAATTTGATGTGATGTGAGATTGAAAGGGCAGGCCTCTGATGGCTAAGCTCTTATCTGGGCTAATTTCACACACTTTTATTGTTCTTGCTCAACGGCCTCAGAGGGCTGGCCAGAGAAATGCCATAGCTGCACGATGACATCACCCGGCACAGTCGCGCAGGGCTCAACAGGCTGGGCCAAAACCCAAACAACACATGCACCCGTGCGCACGCGCACGCGCATACACACACACATACACACACACACACACACACACACTTGCTAGGCCGCCACCACCACCAACACATGTACATCTAAATACATACACACACACACACACACACACACACGTATGCCAACAACACCCAGCACCCCACACCAGCCCATGGGCAAGACAAACAGACAGACACACATGCAACACAAACACACACATGCCCGGATGCGCAATTGTCTAGGCACAAACAATTCACACATTCTTACACACTCCAATTACATGGTCATTCAGTTCCTTGCACAATGGACACTCTCACAGTTAAGCCAATAACACTGACTGACAGACTGACTGACACACACACACACACACACACACACAGGTTATGCATGAATTAAATTACTCCTACAGGGAGACATCAGCACCACTTGTGATCTGAGGCATACCATAGTTTGCAATTGGAGACTCATGATTTACAGTGCCTGTAGCTCGTGTGCACACAGACACTCTCAAAGTTATGCCAATAACACACACACACAATAATTTACCTGTAGTTCATGTGACTTCCTGGCTTGCTCCTGCTTGATGGTGTTGGTCATGCTCTCCTTCATCTCGTCCAGGATGGAGAATAATGTATCGAACTCCTCCTCCAGGTCTGAGACTACCTGTGAGGAGTTCACCTGCAATGCACCATTTAGACACAGAATAATAGCAGCCTATGTTAGCCACAGACGACTTAACTAGTGGAGAGCACACGACAGATCAAACCAAAGAGAATGAAAACACTTTGCTCTGCTTAAATCTATCCCTGTTATTATAATATATTGTCTTTGTCATGTGTGAGCAATTTGCTCCTGGGAGACATATCTTGTTCTTTTGTTCCATGAATGAATTACAGAAAAGGAGACAGGAAAGCTTGAGAACAGAATTAGTATTTATGAGTGCTCTAATCCCTTGTGGGGATTGAATTTACAAATCAATTACAAATGTATCTCTTAGGGGTCAAATTTACGAGCCCTGACAGTTGGACGAAGTTCCTGTATTCAGGGTATCCAGCTCTTTGGAAGGAAGGTGAAAACCTTGGCTTGGGAAACAGCTATCCAGTTTACGTGCTCTGCCATGCAATGGGTTTCTCACCTGAACCCCTGCCATGGTGTGACTAAGGGTTTCAATGAAATTGTGCAGCTCCTCATTTTTGTTCGCTAACGTGGCAATTATCCTTTGTAGGGCCTCCTGAAGGAAGAGAAAGAGAGAAAACACACACACAAACACACACACGAATGGTCAGTTTATTTAAAGAGAAGGTGCGAAACTAGTGTAAGCTAGCAGCATGGTAATATGAAGTGGCATGCTACATTGACAGGCCTGCTTGACAGTTCAGTCATGTGAACGTGGTTCAAAAGGGATGACTATTTATGCTCATGCTCCACTTTTATACTCCCACTAACTTTAGAGCCTCAGGTGACCTTCTCACATAGGAATTAGGTCTTAGACACACACACACACACACACACACACACACACACATCCATAGATATCTCCAGAAATATGGACTGCTGAGATTGTTGGCGGCAGTGAGACACAAGGCCAATGCAAGAAGTGCAACAATCACTAACTGAGGCCACATGTGATTGAATGCACAAATTATTGCAAACTTGAGAGCAAAAAAGAGACTTTGCGGCGGTTGGCTAAGGCGTCCGTACCATAAACCCCAGGGACTCGATTCTGACCCAAGGTCATTTCCTGCCCCTTCCCATCTTGATCTCCCACCTATTTTCTTGTCACTCACCTGTATGATTAAAGACAAAAAAGCCCCCTAAAAAAACAGATATTGTTTATACTGACAGAAATAATTTGTACAGCCAGAGCACTAAAGGTAGGCGTGCAAGGGGATGGTTGAAACTACAGTATGTCCATCACGAGTCATCAAGAGTGACTTTGGGGAGGACTGGCACGGCTCATGGAGTGTAGCAAGACATCTGCATTGCTGGCCTCAATAATACGAACTGCAGCCTCTAACGTTTCCTTCAGTTCTCCCTTACAATCTGGCCACAGCATCCCATCATCTTAGCATCAGGCCCCATGTTTTGTGACTCAAGCTCAGTTATTGTTTGGGTGGGGGTGGGGGGCAGTCTTTTCAATTAGAGCTTAAGACAGATGCTGCTGTACCTGCTAAGTGCTAAGCATGCAATATGCAAGCATAGGGGATAACAATACACTCTCTCCAGTATGATAGGTTATATGTGACAGACAAGCCTCCCAAGAAAGCCCTAAAGTCCTTCTTGAAGTGCTTGTTTGCTAGCAGCTTGGTGAAGTAGTTGCTAGAGGTTACTGAAAGTCGGGTCTTTAGAGTGACTTCTGGCTCCAAACTTTGGTCTAAGTCTTGTTGAAGAATGCCCTCAGACTCTCCATCATGCTGCTTTAGTGCCAGCTTGCAGGATGGACAGAACAGAGAGACATTGGTAGGACACTTGTGAGACATCCGTCTTAGTTCTACAGGGCACCAGGTCAGTTACAAGCACACAAAACGGGCTAAAGAACATTTTGCTGTTGTGGAGAAGTATGCAACTAAATCTCACCATAGTTCACTCATACACACTCGCTTCACACATACAAGAAGAATGGCTCTGTAGCATCATGACCCAATTTTTTGCGACGGCAGTCTCGCCTGATTTTCACATTCGCTTTCTGACGGCTGCGGCGGAAAACGCCTTTACAGGCTCGTTTGTGCTGGCCCATATAGCAACTCGTGCGTTAACAGTGCAAACTGTGCCGTGCGCCCGAGCAAGCAGCAGTGACGGGCTGGCCGGCTGGCTGCTCGCCTGTCCTTTTGGACCTGTGAAAAAGAATGCCCGTCCTCGTCACACACCCGGGCCTGGCCTGTAAGCTGGCACACCACCACCTCCTTCGAGGGTTCATCAGGAGTCCATGTCAACACTGAAACCACAGAGAGATACCATGCAGTTTAACCATACTCAACAGCTGCTAATGAAGGCATGGGTTGCTTCATTGATAAGGCGGGAAGAGGCCCATCATAAAGTAACTGTCCGTTGGGTTTTATTGTCTTGTTTTTTATTTTTAACCTTGTTTGACTGACACAGGATGAGGGTTTCTCTGTGTGACAAGAGACCAATGACTCATGCCGACTAACACACTTGCCCCACTGGAGATACCGAGAGAGGAGGAAAACCGGTGGAGAAATGAAAAACAAGGTATCAGAGACAGATGAGTGAATGGACAGAGACAGAAAGTGTGTGTGTGTTATGGTTTGTATAGAGTGTACATTTCTGTGTGTGTGGAATTTGTACGGTGTGTGTGTGAGTGAGGGAGCGAGCGAGTGGGTGTACACAACGAGAGAGAGAGGATGTAATACTGGCAGAGATTGTGTATCTAGCTATTGTAAAGGAGGTTAATTTCAGAATGTACCTCAAAGACTTGGAAAAACAACTAGCCTACATGAGCAGCTCCATGCAAAGTCTACCATAACAAACTAGTCTTCCCATCACCTAGTACAAAGGTTTACCACCCAAGGTAAAATCAAAACAAGCCAACATCAGCAATCTTGAGGTCTATAAATATACAACGTTGAGTCAAGCAGCATTCCTCACCATGAGCAGAAGCCATGGGGTAGACATGCTAGCAGGAAGCTGAAGAGATACTGTAAGTCACATCTGCCACTACTCCGAGTCTTCCTCTATAGTAGAAGCGTAATGGTACGGCCCGTTTCCTCTTTCACACACGTGAAACCCTAAACACAGGGATTATGTTCACTTGTCGTGCAAATGCATTGGAACCCCTCTCTGTGGCTGTTTACTCTGACTTGCAGGAGAGAGGGAGAGCATGTAAATCTTCTATGATGATTCAAGTAACAAAATGTGCTTGGGGTTGATTCCTCATAGGTGTTGATCCTCTTGAAGGGAAGACTTAAATGTCATAAAGCTTTGTTCTAAACAAAGGTTTTTGTTTTAGGGAAACTGGGAAGACTTGACTTTTCTACTCAAGTTGACTACTTTATTTCAAAATTGTTTTATGCATTAAGAAATATATAATAAACTGTGCAAAAAGCAGCACTTAGAGGTCCCAAAACATTAAGTCAATATTACATGACACTGCAACTGTATTAGAACCAGAGATTAACTTTCCAGAATTACAGCAACATATTGATGAACAACATGAGTTGCTAATTGACCCTAATGAGAATCCAATAGCCAACAACTATACTCGAAAGCCAATATGTCAGGGCCTTCAGGACACAGAGTGAAGGAGGTCATGCATTTGACCACATCAAAAGGGAAGGCTCGCATCTATGCCCTGCTATAGACACAAAAGTATATCGGATAACAATAGCACAGGAGTTGACTCCATGGACACAAATAAAGGTGTGGTCTTATTCGCACTCCTCGTGTCCACTCTTTGTGGACTTGTGTCCATCTGTGCCACAGTAGGGATGAATAATTCATACGCGTCATGTTAGAGTGAATGACTGTTCTGTGTGTGTGTGTGTGTGTGTTTGTGTGTATGTATGACTGGGGGCAGGAGGGGTTAGAGGTCTTTCTCCAATTCAGGAACCCACTACACCCCTGACATGTAAGGTGCTGCTGCTGTGTGTGAGTGTGTGGCTTCCCAGAGTGAGAGTGCATCCATGTAGCACGGCATGATTAGATAGATTTAAGGATTAGCTCTCTCTGCTATCTATAGCTGCAAGGAGACACCAGGTTTAGGACATTAACAGTGCAATTGCATGCAGAAATGTTGTGCGATGCAGGTAGCACTAGGGATTTCCTTATGTAGCAACCTATAGCTGGAACAAAGAAACTTATAAGAAACAATAAATGAAGGCAAATTAATGAACATAATCTAATTATATGCTCCTCGTCTATAGGGTGTAGCAAATAAATATAAAAAACTATATTATTAAAATGTCCACGTGATGCTGTGGCATGGACCCTCTGAACTCTATCATACATTAGAAAAACATATCAAATGGCCCAGACTGCAATGGTCGTTAAAGGCCATCATACCTGCTCTTAGAAAGTAACCACCATTCACACTAACGAGGTTATATAATACCCATGATGCCGTGCTTATGCTTTAATGAATGTTAAGGCACAAAGGGAGGTGCTTACATGCTCTATTCTGAGTGTGCTGCATTGGTGAATCAGGGGTAAATCCAGAAGACCAGACCAAACAGTGCTTTCCCTAGATCTACATGGAACAGAAACTTTTTCAGACTTTCAGAGATTGCTGAGAACCATAACACATCTGCTAGATGTCAAGAAGAATATCTGCATTCTCACATATTCTGTATTTGTGGACATCTTGTCTACTCTATGCTGCGTTTTCAATTAGCATAATTTAAACTATATGTAACAACTCTCCTGGTGCTCTGGTATAAAGAGATTTTTAAGTGAAAGAACAGCATCCTTTACATGTCTCTATTCAACATTAGAACCAAGAGACAATGATTACAACATGCTTCTCTTACTAATTGTGCCCTTTCATACAATCAATATTTAATTGCAACACCCTCAAAAGGTCTTACTCAGCAGGAGTAAACTGTGTTTAACAGACAAATAAAATAAAGTTGGCAGTAAAATGAATCCGCATGCGTCCTAACTGTAACCACAGCATGGTCGGTAGCCCAGGAAACACTGTACACACACAGGGACATAGCCTGGCTACACACACACACACACACACAATCCGCTGGCCCTGGGCCTGGGTCTGCTATTTATGCTGCCTCTGACTAACCTGGACCTCCTCACACACAGTGTCAAGCTGACACCACCAGTGATACACAAGACAAAACAATTTGACATGTGAATGATTGAGTATGATAAAATTACATGAAATTGTATATTATGTGAAGTGATCTCTTCTTGTTCTGTTGACAAAGTGTTTTAATATGTTCAAATGACATTTTTAAGGAGTTATAACCTCTAAGTTTAAAGTCAAAACAATGTTTAAACGTACAACTATAAATATCAGGTTTGTATTGTAAGCATTATGACAAATGTGGGTATATGTGCACTGCATGTGTAGTGAATGAAATGTAGACAACACAGACAATGGGACAAGAATCATTATGATTTTAAATCTACAGGTTTGGTTCATAAGAGTGACAAAACAGACAGCTCTTCGCAACCATTGCAATATCACAAGAAACAGAACAAGCAGGCTACTGTATGCAAATCTGTAAAATTATGTTTACCCTTTATCCACATCCAGTATATCCTGTTGGGAAAGGCCAAAGTGTGACTGTCATGTGAAAAGACAGGTAGTGATAGAGAGGGCAGGCCTAAACTATGCTGCATAGGAGTAGGCCTATAACACCCTGTGCATTAAGATGCTTAAGGTGCAAAGCACTGTATAGTGGCACAGGCTTTTTGATATTACCTAATCATACCAGCAGCAGTCATGCTGTAAACTAGACTATAAAACTGATGAAAAAGTGAAATCTAAGAGCTTTAGTGTGTCATTCCTCAAGAGCATGGTATCTGCTATCCCCAATCATTTTTTAATTCCATTTTTAAGGATAAGACCTTTAGGGTGAAAGCGCACAAAGACTACTGACTTATGCCAACAATGATTACTGACTTATGGCAACACTGCACTATGGCTACTATATGATCTGCTCATCATTAAGATTCTTTGGCGTTTTGGACTGTATGCCTTCTCAGTTCAGTCAACTTAGGTAAACAACAAATAGCCAAAATAACCTACAAGTACTGAATACTAATTATTAAAAATAAATCACATTTCATGCGCATTAAACAGACTGTAACAACCCAAACTGCAGGTGCTCTGATGAGCGAGGAGTAAACGGAATCTATTTCAAGACACCAATCCTCATTTCCTTGATGCACCTGCTACGTAACGGAAGGGAAGAGGGACTGTAATGCCCCAGCCAAATGACAAGCGAAAAGTGTCACGCCGCTATTTGAAATGCGACTCCTGTCCCATTCCAGAAAGAAACAGTTGCATTTTGTAGTTTTCTTTCTGAAAGCTGTTATGTAACTTTATGAAATCTCTCAACACAAACAGACTAAATCCCATTTCTACATAAGCCAGAAGGACGGTCATGAACTAACATTATGTGTTAGACCGTAGGCTACCAACCAGCCAGCACTAACGTTCATGTTACCATGCAGTATGCAGGCATGCAATGCTCACATCAATGTAAACGGCCTTGAATGGCCACAATACACTGATAGCCTTAAACGTTTTTGTCATCTATTTTATGGAAACAGCCTAGTAACGACGATTCCAGGGCAAACGGCTGCTAGCTGCAGCTTGAAATGTAATACAATCAGAACATGTAGGTCTTTTATATTCTTACAAAGAGCATGTAACTATTTGACAAGATACAATTTAACTGGGTGCATGACAAGTGTTCCACTGCTTACTCACACATACAAACACCAACAACTAACCAACCAACCAACTAGCGGTGCAGCAACCTTTCGGCTTTGCGATACAATGGAACATTCAGAGCAATAAAAATTAATTGCAACGGGTTAACGTTAGGTCACACCGATAATAGTTCAATAAACATCAAAGCTACTTACTTTTTGAGAGTCCATACCGAGGACCAAAACAAATAAGATCAGATATAATTCATGGACGGGCCAAGTTTCTCAGCTAGGAAGACGATTATCCCGGTGGAACAAGGCGGAGCACTATGAACATGCGCATTAGATTTCAAATCCCCCACTCAAATCAGGCAAGTGGTAAATAGAGGGTTGTATGACAAGAGAAGTCAGTTAACGAAGCCCTCGATTTATAGAGATTTGGAGAGAAAAACAGAGCTTTACATTTTATGATTCTTTTGCAACTTTTTTCAGTTGACAATGCATGGTAGTCTATATTAGGTCAGATACAAGCCTGCTTCAAACTTTTAAAGAAATCCAAGTCAAAAACAGTTGTCATATTTTACATATTTTATTTAGTATGGTTTAACTAAACCGAAAATTCCTTCCAGATGTTGTTTTTGAAGACTGCATCAAAGAGGGATTATGGCTGAATCGGCAGCGCCCCCTTCTGTTAACACATGACTAGATTTGGGATTGAGAATTTACAATTCAAAATTACATTATACAAACGAAGCCACTTGCTTACTTTCAATAAAACATTTACATGACTGTATGCATGAACACATGCATACAAACGCCCACACACTATTGAACCTATTCTTAGGATTCTTAGGAAAAGTCAGTAAAGTTTCTACACTCCATCTGGTTGGTCCACGAGGGGGCAGAATTCTACGAGCTCGCAGTGAAACTTCCATAGGTTGCTGAGCAACGAACTCAGGACGCGAGAGGCAAACTGCACAACATTGGAGCGGCTATCAGCTAAGCGTAGGAGTAAAGCTAGATACAGGTAATGCAACAGATGGCAAATATTAACTTTTACATATTTGTATTTTCATGCTTTTTCTTATTAAGAAGAAATAAACGTAGCTGTAAATGTGTCTTCCAAAGAAAATGGCTAGGGCAGGATAAGTAACATTACGTTTAGCTAAAGACTCTGGCTACATTTTGTTAGACCTCCTTCTAACATCCGTGATTTATGATAAACGTTATTGTGATTAACGTCAATCTGGTCATACAATCTGACGTTCATTGACATTCTAACTAAACAACCCTTTAAAGGCATTACCAATATCGATATAATAGCTATAATCCAAGTATAGCTAATGAACTACCGCTAACTTAGCTTGACATCTTGCAACGCTGTATTTGTGCTACCTGAGATGAAATTGGTTACTATAGCTGATTTGTTCTCTGAATACGATCAAACTGATGACTGTTGCAACTCACTGTAGCTAACATAGCTAACGGTACTTGAACTGGAGTGAAGGTGTTTGAGTCGGTATCATTCCCATTTCTAGCTAGCCACCGTGGTCTAAACATGGCAAACCAACGACCTCCACCCAGTAGACCACTCAGTCGTGGGTCGCTTGTACCAGGGGCAGGAAGACCACCAACTGCCATCAGACCACCACAGACAGCGATTCGGGTTGGGACAGCGGTAAGACCTGACAGATCCACAGTGTCAGACAATGCAACTGTTAAAATGGCTAGCCTTCCTTATTCTCCCTCTACTCCTTCTCCCTTACTCCACGTTAGCATGATTGATGATGATGATGATGATGATGATGATGATATTGATGATGGTCTGACAGATGGTTCCAGGGACGGGTCGTCCGGGGACAAGAGGAGGTCCAATAGCCACCCCAGGTGTCCTGTCAGCCCAAATAAAAGTGGCTGACCGGCCTGTGACCCAGCAGGGTCTTAGTGGGATGAAGACAGGAATGAAAGGTCAGACTCTGATAAGTCACTTGCTGTTTCTGCTGTATAACACTCTGCATAGATACGACTTGGGATATACCACAGCTAGAACTTTTTTGTAGGTTAATTTAGCTGTATACTTGCTAATTCTACAAAACAGAACTGTAATTGCACAATTAAGGCAAACATATGCTCACTCTCTTAATACATAATGACACCTCCCAACTCCTGTCGTATGCAGTACAGAGCACTATGCTATTTCTGAAACAGCTGCTTTATTGTAAGTCTCGTTCATGTAGTACAGTTTTAGGATTGCTGTGTGTATAATATGAAATATAATTTATTTTGTAATATCGCCTCATCTGAAATTGTTGATGTTCCACAGGGCCACAGAGACAAATTCTGGATAAATCATATTACCTTGGGTTACTAAGGTTAGTCGAATGGTGTTTTTGTTTTATTAAAATGATGAATGTAAGTGTTGCTGTTAAGTTAGTTTTAATAACATTTTCTTTAACCATTTGAATCCATTTAGGAGTAAAATCAATGAACTGACAACAGAGTGCAGCAAATTGCAGAAGGAGATCGAAACCTTCAACCAGGAGAACTCTGTGTACCTTTCATACGAGAAGAGGTTGGCTAGACAGTTTTGAATAGAAGTTGTCCTAGCTGTGTGGCGAAATGAGTTTTTTGTTTTTTTCTTTCTATATTTACCTTTTCTCTGGATATGATTTTATATTTTGTCATCTTGTAGAGCTGAAGGGCTTGTGGGTGAACTAAAAGATCTTCAGGGTCAACTGGCAGATTATAACATGGTAATTGTCTTCTTGAGATTTAGACAGCGAAATGATCACTTGTCAGATCAAAAGAGAGGTGCTTGTTTTTATGTCACTGATTATCTGAGTGTCTTCTGTATTGCATATGAAACATAATAATAGTGTTTTTAAATCCCAGCTTGTAGACAAACTGAATACCAATACAGAGATGGAAGAAGTTGTGAATGACTGCAACATGGTAAGTGTCTAAGTTCTGTTGGCTTGCACTTGAATATGTAATCCATTTAAGTGTATAAGTATAGATGTACTGAGTAGTATATACTAGCTGTATTTTTTTTTCAGTTGAGAGCCCAGAACGACAGAGAAGCCAAAAGTATGGATGTCATATTTACTGAAAGGAGAGAGTAAGTATGATGACAACCACTTGAGCTGTGGTACACTTTTTTTATTTCTCTTGAGTGAAAAGACTGGTGGGTTATAATAATCAGTCAAGTGTAGACAGATCTTTCTATTAAAGTGCTCATGAGATAGCAAATGTAGACTTACAGTGTATCCACTGCAGCAGTGACAAGTAGACAGGATTGCAGAACAGTAAGCACACATTATGGGTGATCACTGAACATCCTTTTCCATCTATTAGAATTGACCTCTGGTCAAATTCAGTGGAATCATAATACTTAATAACTTTCAAATAAAAATTTAATTATCTCTCATATTTAGGAATTAATTATCTTAAAACTAGTGACCCCTCACAGGACTCTCTTTTTATGTATAGATTCAACTGGCACAAACCGGTTTGTTTGTGTCTGTAAGAAACATGAATGATAGCAGGTATGTTTTGTTTTTGTTTTTGTTTTGATGCACTGCATGATCAGTGGTGAAACAAGATGGTGGTCTCCACATAGCCTAGTGCTCTGTCAGGGCATAGGGCACCCAGATGTGTTGACAATGTCGTAAACAAACAAACAAACAAACACATCCTCCTGGGTTGAGAGAGCCCATCCCAATCACAGTGCTCCATATGCAAGCGATGCCTCACTTCTTCCAAAACGGCCTGTGGGAGCCATTGGCTATCTCATTTTTCCAGCATGCACCCACCACAGTTCCTCATGATTCATTCTGGTCTTTGTAGTCCCCTGGCTCAATGTAACGGTCTTCTATAAAGCCATCCTCGTCCTCCATCTCCTCCTCCTCATGCACCTCGCTGTCCAGTCCCTCCTCTAGGTCCTGGGCGCTGGTTTCTGTCTGCTCTGTTTCCAGGCTGAAGTTGGAGTAGTGGCCCTTGGTCAAGACATGGGGCCCCTCCTCACGCAGGCGCCGGTGCCGGTAGTTGAAGATCAGCTTGTACCAGGACGGTGACTTCACAGCGCATATAATGACCATAGATGTGCTGAGGGCAATGATGACCACTCCAAATAGGAACTTCCAGGTGTTTCCCACGAGCGGCACACCTACACCGCTCTCCGAGTCTAGAGAGGAGACAAGAAACTCTTCTTTAATTCTTACAGCATAAGGGCTGATGTTGAGTTTTGCATAGCCTTTTGCTTCCTACTATCTGCTTGAAAATTGGGAGTTTGCATTTTCATACAAGCTGATGATGGCACTTTTTGATTGTCTTACCTTTATCTGAAAGGTTATCATTGATGGTGTTGATGATGCTTTTGCCAAACAGTTGTTTTGGGGTCACACATGTTGCTTGAGTACCTGTTCAAAATACATAGTCAAAGAGAATCAGTTGTTGGATAACGTCAAAGTACTGGTGGAGTAGCATGGTATATTTTGAATAGGCATGCAGTGTGCATACCAGAGCATGTGAGCGGAGCTGAGCGGGTAGAATTTAGCATGGATTGTTTTTGGTTGCTCTGTCTTGCTCCACTTTTGCTTTAATATCGCTCACACAAGTTTGGGGCATGCACAGATCAACGGAGAATTAATCTGTGCCTTCTAAAGTTATGAAGACAGTTACACTAAAAATAATCTGACGTTATGCTCATTGATGAAGATGGCCAGAGTTCTCAAAATATTAATTCACAAAGGAAACTGATCGTTCATCGTTCAAGTGTAGGCCTACTATTCCAATCAAACTAATTTGCCTACAGCGAAACAATTTGGTGAAACTGTTTCAGTGAGTAAAGATTTATTTTGGAATCTTAAAAGCTTTGTCGGAACATGAGTGTACATGAGTGGAACCCCAGGTTTCATTTTGTTGTTAATAGCCTATCCGCAGGCTTCTCATATGCACGAAGGCTACAATGTCATAGCCAGCTGCTTCCACCCAATTTTTTTTTAGCTGCACAACGTCAAGGAGCCAGCGGTTTGCGCCGTCTCTGAGCTGGGACGGACCAATCAGCGAACAGAGGGAGGGCTGATATTGATAACATTGAATTCAAATGGTGCGTTCCAACGCGTAACATACGTCACGACCAAACAGTTGCAATTGGTTGAAGCAGAAAGTATTCAGATACTTTGCACAAAGATAAACAATGTGAAAGTGGCTGATGCATCAGGCCAACAGTCTCAACTCCTCTTGCCATTTATTAAAATGTTTTCGCATTTAAACACTGCACATTGCCTTTTTGCATTGTTTTTTTGTGATAAAAAGTGGAGCACCCTGATTCCCATATTTGAGTGAATGCGTTCTGAGCGAGGAGAGGGATTTCTCACACCTCAGCTCTGCTCACATGCTCTGTTGCATACAGGCAGGTGCTTGCAGAGTTGCAGTACACTTTAATGCCAGTAGATGTCAGCATCCTATTATTGTCCAGTACTGGGAACTATCTGCTGCATGGTGTGTGGACTGTGGTCATGTGGTTCATACTTGTCATTCTTACTTCTTAGTAAACCACTGCTGTTCATCCATTTCACAAGGTTGAGAAACTTGAAAGAGCAGTCCCAGGGGTTCTCCTCCAGAGCCAGCCACTGCAATTTCGTCGGGATTGTTTCCTTCTCCAGAGTGTTAAGGCTGTTGCCCTGCAAGCAAAGCCTCTTCAGGTTGGGCAACCCTACAGTAATATTCTGAGGCAGAGACAGTATGTGGTTGTGGGAGAGATCTAGCTCCGTCAGGGAGCCAGTCAGGCCTGTGGGCTCCAGCACACTGAGGTTGTTGTGAGAGAGGTTGAGGACCCTCAGTGTAGGGAGGCTGGAGAGCAGGTTGTTAGGCAGGTCGCTGATGGCATTGCTGCTGAGATCAAGTTCTGTCAGGCTCTTGTACTTCCTGAGAACATCAATGTCTGTGCTGGACAGCTCTATGAGATTATTACTAAGTATGAGCTTTGTGATATTTTTAGGCAATTGGTTTGGGATTGTGTTTAGTGATTTGTTGCTGAAATCTGAAATGTCCTGAGAATGAAAAGAAATTAGTTTTACTGTTTGAAAAAATGTTCAAGGCAATAACTCCATATATTAGAACAAAAACTATAGTGTTTAATCATTTTAATAAAAAAATGGCCAAATAGCAATGTTACAGGGAGGCACATGGAGATGGTTCACTCAGAAATTAAAGTTCTAATCTGATTGTCAGACCCAATTGTCAGTACTTATCTACAGAAGTTTACTATTGAGATGAAGGCCCAGTCATGTCATTATAACTGAGGAGAAAAAATTTGACATTTTTTGAGGGTAAACTATCCTATTCCTACCAGCAGCAATCTCCTATCTGAAGAGCACTTACCTGTAAAGTTTGCGTCTGTTTAGCTGTGGATGTAAGTGTCCCCACATACAGCAGCAACAGTATGCCCAAAGCCATGATCTCTTTACCTGCGGTCATGTCACAGAAGGAAAAAAAACTTCAGGACTTGGCCACATCACAACTGCATCTCACCTCAGGTGCAAGTCTCAATTCCCGTTGCACTATAGAGAAGGTGTATGGCGTGTCCATTTAGATAAACACCAGTCTTTCGAGAGGTTACAGCGTGCACTTAGCTCTCTGTCCTCTTTGGAAGGCGTTGTCAGCAGATCCACACTCCACACAGCTGTTTTTTGCCAGCTAGAATTAAGAGGGAACACACACCCCCCCAGCCTCCAATCAGCCCCCCCAGCCTCCCTCCCTGTAGAATAGCCTCAGCAGTGAAAGCTCAGTCTTGAAAGAGTGGCATAAAAAGAGCCTTTGTGTGTGAGACCCCTGGTTTATGAGGCTGGCTTGCTATCCTCTGCTGCTGCTGCGCTTACATGTTTTCTCCTCTCCGCTATTTTTGCGTGGCTTGTTGTTGTTATCTCCGACCCAGTCACAAAGACACCCATGGTCTCCACAAACTGGCAACGAGCACAAAGTGCCGCTGTGTGGCTCTGTGTGTGTTTGTGTGTGTGTGTGTTTTGCCTTTATCCCATCCTCACAGGAGAGATGTTTTTCAGTCTGCTGAATTAGTGGACTGGTACTGTTGAGGGCAGATCTCTGTGGAGTAAACACTGAGTGACTGCCATACAGCTTGTTGTCATTATTCATAATCAGAGCCTCACACTCAGTCAGAATCAGTGTCACATGTTTGATGGAGTTTCACCTTGCGCGTGACTACTGAAGGAGTCAACCAGTACACTTTTGATTGTAGTAAATGTGGTTGGAAGTGTGTCTGTAAAGTAGCTGTGGAATCTGTGCCATACTTTTCAAAACAACTATACTATACTAATTACTACAGCATTTGCTGAGCAGTGGCATTGATGTGACATTTGATAAACAAAATGTCTTGTTTGAATATGAGCAAGCAGAGTCGTCAGAGACGTTTTCTACTGTTGACAGAGAATTTTGTGAACATTCTAGAAACAAATTAGATAATCTGATGAGATTTCATCGGCATACTTGCCTAAATCGAATTACGCACCACTTGTTTCAGGGAGAATCAACATGAGACTTCATGGTCTAAAATGACAAAGAGTGTCTGACTTGTAATTTCAATTTCAACTGCTTTCAAAGAGAAAGACCTGAACGGAAAGGAGCAGATATTAAGTTTTTTCCTTACAACAAAGAAAAAGAACCAGTAAAGCACAGCAGTGTGTCTGTGACCCTCAAAGAACACCTAAACTGTAGGTTTGTTTTGTATTGGATATACACCAATACTCAACATGCCAGTGTTTTCAAACTCATTTTGTCCACTTACTTATAGAAATATATAAACATATGCTTAAATTTCTGGGATGCTTATTAATTGTGACACTCTAATATTTGTGCTAGTAAGATTTAACCTTTCTGTTGTATATGCTTGAATTATCGGTATCAATTTTTACATCCATATTGCTGATGCCAGTAATACAATTCTTAAGCCAGCAAATACGAATGCCATACTCAAAATGTGGTGCATTCCTGCCAAACAGTATGGCCTGCTTTCATTTTGAACTTCTTAAACTTGTGGCCTTTAACGTAAGCCGCTTTCAGACATAAGACATGTTGGCCATTATTGATGTTGGCATCAGCTGTATGAACGCTGTTAAACAACACCCAAAATGTTTTCTTATTTATTCAAAGTTTTTCACTCGTAAATTGCCTTTGTTTTTTACATTGCATGCCTTCTGGGTAAATTTGGACATCACAAGGTTGTGCTGGTCTGCGTCCAAAATTGATTTTGTTCTTTTTTCCTCACTTCTCTGATTCTGATTCTTCCTTTTCACATACATTTCGGGATATTGACTCCTGCATTGTCCTCCTGATTTACAGTGTGCTCAGGTTAAAGGCTAAACAGAATAAGTGTTCATTGCACCATAATGTCCAACTCAACCAGGTGATTTCACTTTTTACCCTGAACATTTTGAGTATTTTTAAATCACGTTAAACATAGCCGACACCAACATCAGTCTTATAAGGCCAACATACCTTACCAGTCTGGAATCCTTGTAAGATGACGTTTACTCCTGGGTATCACATGACCCTCAAACTCTAGTACTAACTTTGGGGAAATCTAGGGCATAGAGACAGGGTAGATACCCAGGTGGCGTAAGTGAGGGTGGGGTGAAGGGGTGAGTGAAGTTAAGCCAAGTCAACACGCCTCCTCACCCTACCCTGAAATCAACCTGCTCGAGGAACTATGGTTACCTACCCAGGTATGATACTAGAGGGTAGCCAGTGTCATGTCTGTGTGAAAATGTCTGATACTTTACCAAGTTAAGTTTTGGAAATGTGAATATCCATCAACCACTGATAGATAAATTAGTAAAACTCACCGTCCATTCTATAATAAATCATTATGTTTTTGTCTGAAATCTGTCAGCCAGTTTAAAAATGTATCAGTAGTTGGCTGGTAGCTGTGGCTAATTTAGCTTACTACACATAAAAGAGGCCATCTGCTGTGTACTCAAACAGTGTGCAGCTCTTAATGTAGGTTCAGTCGTGAACATGTAACGGCACTGTTACACTGCCATTACAAACCCTGTCCCTTCATCCTACTCTCTGTAAGTAAATGCCTTAATATATAGTGTACTCTTCAAAAAAGCTGATTAGCTTACAACAGTTTAAACATGAACGAATGTGTGTGTCTTACCGTGTGGAAGAATGTTTGTCCGGCTCAGAGAGGCCTTGTCTTGGAATGAAGCATGTAATGCACCTTTGGTCTTGGTCATAAAAAGGAAGCCATGATGTTCTAGCTAAACATTGACCACATGAGGAGAACATAGGTGAATTGTAAAAAAAGGGCAAGAGATGATATGTAATTATTTATCAATAGTATGGAGAAGAGAAAAAACAGTCTTGGAATACATCACTACATTAGTACATGTGCAAAATGTTGCTACGTGGTTGGTTATGTAATTTGTGATAAAATAATCACATTTATGGGCATTTGTGCTGAATGGATTGTATCAAGGGCTATTTTATGATTAAAAAGACAAATCCTGTCTATAGCGTGGTAGCATAGTGGTTAAGGAACCTGGCTAGCGTGCAAGTAGCCTGAAAAGTTGTGTGTTCGAATCCCAGCTGCCACCGCTGTGCCCTTGAGCAAGGCACTTAACCCTAAGTTGCTCTAGGGGAGACTGGCCCTGAACACTTGATAGTTGATGAGTTGTAAGTCGCTTTGGATAAAAGTGTCTGCTAAATGCATACATGTAAATGTAGTGTCTATATGTTAGATGTGTTAATTGTTTATCAATCACTCCATACTACTATACGTATAACACATTTCTATAGAATGACGCATAATTGAAGTTGTGTTTTATCAGTGGATCTGTATGGAGGCATGTTACAGTTGTTTATTGTTCATTTCTTACTGTTTATCATTGATTTAGGATTGAAAGGATTCATGCAAGTGTTCGTATTAGCCATAATTGTGTTTGCATTGCTTAGTAGTATTTTCTTCCTTTGTTTGGTAATGGGATGTGTAACAGGTATTTGTGCATGGCTTTTTAAAAACATTTCCCTAAAAAAGAGTCAGGCGGCCTAAATACCCACACAGCCAAACAAATGGCCTTTGTTGTTGTTGCTCTCACTGTTGTTTTTGTATTTTTGTATTGTTTGTGTTGTGTTATAGGAAAGAGGACATGATTCGAGCGGTGGAGGAGGAGATTGAGAGGGAGAAACAGGCTGCTGAGGACATCATCAAAAAGATGTCTCCTGAAAAACAGTCCAAGTATTCAGAGATGAAAGCCAACAATGAAGAACTGCTGCATGTGAGCCAATTTTACATATCCATCTGATAAGGAGAAGTGAATGATCCACGATGACAAAAAGCAGTAGCTGTTGTGGCCTTGTCCTGCAGGGAAATGTTGGCATAGATATTCTCTTGTTCTTTGAACCCTAAGTGTCTCCTATGGTCCTTAGTCACAGCCAGCTGAGTGCATGCAGGTCACTTCCGTCACCTCACACATAGCTATTGATTTATGGTGGAGATAGAGAATCATTGGCTTCAGCCAACTCTTGCTGACAGGTTGCATGAAGGCCTTAAACTCCTTTCCTGGTGACTTGCTAACAGGTTTTGTGATGATGGACGAAAGTATGTGATGATCTGTAATCTGCGCACTTAGGAACTTGACGCTCGCCAGGAGGAGTTGGATGCCCTCATCACACGGAAGGAGGTGTTTGAAGCTGTGAGTTCGGACCTCACATTCCTTTCACCAGCGTTACTGACTGGAACTCTGTGACCTCTCCCACCAATAACTTCACATCCTATGCATTCCCATAGTGTACTTTATGCCACAGGCCTAGTGGTCACAGGCCTAGTTTACCTGATGCCCCCTGGCTGTCCTGTCTGTCTATCCTGTCTGTCTGTCTGTGTCTGTCTGTCTGTCTCTCTGTCTGTTTTTCAATTCAAGTGTTTTGCCTTGCCAAAACATAACATCCAAGCAATACAGTATGGTGAACATATAGGCATGTCTCCATGACATTTATACATACAAACAGAAAGGTACATTCATGTGTGTATGTGCGCGTCTGTCTGTCTGTCTGTTTTTCAATTCAAGTGTTTTGCCTTGCCAAAACATAACATACAAACAATACAGTATGGTGAACATATAGGCATGTCTCCATGACATTTATACATACAAACAGAAAGGTACATTCATGTGTGTATGTGCGTGTCTGTACATGTGTGTGTGTGTCTGTCTGTATAGGTATGTTAAGTGTCTGTCTGTCTATCTGTCCTGTTCATCTTGTCCTGTCTGTCTGACTGTCTGTCCATCTTGTCCTGTCTGGCTTTTCTGTCTGTCTGTTTATCCGTCTGTCTGTTTGTCTGTCCTGTCCATCTTGTCCTGTCTATCTTGTCCTGTGTGGCGGGACTATGTGTTTGATGCCTTCTTGTCCTCTCTGTATCCTCCCAGGAGATGGCTCACTCGCAGGTGAAGCAGGAGGCAGTGCTGCTGTACGAGAGACTGCAGGAGCTGGACCAGCGCAGGGAGGCCATGCTGGCTGAGGACAAGAGCATGGGCTCTCCACAGGAGGAGCGTGAGAGGCTGCTCAAGCAGGTGAGGAGCCCCTGCGCATCCCCATCTCCAGTTGAACGTCTGCGCTCGTGTCTGTGTCCTAGAGAGGAGATACCTGGGTGGTTGTCGTGGCCTACTGGTTAGGGCTTTTTAACCAAAGGGTGACCAGTTCGATTCCCAACCAGTAGGAAAAATGTGGGCATGGGAAGTGGTTGGACCAATTGCTTGATGAATCAAAAGAGTATATATACTTGTCTCTGTCTGCAGCCTAGAAAGAAGCCTCTTCACATGTCTCTTGGCTAGGACAGGCCCGTGTCTTCATCAAAGCCATTCATGGACACATGAGAAACAACAATGTTTAGACTAACTGAGGATCCTATTCTAGTCATCTTGGCTAGGACAGGCCCTTGTCTTCACCAAAGCCTGTCATGAAGACATACGAATCTTGTTCTCCCTCTCTCTCTCTGCTGTAGTTATTTCAGCACTTGCCCTTTTAGTGGACGGGACGGCGGAACCCACATGGTTGCTAATGTGGAACCGCAGTGGTATTATTATTTTCTGCAGTCATGACTCTGCTGTTGGTTGCCAGCAGTTATCTGTCACAGGACCAGAGATAAAGGCTCTATTCATGACGGCACTCAGGGAAAAAAAAGAACCTTAGAAGACTCATTTTGTGCCTGTGCGCTGTGAAGAATCTAGTTTTGTGCATTGCCCTTTTGACATGGCCTTGTTCTTTTACAGGTAAAAGAAGACAATCAGGAAATAGCAAGCATGGAGCGACAGTAAGTGTATTGTCATAATATTGTATAAAAGATATCAATAATGTTCTGTGTTGTGAAAAGTAACAATAAACAAAATAGCTAAAAATCTTCAAATGCACATTTGAATAAGACTGACAGCACATTGGCTTGTTTTAGTTAAGCATGATCTCTTCCCAGATTGACAGAGGTGCGCGAGAAGATCAGCCAGGTCACTGAGGAGATGCGTCAGCTTGACAATGACATGGAGGAGAGCCAAGGTGAGGGAAAGGTAGACCACGGTTGTCAGGGGAGTAGGAGAAAGAGAAGGGCCAAATGCCCATAAATTAGCAGGGGGGGAGGTGGAGGTGTAGGGAGAGGTGGAGGTCAGGAGTTGGCTGCTCTCAGACATCTCCCACCAAGCAAAAACTCTAGGGTGGGGACGCTTTGAGGATATTGAGGCCATGACGTTTTTTTTTTTTTTTTTTCGTTTAACTGTGTCTAGCAGGCCATAAATCCCAGTGAGACTGGACACTGTCCAGAAAGAAGTGTTCCTCCCGCCGGCCTTGGCGTCCTGCAGTCCTCACTGTATCTTGGGAGGTGGGGGGCGGGGTGTTCTGCCTGGAAGTTGCTCTTGAAGTGGCTCCGTTGCTCCTGGCCGGGGACACTGGAAGTGCGGCACGCACGCCGCAAGGAAACAATAGAGCTGATGAGCGGGGAGAACTTGACCAGGGTTGATGGCCGAGGGGAAAGTTTAACTCAGCTGACGCAAAAACACTGTTCTCTACGGCTCTACGATAAGAAGAGTACAAAAACTCACTCAAAAAAAGTCAGTCTGTGGTTTTGTGAAAAACAGAAACGAGGAGCTCTGTGAGTGCTGCATTCACAAACGCAGAGCTGATGCTCAAAGGAGAAGTCAGAGAAAATTCAGGGTTCCTCAGGAAAATCATGGAATTTCAATACAGCCTGTTCAGATATGAAAGATCAGGGAATTTGATATTTTTGTGGACAAGTCAGAGAATATGGAATCAGATAATTTTGGTAATAGCATCTAGTTGTCTATAAAACTCAAGTAGATCTACATGCCCACAGAGTTTCACTTGGCCTGGTGTTTCGGTGTGCCAGGAATTGTTGACCTCACTTTGCTTGCCTCATGCCTACCAACACCCCTCAGCTGTGCTAAATTCACAGTATAGCACAGCCTCTCTGGGCTTATTGCTTAACTGTTTTAGTCAGTGAGTCATGGAAAAGTCAGCAAATTTTAGGTTCAACTTACAGTGGTAACTCTGAAAATAGCAAAATGGCAGCTAACGCTAACTAATGGGGCACAGAAAAACAAAACTGAAACAAAGTTCCCTGTGCCCCAATTCTCCCGTTCTTATACTGGTTGGCAGCTCTCAGCAACGTCAAACCACAGGACTGTTTGTTTCCACTGATTGATTCACACAGGACTGTTTCCACTGATTGATTCACACTGGATTTCTCCTTTAAGGTGTTTTCGTGTCTTCTTGAATGACCTCTGTCTCTTTTGCTTTGCCTTTCTCACCTACTACAGGGACAGATGGTAAGAGGCCCAGTAAAAACCCAGTTTAACCAAAGCGACTTGCAAAAAAAAAAACCCTCCCTATACCCCACAGTCCATTCCTTTTACTTCCCTCTAGTCTGTAGCAGTGAATGTGATTAGAGTTTATGCATTTTTTAATTTGAGTATATATATATATGTAAGTGTTTAGATATTATTTATAACCAAGTGATTGATTTCCAAGGCATAAATGTAGCGATAGTTGCATCATGCTGTTGCATAGTGACGGACTGTAGCTAACGGACTTTTGCTCTGACAGGGGAGCGAAGCCAGAAGTACAAGGAGCTCAAGAAGAAAGAGGAGACCATGAATAGTAAGTGATCGAACTTCATCTTCTGCATGTGTTGGGAGTTGTGCATAGTGTTCTAACCTCTCTAACGCATCTCGGCTGTGTCACAGGTTTCCTAGAGACATATGACGAAGTCAGAACCCAGGAGGTGGAGCACCATCGGCAGACTCAGGCCAGCATCGTTGCTCTTCTAGAACATGCTAGCAGGGTGAGTGAAAATCGCAGAAATTCTATGCCACAGACATTGACGTTGGCTCGTGTTTTTGTAGCTGAGGATGTTGCACGTTGAAATGTTTATAGTCTTGGTTTTAGTTTCAATCAAGCTCCCAAAACAACCACTTGAGACTGTTGTTTTTGGCTGCAGTTGCATTTGGCAACTGCCTCCCTTAATTTGTGTTTTTCGAGCAGGAAGCAAATAGACAGGGACATGGGATTACAGGTTTACACTGATTGATAACACGGCTTAAAAATGAGCTTTCATTATTGTTTAGCCCATAGCGTTTGACAATACACAGTTCACAAAGTTCTCCATGACTGATTCAGCCAAACCTAAAAGCGCTCAAGTTAAAATCCATGTCATGATCATATCCAGTCATGTTAAATCTGAAATCTGAAAATCCCCCGTATGAGCCAGTGTTTTATCACGCGTTTCTCTCTCTCTCCCTCTCTCTCTCTCTCTCTCTCTGTCTCTGTGTTTTGCAGAACATGACGCGCCTGCGGCAGATCTCCTCTGTGACAGCTCACGAGCTGCGCTCCATGCAGGAGGACCTCAACTTCAAAGAGACTGAGATGCATAAGTCTCAGACCACAGCCAAAGGCCTGTCCTCAGGTACCACACACAACCTCACCCATTTTCTTTGGATAAACTCATCTGTTAAGTAACCATCAACAGAAACATACTCTCCTCTCCTCATCTATCCTTAGAACAGTGTCTGAGCTGTAATAGCACCGTGCTGCCAGTAATTTACTAGCTTACTGCTCTTTGATCAGTTTTCACTGGAACTCAGCAAAGGGAATTTGTTTCTCAAATCTACTGGCTATGCTCAGCACACAGGGGCAGACATGTCTGTTCAGTTTTACAGCTGCACTGCCACTTACAGTAGAGCTTGTGTCATAGCAGTCAAAGTAGCCCTGCTAGCTTCAGAATACTGACACAATAAGGACTTGGATCTGAAAGAATGAGGCCAAATATCTGCTTGTAGGATGTAGATCATGGCTGAGGAACCTTTTTTTCTGTAAAGGGCCATTTTCAGTCCGAAATATGTTGTGGTCAAATGTCTGGGGTCGCAAAAAAAGAAAAAAATCTTGTATCCAGGCCAACTCAGTTTCCTATTTCTTTGAATATTTTGCTACTTGTAGCTTGTAATCTGTTAAAATATGGTACTCTAAGTCTGCGGTGTAGAATAAAAAAAAATGATAGCTGAAATGGAATGGCTAAGCAACGCTCTGTAGTTTCAGATCATGTTTGTGCAAATGAAATGAACAGCCTATTAGCACACCATAAAATGCAACTAAATAAGTAAGTTATCCCTTTTTTGTAAATAAAACAAATCAACTTTGAAATGATAACACTGGGAGTTCATACACTATTTTCAAACAATTAAAGTTTGAACTATGTCACATCCATGTTGATATTGATCACAGAATTTGCATGCTTCAGACGAGGCATTTTTTTATGGTTATGCGCAAGAATCTATCTTTCGTTTAGATGTCCAAATGTGGTTATACATGAGAATCTATCTTTCGTTTAGATGTCCAAATGTCTCATTGGTTCATCTCAATTCCATCTCAAGGTTAGGTGTAACAGTGATATATCAATAGCCAGGGGCGTGAAAGGGACAGAGAGTGTTCTTCTTTTCCTTTTAGAACTTCCCAAATCTAAATGTTTTTTGTATTCAGATGACAATATTTGATAAGCCGATTCTTTGGTCCTCTGAGCTCGCTCAGAGATGGGAAGAAAGAAGTTAAAATCTTTAGACAAAATGGAGGACTACATCTTGCACTCAAACTGCATACTGGCTACTCCAGGTTTGTGTTTAATGAATTTAGATGTTATTATATCAATCAAGTGCAACTCAATCCAATTTGAGTCTTCCAACTTTGGGAAGGTTTGGCCCTTGGACTATGAATATGTTCACGTGATCTACACAATTGACAAACCGTTTAAGCACTCTATCACCTGAGACTGAGCAGGAAATTCAAATATGTGCTCCCAGGATGTAACCTGTCGCACACTTTATGTTGACAAAGAGAAGAAAACATTTTAGGTCATGTACAGACTACATATATTTTGCAACTTGATGGTTTACTTCAACAATCAACAATCACAGAAAAATAAAACGCATAAAACATTTATTTATGTTTACTGTTTAATTTTCTTTCCGAGGCAAAGAGCCGTATAGGGGGCATAGTGAATAACCACTGTGTAATTGTTCCCTGTCAACTTCAGTATGAAGTACAGAAGTGTACATTCCAAATATGGCCTGATCCTGACTACTGTCCATACTAGTGGGGGTGTTTAGTATAGTAATTAACGGCTGAATGCAGTTAATCACCTGGATAAGCAGGCAAAAAGTTTTCTGTGGGAAGACTGATTGTGGAAAAAAAAGTTAAAGATGCAGAGCTCGTAGAGGAGTCCTCTCTGGGCAGGGTTCTGGGGAAAGCAGTTCCATCTTCACCATCCCACTCCCAACACATCTGACTGAAGTCACCAGAGGTGGTCTGATAACTCTGATAATTTGTATAATAACATGTTTGATGAAGACAAGAGAGGTCAGTTATTCTAGACCAGAAGGCAGAGAGGGTAAAAGCAGAGCGAGAGGAACAAACGTTTGTTAAGTTCCGAGTTCTATTTTCTCAACAGGGAGGGGGGAAATCCCCCTTTATGCAGACCAGAATTGAGTTTATATGATCTTCGCAGAAGGGCTCCGTGGAACAGGATTAAGAACAGGCTCAAGATTTTAAAAATGCTGTGTTTTATGGTGTAGGCGTGTGACCTGAACTAAAGTAAGGGAGATGTAGGCTCCTGTTACAGTTAAACAAAGGGCTAGTGACACAGTGACACAGGGAGAGGCTCTGAGGCTGCAGCCTACCTGGGCCAGCCTCCCCTCCCTCCTGAGCTTTGCTACCCTGCAGGCTAACTACCTCCTAGCTGGCCCCTGTTTCATACACACATACATACACACACACACGTGCACGCGTGCACACATACACACACACACACACACACACACACACACTTATTTATCAAATGAGCTGCTGAAGCTGAGCCAAGAGGCCTTCCTTCCTTTGTGTTGCCCCCTCCCCCCTCTTTCACGTCCCATGAACCCCCTCCTCTCCTCCCAGGCCCCCCAAAAAACCATGTCTTATCTCATCGGGGCCACGCCAGATAGCCAGCCGCGACACTTCCGCCGGCAGACTATTCTAAGCTGGGGGGGCGGCATTGTCCGTTTTCACTTATTTATTTGTCTTTGCAGCAGTGAACTTTTTCACAGCACCATAAAACAAAACAAAAAAATCAGAGGAGCTCTTCGGTGCCCGGTGGTGGGGTTTGCTTTGAAAGTCCCGTCCATGTCTTTGTTGGGAAGAGGTCATTCGGCACTCTGTGTGAACATGAGGTATACTAGGGGAGGTTTTAGCACCAGGGAGCAGGGGAGAGGTATGCTGAGGTGAAGTACACAGTATTAATAAACAGACGATTATCTGCTCAACACAATTGGGCCTCCGCAAAGTCCCTGTGTAAATATTTTCAGTAACCGAAGCCAAGACATTCATCCCCTACAGGCTGGAAGCCTACAGAAACCCTTGGGGTGGGGGGTTGGATGTGTGTGTGTGTGTGTTTGTATATGTGTGTGTGTGTGTGGGGGGGGGGGGGGTGGCTGTAGCTGTTTGCGTGTGTTTGAGGGTGTGGGATAAAGGAATTTTAGTGTGTTGGTGTTTGTGGGTATGTATGCTGGTTTAGGGAGTGCTGATGAAGATGGGTGTGTGGGTATGGGTGAGTGAAGGATTACAGCCGGGGGGTGGATATATGTGTGTGTGTGTGTGTGTGCACGCCTAGTTTTGGGAGTGAAGTGGAGGGATTGTTTCTGTGGTTGAGGGATTATAGACAAGCTGTACATATGTGGGTGTGTGAGGGTGGAGGGGAGAGGTCTGCGGCCAGCGAGAAAGGCTAACCCCAGGAGGAAGCGGCAGAGAATGCACAGAAGTGCTGATGGGGCACTTTGTGAGTCTTTCGGCGCTCTGAGCGCAGTGGCCTCTCCAAACAGTGTGGCCAGCCGGCCGCCTATCAGGAGGAACCGGCCCACTTCCTCTTCCTGCCCCAAGAGTAGCAGGGGCAACAGAGCTCGGCCTCAGATGGGGGGTGGAGTGTGTGTCTGTGTGTGTTCACATGTATGTGTGTGTGTGGGTGGAGGGGTTGGGTGGGGAGAGTCTAATAAACTATTAACTGACAGGCTGAGGGACTGACAAGTGAAGGATGTACTGCATTAAGATGCTGCTCTTATGCCATTGGCACATAGCATAGGGACAAGAAGCCTTGGTTTTGCAATCAGCATACTTAGGTTAGAGAGGAAACTGGAGGATTTGTCCATCAGGTCTTCAGTTCTGCGTGGGGTCTTGTACCAGTCGAGGAGGGAGGGGGGGTTGCGGCTTGCAGGAGGTTTTGTGGTCATTGAGAATAAACAAAGGAAATTCAAAGCCAGCCGCACAGCAGGCCTATCTCCTCTCCATCCGCCAGTTTTTCACATTCCTTTTATGGGAGTTTGACTGCCCAGCACTTAACCATCGATTGTGTTGACGTTTGCCAGAATGAGACCGATTGAATGAGACCTCCATAGACTTGGCCGAGACGTGCAAAGGAGGATCAGTTTTATATGGTTTGTGCAATGCACAGAAAACGATCATGGTCATAAAAGTATACGACTATGAAGTGTAACTAAATGAAAACTGTAGTGTCCATCGAAAAATTGCATCCTGTATCCCCAGCGCTGGGGCTCTTCCAGCTGTGGTGGATCCGTCCCCTGGTGGTCGGCAGTGAGTCCTGAATCGCCCTTGTGGCTCTCATGTTCTGGTTCTGGTGAATTGAGGTTCTGGTCACAGAGGTGGCTTGGGTGTCTTTCTCCGCGTGCTAATAACGTGGCCTTTGTCCAGGTTCTGATCCGCTCTCTTCTCTTCAACTCGACTTGACTCCACTCCACTGGATTTTGTCTTCACTTCTCCCTATTTGCAAAAAACAAAGGAGTCCTCCAAGTCCCATTAAGCCCTGTAGCTTGGAGAGAGGAAGACTCTGCTCACCGAATCGAATGGTTGGGGAAAAACAAAATCGAGAAGCCCACCTAGGTCAGTCCCTGTCAGAATTGTGGAGTTTAACTTTGAAAATTGCAGAACCAAATGGTCTGGTTTTATTTGGAAGGCTGTGAAACAAGCCTTTTAGAGTTAAGTTTGAGGTATAGGTCAGGTAGACAGAGCTGTAGGCCTGCAGCGGGTGTCAGGCCTCTCTGCGCTGTCAGGTGAGTCACTCCCTGAACCAGCATGTTGCCCCAGGTGGCTGGGCCACAGGAAAGGGGGGCCAGTGTGAACAGGAGCTAATATGACACCTTTAGGAAAGATGGGGGCCCAGCAGTCAATAGTGCAGAGGTGCTGAAATGTAGTGTGTTTTTGTAATGAGTTTGAATGTCTCCCCAGAGTTTCTGTTAACTACACGTGTGATTACGGCAATCATCAAGCCATGATTTCCCTCTGCAGTGTCCACGTCATATACAGGGTCTGCTAACATACCATACTGGGGTTGTTGCGCACATGTGTTTTATGTGTGTATTTTGGGTGTGCACGCACTTATGGGTTTGTGCTTTTGTGTGTGTGTGTGTGTGTGCGCATATCCACAGAGAACCAGCGTCTCCAGCAGGACCTGCAGAAGGTAGAGCAGTTGGAGGGCAAGATCACGACAGAGATGGAGAGTCTGAAGGAGCGCATACAGCAGATGACCGAGGGCCTGCAGACCTACAGTGACTTGGACGCCCTCAAGGCTGCTGGAGAGGAGAAGAAAAAGGTGACGCTCAGCTGTCTTAAAGGAAAAATATCTGAATCGCTCCATAGCCCTGTTGTTCATGGTCACCGAACGCTGTCTTTAGGAAAAAGAACCAGAAAATTTGATACAACATAAACGAATAGAGTACCGGCAGCTAAGGTAATGCGAATAGGAAAATGTAACCGACAACACTTAGTGACTTGATTCACACTAGATTTCTCCCTCAGACCCCCACTCTGCAGCAGTGGCGGCTATTGCTCGCTGAAGTAATGGCAGCTGACATGAAATTTGTCAATAATGAGTGTATCATTTTGCGAATGAATTATTATTAGATGACTATGTCCTTTGGCTACCCATATCACCAAACAAGACACAGCACAGGCCTATTATAATCTGCCACTAACTCATTAGGTTACATCTGAGATCGTCCACAGAACTTAGTCAGCCAGTGAAATGTTCTAATCAAGTTTAAATGCGTTAACCCATTATCATAGCCTAGCCATCATTCAGCGTGCCTTAGACAGGTTATTTTTTTCTCCGTTGCTTGAACTGAGTTGAATTTGGGGCATTTGCCTCGCTATTTCGAGCGTGTCGTCATAAGGAAGATCATCAAATGCCTTGGAAATGAAGTAATATTAGCATTGAGCTGTTTTCAGAGCTAGCTGGCTAGAATTCCCTGTTTGCACACTATGTGGAAATAGTGATAGTAGGCTATAAATGGATAGCTGTGGCTTGCCTGCATCTCCTCTTCACTTTGCCATTGAAGAGTTAGGGGGTGATGATCCTGATCACTGATGGCGTAATTAGGGTACTTGGTCAGTCTAAACACACTGAACATCTAGTGATTTGTGTATGTATTAGTTGAGTTAAGTGTGTGAACGGATGGGACTTGGCAGGCTGCCTGTCGCTTTCATCTGCGGGGAGAGAAATTTCATCGCCTTTGCATCGAACAACACAAACTCATTAGTGCTTTGCAGCCGTGCACTCGGCCACGTTTTCACAGACTCATGCGTGCGCGTACACACTCACACACACACACACACACTCACACACACACACACACACACAAGCACACAACATTGATAGGAAGATAACATCAGAGCTTTCACATTTTCACACCTCCCCCCCAAAAAAATGTAAAGAAAATAATGCAGCCTCCGGAAAGCTTATGCCACCATCTGCTCCGGGAGATTTGGGGCCGGTCGAAGACGGCCACCAGATAACAGCCCTCACTCTGCTGCTGTTAGACTCCCAATCTATGTGCTGGCACAGGAAGAATATTCATTTCTCAGCCTCCTTTTCCTCTGTCTTGCGGCAGAGATGCCCTGACAGATGCATCCGACGTGCTCCTGCTTCCCAGACTGCCTCTCCAGAAGCAGATAGCGATGCAGTGTAAACACCCATAGGCTTGTTCCTGCCCAGGAGGCAACCCACAGGAACGTTTCCATAGGAACTAGTGTGATGTGTGCCTGTCTGTTCTCAGTGAGTGGGAATATGTGTGTGTATGTGGATGATCATTTGTGTGAATGTATATATATGTGTGTGTGGTTTTATTACTTACTGCGTGTGTGTGTGTGTGTTTATTCTTTGGTATATATGAGTGTATATTTGTGTGTGTTGTGTGTGGAAGAGGGACTTAAAAGCATCCCTTCACTTTAGCAGAGAAATTAGTGTGTGTGTGTGTGTGTGTGTGTGTGTGGCTCTAGAAACAGGTCTGGGGGCAAGTGGGTTTGAGTGGGACTGTTTCTTCAACAGGATGCAGGTTTCTCTGCAGTGTTTGACACCAGGAAGATATGCATCTTCCACTGAGGAGCTTCTGACTCACCTCCCAGAGGGCTGGGCTCCTCTTTGGGCCACACTGGTTGCACTGAGCCCTTTAAGCTCTCTCACACACACACACACACACACACACAGATGCCCCTCACGCACAGATGCACTTGCAGGAAACAGTTGTCTTCTCTCCCAGCTTTGATTTATGAATGTCATGAATCCTTTGTTTGTTATATGGCTTGGATAATTGAATGTTGTGTGTCTTGATTAATTGATATGATTGAACATATAGTCAGAAAGCTTATTGATGTAATAAACAGGGATAAATAAGGATCAGAAATCGAAATGTAATGCATACTGAACATCCATATCCACAGATAGAAGACAGTATGACTCACCACACTCAATCTCTCTCCATCTTTCAGAGGTTACAGGAGGAGAAAGTCTCTCTTGCCACACGTAAAGACACCTTCAAAGAGGTGATGGCGAAGTTGAACCAGGAGTATGAGACTCTGAAGGCCCAGCTTCAAGACAACGAGACTCATTCACAGGTAATACGCCAACTACATTGGCTCTGGTGTCCTTCAGCGCTTTAGTAGGATGGTGGTAGTGTAGCTTAAGGCTAAGGAGCCAGGCTACGGTGCTAGTAGCCTTAAAAGCAGTGGGTTGACTGCTGTTGTGCACTTGAAGGTACACCAGGCAGCGTTTTTAATTTATCAGCTTTGTAGTCACTTCAGTGATTAAATGGTTTATTACGGGGTGAATGAAGGCCCTCTCTATCGCCTCTAGCGTAGGTTCCATGGTTATTACATTTGCAGGATCTGAGTAATTGGGTCAGAGGAAATGAAATTCAACGTGAAGGAAAAATGAATGAAATCGAAATTATTACTGCATTTATTACTGGCTTGTCGGTCAATGTAGTGCATGAAAAGGATCATCGTTGGTTCCTCTTCTTCTTGGTTTGCAAGTATATTCACATGGAATGGTGATGATGTAAAATGTACAATGCTATTTTTTCAAAAAATCTGTGACTGTGGGGGGAGCTCCAGAGATAAAAAAAACACTCAATCTTGCCTGGTATGCCTTTAACCCTTGAGCTGCTGTAGGGGAGGCTCTGGAGTAATTGATAAATGTAAGTGGTTTTGAACAAAAGCAAAATAAATACACACATCAGTAAAAATAAATAGTCGACCTACTACTGAACATTCACCTTGACACACTACTCAGACTAATCATATTAATCAGTTCTTTTGACAAACCTTTGTCGTAAGCATTCATTGAATCAACATGTAGATTCAGCATCACTGCAATTTCCAGTCTGTTAACCAAGGTTTTTAGATTGATTTTGCTCATTTTTTTCTGCTGACCTTACCAGTAAGGCATAGAGGGAGGACTAAACATGAGAATGCAATTCTTTCTTTCTTTTTTTCTTTCTAGGACGACAATCTGATTCTGATTCATTAACAACAACACAGCATCTGACTATCAGAAAACAATGCACAAACGAAGTGGTAATAAAGCCACAACACAAAGTGGAGTGTCCTGTACACTTTGGAGGACATTATTTTCTGATATACAGAATGAAGGCCGTGAGTTCATTATCCCACTTATACCACTGTTGCCATGTCTGCGCTATGTGGATTTGCTAACAATTTACACGTTTTGATAGCTAAAACAGACTCATTTGCAAAGGTGCTTCTTTCTACCACACATCGACTCATTCTAAACTTTGCTATAGTCAAAAGCTGGTTGGTAGTTCCCTGTGTTAATATCACAGTTCATTTAAACTTTACAAGTTGGGCGAATTAATATACTACGTCCGAAAAAGTGGAACTACTTAGGTTAGGTGTGCGGTCAACAGAAAATAATACACGTTCAAAATAGCGCATCAACAACAGGAAATTTGATCAAGCAGTGGTAAAAAAAATATACTTAATTAACTGTGATTGATACAAGGGTTTGGTTGGATATAGCTAATCTTTCTCTGTCTGCTAATTGTTCCTGACATGGCTGAATGGACCCCAGTACCACAGTGAAGTGGGCCTTGTCTCATCCTGAAGGGACCCTGGTGTTCAGAAGCTGCAGTAAAGGGTGTAGGTTTATTTCGGCTGAAGGGGGGCCTCGTCTCAACCTGAAGGGACTTGCATGTTCAGATGCTGCAGTAAAGGGTGTAGGTTTATGTCGGCTAAAGGGGGCCTCGCGCTGACAATCTTGGCAAGAGCAGAAGCTTCTATCAGCCAGAGGAAGCCATTTCTGTGCAGGCCAGCAGATTATCATGCTGATACACAGACAGCATGGAGCTGACCCCAGATAATCCTCACAGGGGTTACAGGAGTCATCTGACGTGACCTCGACGCCCACTGGCTCCAGGGCTAACCCCAGATGACCTGTGTTGGGTGATGAGCGACGATTATGGAGTTTTTTGGGGCTGCTGTCGCTATCACTGCCAATCATATGAGGAATTTGTCTCTTTCTACTGTACTGTCTTTCTCTACAGCTCACTAACTTGGAGAGGAAATGGCAGCATCATGAACAGAACAACTTTGTCATGAAGGAGTGTATCCTTTTTTCTACCTTCACAAAGGTGAACATTCAAGATCAGAGCGCATCGCAATAGCACAAAACTGAACACTAGCCACAAACCTGACCACAAACCTTTCCAGGCAGCAGCCGAATAATTTCAGAATGAGTCTTATACAACAGTTAGGTCCGGTCAATCTGTTTAGCAATTTCTGATCGGACAAGATGCATTCTATGCTTCACTAGGAGGATATACCATGAGTACTAGAAGGATATCCCACGATATACCATGAGTGACTCTTCACAGCTAATAATCAGTCCGCATTTTCTATTGAGTTGACTGATGAACGTTCAATTCATTCAAAGTGAGAGAGCTGTGATTTTCATATCACATTTCACAATTCTCTCTACAGTAGAGAAAATGTCTTAATGGAGTAGTGTGAACATGAACCTTGGCTTTTGACATACAGACAAGCAAGCAGGCGTGTGCACAAGCACAATATAGCAGCTCTCCCTGAACTTCCAAGTCGTTGATTAACTGTTGCGTTGCTTGGGAACAGGAGTCCCAAAACTAAGCTTAGAAATATTTTGGGGAGTGGAAGATGAATGAACAGGAATGAAAACTAAACAGTAGACAATACAATTCAGTGTCCTAAAACATTTAGTTAGCAATGGAACTGTTGTATAAAAGCAGTAAAACACAAGAGGTCGTGAGATTGTTCCCAACGGGTGTGGTTACCTACGGCACTTCGTGTCTGCGGCCTACCCACACCTTGAGCATGTCCAGAAACAACTTCACTCCCACTCGTGTTATGTTGCTTAATTAATGTGGTGTCAGAGTAACACAGTTAAAGAGGGCACAGTAGACTAGGGTTTCACTGTTCATGTACTTGTCTCTGGGGAACAGTGTTAAATGATTTGTGTGAATCAATCTAGATCCCTGTTGTGTTAAAGCATGTGTGTGAATCATTCCATACCCCTGTTGTTCCAGGTCCAAGGTTCCAAGAGACCAAATGTCCCACATGGGATGAAAAAAGTATAGATTATTATTATTATTATTATATTATTAACAGCGACATCAGTGACCTGGAACAACTGGGATATGGATTGATTCAAACCGGATTTCTCATTTACGACCACGGGATGTATTTGAGGCATGATTGAGTCCTCAGTGTTCCTTAACTCACCCTGCTTCAAGTCATTGCCTCCAAGGGCATGGAGAGTGACTATGGTCCCGTGGTAAAGACGGTCACCAAGCAGCTGAGTGACTACAACAAGATCCTCATGGAAGCCCTGCAAGCAGGTCAGCCGCGGCTGAGCTGAGAAAACCCCCCTTACTTCCTGTCTCTGACAGCAGCCATTATGGCTCCGCCAGTCTGTCCCCCGGACACTTCCTGTGAGAGATGAGGCCGCCACTTAATCACCTCTCGGCTCCGCATTTAGAACAGTCTGCCTCATGAGTGTACCTCAGAGGTGTGTTATACACTATACATGCAAAATTAAACTTCTATAAACTACCATACATTTTGTTCATTCACACATTCGTTCATACATTTTGTTAAACTACCATACAGTTTGTACCTCTGAAAGTGTAAATACATGATTATCAGATATGTATTCTGTATTTATGTTTGTGTTTTCATTAAATAAACATATTTGAGAAAGGAATGCTTTCTCAAGGAAGGTTAAATTTAATGGCTGTAGTCATGGGAAGGATGGCTGGAGTGATGCTGCACAGAGACGAGGCAGAACAGGAGCCAGGCCTTGCTTCATCTCTGGCTCTACAACACTTGGGGATTTAGTGTGCCGATAGAAATGTGGTCTGGAAGGATTGGAGTTGGAGTGAGTCAGTCAGTTTTGTTTTTCTTTCTCTCTTTCTCTCTCACTTCTTCTCTGTGTGTGTGCCCATGTGTGTGCCAGGTCTTGGGCACATTGCTGCTAAGCAGTGTAATCCGGAATGGGAACAGGGGTTAATGGTAGCCAGGAACTGGGGCCTGCTGATAACACTGTTGTTTTAATGCAATTGGTTTCCGGTGAGCACTATCACGGTAGGAGGCCCGGTGTTTCCCAACCAGTGCGGCCTCGTGCCCTGCCCAACTCTGCTAAAATGTGTGTGTGTATGTGTGTTTGTGTGTGTACTTTAGTGTTGGGCAACTTTCTGGATCAATACCTGTGAATGCCATTGAAATACCATTGACCAACACCATTAGTCATTTGTCACTGGCAAAAAATTGGCCATTGTTTTGACCAGCTGCAATTTTTACACCGACGGCTGTTAATAGCAATGGCACAGGCCATGATGGATTAGTATCTGAGACGGCTTTAGAGTATGACAGGAAGAAGAGAAAGGAGGAACTAAGAGGAGGAGATGTGTAAAAATTTCAGTGAGATGGAGGAAGGGACGGAGAGGCACTGGGGTGAGTCAGTGTGGAAAACTTTGTTTTTGGGCCTATGAGAAAAGGAAAAGTAGAGATAAAGAACAATTGTCCAGGAGGAGATGGAGGGGGGAGGGAGGGTGCCTCATGTGTTTGTCCTGAGTTGGGATGAGGTGGGAGGGGCGGGAGGGGGAGGGGGGCCATTCCACCGCAAAGGATAAATAGGCCCCATGCAATCAGGGCTGACTGACTCAACAAGGCAAACAGCAAACAGCAAAACCCCCAGTAGCCAACAAACTAGTTTCCTCTATAACTGCTGATATATTACGCCAATGTAGGGAAAATAAACAGATTGTTCCTCAATTTTCCCTCCTCCTACACAATCTGGTGCACAAGTCAGTGTTTTGTCTTGCGTCTAACAATGCTCCCTCAAAGTGCATGGTGACTTGTGCTAACCCGGAACCAGAGAAGGAATAACAAACCGCTCCGATTTATTAAAGTAATGAGATCATCGGTTTTGTCACAGAGGGGACGCATTCTTCTATCCTGGGAGGTCAAAATAACAGACAGAACTTTAACAGCATGTGAGCAAGCCTGCAAGTCCAGTCACAGCATCGTTTTAGTTCGTGTTTGTTCTGTGGAGAAACGCCACTAATTGGCCCCATTGTGTATCTAGCCGAATATTGACCAGCTGTGCGCTCGAGTACGTGCTTTGGGAATGGAGGCATATAGCCCCTGGCTCCAATCTCCAGGCTCCAGAGTTTAGCCCACAAATCCACCCCTTTCCCTGGGCCGAGCCACAGGACTTTCAGCAGGGCCTCAACCCCCTTTGCCTGACAGCCCACATCAATTAGTGTGAGGAGAGTGAGTGCTGCGTGGCTGATGCCAGGAGCTTTTAGGACTCCCTCAGTGACCCTAAAGCTGCCGTAACACCCTCTGGCAGCCTCGCTGGCCCACCACTGCACCCCACTGTGCTGGAATGGGGTGAGCTGATGAGAGGTGTGTAGAATGCAGAATATGCAGAATCTGCCTTTTTTCCTTTTTGATTTGCCACTCTTCTCTCCTCTTCACTTACTTTCCCTCTCGTTCCCACTTAGCTACTGGTCAACGAGAACACACCCCTCTAAAAACAATAGTCACACACCCATGCTGAGTTTATGGACATTGTCCTACAACGGCTACCTCACACAGACTTACACTCGGGGGCACTCACACTTGGCATTCACCCATCCTGTCTCTCTCTCTCTCACTCTCTCTCTGGCTGTGAACCTCTTCAGGGTGGGAGTCCAGGAAAGAGGAACTCGACCCAACTTCTCCGCAAAGGCCACTGACAGAGTTACAGCTCCCCATGCACTGAGGGAGAGAGCAGCAGGGAGTGAGATAGAGAGGGCCATGACCCCTCCACTCAGCCTGGTGAAGATGATCTCTATCTTTTCCCCTTCACATAGGCATCTTCCCTTTCACCCCATCGCTCCCTCCCTCCCTCTCTCTCTCACACACACTTTTTTGCTCTTTCACTCTCTCTCTCTTCGCAAGAACCACCACCAGCTTAAAATGAGGCCCCCTATATTTCACAATGTCATGTGCAAGCAGCTCACTATTGTTCACCCCTCTGCTATGTTGATAGGGACCACGCCGGTGTGCGTGGCGGGAAAAGATGGCCGTTGTCCTGTCAGGGTGTTGGGTATCGGGCTAAATGAATGGCAGTGATGCTTTACTGTTTCCACAGCTGTTGCCTTCCTTCGTCCAGCGTGAGCAGAGGAAGAAACACAGGCCTCTGTCAAAACAAAAGTCCTCAAACCTGTTCCTCTCGCCGAGTCAGAGGGGCCATGAGAATATTTTTCCTATGCCGCAATTGTGAATGCACCCAAGCTTGTGCCTGGGGCCAGTTGGCCAGTCGATATAAATGGCGGTTCTCACCAAACTGCGGGTGGCGTGGAATGAGAGTCCCTGCTGGGAAAGAATGTTTGTCTCGTGCATGTTAATCTACTGTGTGAGTGTGTGTGTGTGTGCGTGCTTAGGTTATCTTGGCCATTCTAAAGGAAACGGAATAGAAAAAAGGAAAAAAAGCAGCTGACCAGGAACAGCCCTGTACTCCAGGCTGCTGTGCCTTAACTCTGGTTCAAGCAGGATCTTTGTGCCCACGATGGAATCCTGGGCAAAGCGATGGAGTGGCACCACATATGGAAGGCAGTGGAAAGGGGTCCCTGCACTAGCTGATAAGACCCACCCCCCACCCACACACACCACCACAGCCCCACTAACCCAGAATTTCCCATGGGATAATAAAAATATCTATCTATCTGTCTATCTATCTGTCTGTCTGCCTGTCTGTCTATCTATCTATCTATCTAAACCTTTCCCTTCGCTTACTGAGAGGGTACACTTATTTCCTGACCCAGTTTCACTGTGTGTCTCCTCACATTACATCACTCCAACGACCCCTGGGTCCAACCTTCAACCTCCCACTGCCAACCCCCTCACCAGAGCAAGGGCTTGTGAGAGATGGAGCTCAGGCTCTTAGGCACGGGAATGTAATTCACACACAGCAGAAACTCCTCCTCGGTAACAACCTCCATCGAACACACATGCTCTCTTGACACCCCCCACCACCACCCACCCACCTCGTTCTCTCCCTCTCACACCTGTTTAACAGGGAAAATGTGTGTGATTTATTGGTACTGGGCTTTCACAAAACCCCATATATTTTCCATATGGTCTCTCATTCACTTCCAAAGTTAAAGGAGAAGATTCTGGATGAAACTTTTTTCAGAAGAAACTTCTTTATTCCTTGAGGCTTGTGTGTCTGTTTAGCGGCGCACCACAACCCTACGCTCTCCCTGCCGCTGTGGCCAAACCTCTGGGTCCAAACACGTCCAAACACGAGGTGGAGGGGCCAGAGAGTGAGTGCTGCCGAGGGGCCTGAGCCTTCGAGATCACCCTCCCGTCGGGGGAGGCGCTTCGAAAGCGTAAAACATAACGCCAGATTGGCAGCTCGCTGCTCGACAAAAAAGTCACATAAACCCTAACCTAGGTTACACATCAAACTGTCAGGAGACTATCCCTGCCTCTGGTAACGGAGTGAATGATTCAAACTTACACAAACACAACTGTGAGGAGGACATAAGTGGGGGTCCACGGGTCCACAGGGAGATTAAAATTGTAAATTAAACTATTTAGTGAGGCACATTCACACCACCAGTGAGAGAAACATGGAAACATGGAGAGAACATTCCAGAAGAAATGCAATAAAGTTATATGGTTATTGTAGCTCTACGATGACAGCTGAGCGGGTGTGAACATTGGAAGAAAGTGCAAAAATGTGAATAACACAGTGTCAAGGGTGTCAAAATTATATAATTTGTGTAGTTTAGACAGACCAGTCACGGAATAATTGCTTATTATATCGTCAAAATATAATTTAATACCTAGATGACTATAATGTATATTTTGTGCTGCCTACACACAGTAAGCTATACAACTTGTGTTGCAAAGTCAGATAGTCTATCTTGTTGTTGATCAGTGTAGCCAGGTTTGTCTTAAAATGTACTGTGTCCCTGAGGACACAGGTCTTACTTCTCTCTCTACATGGAATGGATATCTGCATGAAATGTTGTTTGCCAAGGTAGTTTCATGGGTAATTCATCCTGAGAGGAAAAAGTGGAATACTTTGATAACAGCCCATGACTATTTGACAGTGTTTTCTAGTCTGGAGAAACAATTTCTTTTTCAAAAAGAAAAGAAAAAGAAAGACAACCTATGTTTCTGTGCCGCTAATTACTAATTTACACAGTGAACATTGACTATTCAAATGTAGAGTAACAAAAATAGCACATATAGAATAGAGCCTATAGAATGTTTTATTACCTATTACATAAACCTGTATACCCCTCCCCATGCTGTATTAACTGCAGTGGTTTGTTGGGGGTACATGGCAAGTGTCCTCAGCACCCTCCCACCCTCTTTTAGTGCAGTCCCACCCAGAGTGATGAGGGTCCTTTTGCGGGGTTCTAGTGAGGAGACGCCCCACAGGGCTGTGCGGAGGCCGCAATTAATGTCAAGCAATTGTTCAGACGAGGCCTTTCCCATCCTCACATGAAAAGGAAACAGGAAAAAGGAACTTAAACTCCCAGTGCCTGGACAGGGGAGAGGCGAGGGGGGGTCAGTCAGGGAATACAGGGAGAGGGAGGGGACGGCAGAGAGTGAGAGAGCCGCAGCAAGAGAGAGAAAAAGAAAGAGGGAAGGGAGGGAGAGAAAGGGAGGGAGAGAGTTTTCAAGCTTCAGACTGAGTGCCGAGATGTGTGTGGAGGGGCTTCTCTGACACCCTTCTGGGGGTTTAGTCCCTGATTTGAGCCATAGCCAAATGTGTAGCCCCTGGCTCTGGATGTACCACCAGTTTCGCCTTTTCTCTTGTGCCCAGACCCAGGCCCTTGGCTGGGGGAACATGCGTCAGCTCCTCTCCCTCGTCCTATGTCTGTTCTGCTGGGTCTGTTCAGGTAAGTGTGCCGGCCTTTGTCACAGTCGCATGGAGACATGCGGATCCATTTGGGAGTTTTTGATTGTAGACAGAAATTGATAGGGATTATTGAGATCAATATAAGAGTATGGTTTTATTACTAATTAAATCACCTCTGAATTAGGGAGGGAGTGAGAGGCAAATGCCTAAATGAAGTGCAAGTCTCAGATCTATAGTATATGCCCTCTTTTGTATGTATGTACAATATAGAAGACATACGTTATGGTGAAAAACATTCTTTGTTTGTGAGCACTGTTATTGTTCACTGTTTAAGGTGTCTTCAACAGTATTGTCAGTTTATTTGTGGAGAATATTTATTTTAAATGTCCCCCAGACATTCTTTGTATGAAATTCTTTCTATATTGATGTTTATACTGGTAAGGGTAGTTTAACGGTCTCTTGTTGGTGGCAATTTAATTATTTTTGTGGCTATACTGTTTCCACCCTAACCCTAACCCTAGCCCATACTGTTGGGCTAAGGCACATTACCCAAACTCCGATGCCCTCCAAATGTCAGATTCACATCAGGCTGAGATCAGTTGGGAAATAGTTCCGTTGAGTGTTTTAGCATCCTTTTGGCCCCGGTAACACTAACCACTAGCATATTTAAGATTCCTTCTCTTTGTTCTTGGACCGCTTTCTGTGCCAAAAGCTATGTTCTTTTGGATTACATCTGTCCCCAGTTGAATAGCCTAACCAGAGCACAATTTCTTGGGCAACTGAATTTCTTGGAGTGTACAATATATTTATGTTGTGTTTTGCTTTCCAAACAGATTGTAAAATAAGTTTTCAATTGCTCCGTGTTAGTTCATTAGCCTTGGAACAAACACCAAAACATGGAATGGCTGGAACAATGGCTTAATCAACGTTCATTGTGTGTGAAATGAATATTTCTGCCTGATGACATTTGGAGTGAATATCAGATACTTCAGCCATCTTGGCACTGGTGTGGTGTTGGGTTGATGTGCTTTGAAGGAAGCTTTCAGAACCTATCCAAAACAGGCGCGCCCCAAGTAATGAAGAAAGCTTGTCGTCTAGCACTGTGGGCGAAACCTGACATCACTATGACAGCCAGGGATCACAAAACACTCAGCGAGCATGTTATTTAAGTCATAAGAATCAGCAAACACCAGGTTCCAGCCTGGCCTGCTGCATCGGTCAGTCCATCAGTAATGCGTGAAGGCATTTCCAGACACGTTGTCTTCCAAAGCCTTTTCACTGAGACATGTGTGTATGAACCCTCCCCACTTGGCAGACTATGGCGAAATCCCTCACGCAGCATTAACCTGGAGCTGGCACAAGGTGCTGGAGATGTCTACATGTTTAGAAGGGAGGATCATGCCCCCCCCTCGGGAGAGGGCTTTGCTGTGATGTTTTCCAGAGTGCTAGAAAGAAACAAAGTGCTTAGAGCTGCCCCTGGAGAAGGAGAGGAGGCATTGATTTAATCCCCAGTTCTGGACCAGGTGAAAAATTGGGAGTGCGTGTAGGCTGTGATGCCAGGGATGGATTGGACATCTGAGCTTGTGGAATGTATAAGAGGCTGTGAGCAAAGAGCTGTGCATCCTTTTTTTTTTGTAACTTTTTATTTATGATAAAAACACAACAGGGGAGGGGGTAGAGCTACACAACAAACCAGGAAAAACAGAGAAAACAAAAAAAGAAACAAAAAACAAAACAGAAAACATGAGGTCATAAAAAGTGTACATGTTATGATCATTACCTATCTGGTTAACCTATGTTGACAGTTCTATGTCATTCATGTAAATGGACCATTTCGTCCACCTTCTCTCTCCAATTTCTTTTTGAAGCCGTATAGAATAGGTCATCTGTTCAAGGAGGTATAAGCTGTGCATCCTTGATAGTTTGCACATGACTATTACCTTTATCTGTGATTATAGCTGCTCCTCTAATGAAGTGCCACTTGTGTTCTCAGTATTTTTTTGATTTGGAGGTCAGTGTGTAAATGATTGCAGGCTGGTTGGAGTAATGCTGAGGTTCCTACGATTTCCAGCTCCATGGTTATGGGTCTTTGACTGTAAAGTGTTTTTAGAGCACTATAAAAAAATCCAGGAAGCGAGGGAATGATTTTATATGAGATCTAGTCATTTGTGAAGTCTTTGAATTCCCATCTCAGAGTTCATTAATCAAGTCTGTTGCTCCCCAGAATCCACACTCCCTCCCCTCTCTCCAAAGTAGTCGTTTATGGACCTCAGCTCCACTATACTGATGAAGTCTGATGTGTCTATCAATGTCCGAAAGGGAGCAGAAGAATATGTTTAGGGAAGGGAAACAAATGGAGGGAATAAACCATCGGCAATAATATGAAAACCATATGGCCAGTGCCTGGAAATGAAGGGGACTGAGGGAGCTTAATGTACCAGTGGCTCTAGTTACTTAACACAGTGGAATTACTGAAATAATCCTGTCAAGCAACCGCTGGAACGCCAAATAATTTCCTCTCCACCTAAACACACACACCCTTTCTCTCCCTCTCTCTCTCTCACACACACACACACACTCTCTCTATCCCACTCTATCCCTCTCTCTACATATGCACACACAAATTAGTCCATGGACCCACACCCCTTGTTCTCAGGCTGCCAACTTTGAACTCCCTCAACGGCAAAATAAAAAATAGCTGCACTCTGTCGCCTCTTCTAATCAGCTCATGAAAACAACACAGAGGATGGCCTGGTTTACTGGAAGAAACAAGCGACTGGGGCCTGTTTAAGATGGCCAGTAGATTAGAGGACAACCCTATTCGTCAGCATATAAAGAGTCATTAACCTATCTGTGTTTATCAACAGATTGGCTCTGATAGCATTGACCATTGTAATAACAGTGTAATTAGGAGAGTGTGTGGGGGCTTTTCTGGCTGTGCTTGGACTGTATTTAAATGGATCTCAAATGATTAATCCCAGTAGTAGGTCTAAAGATTAAAGGGAGTGATTAGGCCATATTTGTAGGTGTTTTATAGGTTTTTTTAGGCGTTTAATGATCCCTATATGGAATACAGTCCTCTACTTTGCAAACTCAAGATTTTCTCATTGCAACATGTGTCAGAGGTCATCACATACTCTCTGGATCTCTGAGTCCATAAATTCATAGACATAGTTATTGATGGCTTTTCTGACTAGGTCCAGTACATTCCTCTCATCCCATGCAAGAAGATTTGGTGAGGTCAACACATTCTCTCTGTCATGCAAATGGATGAGTATAATCTTTTGGCCTCTCTAGGTCTCCCAACAGTTCAATGCTTTTGGTCCAGTTAGCCCTGAGGAGGTAGACAAAATTGCAGTACTGTAGGCCCTCGTTCTTGCCCGGACAGACCAAACGATCCCTTCTACATCATCCGTCCACTGTGCCTGTCATCAGCAACAACAGCACATTGCCAACCCCCTGTTGTAGCAACACTATATCTTTAGCAGAGGGCTTAACTACTAACTTTCACTGATAAGAGAGTAGAGCGATTTATCATGTTGACGTTGTTGTTCGGCCGGGAGGGTTGGATCAGACCCAGAGTCCAGACCCGCCACCCGACTCAATTAACCCCAATCTTATTTATGACCCTGTAGACCCAGTGAGTTCGCAGCAGCCATCTCCAGCCGAGCCAGCAGCGTAAGGGAGTGTAGGAAATGCCTTCATATTTTTCTTCGTTGCTTTTTCTCCCAGATAAGCTCGACTTGTGTCGCCCGTGTGAGGGTGTGCCGTCTGTTGAGAATGAAATATGCTTCTGGGCTAAAGGGTATTGAGCATCTGCAGAGAGAGATATTGAGCTGGGCCACCTGTGGCTGACAAATGTTGGCTAAGTTTGGTCTCGACAAGAGTGCATTACAGTCTAGGAATATCTTATATTCGAGTGCAGTCAAGAATAAGATTTGTTGTGTATACACTGAGGGAACAAATGACTGTTTATACACGTCGTCCACAGGGGTCATATTCGGAGTCATTTATGTTTGCTTTTAAAATTCACATCTTGACTTCCAATCAGGGTTTAAATGTGTGCACTCTTTTGGCTTAGTAAGCATGGTCTGACACTAAGTGCTGTAGTTATTTTACGCTCTGTGATATGTGTGTCTGAGCAGGCAAGAAACTGCTAAGTCCACGACTGTGAAATCACTGTGCCAAAGTCCTTCTGTGCGCACACTCAATGTGTTTATTTAAGATGCCTGTTTTTATTTGGCAGCCATAAAATGGTACGACACAATTAGGCTGCAGCCAAGCATTAGACCAAGGCAATTCAGCGTTACTCTGTAAACTCCTGCAGCAATGCTGGATTTGCACAAAACCCACAAAAACATCTGCCTCTCTACGCTTTGACATCTTTTGGATCAAATTTTGAAGGCATGTTAAATGTTTTCATGTGTAAATTGAGTAATACCCAGGACTACAGTCACATAAATTGCAGCACAAGCCAGAAGTGCTCTGTTTTTGACGTTGTGTATCTCACTTTGTTTATTCAGCCTTAGTTCACCTCAAGTGTGAAATAAACTCCATCCCTTCAGCTATGCCGTGTACCTCTCAGTGACCACAGAGTGCTCGTCACTGACCTACAACAAAACATACTGAACTCTGCCTCTGGCATTTCATCCAAAATATGGGGAATAAACATAATCTACAAGTATAATCTGGCCTGTTGGCCATAAATAGCACTTTAAATTGTTTTCAATATTTATAGTGCTCTTATTGTGCAATTTTTTGGCATTCCTTTAGTAGATCTACACCCCTCATTGCTCCTTCTGGACTATTCTTATTACAACAATACTTGGGTGAGGTTTCCCCCTGGCCTTTTTAACACTAATCACCTATTCCCATCATACTTCGCATTGTGCCTGATAAAAAATAGCACAAATGGTAATTACAGCTTGGTAAACTATTACAAGAGTTGGAGGGAATTTAAGTTGTTCAGAGAGCAGAAATTGTTCACACAGACTTGAATCTGTGTGCTACTGGAGACATATTGATCACAACTCAATCTGAGAAAACCGATGGATAAAGAATTGTTTTTACCCAGCTGCGGAACTGGGAAAGAAGATGGCCGAGGAGGCACTCAGAAATGTGAGAGGAATGTCAAGACTGAAAATTGAAGACAGCTTTTTCTCAGTATGTACAAACTCCAGAACTCATTTAATCAGAATATGTTTGATCTCCCTGGGCACTGACAATCTACTTGGATTGGGAGGTGGACAAGCATGAGAGTTCTGCTGACTGCAGCCGAGACGGCCCTTTTTTTATGTCCAAACAGTACACTCAGGGATCAGAATTAGTACCTAAATAGCAGCAATTTTAAAGGTAGCTGGTGGATTTGAAACAGAAAGTTCTGACTTACTATTGAATGGCTGGTGACTTTCACCAATTTATCTGTCAGGGGGCTGGTAGATATTCACAAAGTTAATTTGACCCCTGAGTACCCTCATTCAATTTACTCCCCATTTTATCTTGTTAAAATGGCATCAACCTTACAGTGTTACATATGGCTCGTGAACCTTGGAAAGAAAAAATATCAGTGTACTGAGTAGGCCCCTCTCTCCCCCAGAAGGCGCATGGAACATATCAAACACCAATTCATTGCATGGAACTCATGCACACCTGCACTCAATTGCTGTCATGTTGCCAAACTGCCCCACAGGCCACCTTCTATGAGTGAATCAATGTGTTGCGCACACGGGTGGACGTGCTGGGCATGTGCTATTGGTTTCGCACATGAAAACAATATGCTAATGTGTTCATACTGCACTGACACCTTCGATTTGACTTTCACTAAATCATCCTGGGCAACAGCGCTTCATCCATCTCCAAGAAACAGCGGCTGGCATCTGCTTGGATTAGCGAGAGCAGCAGGGGTCTGAGATGTTGAGGGGAGGAGATGTGAGATGGTCCTGCTGTCTGCATGGGTACGACGCCGTTTGAAGCCCTGTGTGTGTGACAGATAGGTGGACAAGTGTGTGAGGGGTTGTGAGTGTGAGGGCCAGCTTATTGCAAGCAAGCATATGGAAGACATCATGACGTGTGTGTGTGTGCTGTGTGTGCTGTGTGTGCTTTGTACTGTGCCGACCCTCGGGTGGGCACTCGCACACATTTGTGTTGTACACACTCACACAGACAGATTCACACATATTTACATACACACACACACACACCCCTGCGGAGAGGGGACGACGTGAAGCCAGCATTTCACCATGCATCAACTCCACAGCTCTGACATGCTCATCACTCATCCCGGAAAGCAGGGAAAAGATTAACCTGAGGGGAAACTCTCCAAGCCAGGGACCTGCAGCCCTTTTTATGACCAGAGTTACAGAAAATAGCCCTCACCTTACGTTAAACTTGCCTTTAATCCAAACCATCTCAGCCCGCCCAAACTGCTCTGCTCTTCACGTACCCAGTGGGCACAGTAGAAACAAACAACATCTTTGCCTTTTGTGTAACCCCCTCGCTCTCATTTCCCTGTGTATTGACCCTGCTGATTTGGGAGGAACTGCCTTTTGCTGCTCTGCTGTAATGGATCCTCTGGAAGAAAACTGTAGGGGGGGGGGGGGGGTTAAAATGACTCACTATTTGAAACAACAGAAGATGAAGAAAATAAACATTAAATCTTTGAGCTGTATGTAGGTTCAAATTGGGACTTGACGGGCCCCTTGGGAATGTAATCTCCTCTCTCCCAGCACTTTAAACAAACTCTTCATCATTTGGTAACGGTCCTTACATCAGCAGTATAATGGGTAGAATAACTCTTGAAGAAGCTCTCTGCTCTGAGATGAGCTTCTTGGATTCACCCCTGTGATTCAACTGCATTCATGATATCTTTTTTATTATCATTTCAGCTTCTATTAGCATAGAAACACCTTAGCATGACTATAGGAAGATATTAGTCTCTACTGTAGTCAGATGTTAATATGACTTTAATAAGGGTGACTGATTTGTGCAATATGATGTATACTGTATCTACATGGCTTTTAGCCACTCATAAAACTCTAAATGAATCTCTGGGTGCAAAAATCCATCAAAACATTGAGGTGGGATTCTTGTTGCACAGAAGGAGAAAAAGAACCTGACCTTCCATGTGCTTGTGTTTGCTCAAGGCATTACGTGAGCCCTTTCGCCTTGCCAGATCTCCACGCAGTGGGGCTAGCATGCTGAAGGCCTGAGGGTTCCATAAAGTCCATTAGTGTAGCACATAAATCACAGGCAGTTATTGTTCTAGCCACATGATGCACCAGAGAGCACCCCATGCCCCTGGGTCACGCACACACACACACACACACACGCACACACACACACACACACACACTTATGTGCACGGCTGTTGGAACTGCTAATCATCTGATAGTGCTGCACTTATTAACAGGTTGTGAATAGACCCTGTTGTGGGTGAAATAGTTTATGCTGTTGTGTGTGTGTACTAATGATTTAAGGGGGAATGTTCTGCAGTAAATGTATGGTGAGCAGTGAATCCTTGTCCAGAAATATTTCACAGGAGTAATTCCATTTTCAGATAGCCAGACTGAGTCACTAAGAGCACAAAAAACACCTTTTTTCTTTTTAATCTTAAGGCATTCTCAGTGAAAATCTATTTTGTTTTTCTGTCTTTCTCCAGGCAGTGCCTTAGATATTGCAGATTTGACCCTCGTCAACCCAGACCCTGTGGTCACCTCCTTGAACTCCTCCTTGCTGTGTGTAAGCAGTGACTGGACCTCTACCAACTCCCTCACTGTGAACCGCGACGCCCACCCAGCACATCCGCACCCACCCACGCTCACTAACGTGCCAGATGCGTGGTACCGCTCTGCCACCAAGATCGACTGGACCAACCGCAATGGCATTTTTGGCTCCTATTTCTGCCGATTCAAAAGTTCTGCAGAATCCGGGAGAATCTACACCTACAAAATGCTAAATGAAGGTAAATGCTAAATGACCTTTGAAATAGTACTTTGAATTTTCATTTGCAAAATTTTTTGCTGAGCCAGATGTTTGGTTCAGATCCATTGCACTTAGAGGGACAAGTGACAGGTCCAGAAAAATGGCCCGGATCCAAAAATTATTGCTTGTTATTTAATCCTCCACATTTATTGTGAAGAGAGAAAGATGCTTTAAAACCATCTGGAGCCAGTGAAGCAACTATACTTACTCAAGGAGTTGACACAGTCCTCCTTTCTTTGACATTGTGGTGACGAAAGCGTCAGAAATTATTTCTGACACAATGTCAGTTTTTGGCGGCGTAAGTTGTTATGCTTAGTCTGAGGGGGAGCCCTCTCCTGCCTCGCATCCCGTAATTAACACAAACAGATGCGGGGGAGGAGGGAGTAGGCTGGGACGTTGAACTTCAATAGGCTTTGACTTCCCGTCAAAAGAGTTTGTTTGCCTGGGCCTTCCTGGATGGGTAAAACTGCTACAAATTCTCCCTTTCAATTGTTATGCTTGTGTTCTCTTCTATTTGTTTTCCCTTAGTGAGTGAACGGCAATGTTGTGATTGCTCAGAAGTTGGTCTTGGTGTGTCAAGTGAATTGAAACTTATTTTTATTCTGGCCCACAGCTGCCTTTCTTCCAGAGTCGTTAACGGTCACAGCCAGCATTGGGGAGTATGTCAACATATCTTATGTGCGCAAGGAAGTGCTGCAAATGGATCCGCTCATCTTTAAGAATGGTAGGAATACTTGACTAAATAAACTTAAGTTAATTTAAGGAAAGGGCATCATCTTGGAACTTTATTAAGCACTGTCCGTCTAACAGGGTGTTCCCTAATGATACTTGATGGTCAATTTGAATGACTAATGTGAGTTGTCATTTTGTCTGTAATTAATTGCTCGAAGTCATCAAAGATATTAGTCAGACGTTTACTGAAACCTGCAATCAGCAGCTGTTGGAAACTGTCAAAATCCTTGTATTTTCTAGGAGAATTTCTTCATTCATTGCCAAAGCATGAGATCTTTGACACGCTTCAGTACCCTATCAAGTCGGTGACTGTGGGCGATGCAGGCCTCTACACTGCCAGATACATCGCTGATTCTGAAATCACTGCTGGGATCACCAGGTTGATAGTAAGAAGTTAGTGTGCACCTCTCTCTCTCTCTTATTAAACTATGATTGTTGTCTTCAGGCATTGGTAGAGGGATATGCAGTAGTGAGACAAAATCTCAAATAATGACAATAGATTTTATGTGATGAAAATGCTATACAATAGAGTATGAATAATTTGTTGTGTTATGGAAGGAAATTGCTATATACCAATTGATATTTCCTGTGTGTACCCCTGTGTGACAATCAATGCCTGCATGGTTGCTGATTAGGTTATATAGCCTTCAGAGGACAGCTGCTCATACACCACTGCCACTGCCACTGCTTTCTCCATCTTTGTCCAACTTTGTCCTCTGTTAGGTTTAGATCTATGGAGATCCAGACCATGGCCCTGGAAGCTGAATACCATTGTCATAGTCAGTTTCTCACAGATCCCCTCATGTGGCATGGAGTTGGAGCTTGCTGTAAAATGGTCAATCTATGGAAGTTAAGACACAAGTAGAACTTTACCTCTAGTATTTCCCTCATAGGAATGTACAGTTTAGTTTGTGCACAGGGAAAACTAATGCAACTAATCACACCATAGAATTCTGTTAACTGAATGGGGCTTAGTGAAATGAAACTGAAATTAAGTTACTGTGCCCCATTCACTTAGAGTAAGTGAAAACAATGAGGAATAAGAAAGACTGTAAAATTTGACCATACTGCCTTGTATTCTGATTCATTGCAGTCACATAGCCTACTGCACATTGGAGACTTAAGTAAATGTGTACTGGCTGGAGATCACTGACAGAGATTATGCCTGAGGGTGTTTCGTTTTCAACTTCACTTATCATGAAGTAATCACATAGCATGAGTGTTCACAATGTCCAGGCTCACAATGGCCTTAAGTGAACTTAGATTAATGCTGTGTGGCTCACTGATAAATGCAAAACCAAGTTTCCAAATTCCAGTTTGCAGTTTCCAAATTCTGTGGAGTCATGATGTTATCTCATGGCATTTTAGCTTATGACCTGCTGTTATGGCCCCAGGAGAGAAGATGTTTAGATGTGGTTTTATGGTAATGGGTAGTTACAGCGTCCAAAATATCTATTTACACTATCTTGGGTGGAGATAGTCTGTTTCTATTCACTCGCATCTCAATAACGGTTCAACCCCTGGGTCCTGACCTCAGTCAGGCTATACTGATGCCAGCTATCTCAGATGTCTGACCACTGGGATCGCTCACATGTTTGTCTTCTAACGCTTTGATGCTCTGATGGAATCCCAGAATGCAGAGTACAGCTGTGGGGTGCGGACTGTTCCAGAAGCTGCCCGAGATGTGTTAACGGAGGCGTGTGCCACGATGAGACCGGCGAGTGTATTTGTCCTCCAGGGTTCAAGGGCTCCAACTGTGAAATAGGTACTAAATCACTGAAATCAGTACTAAATCACTGAGCTAAAGTTCCCTGTCAAGAAACACCATTTTGAATTGCTTTGAAAAATTATTTTTTTTTATTTTGCTGTAGCCAACAGATTTATTATTGTGGTGAAAAAACTACAACTAAACATACAGTGTTAATAAAGATGTGCAGTTAACAGTGATTACACTTTTAGCCCATTGTGGCCCAATGTCAGTCACAGGGACATCCATGAGGTCAAACAGAAATCAGACCATAGACTTCTCTACTGTGCAGTTTGTGGTACTGAGCCCAATATCAGTTGGACATCCATGAGGTCAAACAGAAATCACACCATAGAATTCTCTACTGTGCAGTTTGTGGTGAGGGCCGTTTTGGGCGGACCTGTAAGGAGAGGTGCATGAATGGCAACTGCCAGTCCATGGTGTTCTGCCTGCAGGACCCTTATGGCTGCTCCTGCTCTACCGGATGGAGAGGCCTCAACTGCAGTGAACGTAAGGGACTCTTATAGTGTATCAGCACTATACATTATTCTATACTGTGTAAAATATGTATATATACATATGCAGAATGTGAGTATTTATTTATGTTTATGTGAGTATTGTAATTAACATGAAAGTAAGATGTGACGTGTGTGTGTGTGTGTCTCTGTGTGTGTATGTGTTTGTGTGTGTGTCTGTGTGTTTGCATACTCAGTGTGCTATTCGCTATATATTTATATTTGTATCCTGGGATGCCCCCTAAGTTGTTATTACAGTTTAGTCACACATAGCCTGGTTTTACTGGTTTGATGTGAATAACTGACTGGCATTCATTGGTGTGCGCAGCATGTCCACCAGGTTACTATGGAGCCGGCTGTAAACTCAGGTGCAAATGTGGAGAGAAAGACAAATGTGACCGTTACTGGGGCTGTATGTGTCCAGGGAGACATGGCTCCCGCTGCGAGGTTGAAGGTATGAGAACAGGACCTCTCGGCTCTTTCATGACTACATGTCTTTTACCTCACTCATCACACTTCAGGAGATTTGTCCATCTGCCAGGTCTTGTAACTCGGCCCATTGTTTTGTTTTGTTTTTTTCTTTTTTTTTCTTCAGACAAGCTTCCTGTTGTGGTCAGCAACTTTAGGGACATGGAGGAGCTGAATGCTGGAGTCATCTACACGATCAACTGCTCTGCCCGGGGCCAACCACCGCCGCTCCATGGGGAGATCATCCTACTCAAACCCGACAGGACACCTGTATATGTGCGTATAAAACACAGGATGCTCCAGTCAGCTTAAATCCCAAGATATATATTTATGAGAGTTTAAAACAGCAGGGCTCACAGCGGCTGATGTCACTTTAGATTTGTGTCGCCACACAAAAGAAGTCTTAAGTTAGCATTCCTTAAGTTAGCACTCTCTATTCTCTTTTGTTACAGTGTGAGCTCTCCTTATCATGACCCTTTTGGTGTTCAGTATTGTTTGACACTATTTGTGTCAGGCAAAATGAAATTAGCCAGGCTCGCGCTGCCTAGCACCTCCGTTCAATATTGCATTTCACTACAGTACTAGTCAGGGAACTCTCCAAAGGCTTCAGTTTACTTTGAATATATATATTTTTATCTCCAATTAGTGAACACGAATTGAAGGAAGAACCAATAGGTCTAAAGTTTAAACAAAGTTCCCACCCATCGCAAAAGTCAATATATTCCTCTTGAGAGTTCCCAGACTCAAAGCAGAAAGCAAAGCAGAAAGCAAAAGAGTCAGGTCTGCCAGGCTAACAGATAATAGCCTCAGTCAGTCATTCTAGGCTCTAAATGTTTTGTTGTGTTTTCATTATTTTCAGGCATTGGACACTGAGACGGTGAATGATGTGACTACCTCTATGTTCAAGGTGGAGAAGATCTCAGTGTCAGACACAGGCCGCTGGCGGTGTCATGTGAACACCACAGCTGGGCAGGTGGGGAAGGATTTCCTGGTGAATGTCAAAGGTAAGATTAGGACCTTCTTAAAATAAGATTAGAATCTACTTTAAATCTGAGTTGTTTTCCTCAGTTACACTGGCATTATCTGGATTGTCTGACTGACCCTCTGCGACGTCTAAAGTAACTACATTTTTAACTGGCTGTGTAACAACACACATAAACACATACACTTAAGTTGTAAAGATATGATAACATATAATGCCTGATAAGTAGTCATGGGAACATATAAACAGTTACTATGAATACTAATGTCATTACCCATTAGTTATAAAGCCCTATGTCACCCACCAGCCACCTCGCTCCTCCAAGGAATGTTATCTAGCATGGCCAACACCTTGCACAGGCCAATCCAGTTCAATCCAATGAAGGCATTTATAATGCTTTATGAATACTGGGTGTTACTGATATGTCTACACAGTGAGAGGATGATGAGTATAAGGTCAGTCTGGTTATGTGAATGAATGTCAGAGGTTTTCAGCTCATCTGTATCCTGTCGTTTGACAATGTAAATAAAGCTGTTTCTGTTTTCTCTTCCTAGCTAATTCTCCAACAGCACAGAATCATTTAGGCTGACTTCCATAATGTGTCTCATGTTTCCTTCCGTAGCCTTGAGGATTTCAATGAGGAGAGAATGTTTTAGTTCTTGTGTGAGATCCATTGCACATATTATCTCTCAGGGCATTTAGCCACTGATTATCACAATGGCAAAGGCATGTATGGGGAACCTTTTTCCACTTTCCTGTTCTTACAGTTCCCCCACAGCCCAGGAACCCCCCCTTTCTGAATGGCAGTGGGCCCTACCATCTCATCATCCAGGTGAACAAGGAGCCTTTTACAGGTGACGGGCCTGTGACCTCTGTGAAGGTCGTCTACAAGCGGGTCAACACATCATCCTGGCAAACAGTGGATGGTGGGTGACAACATCTAGTGTGTGTGTGTGTGTGTGTGTGTGTGTGTAGGTGGGCATGCATGTGTTTGCATGTGTTCGCAATAGCGAACTGTGTTTACATCCTGCAGCTACACGTCAAAGTTCAAAGGTCAACTCACTGTTTCTGGCCTGCACTCAATTTATGATGTGTTTTCCATTGCACATTGAATTAAAAACCTGTGGACAGAAATAGTTATCTGATGAGCTCAACGTTTTTCAGAGAGGGGGGATTTTTTTTTTGTTGTTTTTTGATACTCAGTTCTGAAAGTTATTATAGGCACAGAACAATTGCAGTGAGGTCATCCTCCGGAAAGGGCCTTGTGTTTTTTAGGAAAAGAATAATTGCTTCCAGAGAGCTTTTGTTTCTTCTGAAGATCGCTTGCTTTGCATATCTCAACGTCTCTTCGTCGCACCCAAGGTTATTCTCGAGACCTTGGAGCCATATCCATTTTGGTTGCTTCTGGACATATGCCAAGACTTCTGTCCCTTGTTAAAAAAAATGTCAGGTGTCACACGTTTTGCTCATCCAGCAGTAAAATTAGAATGATAAAGGGAAGTTACAATGCAGTTTTCTTAAATTTGTCAACAAAATGCAACTAAGTCAGTCAGTTCAATACTAGAAAAATGCAGCACTGGAGCTCAACACTAGTCTCCTACTAGTCTGAGATAGTTGTGCAATAGTCAGAATACTGATTAAGCTGAGAGCTTGCTGGAATCTTTGTTGTATGTGTCTGATGTTTGTTTGTGTCTGTTCTTGTGTATACGGGTGTGAATGTTTTGCTGTAGCACTGAACTTCTATGTCATCTCTTTGTGTGTTTGTCCATGTCAGTGATGGGTTCCCAGGTGAAGTTGGAGAACCTGACTCCCATGACTGAGTACACCACGTTTGTGCTGCTCGCTCGAAGTGGAGCTGGAGGCACTGGCTACCCTGGGCCTGAGGCTAGCTTCTTCACACAGATACTAGGTAAGACACGCACTGTGGTCTTCAAATCACAAACACACACACATATTTACACACACCTTGAAAATAGCACCAGTTGATCCTGGTGAAAAATAGTTTTTCGTTTCACTGTGCACAGTGTGTATGTTTGAAATGAGTGTTGGAATGGAATTCAAACTTTCCTCGTTTGTGTTCAGTGCTGCTCAGTTAGACATAGGAGATGATTTAGAATACTCTTGTATTTTTCTTAGTGTTATGAGAATAGCCATGCTTCTTCTATTATTTCACACCCTGTCAAATGGGTAGAGTGAGTCTGTATCCAGAATTGTTTAATTTTATTAAGATCTCTTTAATAGGTAAAATAAGTGACACCTTTGTACTATTTGCGAGGCAGGAATAGTATATTTCTGTTAATAATACTCATTGTGGAGAAAATTGGAAATAGTGATGAAGAGGTTTTGCAACCCATTGTATAATCTCTATCTTTATCACACACACACACGCACACACACTCACACACACACACATACACACACACTCACACACACACAGAGAGGCTCACAGTCACACAATACTCTATTTTCCAGCATCCAGCACATGACTCCTTCCCTCTGTTCCAGAATGTTCCTACCCCACCGGCATTAAGCTAGTCCCGCTGAGCCAGACGTCTTTGGATCTGTCCTGGGATGCGCTGGACCGGCCCGCCAAGGAGGACTGGATCTACCAGCTGGAGTGCCTTCAGAACTCCGATCCCAGCAACCTCCAGACTCACCACCTCCCTGTCAACTCCACGGGCCTGCAGCTGCAGGGCCTCAAAGCCAAGCACAAGTACGAGTGTCGCCTGTGGCTGGTCTCCAGTGCCAACAGCACCGACGTCCAGTGTCGCCCAGGGCACTCTCGAGCAGCCGTGTCAGCCTGGACCCTCAGCAATGGTACAGTATGCTCTGAGCCATGAGGAAAGCAAAGGCTCATGGGAAATGTAGTCTTTCATTTCTTTCCCTGTCTCTGTGTTGTGTTTGGAAAGTACTGAGGTAGTGTTACTTTACTGTTTATATCTTTCAGCAAGGATAATTTTATTTTGAAGTAGCCTTGTCAGTATCCATTTGTCAATGTTAAAGAAACAGTAGAAACTACTACTACCAGCACCGTTATCCAATTGCACTTGTTATTTTTAACCCAGAACTGCCCCCTGCGCCCTTCAACATCCTCGCCTGCAATGTCACTGACACCTCGGCCACCATCACCTGGTCACTGGCCGAGGGCAACTCCATCTCCAAGGTGACCATCCTGTACCAGCGTGAGCAGGACAACCTGCGGCAGCTGGTGGAGATTGCCGTGCCGCGGGACCAGCTGGCTATGCTGTTCCAGCTACGAGGCCTGCTGCAGGACACCTTCTACCGGGTGGACATGTGGACCACCAACAACATAGGCGAGAGCCAGGATAGGCCCCAGATCGAGATCAAGACCCTCACCCACCAGGAGAGCGCCAGTAAGCCCACTGACCTTATAACACACCTCTGCTTTCTAACATATAGACCGCTTCAGCGATTAAAGCAAATTTAACTACAAAACGATTTCTGCTACATTAAGATAACATAATGGAATGTTAGAACAGAAACCTTGTGGGAACAATTATGCAAATAACTGAACTCTTTTGAAATGGTAGTAGCACACATATTGCACACATACTCTCTCTCTCACACACACACACTAGGGCAGTGCATATACAATGTATATAGATATATACAGTGAGAACAAAATATATACAGTGTACTCTTTACATATCGGATAAACAGACATATACATAGAACTCTGTATCTCTCTCTCTCTCTGACTCTTTCTCTCTCACACACACACAAATACACACACATACATATGCATGTATGTATGTTCATGTATGAGTATAAAAATCAAGTGATCTGTAGTGGATTAGATGAAAGAAAGTTAACCGGCAAAATAAGTGATAGTTACTTTTCCAGTTTTTTCAATGTTCATTGGTTTAACATTTGTTTTGCCACAGGATTCCAGGGGCTGAGCAGCGAGGGCAACATGTTGTTCTTTGCCATCCTGGGCTCTGCAGGCATGACCTGCATCACCATCCTCATTGCCTTCTGTATCGTACTGCAGTTAAAGCGAGCCACCTTCCAGAGGAGGATGGTCCAGGCCTTCCAGAACATCGTAGTGAGGAACACACAAATACACACACACACACACACACACATACACACACATACACACACACACAGACACACAGACACACAGGTACACTTAAATTCTAATTCTGGGCTGAAGGCTGTCACAGCTCTAGTCTCACTGCAAAGAACACAATGTCATGGAAAATGTTGTACACTGATGATTGAACATGCAAGTTTGCTTGAACACTAAGCTATTACATATGCTGTTACACACAAGGCACCATCCGTCATCCATATTTCAGTTCTGCTCATATTCAACCCCCCCCTTCCCCTCTCTCTCTCCCTCTGCCTCTCCCTCTCTCTCTCCCTCTCCCTCTCCCTCTCTCCCTCCCTTCCTTCTCTCTGTAGAGAGAGGAACCAGTTGTACAGTTCAGCTCCGGCTCCCTGAACATGCCCAAAAAGCCCATGAACACCCCCCATCACGTGGCCTACCCAGCCCTGGAGTGGAACGACATCAAGTTCCAAGACATCATTGGAGAGGGGAACTTTGGACAGGTCCTGAAGGCCAGCATCAAAAAGGACGGACTGAGGATGGATGCAGCCATCAAAAGAATGAAAGGTAGAACTACAGAATGCTTAGACAATGCGAAAAGCCATTAGGTGTTGTACTGCATATGTTTGAGGTGATGATAAGTTGTTTTTTTTTTAGTAGGAGAGTGGAAAACCTCAAGTACAGTATAATCAATCAATGAGTATCATGTGATTTGCATTAGATTCAGTTTTATTGAGGTTTCTTTAATACAAATAGCTTGTCTGTTGTGTACGTAGGTAAACAGCCATGGTGGCCTCCCTGTACTGCAGTCATGTCATGAATCTGTTGCCAAAACCAGTATTGATGAATGGAATGGTGTGCACTGTATGTGTGTTTGTGCGTGTGTGTGTATGTGTGTTTGTGTGTGTGTGTATGAATGTGTGTGCCACGCTTTCAGAGTACGCCTCCAAGGATGACCACAGGGACTTTGCCGGGGAGCTGGAAGTGCTCTGCAAGCTTGGCCACCATCCCAACATCATCAATCTGCTGGGGGCCTGTGAGCACAGAGGTGAATCTGAGCACTCTCCTCTCCTCTCCTCTCTTCCCTGTCACCTCTCCTCTCCTCTCCTCTCCTCTCTTCCCTGACTCCCCTCCTCTTCTTTCTCCTCCTCTCTTTTCCTCTCTTGTCCTTTTCTCAACTTCCCCCCTTCTCCTCTCCTCTGCTTTCTCCTCCTGTACTTTTCTCTGCTCCCCCTCTCCTCTCCTTGTCTCTCCTCCTCTCTTCTCTCCTCCCTTCATCTCCTCTTATACACTCCGAGACCCCACCTGGGCCTTTTAACACACCACTTAAGCACAGACATGAAATGCACATTACGTGGTGCATGGCGTTTATCATGTATGAGATATATGAAGGAAGTGAACTTTTAAGCAAATGATCCCCAGGCGTCCTGACTGGTCTGGTGAACTTTTCCAAAACGGTTTCTCGTAAATCTCTGACACCCAGGTGCAAAGTGGTGGGCCTAAGCTAAGTGAATAGTGACATGGTTATGGATATGAAGGGTTTTTTAGCTGATGGTCAGATGATGTCTTCCCTGCAGGCTATCTGTATTTGGCCATTGAGTACGCTCCACATGGCAATCTGCTGGACTTCCTGCGGAAGAGTAGGGTTCTAGAGACGGACCCGGCTTTTGCCATTGCTCACAGCACTGCCTCCACCCTCTCTTCCCAGCAGCTTCTGCATTTTGCAGCAGATGTGGCGCGAGGCATGGACTACCTGAGTCAGAAACAGGTGAGACTCCAATCTCATTCTTTAAACCATAAACAACATGCACCAGGAAATGCTTTGATTTACTGTATGGCAGTAGTATTTTCATGTTTATGGTATGGTGAGAGAAAGCAAGACTATGACACTGACACTGACCATGAGACATGATTCTAATGCCATGAATGCCATCAGTTTATCCACAGAGATCTGGCCGCCAGAAACATCCTCGTTGGGGAGAATTTTGTGGCGAAGATCGCTGACTTTGGCCTCTCCAGAGGCCAAGAAGTGTATGTGAAGAAGACAATGGTATGGATGTCAGCAGAAAAGTACAGTATGTCTGGCCAAATTTCTCCCATTTCTCCCGAGCTCAGCACACTGATTGTTACATTATCGTCTGCTCCATACAGGGCCGATTACCAGTGCGATGGATGGCGATTGAATCTCTGAACTACAGTGTCTACACCACTAACAGTGACGTGTGAGTGTTTGGGAGTGGGAGTCCCTAATACCATTACTTCACTACAGCTTACACAGCTTACTACAGCCTATTATAACAGTTAGTTAATGGCAGCCTATTACAACAGTTAGTTAATGGCACATCACACAAAATACATGCACAGTGGATTTATATGTTTGCTTGTGGTAAGAGGACCAACATTCCTTTTTTTAATGTGTTTCTTCAACAGGTGGTCTTATGGAGTTCTTCTATGGGAGATTGTCAGCCTGGGTTTGTATTTATGATTTGCTCTCATTCTTTTTTGCTTTAATTCCTGATTTATTGGAAGAGTAGAATCCAAAATGCACATTGCTGAGTGACTAATGATGTGGCTGTGTTTTAACTGGCTTGGTCAGCCTCCCACAATGGGATTGTTTTAAGGTTGATGTGAAGTCATTACTCGCAAGCCCTCACATGCACTATAAACACAACATTACTTTCAGAGTTTTTAATGTCTGAAAATCTACTAAATCAAGTGGTATTCTCTCTCTCTCTTTCTGTGTGTGTGTGTGTATGTATGTGTGTGTCTGTGTGTGTGTGCGTGTGTGTGTATGCACGCACATGTGTGTGTTACAGGCGGGACACCATACTGTGGGATGACTTGTGCTGAGCTGTATGAGAAGCTGCCACAAGGCTACCGTCTGGAGAAACCTCTCAACTGTGACGATGAGGTGTAAGTCTAAACTGTTAGAGAGTTTTCAGTAACACTTTTTATGATCCCAGTATTCATAAAGCATTATAAACACATTTATAAATGATTAAAATGCATTCATAAGGCTTTATAACTAATGTCTTATACATTATCATGACTGTACTCATAAGGCATTATAATGTTATCATATGAGCCTTTATTACACTTACAATTTACACTTATACATTTAGCAGATGCTTTTATCCAAAGCGACTTACATTTGTTAACTATCAATTACATCGGGGCCAGTCTCCCCTAGAGCAACTTAGGGTTAAGTCCCTTACTCAAGGGCACAATAGCCGGGATATTACATGAAGTGTTACCGAATTTTCTTCCATAGCCAGTGAATCAGTGTGTTTCATCCCACAACTCCAGCCCCAATCAGCTCCTAATCTTCCCTGTGTTGACCCAGGTATGACCTGATGCGCCAATGCTGGAGAGAGAAACCATACGAGAGACCATCATTTACTCAGATCCTGGTCTCGCTCAATCGGATGCTGGAAGAAAGAAAGGTAACGCACTCACCAACCCCAACTGTCCCTATCACTCACCTGACCGTGGGTATGACTTCTTCCACTGCTGCAGCAAGGTTGTTTGTTGTCTGTGTTTGTTTGACCTGACTCAAAGCTTTAGGTACTTTTAAGAAATGGCAGAATGGCATGTTTTTATTATAAAATTTAAAAGCCTGGTGATAATTACTTTGCAAAAAAAGTTGAATTTGGGGATTTGAATGACTTCCTTCACAGCAAGCTTTTTGTTGTTCTTTGCCCTCTCCTAATGCAGACATATGTGAACACCACCCTGTATGAGAAGTTCACCTATGCAGGCATTGACTGCTCTGCCGAAGAAGCTGGATGATTGTAAGCACTATAACACAGGAAGGACTATCTTTACACAGTTACATTGGACATGTATCTTGTACCAGTTACTTCACTTAGGCTGGATATGTATCAGTGAAAACAAGGTTTCATCAATCCTTTTAAAAGGGATGGATGGACTACAATTTTGCACACATTGTGTACTCATTTTTGAAATATTATGAAGTTTTAAAGGGATGTATCCAACAACTCTTTTTATATATATATATATAGATATATGAATGTCAGCCGTTGTAAATTGCTTTGATTGATGTCAGAGTTGATGTGAGAGTGTGAGTAACACAGCTGGAATTTGTTTTTCTGTCTGACCAGACCCGAGGTCAACTGTAAATAGCCACTTTTGTCTTTGTTTGAAATGCTTACCCGAAGTTTCTACGAAGTTCCCTGAGACGCCAATAAAATCTGTTGTTTTTCAAATGATGTTTGCATTTCTTAGTCAACCAGATTGAACAGTGTTATAACAGTTAACTCATTTGTAAGTTTAATGTAAGCGAATGTCAGCAGATGAATCTTCTTGAACAAAGCAATTGTCAGACTATACAAACCTTATATAATATGTTCCTATAGACCATCAACATTAATAAGCTTTCAACACCTAAGTCTTAAACAAAACATCTCTCAGTGCAATATATAATGAAGCCTCCACTTCCTCCCTGTAGTAGTATCTCATCCATTTTGTCCGATCCCTGCATCCCAAATCACTAATGCAATTTACACAACATCAGATCTCAGCCAGGCAGAGTCATTACTGGTGGCCCTTGGGAGGGCCTGTTTTCAGGGTTCCTGTTGCTCAGAGAGAATACTGGAGGAACAAAGAGACAGAGCGGGAAGGGCTTTAGGTGCATATCCATTCCTATCCTCAGGGCCTTAATGTGAGATGGACATCCTGCATCAAACCGTGGTGTGTTTGTGTGTAGGTTTCTGTGTGTGTGTGTGTGTGTGTGTGCAGAGGTGAGGGTTGTCTCTGATGAGAATCAGGGACTAAGATGTAGAGAGATGAAAGAATGTCAGCTCCTCTGCTAATGAGACCAGGAATGAACAGAGTATGACAAGGACCAGACCCTACCACCCCCCTTAAGAAAATACCCCATGTGGGAGAATCCATGCTTGAAACATACTGTACATGCAGTTACTCACTGACAGTACTGACATGACTCAAAGCCTCAAGACTCTGGCTCCTGCACAGTGAAGCCCCAACAGCTTTGTCCCTCCTGAGTTTCTTTTATGTATTCATTTCCACTGCCTTGGAGAACTTTGTATAGAGTTCTCTCACCTGGTGCTGGAGGTCTTGACTGGTACCTGATGAAATGGCTGACCTAGAAAACAGCAAGTGTGTCTACCCCTCAGGAAGAGAGAGAAAGAGAGCTCACAATCTTCTCTCGTTGTGATTCTCTCTTCCTTTTCCAAGTCATTTTTCAAAGGTGTGGAGTTTCTTCTGCTGCTAAGAAGCTAAGAGAATTCATAGTGGTAGGATTTACCAGTGTCTGTGTCTATACAGTGAAGACTTTAATGAGTACCATGTGCTTCAGAGTGAACTTACAAACAACCGTACAGTGCAGATCTCGCAGTATGGGAGTTCATTTGATACATTTCTCATGACACGTCCATGCTGCGCTCATAAAACAGAAACAGCATTCAGAAACAGACAGGAAGCGTTGTCTGTGTTTAATTCTATTTAGCTTCCAGGGTAACACATTCTATTCCATTTTCACACGTTTGCAAATATAGAAGAGTCACAAACATAGAACTGTCACAAGATGAATGTGCTCTTACATGAAGTATTCTATATAGAGAGCTGTTGAATAGCTGAAATGTTTTCTGGACCTTACCTTGCAGAGAACTTGTAACACAGCAAATTCTCAAACCATTCTCTATTGTTCAGTACAGATGGACTTATTCAATGGAAGCAATGGCTTAGTCGAAAGCGTTTCAGAATAATTCTATGCTCTACTTCACTGGATTAAGCCTTGTTAAAGCCTCCCAGTGAAGAACAGCTCTCAGTTGGATAGAATAGACTGATGACAAATAGGATTTTGACTTTTTAGAATAACACCTCACTGGCACAAGTGTGATCCACAGTGTGATGAAAGTTAGAACTTTGACTAAACACTAACACTGATCAACAAAATTCCCGACAGGCAGGCAATTGTGGGTAAGATGTTCTGGCCGATTGTAAATTTTGAAATACTGGCCAATTCTGCTGAAATGAGACAAGCAAAGTGGATGGCTGGGTCTGATCTAATTTCTTCAACAATCTGTCATCATTAAGTTCTTTTAAACACTGACAACAAATCTTAATTCATTAGCAGTCTGTAGCTTCGGAATGGATGGATATGGAGAACAACCACTCCCTTAGTGTTACCTCACCTCCTTGTGGCGATATCCAAGACCTGACCTAATGTACTGTAGATGTAATGTAATGCCGATGTCCAAGTCCTCCAACTGTTTTTTCACTGAGTGACTCAGGGCAAAATGATCAGTGACTGATCAGCTACTGTACGGTACATCCATCCCCTCTAGACCTGCGTCCCGAAGCGAAGAAGCTAAGACCCTCTCACTAGAGGCACCTGTCCACAGGGTTCAGCCTCTTCTAGTTCCTGCCGTGCCATGATGATGCACACCTCGTAGATGCGGAAGGTGGCCAGCGCTGTGGCAACGATACAGGCACAGCCAAGGATGTACCACCAGTTGAAGAAGCCAAAGGAGACGCCCTTGACGAGGCAGTAGAGGCCAAAGCACACCAACGCCATGACCGACAGAAGCTGCACACACACCGGTGGCCCGGATGGCCCTGGTGGCCCCTTCTCTCCCATTGTGTAGGAGATCAGTACATGGACTGGTCACTCAGTCCCCTGTGGGCTGCTTTTAAACATCTCGGGCTGAGATGTTAGTGGAGAGATGAAAGATGATCAGCTCCTCTCTACAGTGCTACTGAGACACAAGATGAAACCAGAATGTCAGAACAGAGGACAAAACATGCCCCCCCCCATTCACTTCTTAGTATGATCTCACGTTCAAGGATAGTTGCCGAGTTGCATGTTGTAACTTTTTAAATACAGAGAGCCACTGATCCTCTGCGTCTTCTGAAGATTGAAAGAATGGCCTGCAACTCCGTTGGAGGTCACAGGCTCTCTTCCTGCTGTGTGAGGGTGAGGATATCTGGCTGATATTTTGGAGGACAGGTAGAGATGGGCACTCCTTATATACGTCTCAAAGGGGCTGAAATCTGAGATTACATGTGAGTTACTACTTACTCTGCATGTCACACAGTGTTGTGTGAGGGTACATTCTGAATCTAATCTCTTGCTCACAAGAGAATTAAATGCACCCTTGCAGGATTACAGGCAGGCTGATCTTTTTGGACATTTGGGTATCATGTTCTCTCTACCCAAGTCTTAATCATGAAGAGTGGATCTTTCTAAGAAGCTTACAGATGGTAAGGCAAATAGAAGTGGAAAACAGACAGAAAGACAGCGTGCGTCTGTGTTTGTGTGTGTGTGTGTGTGAGAGAGAGAGAGCTTGCTGGCCTGAACAATCACGCCACCTAGTGTGTTGTTCTGCTATGCACATTAATTTTTTGCTATACTTTTTTTGTTTGGAAGGTTTTCCTCACAAACCAACAGCCAACGTGTTGAATCAAAATACACTCTTTATTGTTTCAATTGTATGCTTTACATAGAATCATCAACATCTTTAGTTTACAAGAACAGACTGACTTATGAAGAAACAGAGAGTTGTTTGAGCGGTAGTATTAGGAAACAACAAACCAATGGAGAATGAGAGCAAAACATCAGAGTTGTTAATGATAGCCCATTTGAGGACTGCTACACACTTGGGTTAGCTTGCAGAGACTTGAGACAGAAAAACTTGTGTATGTGTGAGTGTGTGCGTGTGTGTGTGTGTGTGTATGTGTGTGTGTGTATGTGTGTGTGTGTGTGTGTATGTGTGAGTGTGTGTGTGTGTTCATGTGTGGCCTGAAAACAACAAATCACATCCAGAAAGATTGTACTGAAACATCTTGCAGAACTGTGTCTTAGATAATCACATCTGACTTAATGTGACAAGCAGCAACACAACAAATGTACAGCGTGTTCCACCATGTAGACAAAGATCTGGACAGAGGTTGACAACACAAATATGTCTGCACATGTTATGCCTTATGCTACCAAGTATCACTTAGTGACCAAAAGAGACCCCTAGAAAGTTCTAGAAAAAATTCCCACTCTCTGAGTTCTCCAGTCGCGTACCATACCATACCACTGCATACTGCAAACACTGGTTATCCAAAGAACCGAACATTTGTGTCTAACATTCTCCGTTCTTGCAATCTAATGATTAGAGGATTACCAAAAATCTCACTGCAGGTCCAAACAAACTGACTACAGGTTAAACCTCTATCAGTGCACAGGCAGTGGCCAACCACTTAAAACAGGCTTGAGTTTAGGAAAATCGTATTGAGAATTTAATTTGGCAGTCTCCACTCCAAAAACCTAAAGGAAATTATAAACACAGAGGTAATAAAATATTTGTGAAAACTAGTAGGAAGATCAATCTGTTAAAAAAGAACTAAAATAAGTCCACACCATTGCAAGAAAACCAGGAATTAAGAGACAAAGTAAGACATAGACCAAAATAATAACAAAAAACACATGTCATTTAGTGAAGATGTAGTAGAATCAGCAGCAATCCAGGGTCAGATGAACCAGAACTGGACAGGCAGTCCTCTATCACTACTCTGATTCGCCAGAAATTTGCTGAACTCCAGTATAGTTGGAGCAAGGGCGCCATCTTGTGGACATTAGCCTTATAGCACTGTAGTGTGCCAATGACACCAGTAGGTGATGCTGTTAGTCTCCCTCTCAATTCTCAAAGTGCAGGAAAAGGTGGGTGGTTTAAAGGGCTTGTGTTTTCAACTCTGGCAGCAGGTTTTCTTTCTGGCCCTCGGAGCCCTGATGATGTCATCAAGGTTTAGAGTCAGGTCTGGTAATGCTACTGCTGCTGGTGCTCCCACTGGTCTCCAAGGCAACCTCCCATAAACAGGGTGGGGTTCCAAAACGTGGTCTCAAGGGTGGTCGGCACCACCAGTGTTCAATGACACATGCGTGAGGTCATCTCTTTCTGCAAATCAGAGACGGAGACAGAGACAGACAGAAGAGAGAAAAAGATGTTAGCAAGAATGCTCACCTACCAAACACAATGTGCACACAATACACAGAAATACCGTGAACACACTGCATTTCCATTGCCATTTCTAATCTACTCACACATAACGAATACTACATACTGCATCTTTCAAAGTCAAAGATTCTTGAGACTCTTGTCACAGGCACAGAGGGAATATGTCCATAATAATCTTATGCTCTAATGACCTATGCTGCTTCCACAGTGCACTAAGGAAGCAATGAAGTGTGAGGTGTGTCTCCCAAAGGGCCTCTCTCTCTCACACACACGCACACACACACATACAGGCACACAAACAGACATATACATACACACTCATGCCCACACCCACAAAGACACACCCACATCCAAACACACACACACACCACTGTGTCAAGTGCACTTAGGTGAAGACTGTTTGGAGCATGTGGAGAACATACTATGGACAGTTATGAGTGTATATGTTTAGGGGTGGGGGGCAGAGTCAGAGAATTTCTATAAATGTGTGTGTAGATCTGTGATTGAGACTAAGTGAGAGTGTGTGTGTGTACATCTGAGGCGATGAGCAGATGTGCTTTGCCAGGGTTCGGCAAGCGGTCACTCAAAGCCTGCCAGTTCTCACATCTGGGTCAACCAGACATACGCGCACACACACACACACACACACACACACATACACCCATGCTCATGCACACACTCACACTCTCTCTCTTATACACACACACACTCTCTCTCTCACACACACACTCTCTCTGTCTCACACACACATGCACACACACACAACAACAACACACACTCACACACTCTCTCACACAAACAAAAACAGAGACAGAAAGAGAAAGAGAGTGAGGGTGTGTATGCGTGTGTGCGTGAGAGAGAGAGAGAGAAAGAGAGAGAGAGAGAGGGAGAGAAAGATCACACCCCAGCCATTTATTCCACATGTGTGTGTTTCTGAGGAATATGTAGGCCTACTAACTGGGTTTCTTTTCATTTTACATTCATTGTGCATTGCATTTCAATTAAATGTCAACAACAGTATGTTGAACCACAAGTCCATATGATAAACAGACATTGTTGGACTTGGGCTCTCTCAATGACTCTGAAGTCTTATTGTCCAGAGGTGACCTTTGGCTGCCCCATCTACTATGAGCTCCACTGTCAATCATGTGCCGTGACTGTCCATCTCGTATCTGACCTCCTTTTCCTGGAAAACACTTTCCACATTCATACGGTTTAATGAGAGAGCTGATCAATAATTGATCAGGTAGGTGTGATTGTCCTCAGGCAACACAGGTGTGCAGATGAGGGCAGTAATTAGTGCAAAGGGAAATGTTTTAGCTTCAGTGGAAAGAGACAAACTCTTTGTAGGAATCTGAATGTGAAACTAGAGTGCACTATGCCTCTAAGGGACTTCTCCATTGCTGAGAGGTATCTCAGGGACTTTCCTGTACCCTTTACAACTTCTTAGCTTTTTAGCACTGGAGTGCAATATGTGGTTAGCACCAAACTGACTGGGTGTTTTATTACAGGATCTTGTTAGTATATTGCAGCATGTGTTATGGAGCATTTTGTGCATCATTACAATATGACTGATTAGCTTATTCGACCCTAACCTGTGTGAGGCAACAAACCTGACAACAAAAAAAGAACAACAAAACAAGGACAGTGTCTTTCAAAGACCCCCCTCCCTCACCTTCCCTTACTCATACAACCCTACAAAGAGCCATTACAAAAGCAGAGCTCATATATCCCTATGGAAACGATCTAGCTCATTTCAGCTATAAATAGCACTGAATAAGAATAAGGTCAAAGCCTGACGATGTTTCCATTAGCGCAGACAGTCAGTGGGTCACGTTAGCAGCTCAGGTGTGGGCTGCTGCAGGGAGCTGGGTGGCAGCCAGCGTCGCAGCTCATCCTGGCAGCCACGGGCAATCGGGCACACTCAAGACGCCAGACCCAAGGCCACAGACAGACAGACAGCACAGACACACACACACACACACACAGAGTAATCTCTATCTGGAGGAAGTGTCATCTTAACTGAATGATGTGTGGGAATGCAAGGAGCAGGTGAGCCAAACCAGTGAAGTACAGAAAGACTAAAAGAGAGACTGAACAATATATTCTACATGTAAGAAATGAAGCACTACTCCCACACACACACACACACACATACACACCACTGTGTCAAGTGCACTTCTTGCTGAGGGCTCCAAATGCATCTTGAACCTACTTCCACTGATGACATCATAAATATGGTCTCCACTTTACAGTTATCACTTCCCGTTTCCTCTTCAGAGCTATTAACTAAGGTGCCTTCCAAATTGCTCATAAAAATCCCTCCCCCTCTCTCTTCCTCTCTCTCTCTATCTCTCTTTGTCTTACACTCTGTCTGTCTGTGAGCTAAGCACACTTATCCTCATTACAGAGGCCTGTGGCCTTCCTGCATTCTTCTCTGTACACCGATGAGGATGATAATGATGTCTGCCGTGCCGTACGCTTGTGATGCGCTCCACTCAGCTGCAAGATGGCCCAGTCGTTAGTGCTGCTACAGTTACAAATGGGGCTCATTTCTCCAGCAGCCATCTGTGGCCTCAGAGTACATCTTAACTGAATGACGGATCTTTGTTTCTAATTCATTGTTGAACATCAATTAAATACTTCAGCATCCCATGATTTACATTTCCACAAATGCCCCTTTTAGAGACATAAGTTATATTCAGCAAAAATATGCAAGTTATTTATTCTTAATTATATAAATATATATATGAATATATTATCGTATATACTCTTTCATTGCTATGTTTTTATTCAGGCTTTAAACATGCCTTATGAGGGATCAGTCTGTCTTGACTTGACCTGACTTTACGCACTGTGTCACTTTACAAAGTGTGCCATATATGTTCTGTCAGAGGTATATGGCATAGAGCTAGGCTATATCTTACAGTAAAATACATAAGCATCTTGACGAAAGACTGATGATGTTCCTCCCTTCTGCCTTTACATTTAAACAGTTGTTTGTTCTGAGCCTGAGCATGAGACGGGGGGAAAAAAGCAACCATTGTTCACACTGCGTTTTGTTCGGTCTCTTGGTCACAGTTGATCATCACAGAGTCGGCTCCGGTTCCAAAAACTCATTAAGTGTGTTTTTGTCCAGATCCGTCGCTGGAGAACAGAAGGTGGAGGATGAGTCACCCTTGACCAGTCCAATATCTTGGCATCTTTGTATCTTGAAGGGTTGGATGGACAGCACACAGTGTGAGAACACAGCATGAGAACACACAGCACGAGAGCCGTTACTTTGCATATTGTCACGTTGAACAGACAGGCTTATCCTGTATCACAATGGCAGATTACCGGCCAGCTCAGTTAAACTTGTGTGGGTGTGTGTGTGTATGTGTTCCTGCGTGTGTGTGTGCTTGTGTGTATGCGTATGTGTTAGTGCTTGTGTGTGTGTGTGTGTGTGTGTGTGAGACAGACCCACTCAATTAGGCTTGTGTTTATGTGAGTGAAAGTGTGTATGTATGTCTGTGTGTGTGTGTGTGTGTGTGTGTGTGTGTTTGTGTTTGTGTGTGAGTGTGTGTGTGTATGTATGTCTGTGTGAGTGTGTGGTGGAAGTGGAGGGCGAAGGTGGTAGTGACCACTCACGTGAGGCCAGAGGGGTAGGGGTTAAGCGGCAGGTGGAGCCAGATATTGCCACAGAACCTGAGCTTTTAATCTACTCTCATCCCTGGTTTTCAAAAGGGTTTATGGTCAGTATGAGATGAGGAGAGAGACAGAGAGAATCAGAGAAAGAGAGAGAAAGAGAGTGAGAGAGAAAAAAGGAAAGAGATGGAGAGAAAAGGCAGTAAGAGCTTAACTGTATGTATGTATACAGTAGACATCTCAGATGAACCTCAATTTTGTCTCATGACTTCACCAACACAAATGCAACACATGACACACACAGACATGAACACATGTGTGTGATGATGACTAGGCCAGTGACAGAGAGCAGTGAGTCAGCATCAGGCCTCAGAAATAGAGACACACACACACAGAGGGGCTGACAGATTGATAGACAGAAAGAAAGACAAACAGACAGAGGGGCTGAGAGTCAGACCGACTGATACACAGACACACAAACAGACTGATCCACAGGCTATACTCTGCCTGGGGAAGCTGTAAGAATGAGGTATACATGAAATATACATAAACACATGCACACACACACACACTCACACACATACATACATACACACAGACGCACACAAACACACACACACACACACATACAGACGCACTTAAACAGACACACACACAGGCCCTCACCAGCGGCTCAAGCTCCTTGCGGTCTATGAGGTTGAGTTCGGTGCAGAAGTAGTAGAAGTGCTTGTAGCACGTGTTGACATGGGCCTCAGCGCCCATCTGGATAATGCGGTCAAAGTGGTGGATGTAGACGTGCACAAAGACACGGAAGAGCCGGCATAGGATCTTCTTACAGATCTGGATGAAGTTCTTGGGAAAGGGGATTCCTGTAGGGAGAAAGGATGGGAGAAGTGTATGAGAGGGAGAAAGAGAGATGGAGAGATGCAAAGAGAGAGAGAAAGGAAGGAAAAATGAGGCCAGATTGAAGAATGACTAGAATAGACTGAAGAATCAGGATGAGAAACTAGGACATGGGTAGAGAACGAGTGATGGATGGAGTTGGCTGAAGGAGCTGTAGAGGGCTGATGAAGTTACATTTTCACTCCAAAGTGTCCCGCAGGAATGGATGCTGTGGGTGTGGACTATCAGCACACTGCATCTCTCTATCCACCCTCAGGCCCTCATGAGTCAGCCTGGGCTCTGTGCTAAGGCCCCTGACTCTCCAGGAGCAGATGAACAGCTGATAGAGAGAGAGAGAGAGAGAGAGAGAGAGAGAGAGAGGATGGAGGCGCTCAAGATCATATGATATGTGGTGGTCTGTTCTCTACGCTCATACCAAAGCTTCTTCAATTGAACTAAACTGATAGAGGAAACAGAGAGAAAGAGAGAGAGAGAGAAGAAAGGAAGCAAAAAGAGACAAAGGGGGAGAGACATAGCGCCCTGACATCCTGACACCCTGACTGAGTTGATAACAAGGTAATCCCAGACAGAAGAGATTACCGTGACCCCTTCCCCCTCCTCTCCTCCTCTCTTGACGCCGCCCACTGGGATTACCAAAACAGGTAGAGAACTGTACAGCTCAGTTTCACAACAAACAAACACAGTTCTCACAACTACTCCGTCAACAGACAAGCGTCTTATGACCAGACTCAGCAGCAGTAACAAACACAAGTAACACTGCCCAAGTATCACTGATCAGTGGACCACGTTTTCACAATATCATTCAAATAGGAAATTTATCTAGGAATTTCGTTCCCTTAGAAATATCAGCTGATATTCTGATCATGACATTGCTATTATGGTCTTATACTATGGTATGGTATGGTGTGGTATGCTTTGCTATGCTATGCTATGGTGTGGAATGGCTATGGTATGGCATGGTATGATGTGGATGGCTATGCTATGCTATGCTATGCTATACTATGCTATGCTATGATGTGGAATGGCTATGGTATATCATGGTATGATGTGGGATGGCTATGCTATGCTATGCTATACTATGGTACGCTATGGTATGGCATGGTATAATGTGGTAAGACATAGCAAAACTCCCCTGTCCTGCTTTGTGGTGGTGACCATAGATATTCTATGGTTACTATATATAAATCTATGGTGGTGACAGAGTTGACCTCATGTGGTGCAGGATGAGTAATCACTCCTGGGCTCTAATGCTCCCTGACATATTCATGCCAATCACAAGCAATGGGTGGGCTTACTAATGCCTGTGCTAGCTTCCTGACATTACTGACCCCAAATCAGCTGAAAGAAAGAAAACACACAGACACACACACATTCACAGTGGCCAGTGTGGAAGCATGTGTGCTGACCTACGTACTTACTGTTCCTGAGGCAGTAGTGATGCCAGCCAGCATGGGCTGGCATGAAGGACAGCACACACACACACACAAACACACATCTCGATCCACAGGAGAGCAGGAAAACAGGATGCCCTTGCTCTCTACCTACCCGCTGCCCACAGCACATGTACCGGCGGCACACAGGGTGAAGAAAAAGCGGAAATGTTTTTCTCCTTCACTGTTGAACAACCATGAGATTCAGTGCCAGGCAGCACACTGCTCTGCTCTGATGTGTTGATGTGCTCTCATTCAGTTTCACCTCCACTTAAGCAGGTCAATGCTCTATTTAGCTTGAAATCTCTTTCACAAAGGACAGCTAGCCAAGTCAGACGCTACAATATACTCTCCATACAACATTGTCAACTGTCAAGACGAGCAACAACAAAATAGAACATCAGCAAAATAAAAATGACACGTTTTTTTCAAATAAGAACAAAAGAATGGAAAATATCTGTCCGTCACTAAAACATATGTGACAACATTCCACCAGTGGCACTATCAGAAGCAATCCTGGTATCAATGACGATGTTTGCATGCCAGTCTTTGTACGTGGGAGAGGGAATGTGCGTATTTAGTCTGGAAAGAGGGTCGTGTGTGGATCCACTTGGCATTTGTTGTGACTATGCACAATTCCCATCTTCTGTTTGCTCAAGAACTCTATTGGAATTAATGAGTCGGGATTACATGGCTCACTAGAGAGGAAGAGAGACACTTGCTCTGTGTGTGTGTGTGTGTGTGTGTGTGTGCACTGTATGTGTGTGTGTCCATATGCAAACATTTCCATGTATATGTGTGTGTGTGGTCGGCGTGGGTGCAGTTGAGAATTAGGCAAGCATTGTTTCCCAACAAAAGCTTACTATAACGAGCTAAGCCCCATGTGAGACCAGGCTTTGTGTGTGTATGTGTGTGTGTGTGAGAGAGAGCAGCCTCAGTGTACAAAACTTCAAACAAGGGTCCTCAGTGTTGCCCCTGCATCAGGCCATACTGGCCGGGGATTTGTGGTGCGGCTGAAACAGAATGATCGTTCTCAAAGCTTACGTCAGCCAGCCTGCAAAACCATCTTATGCCACACTTCATACACTGACTACAGCCAACTGGCCAAGGAGAATGAATGTGTTTCAAATACATGTTATTACAGCAATTACTCTGTTTCTTGTTTGGATCATTTCTCTCTGTTTTGTACTGCACTCCAAAACCATCAGGGGGCAGGAGTGAGCTCTGGACAAAGGCTACTGACACACGGGTGTGTGTGTTTAGGTAGTGGGTTCTCTTCACCCCCCCCTCCCCCCCCCCCCACACACACACCCCACCCCCCAAAAGCTTCTCTCTCTCTACGTCCAGACTGGCATCACTGTAATCCACACAATTGGCTAATCCATTGCATAACCCCTGGTGAAATTTGCAATCTGTACATGCCCTCTCCCCTTTGAGAAGAAGAGCTCTTTTTGTCTGTGTTTGTCTGTGTTGTTTTTACAGTGAGCTTTCCTCTTGCTGGACTGGCTCTCTGAGCCAAGAGCCCTCTGTTCCTGTTGTATTAATTAAATAGAAAAGCCCCTCACTGCTGGGGCCTGTCACAAAATCATGCATTATCGTGTGTTTGTGTTTTGAGTGTGTGTGTGTGTGTGTGTGTGTGTGTGTGTGCATGCATCTGTGTATGTGTGTGCTCAAGTGTGTGTGTGTGTGTGTGTGTGTGTGTGTGTGTGTGTATGGGTTTTGGTGGGGGCAGGGCATCCTCTACACAATGCTTGTCCACCACTCCACCCAACCAGTCAGTAGTCATTGTTGTCACCCCCCCCCCCCCCCCTTAATCTTTCCCGGTAATACTCCCATGATAGCCTCCTCACCAGGAGATTACAGCAAAGACAACACACACAGGAGAGATCAAATCCTCTCCAAAACACACACACACACACAGATGGAGAGATGGAGGGAGAAGGAGAAATAAAGATGAGGACAAAAGAGAGGAAAAGAAGATACAGAGAGATGAGTAGATGAGTGGAGGTAGAAGTGAGAGAAAGAGTAAGAATGTGAAGAGAGAAGTGGAGAAGAGAAAGATGAAGAGAGAGAGTGATAAAGTGAAAGAGGGAGAGAGGGACAGAGAGAATGAAAAAGATTCCAAACAGTAGTGTTCAGATGACTGGTGCAAAGCTTTCTGGGTCTGTAGTTTGAGTCCCAGTGGTTTTGGGTGCGCACGACTGCTCTGTCATTCGCCCTGCTGACCGCATTGATGTGGGCACAGCACGTTCCCATTCCACACAGGGATAATTACAGGGAGATGTGAAATAGCCCCCTACCACACACACACACACACACACACACACACAAAATACAATCAGGCATACGCTAGCACACACACACAGATACACACACACACAAGGACACACACACACACACACACACACATACACACACACACACAGACCCCTGGGATGGTCACTGCCCTTAGATGGTGGGTTCAACAAACAGTCTGCCCCTCTGCAAATGAACATACCCTCCCACCAAGCAGCCAAGTGATACACATCTAAAACATTCCACTGCCTGGGACTCACATTGTAGAACGCAAAGAAGGCTGGAAGGCTTCCAGAATCATCTATCTGTCTGTCTGTCTGTGTCTGGGATTACTGTACACTAGGGTGATCCATTAAAAGAGACTGATTTTGATCACCCTGTCCTGCTTTAGGGATACACAGACTGTCGGTGTCTCCAAAAGGTTGTCTGTCTGGCAGTTGAAAAAAGAAAGCTTGCCTGGGAAACTGCACCTCAACACCCCGCCCCCCTCCTCCCAACACACACACACACACCACTAACCCATGTTACCACCAACAACACAACAACACAATCTGATACTAATCTGATCAGAGCGCCTTTGATGTTGAACATTAAAAACAATCTGCTGGTTAGGGCAATGAAATCACAGAGAAAGAGAGAGATGCTGTCAAGGTTCACTTCTGTAAGGACACCGTCTTGTGTGAGGACACCGTCTTGTGTAAGGACACCGTCTTGTGTAAGGACATCGTCTTGTGTAAGGACATCGTCTTGTGTAAGGACATCGTCTTGTGTGAGGACACCGTCTTGTGTGAGGACACCGGCTTGTGTAAGGACACCGTCTTGTGTAAGGACATCGTCTTGTGTAAGGACATCGTCTTGTGTGAGGACACCGTCTTGTGTAAGGACATCGTCTTGTGTAAGGACATCGTCTTGTGTGAGGACACCGTCTTGTGTGAGGACACCGGCTTGTGTGAGGACACCGGCTTGTGTGAGGACATCGTCTTGTGTGAGGACACCGTCTTCTGTAAGGACATCGTCTTGTGTGAGGACACCGGCTTGTGTCAGGACACCGGCACAGAAAAATGCAAAACAACAACGGAGACAAAAGAAGTCTGATTTCAGGAAGATCTGTGAGTGAGCCAATGGGATCTCTATTCTTAGACTGAAACTCTTTTCGTTTATTATTCTTGTAAAAATAGCCCGGCGTAATAAATCTGCCACGTAATGCGGAGAGCTGTGAGACACCCACTTGAAAAAATCCACCTGTCCTTTTCACGGCGGGGTCCAATGTATTACATCACAGGGCACTTACATCTCCTCCGAGTCAGAGAGCAGAGGCTGTTCCATCTTTATTTTACATTTATTTTTATTCTCTCAGATGACAGTGTTACATCATGCTGCACACATTTCTAACTTCCTCCTACACCGTAGGTCATCCTGCACACACACACACACACACACGGACCTCTCCACGGATCATACTCCATTCCACAGAGACAGAGACAGAGACAGAGGGATGAATAACTGGAAAAGACGTAGAAGAGTGTAGAAGAGTGAAAGTGACTTGAAAAAGAAAGGGAAGGAGGCAGAGAGCGTGTTATGGACTGCATGTTATGGGTAGGGCAGTGGGGGCGGCGGTTCTGTTTTGCGTGAAAAAGGAAAGAACCCAGGACTTTCTTCCCGCAGGAAACCGTGGCGATGGGATCAAAGCGTCGGGGGTAAATGGAAAGCGCCTGCACCCTGCAGCTGTGGGACTCACCCTGCCCTCCCTCCCTTACCTCCTCCCTCTCTTTCCTTTTCTTTTCTTTCTCTCTCTCTGTCATCCTTTCTTCCCTCAGGCTGCAGATACACACCCTGTACACTTCAGAGGGCCTCATGACTTCAGATGTGTTTTACAGCCAGGGTGCTGGATGCTGAGGGTGGGTGCTGTGTGACTGGGGGTGGGGGTGGGGGTGATGGACTCTATTCCTACCACTGAACTAATCACCCCCCCTGGAGGCCTGACTTCTGCCACAGCCCAGCCCAGCCCTGTTTACTCTACCCCTGAGGGCACCTAGACATAAGGCTCTCTTTCAGACACCTTTTAACCCACTCCACGCTCACCTTCACCTGACCTTTAACCCCCCTGTGACCTCAGAGTTAGGGGGGTGGGTGGGATGGGGATGCTACATCAAGTAAGAGCTAACATGATGTCATTTGTTTGCATAAGAGTGTGTGTGTACGTTTGTGAAACACAGAAGCTGAGATTACATTGTGTATTTATATGTGTAAGTAAACATGTGGTTAAATGTCTCTCTATGAGCCAGACAGAAAGCCATATGCTTGAGAGTGTGTGTGTGAATGTATATATGCAACAAAGGGAAAGAGTGTGTGTGTGTGTGTTTGTGTGTGAGTAAGAGGGGCCAGATGCAGTGTCTCATTATCCTGATGAAGCGAAGTGAGTGTGCTGCCTACAGGGCTCGTGCCCCCACACACACACAGCATACAGTCACACACAGAGAGACAGAGACTGACTGACTGACTGACTGCATAGAGGAAGACAAACCCTGACTGAGTAATCAGTCCTGCAGCACAGTCCTCCAAACTCACATCATCATCACTACAAACACAGACACACACCCTGAATCAGCTCACAAATCCACACTGACCCAAATCAGCCTGATCTCTCTCTCTCTCTCTCTCTCTGTTCTCTCTATCTCTATCTATTTTCTCTCTCTCTTTCTCTCATTTTCTCCCTGTGTATTGGTTATTTGTGTGTGTGTGTGTGTGTGTGTGTGTATGCATGCATGTATGTCCTGTCTAGGGATATGGGTCAGGGGTCTATCTAGAGTATAGATAGAAGAAAGCCTGCAGCCATGGTCTCATTATGTCATTTGATTTTCTCTCCAATCCTAGATTAAGCCAGTGTCCATGTTTCTCTCTTTTTTTTCCATTTCACACGAGATAGAGCATGTGTGTATCAAGGGACCAGACCAACCATCGCACCACAGATCCTGGAACCCTCAGAGAGCAAACAAAACACAGCCTCACGCCAGCACACAACTGCATTTCAATGACTGTTTCTGAGAAACATGATATCAAAATATTTGTAACAGTCAGCTCATGGTAGCATAAAGCTGTGCTGTAATTTCTCGCTTGGGTTTAATCCTGACCACAGCTTGTGGATCAGAGATTACACAGTCCAGCGGTGCATGGGAATGCCCTGAGAGCGGTTGACAGCAGGGCCAACTGCATCTGTATCTGACGGCAGAGAGGTGATCTGTCACCCGGCCAAACATGATGTCTTATTCCCAGGAGAGGATCCTGTCCTCTTGAGAGCAGAGGGAGGGATTGTATGTCGAGCAGAGAATCTGAATCACGTAGTGGCCAAACGACAGGGAAAGCTACGTTAAATTACAGTGTAGCGTGCTTTCTGCTGAGTGATGTGTTGTGTAAGAATGCGCAGCTGTGAGTGATCGACTTGTCACCAACTTCGAGTGAATGACTTGTCGACTGCGGAGTCACAATGGCACGTGTGTGTGGTTACTATGAAGCACTGCAATGCACTGGGAACAAGCATGGCTAACAACCTGAAATAAATAAAGCATGACTAACATAAGACGCATACATGACCAACGGACCAATGTGAATATGTCACTGCTCGTCGATGTGAGAGAGAGAGAGAAAAAAACACACATGAAAGAAAGGAAGGAAGAAAAGATAAAAGATCACAAGGATGTAGAAAAGAGAGGGGTTCCAGTCTTCTTTAGCAAACCCAGAGCCGCCAGATGGTGATTGAGAGAGGTGAGCTCGTGCTGGAATGGGTGAAGGAACAGGAGGCCCCTGCACCACGGCAAACTGGGATTGCCAATAGGATCACACCAGTTGAGTGCAAAGACAACGTTACAATCCAATCAATCTGGATAACCTTTGAGCCTCCATCTAAGACTACTGACATACTAAAATAACACACACACACACAAAAATCCAGTTATGATAATATCTACAGACAAACTATGATATTAAGGGACAGGCTATTGAGCTTGGAAGTATTCAGAGGCCATTTATGTGCTGTTCTAGACTACTGTTCTGTTCTAGAGAGTTCTGTTGTCTTTATAGAAGCCCCATTAGCATGCTTTAAACAGGACTGCAAGAAAAATAATGCACTAGCAAGCAAGGATGTCCTGAGGAAAACTGGAAGCAAGGAGTGGGGGGTGGGGGTGCAGTTCTGTGAGACCACCCATGGTGCTGCTCCTCTACCCATCCCAAATCGGCACATACAACCCCCCCTGCACCCCCAATCCCAACCCCAAAGCCACTGTCCCTCTTCACTGAATTAACTAATCCACCACCTGCTGAACAGATCAGTAAAAGAAGCTGTGGCAAACCACCAACACATACTGGTGCAAACCCAACAGACAGGCAGATTGGTGAAACATTCATCTGACCTTGTTGGGAGTGAATGCTTTTAACACTGTGGTACAGTCATTCAACCAGCAACTGTCTCCACTAAAATGCTACTAAATGGCTTTACACAAACCTTTAAATTGCATGAAAACATTTCCGCTCATCAAAAAGCTTTTCTTCTGCTAAAAGCGCAAAAACACTAATGAGTAAAACCAATCATTCCATCCATGCGCAGAGCCATCTCAAAGCCACAAACAGCAAACAAAGGGTGATTTCTCAGGCCTATTTGCTTCACAGTGACTTAGCCTTATTTTTTCTTCAGCAAGCGAGCGAGAGAGTGGGTGAATGAGAGAGGAGCTGAGCTCTGGGCTAGAGAGCGGCTCTGCTGACAGGGGCTCATGCACTGGCTGGGCCTTAGCCAAGCTGGCCAGGACCAGGCTAATGAGTGGCCCTGGCCTGGACCTCTGTTGTAGAGACCTCTCTCTGCAACGAGCCTCTGCTTATCAGGATGTCACTGTGGCAGAGCAGGAGACTGAGGATGCAGGCAATCTGCAGGAGGGGGAATGAGGGGGTGAGGAGGAGTGTTATGCTTTTAGAGACAAAGGGGGAGAAAGATTTTTGGATGCATTGAGGAGTTTTTGAGAGAGGACAGTAAAAATGTTTAAATGGGCAAAGACAAATACCTGCTAATTGGACAGGATGGCTGTTAAAATAAAACAAACAAATGCAGCTCATATAAAGCCTGGACCACCCAGTTTGCTTAGGGTTTATCAAAATTCTAGCTTTAACAGCGTAACGCTGCATTGAGGGAAAGGTCACGTTTTCTGTACAAGTAGTTGGTAGAAGGACCATATTCCAACAGACAAGAAGATAGAGTAATGTCTAACAAATCAAATAAAAATGTTCTACTTATGTAACTTTAAATTCATGGCCTTGCATGTAATACAACAAAAAAATCCACAGACCGATGATTTCTGTCAAGCCGTCAATCTTTCCCTTTTTAAAAGCCATCTTAGACCAGCCCAAAACCTCTTGGAGACATTCTGAGCCACATGTCCTGAGTACATGTGTCCCACTATAAACCATGGTTGCTAAGCAAGGGGAAAAAGCTGACTTGGTCTATGTAATGAGGTCAGGTCCTTTAAATACATGTTATTCCAAGGAGAGGGAAGGTAGGCATTTCAAGACATGCCTTTGTGCGACTCCAAAAACAACACAGACTTCTAAACTATTTAGGCTTTTAGGGGTTGTGTATAGACTGCAATCATAGGGTAACGGCAACAAAATAAGGGATTTCCAAATGATGATGATCTCCTTCTAGACTTCACTTCTCATTTAATGTTTTGCTTCAAAATACCACTGACTTTGATTTATGACCCTCTCCCTCTCATGACATGGTAAACTTATTCGGCATATATCTTTTAAAGTTTAAGCAGACGTCTAATGAGGTCAGAGGTCAACTGACCCTCCAGGTGTCATGACACAGGAAGTCACATCCTGGTAACAGGAACATCCTCTTCTCTAAGTCTAAGAACAGGCTCTTCCTTTCATTTGAATTCAGCCTTTCTTCTGTGAATAACAATGAAGAGTGTGTAAACACACTTATTTTGATCCAAGCATACAAGTCAGATGTATTCTAAGATAAGTAGGCTGTATTTCAAAACAAAAAACTACTTTCTTTCAATTGTTCTTTCAATTGTTTCTTTCATTTTTTAGTTAGAGAAACTGCTGAGGATTTCTTTTCCCTGAAGATCCACAAGATCAGCAGCATTATTTTGGATCCCTTACCTTTATGTTATCCTTGACTATATAGCAAGAATAGACTCCAAATGACAGTTGGGAAAATCCCTTTACAAGTCTGCACATGACATGATGATGAGTCCAGGAGGCCGTGTGGGAGGTTTTTGGTGTGGGAGACAGACTGAATAAAAGTAGGGTGATGAGTCAATCATGTGGCCCACAGACTTGAGGTGGAGGTGAGGGCAGACTGAAATGGACTGTAACACCTGGAGGGAAACATCTGGGCTACGGCATGCTGGGTTTCCATGGCAACGCTACAGAGTGTTGTGGAGGAGAGCACAAGAAGTAGGGCACGGGAGGAGAATATAAAACAACAGCAACAACAACATAACGTGTTAAAAATCTTAACCATAAAAACTGTACACCTGCCCATCACAGGCTTGTAAATGATAAACATGCACAATAACAAATTACACTTCACAAAATATTATCTGTTTAATAGTTATATAAGTAGACTATTGTACTGTGTTCAGGTTATTATAATGCTCTATAAAAGGCATAAGTGTAGATTTTGAGGGTCAGCACAGCAACCTAGCTGTGTTTATTTGTTTACATATCTCCCCAGCATCCCTGGAGGACTTAAGATGACTAACATGCGACTGTCCTGAGTCAAAGCTGTGTGCCCAGTGCCTGTGCCTGTACAGACAAATACAGTAGAACACAGACAAAAACAGTGCTTAGCTCAACACAGGAGGCCTGTAAATTTACAATGGGGCTTGAAATGGCCACAAGCAAACAATGGTACAGTAACAAGCCATTCATAGGTACACAAGGCTAGTGTCAAACGGCTTTGCTATAATACCAGGGCCTAGGAAGAGCCACAAACAACTCATTGCCAGCCTCTAGAAAAAGTGGCAGTCTGGCCATTAAAGGTATCCTTTTGTGCACGTACAAGACAATGATTGGGCTAAGCATGAGTGTGAATGTATGTGTGTGTGTGTGTGTGTGTGTTTCAGAAAGCCCTCTTGAAATCCTCTTAGCGGAAGCCAAAGGCCCAGGCATCCAGCCATTTGCCCAACTGTAAAAACGTGGCGGCGAGAGAGGGCATGAACTGGGATGCATGGCATCCTGCATCTGCGCTTCAGCCGCACAGTCGTCCCCAGAAGCCAAAGTGCCTTGGAAGGACCCCAGTGTGTCATGACATTTTAAACTAAAGAGCTTCTTGCTGCGCCGACGGAGTCAGGCAGAGTGCAGCACACGCACCCCTCCAGATCTGTAATGTAGCCCTCTGTTACATAACCAAACCCAGCATATCTGGAAGTGGTGTCGAGGGTACAAGGCCTTCTATTGCACCCGAAATGAATAATAAACACATTAAGATGCTAACACATGCAAAAAGGCATGGGAATTCAAACACTGTACATAGCCACTAAATGAGAGTACATACACACACACAAAAACACACACACTCTTTCTCTCTGTGTCACTCTCTAAATGCTGAGTCTGATAGTGGTGTGTATATGAAGAGTCCATGTGATGGCAACTTTGACATTCAACTGCTGCCGATTTGCCACTATCAGCTGTGCTTAGTACCCCAAGGGCTCTGCCCGCCTAGTGTGTACTTACGAGTGTGAACAACAAACACGTGGATCACACTTTCCCAAAGGAACGCTGCCCAGTTCAAAAGGCATAAGTACGAAAGCAAAACAGATGCCGAAGAACATTCCGGAGACTTGGCTAATCCCTTTCTGCTGACTCCACTCAGGGGTTTAGAGGGCAAGCTCTCACCAGGGGACCCCCCCCAAACCCATACACTCACCCACAGGCATACGCTACAGTAAATTCAGTATGTATTGGCTTTGTTTGAGAGAGATCAAACACAGGAAATTTGAATATGCAGAGAGTTCTAGAAAAGCTGAGCTCAGCAGAAAACATTCTTCTCTAGCACAAAACAGTAACGTGAATAGTAAGAACCACTGTTTGATGTTATGAAATTACACAATGATAGAGACAGGAAAACATGGTCCTTCCAATCCACCAAATTTGAGTATTTGAGACAAATGCTTTCAAGAATGTTTTTTTTTTGTTCGCTTGTTGATTCAGCTGCACTTCCATATTCACCATATTCTTTTCAAGTGCTGCTCCATTCTTTTCATTTCAGTGTGAATAAAACATGGACCACTGTATCCACATGGAGCTGTGGCTAATGCTAAAGGCCCTGCGCATGCTTCAGGGTGAATAATTGATGCGTGGCTGAGAGCACTGAGGGACCTAAAAAAGCGAGGGAAGGGAAGACAACAGAGAGGACGAGCAGGAGGAGGAGAGAAGGATGAGGAGGAGAGGAGGAAGAGAAAGGGGGCTCTAAAGTTGCCAGTGACTCAGGTGCTCCTGTACGCCCATGATGGGCAGACAAAAGGGGTAAAAGGTTAGGGTTACAGTGGTGGAATGTTAGTGGGCACAGGACGGGCCTTGGGGGATCACATGGCTCTGCATAATTCACAGGATACGGCAGGATACTGTTTCCTGTCAGCGATAGCCACAACCAGCAGAACAGACCTCAGGGAGCCAGCACATTTCTGGCCAAGAGAGATAGAGAAAGAATGAGAGAGTGAGAGAGAGACAGAGAGAGAGAGAGAGAGAGGGATGAAAAGTCCAGACAGAACAGGAGAGAAAGAGATGATATTTCTAAATACCTATTACCTCTTAGAACTGTCTGTCCATGCAGATGACAGACCAGATGGCTTTCAGCTATTGCTGGCAGCCCAGTCTGACCAGTGACTGACCAGTCCGCCCAGTATAAAAGCAGCCAGTGACTGACCAGTCTACCCAGTATAAAAGCAACCAGTGACTGACCAGTCTGTCCGGTATAAAAGCAGCCAGTGACTGACCAGTCTGCCCAGTAGAAAAGCAACCAGTGACTGACCAGTCTGCCCAGTAGAAAAACAACCAATTTTAAAGCTGTGAAACCTGACTGGGAATATCAGTGGAAGCTAAGGGAATCGAGAACTAGGTAGAACCAAGTAGAACTGAGATTCCAATACTTCAATGTACTGAAATTACATGTCTCTGACTTTATCAGTTCCTCTTATCAATGCCAGCCCCTTGTTAATGGGCAGTAGACAATGCAGTTCCCCATGGTTTACCTCACTCCACTTAAACCATTCTTATTAGCTACCTTCTACTGCAAGTTAATGTGCTGATATTGAAAACCTTTGTAGGCTACTAAGGGATTGATAATAGAATTGAAAAGAATCAGAGCACTAATCAGGATCAACAATGGCATCAATATTAAAATCCTATCAATTACCATCTCTAGAGGAGACTAGATACATGTCTTCAAGTCCTCCTATCTCTGGCTAACACTAGTACCCACATAAGGTATTATACTTGACCCTCACCATATTGGACCACAGCTGTTCTTGTGTGTTTCATCTTAAACTCATTTTAAAAGTAAAGAAAACAAATGCCTTTCTATAAATCGGCTTAAGCAGGAAACAGGTGGATTACTGAAACACAACAACGCCATCTGTAAACACAAAACGCAAAAGAAATTTGTAATCCCATCCTGATATGACTTCACACACACAGCTAAGTCCCTCAAATGTGACACTGAGGGCTTATGATAAGACCCATAACTTCATAAATAACAAACCTAGATAAGGCGCAAGACTGTCCACTGTGCAAATGTGTCAGCATTATCAACCTTATCTCACATTCTTGGACAAGTCCTTGCACACCTCAGAGACCAATCCCATTTGAAGAGTCAAGCACTCGCCCTGGACCTAAAGGGATTCTTTGAACTCTCTGCATTGGTACTGGTTTGAACACAACAACTTCACCTGTTGCTTCCCGCTAAGACCAAAACAATAAAATGCTGACGACAGTTTGCGCCATGTTTTTCTTTTTTAGAGCATGGTGTTGAAGCGTAAAACTTCGATAAGGTCAAGCAACATTAACTGTAAAGGCAAACTTGGCACAAGGGTGAACATCCACACCTTGAGGCCCATTTAGTGGGACCAGACCACTCTGCAAGATCAGCTCATCTTTCCACTAGAGATTCCAAAATCACAACTCAGATCCATGACTAGGAGGGCTGATGCTCTACTTCATGTTTCTGCTGAGGCTGCACAGGAAACCACTATTCTTTATCAAACACTAATTTGTTTGATAAAGAATAGTGGTTCCCTGTGCAGCCTGACTGATTCACTGATCCACTTATTGAAGGGGTTCCATCTACATATCAGTGTCACAGCAGCCAGCTGTTCGATAGTCCCAACACCTTAAAGATGTGCTATTGAGTGAAACTAGAAGCCTAGGGTCTGTGGTGCTATGAGTTGCAGGTTCAAGCTCAGGCGTGTGCAGGGCTGGACCACACAGGCTAATGCAGGTTGCATCAACACCTGAGGTTCTACCTACTGTACTGAAGGAGTCCTCAAAAGTAAAGAGCAACCAAACAAGCCAAGGAGCCCTTGAGTGTGCTCAGCCTGTTTATCTCTAGAGTGCGATGTTGGACTCACCTATGCTGGTGGGGAAGATGTCTTCGTTGTTGATCTGCATCTCAATCCAATCCATGAGCAGGTTCATGTAGGTGGGAGCAGGCAGCGGGGTGGGCCGCTTGTACCTGTGCTCATCCTGCCAGCGATACTCGTAGCGGGGCCCGCCCGACATGACCGGACAGCTCTTTTCCGTGCAGAACTCGCAGACAGTGCCGTAGATGAGGTTGATGCGGTTGAAGAAGTCCACCACATGCACCGCCACCCAGTCGTTGAGGTCCTCGCCATGCGGCAGCTGTACGGCAGCGCGCAGGTCCACGCCCGAGTTGAGCGAGGCTTGCGCCCGCTTGTGCAGCTCAAAGCGCTGCGTGCCCGGCTCGAACTTGCGTTTGGGCCGGAAGGTCTTGTCCTTGTTGAAGACCTGCTTGAGCGCAATGGACATATTGGCCTGCAGGTCGGTGGTGGCGGTCAGGGGAGAAAAAGAGGTGAGGGGGGAGGGCAGGAGGAGCAGGCAGGAGGAGGGGGGGCGCAGCGGGAATGGCGGGGGTTTCTCGGCCGGTCTCGGAGGAGAAGGGCGCCCCTCGGTGGAGACGCTGGCACCAATAGTAGTAGCTGAGAGGTGTCCAGAAAAGGTTTAGGAACTGGTGTGATCGTCCAAGCAGAGAGAGGGAGGGTTTTCCCGTCAGCGTCCTAAGGTCAGCCTCAGGGCATGTTCTGTGGAAGGAAGAGGAGAGATTGGGATACATGAAAAACAGAGGGCAGACATGCCTTTACAAGAAACAACTTCATATCTCTCTGATTGGGCAGGGCTGGATTACAGGAACTCCCATGAGAGAAATGAAGGGACTTTTTTTTGCCAAACAAAAACAAAACAAAACAAACCAAGACGCTTTCTCAAGGCATTCTCAATTTACAACTGGAACATTTCACCTGGTGCTGAATGGTAGGACGTTAAGAGTGTTTTAATCCCCCAGCAAATAGTATATGAACTTGTGCTCTTGTGTGTGAGTGTGTATGCTTATAGGTGATAGGTGTGCTTGTGTGTTGTGTGTGTCTGTGTGTATTTAAAAGTCCTTGCCAAGTGATACAACAGTACTGTACGGGCGCCACACTTTGTGCAGCACTAGGCTTTCAACTGATGGGTATCAGTAAGTGTGAGATCCTGTTGCCACTTGTCTGAGCCTCAGCACAATGGATAACTCTGCACTGATGTCAGGCTGCATGGAGGCAAGCTCTCTCCAGCCATCTGTCAGCACCACATTCACGTTCACACATGTTTTACACTACCACATACACGCATAAATTAGAAACCCAGAACATGGGAATAGAAACAGAAGAGGTGACCCCACCCCCAACACACACACTTTCACTTCAAAGTCATGTTTTAAGTCAAACCAACCAAAAAAACAGGTCAATACTGGTAATACTCGCTAAACAAGGCTTGCCAAATAAGTACACATCATGACACATCATAACACCAAAACCTCCTTACCACAGTACTACACTACTACATTATGGAGGGCAATTGGTGTGACCTGTGAACAAAAATGCTTGCAGATGCTTGTTATGTAAATCCAAAAACGCTGTGGGGCTTGTACAGTTTAGAGGGGATGCCTGATGCAAGCTGACTCCTCCCGTGGGCGAGTGCAGGCGTATGCACTTCAAACCCGGGAGGCACCAGATGTTCCCATGGCGATTAGGGTAATTACAGTACCTCTGCCTGTGGTTCCCCCAGACCTCCCTCCGCAACCCCTATCGCTCTGCTGACTGTCTAGACCCTCATGACAAATGAGAGAGTGAAGAAAGCAACCTCCACACAAAGCTTTCACTTAAGTAACAAGATTGCCAATACCTGCTCTTCAAATCAATTTTGGGTAATTGCCTTGTCTTTCGAAAGACTGCTTTTAAAGGATGCCTTGGGATTTGGTGTTGCACTTAATTGTGATATAAAATCCATTTGCTTTTTGCCAAATAGCTTGTGTTAGATTATCTGCCATTCATGTTTTTGCTTAATCTCACAGAGTGAAATTCTTCAGATCCTTTGTCTTGCTGTCACATGCGTGATATTGTGTTCAGCTACTAGTGTTTGATGGGTACAATGCAACACATGACATCTGAGCAAACTGCTTTCATGTAAGGAAGCGCATTTGGCAATTAAGAAATGAAAGCTGCTAAGTAAAGTGCAACCAAAAGTAGACAGCCAGATATAAATTCCCTGGGGACTTGCCAGGCATCTTACCCTGACAGACCTCAGTGTAAGAGTAATTCCCCTGAGTAGTTGGTTTGACAGCTGTGTTGCTGTGTTGTGTTGCTGTCCTTGTTGGTTTCCACTGGTGCATGGCAGGACCAATGGGCCTTCCGTCTCAGGTTAACATGCATCAGGGAATTCTGGGGAGGCTACTTCCTCCTTGGCAAGTACCTGATTTCCCCCTTTCAGCAGAGAGGATCATGTCAGGCTAAACATATCAGAGGCCCGGCGGGCCAGATCCTCACCCTCTTTGTTTGAGAAGTGCCCTAATCGCTTTTTAATAAAGAGGCCCCTTGCGCTTCCCCGCACTGAGACTTGGGAGAGCTGGAGCGCAGCTCGACTTTCTCAGGCTCTGCAGGCTTTGGAGTGGATTCACAAGAGGCTTGGGGCGATGTTTACACACACACACAAGCTTCATGGTGAACACAAGACAAATGACAGGAAAGCCCAGGCCCTATGGCAACTCCACGTATCCTCTTGTGTCTCCTGACAATTTAACAACCTGGAAGGCTAGAAGATTTATACTCCCTCATGCCCTGCAAGGCCCCATACACCACAGCCCCTCTGGGTTTTGTCCTGCAGCAGGAACCATGTCTGGTGCTCCAAAGGGAATTGAAAAAGAGACGGATGTGTCATTAAACACAGAGACACTCTTGCGTAAATGGCTCCACACCTCTGCACTCTCAAACTTTAATGTGATCATTCACAAATACAAAAAAAAATTGTATGGCTTAACCAACCTCACAAAGACCTGACTGGAGGGTTTTTCACATGGTGAAAAAAGAAAAATTCAACCCAATCCTACCAGAATGGCACATTCATGTGTGAGAGCTTTTTAGATTAATTCCAAAGCTGGGAACTGAGGTTTTCCCAATGTGGCCAGGGCTGACCTTCCCCAGGCCAAGGAGAGAGGAGCGCTTCACAAACATGTAAACAACATTGGCATTTCACGACCCAAAGGTCAGAGTGAACATTACAGCCACATCTCATCAAGCATTGCACACATTCACAGACGACCTCTTGGCCTTGAAAAACAAAGCAAGGTCTTAATGTTATGTTTATGATAGCCCGTTAAAAGATATAGACCGAAAGAGTATTTGAGCTGCACTATCCTTGCCAAATGGATTAATTCCACCTCTACTTGACCTCTCCATAAACACTAACTTCTTTGTAGTTACACCTGATATTTGAGCTGCTAATAAGTTATCGGTGAGCTCCCAAACTTCATGATGTGATTCAGGGGTGACATGAGACACTTTTTTGAAGCTCTCCCCTCATCAGCGTGATGAACGTAGAACTTTGTCTGAGCCTGCTATCAGCACAAAACCATTTTACAATAATGAGCGTTTTTTACTGTTTGAGGCGCGCAATTTTAGCAAGGGCGTCGCTGCCTGGCGCGAGAGATTTGACATGAGACGTTGGCTTGTTGTGACGGGAGGGACTCCCGCTGACATCACTGCTCCATTGTAGAATGCGGTCTGTGCAGATGACTTCACTCTAGAATGATGTTATCACTGACAGATACTACAGGTTGTGCCATTCAGGTAGAGTGAATGAACGTGGCCTTTTGTGCATTCAGGACAATGAGGGTAGTGACATGGACAAACAGGTCGTTCATGTCCTGGGACTGATAAGAACTGATTGGCACACCTAATAGGAAGGATCCTCAATGATAGCAGAGGAGAAGCTTGTTTGACAGGTTGAAAGTATTTGCAGTGCACAGCCTACACCTTTCACTACACCGTTGTTAATGCTTACAGATACAACAAACTGTAACAATAGTGTGTAAGTATTGTAACAATAGAGTGTAACTAACTTCTTCACTTAGATACAGATCAACCAACACATTCATAGCAAATATATGGGCAGGTACACAGTGACTGCTTCTCTGACTAGTTACAGGGAATGACACTTCATGCAGCCCAAAACAAGGAAACGTGCTCCCTATTTAAATATTCTCCCACGCAGTAGGGAGTGGCAGCAGTGAAGTGGCTGTATGAAACATTTATAACCTCAGCTGAGAAGCACTTTGACATTCTTGGGGTCATGATATTTCCATCTGTGCGGGGGTGTAGTGGGAGCCCCCCTACTTCTTGGAACAGGTCATTTATGTGTGCTATTTCTCACTTTTTAAATATTAGGCATTCATTTATAATACAGTAATTTAAGTAAATTAGCTTCAATTAATAATCAGGAAATTACGGGATTACATTGCGTATGCTGACTAAAGAAATGTCCACAACAGTTCTGCACATGTCTATTACAACTGTATCCCATATGTTAAAACTGAATAGGGGAGAAGGACTGGCACATCAAACATGCAAAATGTCATACAAGTCATGCATCACCCAAGTCATGAAATTTCAATTCCTCTCCAGCGCTTTGGTGATTTGCGATTGGCTGGAAGCCTCTGTTTGATTGATGCCATAATGTCAACAATGACTTTGACTGGCTAAGGTCTTGTGTGGGAAAAGAAGTTGCATGTGATTGGCCTTCAGATTACAGGCGCGCCTAACAGGTGTGGCTGTATAACTGTGTTACTCATGCCAAAGGGCTCAGGGACAGTTAATAATCAGCTAATATATTTAAGCCTTTGGCCCTGACTGAGGATATCAAAGATGGCCAACATCAATGAGTGTTTTGTGCTGTGTTTCCAATGAGTGTTTCCAGTAGGCCTAATACTTTGGACAGTTAATGAACAACCTTTGTCATCTTATTAGCACAGTGTAATATCCCGAGTGAAACACTGTCCGTTGCAGGCAGCAATAAACCCCCTGCAGCATGGGTAGTTGCAACATTTAAATGGATTGATTTAGCAGTAATAGAAATGGCCAATGTCTGAAAACACATACAAAAACAAACCCACTTAGAGCTCAGTGACTGTCAACGTGAGTCAAGACTGACAACGACAATATCCAGCATTGTGGTGCAATATCCCATAATAAGCACAGTACTTTTTTCATAATATTTGTTTAGTAATCACTGTGTTTTCCTGTCTCAGCTGAGCCCAGGCGACCAGAGTAATCAGTTTAATTAAGGGTAGGCCAGCTCAGTTCAGGCGAGTTCAAACAAACTGGGATACAAATCTCTAGCCACAGGAGCCCTGCCCTAATCAGCAGCAAGCCCTGTAAATGAACAAGCCAATAATTACTGATTAATGTCAATGGTAATTATTCAGCGTTCGGTGGGATGCAGTAGTGTGGTTCACTAACATAGCTAGATGGTTCAAACACATTTTGGGCTTTTGGTGCCTATGGGCCACACCTTTGGAACAATATTTCTACTTCAACTCAAATCTGCATCATCTGTGGCTGTGTTTAAAAGCTCACTCAAAACACATAAAGGCTTGCTTTTAAATGCCTGGAGGTCCTTGTGTTGTTTTATAATTTGTCTTGTTTTGTCTGTCTGACAGCATTTGTGTCCGTGCATCTTTTAATCTGCCTTTCTTTTTCTTATTGTGAAGCACTTTAATCTTAAATGTGCTACATAAATGAAAATGACTGGTTTACTTACATTTAAACAGGACTACCACTGAATACATGGTGGGACAGAATCAAAGGACTCCTTAGACTGAAGAAATATCCTGAGCATTCATCATTAGGTTTACCCTTTTCTACGGCCACAGTTAAGTATTCCTCCAAGGACAGATCAAAGTTGAAAACACTGAGAGTGAAAGTTCTAGAGGACTGTCTGGGTGATGTGTAGTTCTAGTGACATGACAGAGGACGAGCTAGGAAGGGATGCTCCGCCCTGTTGGTTTTAACCTTTATAAACTCCCAGACAGTTAATTTCAAGAGTCCTCTACAGCAAGAGATGTTTGCTGGCTGCTCCATTTACTATAAAAAAAGTCAGTGAATGAATTCAAATGGCTGTGAAGAGAAGCTATAAAAATTCCTGAGTCCAGGGCCTGGGGCTGCCACCAGCTCGGGTGGTCTTGGGGGGCCCGCCTTTGTGCTGTGACACCAATCAGTTGCAGAGGTGGGAGCATGTGTGTACATACACACACACACACACACAGCCTCCTCCATGACCACTACCACTAATGACGTGTTCCTATGGAATGCACTTTGAACAGCCCCACATATACCAGCAGACATTAACCCAGAGTAAGGTACACACTCCCCTTCCCCCCTTTCTCTCTCTCTCTCTCTCTCACACACACACACACACATACACACACCGACACCTACACAAGGCTATAAACATTCCTGTGAGCAGCCCAACTCACATAATTAAGTCAACACCAGTCATGGACTTTTTGGAGCAGCTGTCCACACCTGGAACAAGAATGCCCAAGGCCAATCCCAGGTTTATTTTGGCTAAATTGGTACTGATGAGATAGTCTGTTGACTATAGTCATAAGTGCTAAATTGTAGGCTGGGTTAGAAGTGGACTTCTATTTGGAGCTTGAAGCTTCAACTGCCATGATCTGGATGAATGATAACCTTCATAGACATCTGTTGACTATTGATAAAACACAGCCCACTATAAGGGAAAGTCATATATGTAGCTGGTTTTACCCCATAAATAAAAACCAAAGCATTCAGCAATTCAAGAAGATTAGCCAGTGTCTGTGAAAATTCAACTAATACACAATAATGTTATTACTCATCCTAATCCATGACCAATCTGTGCTGGTGTGGCAATAAATTTCAGAAATATTTCAATATTATGCAACACCAGCCAATGTCACCAACCCGATCACCCAATCATGCCCACACCCATTGAAATAAGCCTATTACATGGATTTACATTAGGTTTGTGTGCCTTGGCAAAAGACACAGCCTGAGTCAGAGGCTTTGTTAATTTTTCATTCAGACCGGACCACACGACAGAAAGTTTTTGTGATGAATGTGTGTGTGTGTGTGAGTGTGGGGTCATGTCAGACCACATGACTAAAAGAGTCAAGTCGCCTGTGAATGCGTCAGCAGCGAATCATGACCGGCTGTGTAAGAAAGGCCGCTCCACGCTGCTTGGGATTAACGCCACTGTGTGTGTGTGTGTGTGTGAGAGAGAGTGTGTGTGTGTGTGTGAGAGAGAGTGTGTGTTCCAGACAACAGTGAGAGGGGTTGCTCTTTGCTTTATACCACCACAGACTAGATAACAGGGACACTGTTTCACACATCCTCCGGTTCCAGCTCAGGACCATCCGTGTTGCAAACTTGCCCTCAGAGATCTTCATTAACAGCCTCAAGCAGGTGGCTTATGACTGAATTAGATAAACAATGGTAGAGTCTCCTTCCGTTGCGACGAGTTCCCCGGTGACAACGGAAAAAGACTGTTGCAAGCTTCATGATGATAAACATGTTCCAGATGTGAGACATCACTCATTGCTCAGTAGTGTGTTGGCAAACTCTTTACACAGGAAATAATTACTGTCATGGGACAATCAAGCTGATATTGAGCATCATGATGTCAACGGCTCTAGAGAAACAGGGCAGAAGGACAGACAGAGAGAGGGAGTGGAGAGAGTGGGAAAGACAGAGGGAGAAGAGAGAGGGAAAGAGAGAGGGAAAGACAGAGGGAGAAGAGAGAGGGAAAGAGAGAGGGAGTGGAAAGAAGGGCAAAAAGAGGGAGAAAGGAAGGAAATGAGGGAGGAAGAATGTATCCTAAAATATCTCATTACCACAGGGCAGTGCTCTGAGGTCAGTGCTGCGTTGGACACAAAAACACACACACACACACCCATACACAGAGACTTGCCCAAGGCTGAGGATGTGGATGTGCTGTGTCACAAACTCAGTGCTCTTGAGCACATGGATGGCCCCCTGATACCATCCAAAACACTGCATGTTAAGAGGCAAGGACAGAAACCAGGCCTGTTACATTGAAATGAGACTGGTTGTGTGCCCTAGTTAAATCAGTCCAGCTCGTCCTGTCTTAACAGGCAAGGAGAGAAACCAGGCCTGTGACACTGTCAAACTGGTAGTGTGCCCTAGTTAAATTAGTCCAGCCCTTACCCACAATCAATCTTACCCTCTCTGGCACTCTGGTTATAGTCCAATTAGTTCAGTTCACTAAATCTGTCCCAAACAGGGTGGTCTAGAGATGGATGTCTAACTCAGATTGCATTTGGACAAGCAAAACCAATCTGTAGGACTTGACCCCTCTATCTATCCTTCTTTCTACTTCTCTCTCTCTTCCTCTCTCTCTCACTGGATTGGGTGCCAACTGATCGTGTTTCTGTGTAATCTTAATCTGTCCACTCATGAGTCACTGCTGAATCAGTTCAGTTTCCAGTCACTCTTACAGTGCAATTCACAGTAATTCCAATCCCAATCCCGATCGGCATGGCTCTGCCACATTCACAGCTCCAGTGGGATGGACTGGGCAGCGGGACAGCAACTTGAGACGAGTCAAGCCAGTTCAAAAACCTGCCGAAAAAAAGCCTCATCATGTTAGGTGGGAGGGTGACAGTGTGGCGGCAACCCGAACCCCCTGACTCCGTTTGTAAACAAAGCCGACACTTGAAGCAGTCCAAATTCCCTGAGGGAGGATGACACAGCAAATTTGGCTCAGATCTGTCACTTCATGGTGTGTGTGTGTGTGTGTGTGTGTGTGTGTGTGTGTGTATTTGTGTGACTGTGCACAGTGAGGGCAGAGTGGGAGCCAAACTTGGTGAGGAGTCCAGTGGTCACATCCTGTCTGTCCAGACGACATTGTCAGCCAAGTCTGTCGTTTGTCCCTCTGTCTGATGGCTTAGCCTCTGGGGCGCTCGTGTCCGGTAGAGGCAGAGGGGTTATCAAAGGTAGTAAAATTAAAAGAGGGGAAAAAACCCTGCACTGTCACCCTGTTGTGTGCATGGACTGACCGACACACACATGCATGTGTACGCACACACACACATACAGAATGGCTCAGTCATTACAAAAAAGCCCTGAGTCAAAACTCATGCTGCTCTCTCTCCATGCCCTGCAGCTCTGCGAAACAAAAGCACCAGGCTGGCCCTCCTGTTTGGGGATTACAGCACTCTGCCTTACGGGACATGCAAAATGCATCTCTAAAAGCATGTTTACAGTGGAGTGTGTGTGTGGGTGTGTGTGTGTGAAAGAGAGGCTGTGCCAGGAGGGAGTAAAGTCAGGGGCTAAAGTCAGGGGCTTGTGGTCTCACACGAGACTCTGTGTGTTTGTATGTGTGTGTGTGTGTGTGTGAGTGTATATGTGTGTGCCTGTGTATGTTTTTGTGTCTGCAGTTTAGAAAGCTTTCAGCAAGCTCAGGGGGAAATTACAGTTAGAGCAGCAATGTTGCATATTATGCACACAGCTACTAAGACCACATGGAGTCATCCACTGTAAATACAATCTGATATTATGCCTCAGAGACTGAAAGTCACTTTGATCAGCTTGTTAATGGAATAAACAAACATGTTATACAAGCTGATCAAAGTGACTTTCTGGTCAGGTCTGGTCTTTTCATTTGCAGGTTTCGCTTCAAACTGTTAGCCAGTGTTACAAGTCTGTCAATGTTTAACTTGCACTTGATTTGTAAATAGGCCAAGATCCGCTCCTGCACATTCCTATAGCCTGAGTGCATCCTTATGGAGTCCGAACTTTAAGGAGAATCTGGTCACATTCACTGCTTTCTTGAATGGAGTCTGCTTAATTCAACACACCATATGACCGACAGTCTGATGATCAGATAGATTACATCATTGATTAGGAGTTACACCAGAAATAGGCACTTCCTTGATCAGTGGTAAGATCTCTAAAACTGCCACCAAACTAAAACAAAGGAACCATGCATTGCCTAACCTTCCGTTTCCACCTCTGAGGCTTCTTATGAAACCATCACACATCCCTTTCAGAGCATGGGAATAAACTGAGGGGGCGTTGAATAACGTGTAGGTTGCGTTAAAAAGGTCATTGTATGGAGTGGAACCCCCCTAAAAATAACCAATGCGTTTCTGACGTCTCTGTTTTACGTGCAAGGCCCCCGACAGCTCCTCAGTTACAAGGCTGGCCCATTGTTGAGCAAAGGTCAGTTTAAAGATGGTGCTGCATGAGGGAGGCTGACCGTTGGGCGTTAACTGAGTTACAGTTGTGATGCACTGCACAGGAAGTTATGAAGTCAGCTAATGAAATCAACCGGGACTTGACCCCTTTGAGAAATGTACAGTTTCAAAGCTGTCTGAAGAAAGAGAGTGATCGTTGGAAGTAGGGAAGCGAAAGAGCTTTGTCCGAGCCATTCAGCCCACACAAATAACTTTGGCTTCATATGGAAATGGCTGTAGAGGGAGTGGAGGTGGGCATCCGTGTATGTAAACTTCTCAGTTCTCCCATTCACATTTACATTCATGACGCAGTCCAGGAATGCTCATTAGAGGCACACCAAACACAGTCTTTCATTCTGTCTATAAGTGAGAGGATGAAAAGGAGCGGTTCAGTGAGTGAGAGAGAGAGAGAGCTTCAGTTGGCACAAATAAATAGTGTAACCTATGTCAGAGCCTAAATCTAGGATATGAGTATTGGCTTGCAGTCATCTCTGGTTAGAGAATTAATTTTACAAACTCAGAACATATAGTCCATGACCACAACAAAAACAAAAACACTTTCTTCTTCTTTAGACAGACAAGGGCTCATTACAAAATCAGCATGTGATTGGTCAGGATTCAACACTTGGCTACAGTGGACTGAAAAAGAAAGAGAAAAAAAAGCATAGCTGGGTTCCCTGATACAAAGCAGTGTGTAACAATTGCCCATGGACACATGCAGCCGGTTGCATAATGGGGCCTTCAAGTTCAATTAAATGCGGCAGAGAGACAAGATCCGGGGAGAAAGCAAGCTGCTTAGGCCAAGACTCAGAGCAGAGCAGGGCAGTGGCTCTGTTCCACCTCAGATCCCACAGCCCTTCTTTCTGGTCATGGGAATGGGATCGTGGCCCTAGCATAGAAAAAGTGTACAGAGGACACCACAGCTCTTCGCTTCCAGGAGGTGGATGTTACACATACTGAATTTCAGTAGTGAAGGGTCAGACACCCAGGGCAGCTCAGGTCTGTAACCACATGGAACTTTTGCTTCACTAAAACAAGTGATTTTCAAACACAGGCAAGGGACTGAAAACAAACGTGCTACCTTGACTGGCACTGATAGTGCTAATCAACACATGCTCATTTCGACAGCGATTTTTCTCATGCCTTGTTATCAAGGTAACCACTTTACAATGAGTCTCAAATGCCCTCCCTTAAAATTCTGTGCCGCTTGTTGCTGTAAATGTAACCTAACAATACAGTTCTCTAAACACAAATGGAGGAGGAAAGAGCTAAAGGTTCAGAGATCACATTCCCCACTACCCACTAATTTCATATTCGTACAGGCTGGAACCTGAACAGGTCATCTGAACCCATCTGTTTGGATCACCCTGTCAAGTTGCGCCCTAACGTCTTCCAAGCTGTGGGCGAAAAAGACAGCCAAGAAAAAATGCATCCTCTAGGACTCCACAAAAAACATAGAAGCGAGCACTAGCGGTATGAACAGATGACACCCCCACTGAGAGTCGAGTATCGGCAGAAATGTTGACTAATGTTGGTTATGTCCAACGGAGCACGGAGTATCAGTAACTTGCGGCAGACGCGCATGGCTCTCACTGACTTGTGCCGTGAGGTAACGTTATGTCTGTCGATTTGTAGGCTATCGTATTCTGACCCAACTCAGGAACATTACTGCGTGTTCTTTAAAACATTTATATTCCAAAGACACAAGTTCGTGTTCCTCCACAGCATGTGGATACAACAGAGGGAACAGTAACATCACCACACTCATACTTTGTCTCTAACTGTATGGCAAAACAAAACATATTGTAGCCTGCAACGTTTTTGCGCTTAATAGTACTAACAGGTTCTGATGGCGACAACATAAGGTAGCATTCAAGAGAAAGTTATTTGGTAAAATTACAACTGGTCAACTGTGTCCTACTTTAAATATGTCGTTGTAAACAGCGTGCGCGATCCTCTAATGCATAAACATAATTCATTGAAATAACAAGTGAAACCGATTTAGAAGACAAAGCACCATTACCTCACTATACTACGTTGTCCCCGAGTTCTTATCCCATACAGAATTCAGTCCAAATCCTCTCGACTCCCGCTTACCAACTATTTGCGTCTGCTGGGGAGGACCGAGCAAATCACATCACAGCAGCCAATGGGAGCACTTCCGCCGCTCAGAGTACGGCTCCAATCAGATGTGAGAAAGAGCATTTTAAGAACAGGCGGTAAACAGCATGTCTCTCGAATATTAAATAATATTAAAAGCAGTAAATGCACAAAGAACTCAAAACAGCAAAATACACCATACACAAGTAAGTTTCGCAGTTCATGAATCTGTATCAATTATTGACGGCATGTCAAACTCGATATGACAGAGGCGTACTCATGACGCCATCTTGTGGCATTGCCTCGTTATTACAAAAACAAAACAGCTGCGTTAACAAGCCACAGATAATATGCGTGTTTATGTGTTTATTGTGAACAACCATTCAGCATTCAAGCATACAACACTCAAATGAAGGTAGTAAGGGCACTATTACTGTAAATAACAAATGGAAGTATCAAAGCCTAGAAAGACGAGAACATTACATTTGTAGTATTGAGGGTTTTCCTTTGTCCCTCGGGTTAAAATGAAATCCATAATTTTACAGTATGTATACATTTTTTCTTTGTTATCCTGTGGCAACCATCATAACAATCTCTGATATGTCTTTTGGATTGGAAGAGTGTCCGAAGTCTCATTCATCATTTACTAATATGCTGCCAAGACAAACCTTTTTTTTCCAGTGGCTTGCCACAATACGGATGGCTTTGGGAAAGTAGTGGTTTCAAAAATCACAATACGGATGGCTTTGGGAAAGTAGTGGTTTCAAAAATCATTCTTATACTGACATTAGGAGTGTCTGCTGACTAACATTCAGCCGTTGGGTAGAGCAGATTGTAGAGTGTAATAATTGAAGGACTACAAGGGAGAGTGAGCAGTTCATACACTCTAATGATTGCACAGGCAGTGTGTAAGGCAACTATGTTTTCACAAAAGAAAAAAAAATCCTTTTTTGCCAAAGGTCCATGTTCAAGTGCTTGTTTTTGTAAATATGGCTTCCGTGGGTCAGCTGATGTGAAGGGAAGAAGACACAAGGAAGAATAAATACAAAAGTAACAATGGACGTTACAGAACACAAAGCCCTTTACAAAACGAGTCACACACAAGTAACTCCCTCGCAAATCAAGTTTTCCAGTTATTAACATTATGTTGTATACTAGCAGAACCATTTCTATTAACCCAATGAATGTGCATACTTGCATCTATAATAACAATATATTAGACTTCTTCACATATTAGTCAACAGGTAAGGCTATGTCCAATTGTCCAATTGTCCTTTTCATATTGTTGTGTAAATAATATGCCACTCTTGCATTATACTAAGAACAACCACAAAAATACCAGTATCATATTCATAACATGATTTCTCTAATAAAGTGTCACGTGAAATACGTTATTACTTTTTTCTTAACAACCATACGACGTCCACGTCATACGACACCCAAGTCAAATGGCTTTTTGGTAAAACTCTGTTTAATGCTACTGATGGTACCACTCAATTGCTTTCATGACTGGAACCAACAGATTACTGATAGTCACAACAGCTAAGGCTGTTGGACTAACACCTTTCAAGTTGGTCAAATGGTCAGCAAGATATCACTCTGGGAGACAACAAGCAGTGGTACGTCAGGCAACATCACGTCACCTTCCTCTTGAAGAAGTCCCAGGTTGTGAGGAAAAAAATATTCCTCTTCTTCTCGTACACATGTTAAACCAGGGGGCTATTCCAAGAAGGTAGTTAGGTGATAATCTGGCTTCGTTAACCTAGAGAAAGTGGTAAACGTGCTAAAAGAGTAGCCTGTAGGCTTTTTTTAGTTAAGAGAATGATGACACAATGCTCTTCTATTATCAGGTTTACGGTTACCTCCAGCTTAACTTAACCAGGCTTGCCACTGAACCATCTTCTTGGAATGCTCCCCAGAATATTTCTTTCTGTTTGTAAATAGCCATCTTGATGAACAGCAACATGCCATGTCACCACTGCTAAATGTCTTGGCATTTTACAAGGTTAGGTTAAAGTTTTTTTTTTTTAGACAGCAAGGATCGATGACATACAAAAGTAAACAAGTAGGCTGATGGCAGTAGAGATGTCCTTGAATAATATCCAACGTAAAGTGATTCTTTTTCAAGTAGAGAGAGAACAGTTTAGATTTGCACAAGTCACGTGAACAGCTTACGCCAAAGTGCCAATGAATGAGACAGCGAGACGAGCATCACAAACAGCACCACAGACAGAAATATGTGCTGTACCAAAGTCTGGCATACTGTATACTGTTTACGCTCTTTACTGTGACACACACAGAACACAGAACTCTGAGAGCTGACATGTTGTTAGCATGTAATTCATATCTGTTGCAGTTGCACATCTTTGCTATGGTCATATGTCCCTAGCATTTGCTCCTTAGCTGATCTAGCAATGTTGTCTCATATGCCAAATAATGGGAGCTGACCTCGCTAAATGAGCCAGATTCAATTAAAGACATCTACCTCTTATAAAGGGAGTCTTTTCGTTTACTGAACTGGACCGCATTAATGGGACATGTAGGCCTTCAAAACCAATCCGTGAATCCAAGCAAGTAGAGGTGGAGCTAAATGACCCTGGGCTTGTTTTAATGGCCTTCATGCCACTTCCACCTCACAATGGTGTGTTCTTGTATGGCCTCATATTTTTGAGTATTTTATAGTGACCAAAGAGAGGGGCTACGGGCATTTCACAAAAATCAGAAATTAGAAAAAAGCACACTGAAGTCACAATTGTCTTCTTCTCCCAACACCACAGTTGTGCAAATATCACTACAGTCTTTACTTTTGAAGTGAGCAAAAGACAGATGTGTGTATGTGTGTGTCAGAGTGTGTGCGTTTGCACTTCTTGCATGAGGAGGTGCCTCTCCACTTCACAGGCTGTCTGTGGACTCAATTCCCTTCAGCACATCGTAGAGTTCTTTGGGCAGGATGACGTAGCTTTCGCCCCCTAGCGCCAGATCCTTCACCTGTTTCTGAAGATCGCCGACGGCTTTGAGCCGCTGCAGTTGCCGCTCCTGCCGACGGCATCGCTGCTGAACCGTCTTCAGCTTCTTGCGCAGGCGCTCCACCTGCTCCTCCAGCTGCTCGATGCGCCGTTTCTGCTGGAGCGAGTCCTCCACCGTATAGTTGTGGTCGCAGGAGATAGACGCGCTCGGTAGCAGGCCCTCCAGGCCCTCGGCCAACTCGTCCTCCTCCTGGCTGCTCTCCACTGCTGCCGTCACCACTGCCGCTGCCATGGTTGCTGGTCCCGGGGGTCCTGGTACGGCTCCAGGGTCACCAGGAGGAGGCAGCGTAGCAAGAGACTGTGCCTCCTCTGACTCAGGTAAGGGGAGGGACAAGAAGTCCACCTGTGCAGGGTATGTCTGCTGCTGCAACGAGTCCTCCTGAGGAAGGAAGACGGACCGGATTGTGAGTGACAGGAAGTTGCAGCTCGATAAAGGAAGTAGTCCATCTCAGAGAATCACTGTTTTTTGTGTCTAGCTGCCTAGTCCTAACGGCACCTGGACTAGGAACCTAATCAGGGCCCAGAATAGATAAGTTCCAGAGACAGCCAATGCAAGCTTAGGAAGTTCAGGGGGTAACTTAGCACCAACTAATTTGGGTGAGTGTAGGGTGTGAAGGTGCAGAGGCTAGCCTATGTACCTTGACCTGTAGTTTACTGAAGCTGAAGAGAGAGGGCACAGCATTCTCTTTCAGCACGCGGTTGTTGCACTCGCGTTTGAAGCAGTCTTTGGTGAAGTGCTGGGAGCAGATGTTGCTGTATTTTGTGGGTTTGAAGTTGTGCCTTCTCATTGCTGCAACCCATTTTCCACAAACATCTGGCCTTGCCAGTGGGAATCTAAGCACACAGAGATTGCAGGAAAACAATACAAAACAGAATGAAAAAATATGGGCTAGATGCACCAACCTTGCCTTCTCTGCTCTGAAAATCATTATGCGATTGTATCATTATATTGTCATTTTTCACATTGTTATTTATTCATTAGAGTTAACGCAGAGTTTCCTTCTCTGTGCAAATCTTTCCGCAAATCACCTTGCTTGCAACGATAATGCTGATTTAACACATCCTGATAACAACAGCTTTTCGTAATCTCAGTACAAAATTTCTTGACTTATATGTTACCTTAAAACCTAAAGTAAACTAGCTGCTATATGTATACCTACTAGTTACATTTCGGTTATGCATACCAGGAAAGTGTTAACCAAATCTGATTATAATATTTTAATGACTACAGACATTAGAACACAAACACATCTTGTCACAACAACTAACTGTCATATGCATGGCACAGACTCAGAAGTTAAGATGACCAAATGGTTGTCATATTGCGAGGACGTGCTGGAAAAGATCACAGCAACTGTGTTAGCAGAAGCGAGAATAGCCAGCCATCAGCAAGTGAGTGTGGAGTTGGACTTACTTGTGGAAAGAGATATTTTTGTCTTTGTGGTATCTATTTTTACATCCGTAAGCTGAACAAGACTGAACCATTGTTTCGATCGCAGTCACCTGGAATGACAATCTCAGATAACAATGTCGTTTTTCTATCTGACGTTTATTTACTTGTCCTCCAGTGAGAGCGCAGCATTGCCATCCAGTTTCCAAAATGGCCGAAATGGCTTCGATTGAAGTCACATGACTAGACGTCTGCGTTTCGATTGGCGCGTGCAGCTGATTTGCACATAACGTGACACACTGTCGGATGTAAATAAAATACCTTTTGTGGAGAAAGCAGAGCCCTTTGGAGAAAGTTACGAAGTGCACCTAGTAAGTTGGTTGCCAGTCGCCATCACAAATTAAAGAAGAAGTTATGAAGCGGGGTAGGCTTAGTAATGCCTTGACAACATCGGGAGCAATCTCCAATGTGTAAAAGGAACGCTTTACTCTGAAGTGATGAGATCATCCCCCAGTTACCTGAGTAAGCTACACCGGGTTCTGCATTGCCACGCATACTGCAACCTGCAGCTCCTCGCGTTAAATATTGGGTGTTTTAATGATTTGTCTTGTGATTTAGGAACTCAGGGTTTCCACCGCCGCTGTTAGTAGGAGTTTTTACATCTGGCCTACGTTAATTAGCTTACCTTAGACTTTGCATGAGTGTTGTGCAAGTTCACACATGAGCTCAGTTTATAGGTCTATAGAACAAAATGAATACATTCACCGTTATACTTGGCCATTTCAATTGAGAACTGCGCCTTCTTCATCTTAAGTTCATATAATTTTTTTTATGAAATTGAAGATTTCACAACATCACAATCTAATCACACTAAACATCACAATTACACATTTTTTTACTTGTTCAAGTTCATTCTCTAGTTATACATGCGTGAAGTTCAGTTCACAGTTCTTTGATAAAAATAACCTTGTTCACTGAAGTTATTTTGAACGGGCCTAGTCCATGCACAACACTGAATCAGCCAATCATGGAGTTGATCATACCCAGAAGTGTATGATATAAAGTAAGGATTTTTTTAGTGGGGATACGTGATATGATGATATAAATGAATGTCTAATATTCAAAAAGTGAGAAATAGCCTCTGTTCCAATCCCACGTAACCCCCATGCACTCCTGATCATGCCAGTGAAGTCTCTGAAGGTTTAGGGATTGGGATTAGGATTTATGGTTTAGGGCTAGGTGGGATTCAGTCAGTATCTCAGTTCAGTAGTTAGGCTATGTGGTAATTTGCATTAAATCATGGTCTTATAGACAAGCATTATAATTCCTCATGATATAAATTCCAGCTGTTGTAATGGGATGCAATGGTAAAAATATGAATATGAAAAAATATGATATTTTTTTCAGGTTTAGCCTACTGGTCATCAACTCATCATTGGCAGGTTGCAGGAAAAGGTCAAACACTTTTTTAGCCTGACATACCAGACTATAACATCAAAATATATAGTCTGGCTATGACCAACAGACTGGGCTCAGTCCAAGGGGCAGAATCAGTGGTTGTCTTTCAAACTGCCTCTACACACAATAGGTAGCCTGATAAGCCACAGCTAGGATACGTCTAGGCAACTCTACAAGGATAGAGCGATGTGATTGGTTCGACCAAATTTAAAAGAACAACTACTGATGCCCTTGTTTCCCATACATGCATAGCAAAACCATTTGCTACTGCAAGGGTATGTCTAGATTTCTAGGCTACCTTTCTTAATGTAATCTATGCCATTTTGATATGTGATGTGTTTGCTAATATTGCTCAGCCCAAACTACATAAATCTGAACACTGGAAAAAGTCTCTTTTTATCACTAAACATTACGATTTAATCAACAAATCAGCTTTTTCTCGTGCCCTTACCATGGACCAAAACTTCAGTTAAATTAGTAATCAGTGAAGTTGTAAAAATACTAACTCTGTCAGATCACATTACCATAAACAAACACTTAATCTAAAAACTTATTGTAAAAGCTCAACTTCAGACTGACCTCTATTCCCCGCCAGGGGATTTCTGCATTACACTGAGTATCCACATGAGGGCAGTGTGACATAAAAAAAAAACAGCATCACGTCGCTGCAGCTCTTAAAAAAAAAAAAAAAAACATCTGCAAGTTAGACGTTACAGAACCCAGATCAGTTTGATGAGCAATGGTAAACTCTGCTCATTATTTGACTTTAGTTAGTAATGTCATGTTAAAAAGCATTTGTTTCCCAAACTTGTACTCCTTACCTGTCTCTTGTGTGTAGTAGGCTTGACAATTGAGTAAAATGTAGCCAACTTTACATTTTCTTTTTTTTTGTTTTTGAAAAGTGAAAGGTGTTTGTTCATTCCTTCCTGCAAAGGTTACTTAAACAGGAAAAAAAGATACTCACTTATGAGTGAAGTCATCTGCTTTTGACACTTCAAAAAAGATTTAAATAATCTCATCTGTAAATAACTTACCAAAACACTCACAATCCCTACATTTTACAAATTTCACTACAGGAAGGGAAGGATTAACATCTTAGTAAAGCTATTTCAGCGTAGCGTATCTCATGTTAATTTGCATTTCTCTGTTGACATATAATTACTGTAAGACCCACCTACACCAGGAATTACCTAGGTCTCACAAGTCACCCACCTTTGTGACAATGTCTAATAATTACTCATGCTGGAATAACACCTTGGGTCAGTGTATGGGTGTTTTTCAGTGATATGTTTACAACGTATTTATTTAAAAAACAAACAAACAAAAAAAGAAACAAACTTTTCCTTGGTCCAAATGGTCACAACTAAAAACAAATATTTCCTAAGTTATTTAGTCTTGAAAAGGGAGGGAATCTTGTTCTCTCTCTCTCTCTCTCTCTCTCTGTGTGTGTGTGTACTAAATAAGGGAGGAAAAGACACCTAGGGTGATGCGGTGACAGAGGTGTATGATTGTGTTCACTGGCTTTTCGTAATGAATTGGTACAGATTAGCAAGAGAGCATGTACCATTGGCTTGGCTGTTCTGAGCAGAGCTCTCTTCTTCGTGCCATGGAGAGCATTCAGTAGTGTGCCCATTTCTTTTAGGGCTGCTTTTCGGGGAATGAGGCCTTGACTGTGAGGAATCAGGCTATTTTTCATGCGTAATCTTGCACAACACGAATTGAGCAAAAAAGAAAAGCTGCTTCTTTTCCTATTCAGAATAACTTGCTCCATCATCTGCGTCAGACGCGTGAGCCCAGGCGACAGCTCACTTTTCATTTGCTCAACATCTGACATGGGCTTGTGAGGAAGCTTTGAATGGTGCTCACCAGCTGTCTTGTAATGGCAATGATGACGGTTATCCGTTTACTGTGACACAGTTATTCACTCTGCTGCCCTTCTCTGAAACTCTGCAGCCTATTCATGCACTTGATTCTTTCTCTCCCCCTTTTTTACTGCAGTTAAATACCTATTTTGCTGTTTGTCCCCATCGCCGGGCACATACTCATCTGTCAACCCTTTCAAATCCACCCTTTTTCTCACTCTGTTCAGCCCCAGGGCTTCGTATGACTGTGCTCAGCAACTTGGCAGAACAGAGAAACATCTCTACCTGGTAACAGAGATTAGATAGCAGCTGAGTTCTGAGCGTCTCCAGCCCTCTTCTGAGCCACATCTGGCTCGGGCATGGCAGCTGTCGGGCTGGTCCTGTCATTGATGAGTGTGAGCAGATCTCTACGGAGATAAGGATGAACAGTTCATTCACAAACCACATGTGGCCACCATGTTTACACAAGAAGCACTTTGACAAGGGATGTTCTGATGCTTGTGAAGAGTATGTTTTGAGCTGTCATTCTAGAAATGCGTTGCAGTGATGCACGCATTGGTGCTACAATTAAATAAACTGAATTCAGGACGGTTTCTCTCATGTGACAGAGCTGAGGGTATACTATGTGAGAAATAAATGATCTAGAAGCAAAAGGCAAAATAGAAAGCATTGTCTTTCTTGTGTTTGTATTGGGTCTCTGTTGGAGAAGCAACACTACTTATAATACTTAGCTGTTCTTCTAAGTCACAGTCAGGGATTTCCTAAATCCAAAACTGTGTTTGTTTTGATTCTAGAACTTTCCTTGCATTCCATTCTCTGTTTTGTTTCCGAATGTTCTAGCTCATGCAATGAAATCACATTATGTCAAGAGAATGCGTGGTAACCCTGGAATAACAAAGGCTATGTGATGGCAGATATGTATACAATCTAATGAAATCAATCATCTTTTTCGATATAGAGGGTCTAACCAAAATAACTGTGCAAAAGAATAGCCGAACAGAAAAATGTATTATTGACAATGCAATTGTTTTTGAAAAATGTAAGTTTAAAATGTAAAAAATTTGATTCTCGTTGTGCTCTGTATGAATTCTTATTAATGACCTCACAAAGATCCTCTCAGGAAGGACAATTTACAAGTTGTTTTCAGGCTCAGCTATTCTATCCTTTCATGTGACAACAATTTTAGTCAAGGTTTTTCCCTTATTTATACAAGCTTAATTAATCTTGATTGTTTAAACACACACACACACACACACACACACAGAGAGAGTACTCAGAAGCAGAGCTCTTAAATGCAGAAGAAGTGAGAATTATATCTACATACAGTAAAGAAGGAAGAAGCCAAGAGGAGATACCCTCCCAACCCCCAAACACGAGCACAAACACACACACACACACACACTGCCTCTACTTCAGCTCGGCTGACTTCCTGGCTACAGCCCTCTCCATTCGCTGGTGGTGAAACACCAGTTCATTTGCATTCCACAAATCCAGACGCACAAGAATATGCAGTAATGAGCATTTCCTACACAGTCATGCCTATTCTGTGCAGCGGGGCCGCCGGCGAGTTTGCGGCACATTTAAGGCTGGCAAGGATTTTAAAGCACTTAATTTGATTAGCTGCAGCACCCTACAAGCTTCCAGGCACACACTTTTCAAATTAAAATAAGACCATTTTTTTAAAAGTTTATTTTTACAGGAACACAAAATGTTTGTTTGCAAAAGTGAAAAAAAAAAACAAAAACAAAAAACATCACTATTACTTTTTTTTTTTTTTTTTTTTTCTTTGTCAGTGATCAACTTATTCCGGAATGTGTCTCAACTGGACAGGTGGAACAAATACGGCATAGTCCTTTCTTTTCCACCTCCTCCCTGTTTTAGCCAGGAGGACAAGGAACTAGGCTGATAATTGCTGCTTTTATCCCGTCTTGCTGGTTTGTCTGTGCTTGTTTGCCACAATAGGTGGCAATCACAGTATAAAAATATATGTTGCAAAGGTCCTCTGGTCTCTCTCAGGTCATAATTTCACCGTCTTTCCATGCAAGGCAAACCCAAAGAAAACCTCTGTCACATGACTACTTCTTTTAGGTGGGATTGTTGGATGGAAAAATGAGTGTGGACCTTTCATTTTAGTACAGACCTACTCTGTTGTAAACATCCACTGGTGAATGGGTTTGTCTAGGGCTTCTGTGTTCTGGTCAGGGAATTGTGTGAGTGTTTGTGTTCATAGCAACAGCTAATGCCAAAGCAGCGATTAGAGCCAGAGTCACCTGTTTTGGACCAGAGCAAAGTCAGTGATTAAATGTACTTGTTCAGTCAGTTGGATTTGACTGCCATAGGCATAAGGTTGATGGGAACCAGGTGAAAAAAAATCACCCTTTTACTTTACCACTTTTTCACCCGCTGATGAGTCTTTGGCTCATATATTAGGAATTGGATGACTAATAGCCATTGACAGAAGTCTTTGTCTCCAATATGGGATTTTTCCTTTCATCTTACTGATATGTTGTCTGTTTAACGTTTCCTCTGACTATAGACCATGCTTTGACGATTGACGGTGAACCTGAAAAACCCTGATGGAAGACTGAAAACATCACAACGTCTTTGGACAGAGGGGTGGTAAAGTAAGTGTTGTAACAAGCCAAATGGCTACTCTATAACTACACCCATAGCTTGTAATCCCAAGAAACAGAGGTGTGCCTTCACTCGGCAGGAGTTTCCCAAGGCACTCTGGATGGACTCGTAACCCCCTGGCATAGACTGTACGCCAGGCACTGGCGTAAGGGGGGGTGGTCAGGGGAGTGAGCGAGCGAGTGAGGGTGGGTGTTAGGGGTATGTGTGTGTATGTGTGCGTGCTTGTGTGTGTGAGTGCGTTGTGTGGCCCAGGGAACGCACACCTAGTCGCTCGCTTGCGCACAGAGCGCCAGCTGGGGCTGAGGCAATGAGCTCAGACGAGTCGCGGCCAAGGGGAGCTGATGTCATTGGAGCTGATAACAGCTTTCAGATGTGTTTTTGCTTGCTGTGGCCAGCACAAAGACCTCTTATTCCATTACACATTACAGAGGCATTGGCCCTGCTGCCAAATAATCGCACAGTGATGTCACAGGCAGTGTGTGGGGTTCGGGGGACATTCTGGAACAACAGTGTGCCATGCCAACGAGTCACTAGCACAGTGTTGCAGACTGTATCAGAGTACGGAGTAAACCGCTTGGCACTGTACGTGTGTGTAACATAAGAGAAAAGTCATAGTCTGCTACTCACAGGGCATTCAAGAATGTGGTGACTGATTTAGCTGCAGTTATAGAACACTTTATTCACTAGACATTTGTTGAATAATAAAAATATATATACCTATGTAAAATATATTTTACATTTAAAGTGGAAAGATAACCCAAGTATTCATCTCTTTCACTCAATAGTTGGTTGGCTAATATTTTTTTTCCCCATTTCAGTTTCATAATGGTATGTGATAATATTTACATAGGGACACACATAGCCTGGTAACTTACTTTATATGGTTATTATAAATGTCTGTAAAATTCTGAAAATTTGATAAGAAAACATATTTTCATTGACCGTCCCCCTTGGTGTTGCTCGAGTACATTTTGAAGTGGTGCTCTCGATCAAGGTTGGGTTACCCTTGGAAACCTAGAAAATATTTGGATAAATCTGATACATGGACTGAGCTAGCATTAAACCAAGGCGCACGTCATGAAAGCAAAACTGTCGCTTTTAAAATATGAGGTAATTTCTAAAGTCATAATTTAATCAATTCTGTAAAAATAAATATGGAGCGTAATTGAACTCCCAGACACAGAGGACTTACATTTCAAAGCGGCATGCGGTGAAGCCTTAAGCCTGATCTACATGGGTCCCTTGGCTTCAAAGTGACCTGTGCTTTGTGCCTGACTTTAAGGAAATGAATTCTAAACTGATTGAGAGGGAGAAGCAGGGTTAGGACCTTGGGCCAAGACCATAACTGGATCAGGATGATATAACTTTAATTAAAAGATCATCTCTCTCTCTCTCTCTCTCTCTCTCTCTCTCTCTCTCTCTCTCACACACACACACACACACACACACACACACACACACACACACACACACACACACACACACACACACACACACAGTGCATCATGACACTTACACACGCATACAAAGCCAATGCATCATCATCATCACACACACACACACACACACACACAAACCCACACATACACAAAGCCAAAACATCACCACATACACACACAAACACAAACACACACACACACACACAAACACACAAGCACACACAAAGCCAACATATCTCAGCTTGTCTGTGAGAAATTAAACATGACATGAGTAATAATGGTAATTGACAAAAGGAAGCAGGACTGGTACGACTATGCTGATATGCGCTATTGAGGAAATGCACAGTGGGTGCTGATGGGGATGTGTGCTCGATGTGAAACACATGTCACGTATGCTGTGGATCACAGCTCCGTGATGCAGAAGTTATTATGCAATCACAAGCACTTTTTGTTAATCAGTTGAATAACTTGAACGTCAGTTTGCAATCCTGATCTCCTTAAATTTTTGACAAATCCCAACTATCAACAAAACAAAACAAACAGCAAACAATGTTTGTACACAGTTCTGGCACAGTAAATAAGATGTAAACACTGTGACTTGGAACCATTAACAGTTCCAGCTGATCAACACGTTTCTCCAGGAACTTGGGAGAGAGGCGTGCAATTTTGATTGCGTTTTAAGATGAAAGATCAACAACCTTTCACCAGAATCATGAACTGCATCCTTAACTCTCCCGTACTGTAAATGTTTAATTAGTTGACCTTGTGTTGCATATAAGTCACTTGGGGGTGGACACATATTAACAGCCCTGTGTTTGCCATGAAAATTCTCCTTGGGTTGCTTTTGTATCCAGATGAGGCACACCAAACACAAACAATTAAGAGTTCATAAAACCCAGATCCTGCAGCACTCTGCATGACAGGAGCCTTTTGGTTCCAGCCTCTGTTCAGGCACTATCAGCAGACTGGGAGGCGTGTGTGTCACCCACGTGCGAGATTAGGTACTTTGGAGACTCTGGGTTAGATGAGAAGGGCACACCCTACGTGCCTTTGTCTGAGCGAAAATGCCAAGGAGTGCCAGACCAAGTTGGAGTGCTTGAATGTTTTCAATAGGCCACTTTATTGTTGTTATAAGGTTTTTTTTTTTTTGGCTTAAGATGGCAGTCTTTCACTATTGAGGCCAACGTGACCAATAAATATATGAGATTTCTGCTGAATGTTGTTTAATCATACAGGTTCCTCAGGTTCAACAAGATACTGGTTTAACAACTTATTCTGACAAGAGCTGGTGGGAAGGTGGTGTTTGAATGGAGTGCCAGTAAACTGATGAACAGTAAACAACATTAATCCTAAACTTGATTTAGACCGTTTTCATTGGAAGCTATGAATTTGAAAATGGTCTAATGACGTTTTTGCTGCAAAGCCCTACCTTGCTTGCTTCTTACTTATGAGCAGCTTGTGAGTAAAATAAAATCACGTTTCACAAATTCAGTTTCATATGAGTCATTAGAATAAGAGTATAGAGGCCCCACTGTCTTGAAGTACTGCGGTTGTGAATGGTTGTTATCACCTCTGATGCGTAAATGGTTGGGGGTAAGTGTCTCTCGTGATAGGTGGTTAGAGGGGGTTACAAAAAGGCTCCTTGATACAGATGCGCTGACACGTTGCATGTGTGAGTATGATGGTAAATAAATCAGAGCGACGTGGACAGACAGACAGGCGCGACCTTGGTTTATCCTATCATTTCCTGCACAGGGATGCGTTTGATAATACTTTTTAGCACGACCAATCGGATTAGATCATAGATTAGAGCTACTTAGTCAGCGCCTCGGCAGAGCACAGGCAGCTGTCCTTGTTGTTCAACTCGCACAGATGCCTCCAGATTTCATCGGCCCCTTATCAGACCAGAAGTGCTTTATGTTTTTTTTTTTTTTTTTTTACTTTTTGTCACCCCTGCCCGATTGCCGAAATTAGCTGATGCAACAGTGCAGAACATAACCCCAGCCCAACCCTGTGCTCTTCATCCTGCTTTTACTTTTAGATCGCAGCAGCATCGTCATACGTCTCTGAAGGGATGGCTGTGAATTTGAATTGTATTCTTTCCATGGACAGGCCTTGTTCCATGTTTAATTTCATAATGATGCCAGCCAGTGTTATTTTGGGTAAGCTTCTGCTTCAGGGCTTGTGCACCTGTTGTGGCTACCTGTGGATAAGTTTTCCTGGTCAGGTATTACAGCTGGAGAAAACACTAATTTCATGAACAGCAATAGTGAACAATAAAAATCCAAAGGAGTAGAGGTGATTAAATATATTTTTTTAAACGAATAGATTTTTATCATATATTTATTGGCATTTCATGGCCAAGATGTAATGGTGATGAATGATAGTGTAAGAGCTTCCTTGTTGTATCTTGTATCTGCCTTCAATTACAACATAGAACTTCTTTATGAATCTACATGATGGCATTAGAACGAACCTTTATTCAGTATTTAAAGGTCTTTCTACTGAATAAATGCCATGGTACCTTTTATTACAGAGCTGTACTAATCCACATGGCAGTGTCACTGCTTTCTCTTTCGCTGTCCCTGAGGGAAGATGTGAAAAAATAAAATGTTGTTACTTGGAAGTTTGCATGAGTAAAAGGTTGGTGTAGGGACTTTCAAAGGGACATGGATGAGATATGCATGAACTGGCTCCTGGTTTTGAGGTACAAAGTGGAGGGGGGGAATTCTGTACTTCCTCTGAGGTCATTTCGCACGAAATTTAAATTTTCATTCGCCCAGTGCTTCCCCTTCATGACAGTCGGTGGATTTAGCCTCATTAGGTAATTAATTGGATGATACTGATGTGCTTTTTTTGACAAAGCGTGATCATGTCAGTCATCATGACAAAGCATGATCATGGCAATGTGCATGGAGGAAATTTTCCAGTCTCCTGACTGAAAAGGTCTGTGATTACCATTATTATCAACACATAAATGCTTGTGGTGGTGTAGTGGGTAATAGGTGAAGATAGCTGTGTGTAACAAGACATTCTTTTATTATTCATCGAATGTAAGGAGTGAATGGTTCTGGAAGTGTGATATTTCATGTGTAATGAATGACCACAAATTTCAAAAATAGTCTTAAAATGATAAGATACTAATCCTTATCCTACATAGGAATTCCAGGTTATTGACAATAAATCAAGCTACAAGACCTGCCCTCTGCCCTTAATCTGACCGTAAGAGGGCTGGGGTTGATCCCACCTTAATTTCACCTGTGGAGGTTATGGGGTCAGGTTATCTGAGCCCAGCGTAAAATAAAATAAAGGGCAGAAGGAGGGAGTGCTGAATCTGAAACTGGAGCTAGCCCAAGGGCCCTGGGCCACAAGATACACATTTCCTCCTAATCAGAACCAGCGTTGCGGGTCAAGGGCGCTGGTGTCCCTCTGTGGGGAACACTTGCTCACACGCACACACACACACACACACACTCTCACACTCACATCCACACAAACACACACACACCATGACTATGTCTACCTCAGCATCCCTGAGGACTTTTGCTAATACGGGGCACCCTGTGTAATAAGAGATGATTCACTGTTAAAACAATCGTGTTTATGTGTCAAAGCTTCCTGGTTAAATTGGCTTGTTTTTCAAAATGGCAGAATTTTATCAATCCAAGTAACTAAAATCCAACTAAAATCAAATAGAATACTGTCTACATAATGAATACAATAACACATTCTGCTAAATCCATTGGAGGATTTTGGATTAGTGTTTAAAGGTAACATTTTCTGTTATCCATCCCTACAAAAAGGCAGTTGCCATGTTGGGTTTGTGGCTGAATAAAGGGCAATAGCACTTGAATCAGAAAACCAGTCAATGAATCCAATTAGTTCTCTATGTGACCCGTGCTCTGCCACTCCGCTTGGTGAACTCCAGATTGGTGAACTTGGTGGACTCTAGCATCAGCCATTCTCCGCAGCACATCTCCTCTCCTTCTTTCTCCAGTGTTTGCACATTGAGATGTAATGACATTTGCCATGCAGGTCATTATGGTGATCAAGGCAACACAAAAACAGAGGAGCTGGGGCTGGGGGTGGTGAAAGGGTGGAGGGGGCAGGGCATGTGGTCCGATGGCCCCTACATTGTCTGTAGTCTGATGTGCTAAATGAACACAGCGATGGCTGACTGGTTCACACACTCAGTCACTGGGAAGGTTTGGCCGTAGTGGCTTGCTGATCTCTCTCTCTCTCTCTCTTTCTCCTGATGTTGCCATCGCGTCATGTCAGGTCAGCCCCCTACGCTCCTCCTCCCCTCCCGCTTCACATGGATGTCCCTGCGTGATGCACAACTCCTGCTGAAGTTTGCTCGTGTTGTTTGTTTTTGTCGTTCTTCTTTTTTTCTGTCCACTTCTTCTTGATCTTAAGCTTTGTTGGATTCTTCCTCTTCTTCTTTTCACTTGCACAAAACACTGTTTCCAAAACGTAGCAGAATGATCCAAAGTGAAACCAAAACATCCAAACTAGGGAATAGGAGCACACCTGCCAGTTAGGGGTGTTGGGCACCTCCATTTAAACACATTGTGCTGTGTGGTAGAATAGTTTATCATACCACCATTATTTTAGGCAAATTCTTGTCACCATATCAAGTTACTGTTTGATTCTCACCCTAGTGTATGTGTCTGTGTGTGCTTGCGTGCGTGTGTATACACGTGTGGATGTATGCTCACACACCTGTGTGAAGTTTGTGGGTGGGGAGGGAGTCCACGTGTTGAGGTTAAAGCCCAAATGATACAATGTAGAGTTAAAACATAATATAATGTATCTGTTCTCTGTGAGGTGTGCCAATGTAATAAAAGACGCTGAAAACCCAACAAACCAATGACCACATCTTTGCTTAAAGGGACAATACAAGCCGCGCAGTCCTCTCTCAAACCATGTAGTGAATTCAACAATTTACACCTCACACAAATAAAACCTATTTTAGAGAACCACCCTGACCATCACCCGAATAGGGTAATATTTTTAGAAGAACAAGAAGTTAGCTATGTCTGTATGAGCTATGTCTAGGCCTGTCAGGGAGCATGCATGCACTTGGTTTGATACCAGCATTGACAGGTGATGAGGTAGCGTGCACACAGTGACCAGTAAGTAAAAGAGTCCGCAAAGGAATTTAACGCAAAAGCACTGGTCATGTAGTATATGTTATCAAGGGATATTCAAATGAGATCTTTATGAGCTGGGCAGGGCAAATATGTTAAAATATGTTCATTTCTGTCTGTGTTTCATGACCTACATGTACAGTGGCTGCACTGGCAGCTGTTGCTCAGTGTTAAATGAGTCCGCTGTCAGCGCTAGTCGCAATTTCTCTACATCCTTCAGCCAATGCATGTATGTGCATGTGAGGCAACAACGGTTGCCACGGCAATCCAGGAAGCTTTCACCTGAAATAGCTCCTGTCTGTGAGTGGCGTGTGTATGTGTGTTTGAATTTATGTGTGTGTGTGTGTGTGTGTGTGTGTGCCTTTGTGTCTTTGTTAGATGTTGGATCTCCTTGTGCCCTGGTAAAGCACTCTTATGCTGGAGAGCAAAGTGGGCTGAAGTCCCACAGTTACACACACACATGCATGCACACATACACGCACATGCACCCACACACATACACACATACACACAATGAAGGAGTGGGTGTGTCCGTACTCCCACTCACTGTGTTGCAACCGTAAGAAAACACACCCAGGCCCTCCCAAAGCAAACACAAAAGAACATTGATCTCTCACTCAGTCTCTCTCTTTCCCTCTCTCTCTCTCTCTATCTTGTGCGGCTTGTCTCTCTGGCTCTCTCTATTGCTATTTATGCATTTTTGCTTGTTTGATCTCTTCATCTCATCCCCTCAGGTTTCCTGGAGAAGGAATTTTCAGCCATTTTGAAATGTTAAATTGCTCTTGTAGGATACACTCTTCATCGTACCTCATCATTATAAATGGCATAATCAGAAATTCAGATGAAATCTAAATAAGTGAAAGTACAACAAATGTTTACATTGTGCAATAAATATTTACATTAAATTGTCTGGTTGTGCAAGGACATGAAAAAAGCTGTAATGTGACACAGCACCTATGACACATCAACGTAATTTCATGATAGTATGCCTGGCATTTCCTATTACTCAACCAATAGCATGCCAAGACAAAGAGCACATGATGAGAACTTTTTGGTTCAAAATCCCCAGGAATGCCCCACTTCATGTGCCCAGGGCTAGGGAGAGGTTAGGTGCTACTGTTGAAAGGAAGTACAGTGAAATACTGTTAATATTTAGTCATTATTTTAACCCCTCAACCCCCACCCCTGCCCCACCCCCTTTACACACACACACACACACACACACAGACAGATCAAGCACATGTCAGAATGTGTGGCGTCAGTGTGTATGGTACGTCCGTAAAACCCTGAGAATGAAAATCCATTTTGGCATAATACAGTATAACCCCCCTGGTCTTGAGTGCCAGTGTGTAGTTAAAATGGACGGCACTCATTGACCCACAATCCCTTCTTCCCTGCGTGCGTGAGAGAGAGAAGGTGCGTGGAAACAAGGAATTAGTCAACGAGAGAGAGAAAGAACACATGCTTCAGAACTAGAGCCCATCACTCTGATAGAAGATTAACTCAACTGGAAGAGAGAGAGAGAGAGAGAGGGAGGGAGGGAAAAAAATGAAACATCTCAGTTCGCTGCTTTTCCAAAAGCACCTTATCAGCCCTGCCTCATTTTGTGTGCAAACAAACCACCGCCACCACATTTAGGCGACCACGCGACGATGAATTTTCAAAATACTTGTGTTGTTGAGCATGTCTCTACAACTGTATTCTGAAATGTTCTCAATAACAAACTTGTCTCCAAGTTGAACATGTCACTGCCAATCCGGTACTTTTTTTGCGTTATTTTCCCACACGTTGTTCCCATGAATTTCAATGATTAATGCACTAAATTAGGTGGCATGAAAATACACACACACACACACACACAGAGTATTCACCCCTGACCCCGACCACTTTCTTTGAAGTAGGCGTGAAACAGGAAGTACCTATTTAGAGAAAATTTCTTTGTAGTAGGGTTATTTTTCTTTCAGGTCAGTCAGCTCGTCACTGATTTGCCTCCAGTACTCCCAACACACACACACACACACACACACTACACGTACACATAACACAAACACATACACACTCCCTCTCCAACTCTTGTGGATTCAGTAGGGTAACTTTTACTTTCACAATGAGCCGGCCTATTCCATGTGCTTTACTGGAAGTTCAAACCTGCTTTATGGGAAGAAGGTCCTAGACAGACTGTGGGTGGCAGGATGTGTTTAGATTTTTTTCTGAAACACCAGTCGAAGGCGTATGCATCGCTTCTGTGTTGCTATATATGAGAGACTGTAAGTGACACAGAATTTGACTGTGACACAGAAACGAGAATGAGTAAATTAAATGTATTCAAAGTTTGCGGTCCCATATTTTGAGGTTTGCTTTTCCATAGCGAGAGATGATGTTGAATATATATGTATATATAACTATGTTGTCATGGAGGATTCAGTCATAGGGTGAACTTAATATGGTCATATAGCCTAAGAATCTGATTTTACATACTGTACGTTTTTGACCAATAATGCTTCTATAATGTGTGACTACTTTGATATCGGATGTATCACTGTGCACTTGCACACCCAGCACAACAGCAACAACAACAACAACCACCTAAATATGTATAAATAAATAACAGGATTTGTTCTTTTAACGCTGCTGTCATGATTGAGTGAAGCGCACGCCTCAGTCCTTGTGTCTTGTTAGTGTGAAACGTTCATCCTCCCCTCAAGAACCAGCTCCACATCTGTTCAGTGTCTTGTGCAATCAGTGGCCAGGGAGGGCCACATGCCTGCCTGGCCGCCTCCCTCCCACTCTCCAGCTCCCAGTGGTTTTCACAGTGCTTTCCACAGCCCTGGGCTTCCCAGACACTGCTGTTCTCTTCCAGCGAAAAGACAAGGGAGACGAGCCAGGGACTGAAAGGGAGAGAGCAGAAGTGATAAATGCCTTTAACGTTGCCGTCCACTTTTCTGTTGTCTGTTGGTGACACGTTGCCAACCTTCAGCATGCACTACAACTACGGAGTGCCAGTGAAGAAAATGATTTGTTTTGTGAGCTAATGTCACAGCCCAGACAATGCAGCTCTAAGAATTTTTTTTCCAGCACAAAAGACAAAATCTTTGTAAAAACTGACTTTTACATAATAATCTAACCTGATAATCTATTTCTGCATAGTGACATATCACAACACATAGAAATCTGACCTAATTAGCTATAATCTGTGACAGTATTTGTAAGTTTACAGTCAGATATGAACCGCTCTGAATGAGCAAGTAACAAGTTATCAGTGTCACCGGGAAACCATCATGTTCAAATATGATTTTAAATAAACTTAGTAAGCATATGACAATTAGTCAGTGAGTGTGTAAAAGAAGGCAGATATTGTTCCAATAACACAAGCAGAAGATTACTTGGTTCAGGAACCTGATCCTTTTATTTTGAAGAAATCAAATCGACAATGCATTTCTCCCGAAGATGTCATATTATTTAGAATCAGAACAATAAAAAAAAAAGCAAGGCAAGTCGCCTTTTAGTCAGACTTCTGGACTGCTTAATGTATTCAAATAGCAGGTCACTCATGCCTCACATTAAGTCTTTTTAACTGAAATGGAATAGTCAGAAAGTTCAATGTTCTTCATGGAATAAATCACAATGGCCAGACACTTTATTATTGTTATCACAAAATAAACATTATTCAGTGATTTCATTAACATTTCATATTTTTCACTCTTGGGAATGTCTTTGGAAATAGAATGGCTATCCTGTTCCAGCTATGGTTTTGTGCATTCTTCTGTAAACACATCAAAGCTCACCGCTGCATCTGAAACAATGCTCAGATCGCTGTGCTAAAAAAACAGACCTTGTGTCATGTTTGCCATTTTCAAATTCAGATTGACATCTCATCTGCTCCTAGATTCACTTAGCTTTTAACAAAGAAAAAAAAATATGATCATCGCCTTGGGAACCCATGCTGCCATTATCGGAGACTAGTACTTCACACGGCAGTGACACCACTCCTAGTCCTTCAATCCAGTATTTGCCCAGGGATGCCACTGAAATTTGACATTGACTCTAGTGTGCATGGGGTCTATTCTAACCTGATGCATCCCAGAATGTAAATAAATAATATCATACTGACACAACCACGGCACAGAGAGGAAATTACTCAGGAGAACCGTATGTACAGTTAAAGTAGGCATTCATGGAAAAAAACAGCAATGAATACACACTGAAATATTGGGAAAAACTCAAAGATGTAGCATTGAGGTTTAAGACTAGTCAATTGCCATTCAGTGGGAGGGGGTGGGGTGCGGTGGGGGACACAAATGCAATTTGCTGAAAACACACTCAAGTTGCAACTCAGTGAAAGCCCCCCAAATACAATAAATAATGTGGTCTAGAACAAACACAGCGCACTACAGTTCACTTATGCAATTTTGTGTCTCAAAAATGAAAACTTCAGAATCAGAAAAAGGAAAATTGTACAAAAATAGAACTGCTTTTGGCATTAAATGCCTTTTTCAAGTTTTAAAAATAAATATTTTCTTGACACTCAAAAGTTTGTAATCTACTAGAACAATTTCCATGAATTCACTCCAGATTGATAAGAATATAGACGTATACATTATATATATATATATATATATATATATATATATATATATATATAGCTGAGTTATATCTCTGTGTTATATATGAAAGGCATTAGTAGCAATTCAGTGCACAAAAATGCTATGTAAAGACTTTGAAAGATCTGCTTAGATTGCGGCCATTATAGGCCAGTAATATCAGAAAAAGCAAGCTCTCTCTTTGCACGATCTTTGACTGAAATGCAATGTTAGCCATGTTATAGCAAAGTAGCCAATGTTTAAACTGACACACTGCCAAGGATATGAAGATGGATAATCTGATTTATGTTTCATAGAGACAATCTTTGAGTTTTATTTTTCAGGAATCCATAAAAATACCAAGTAGTTTTCAGAAGGAGCAGGTTGTATACGGTTGTATACATTTCATGTGAGAGATTTGAGATAAATATCAGACATCATTTAATGTTATGATTTATGTGCAATATAAGTCCCAAAATCGTGTCAATAAGACACTGGTAATTCAATCTGTACAGTTCTTTTACACAAACAACATAAATAGTATAGATAATTTTTGCATAAATAATTGCTTTTGAAAAATCTTACAAAACCAGACAATGCAAAACAAAAAACAAAAAGAAAAACACTATTTCTTGAAAAGCCCTTTTCTATTTTTTTTTTCAAGACTGGCTTTCATGTTGTCACCCAAAATGTGATTCTTTATGATAATATTCTCCCTTTCTGTATCTCAGCATTTTGTCCTTTCAGCACAAACAAAAACTTAAATAAACTGAACTGATGTGGCTTAAAGTGGCAGTCCAGCACACTGTTGCTTGAGGTTAATACACGCCGTCATGGTAAAAGCATGGTATTAACGTGTTATTAAAGGTGTATCTTGTAATGAGAAAATACAGTGCAAAAGGTCTTTGTCTTGGAATGCAGGTTAATTTTGCTCAGGCTCAACCAGAAGAAGTCAAAGTACCATTGATAGTGCTTTGTTTTTGCACAGTTATAAAGTCCAGGCTGTACAGATTTATTTCGTTTAAATATGCTCTCTTTCTTCTCAAAACTACTCTAAATCTCAAAATAAACACAGTCATTTAGTACACATTTAAAAAGTTGAGAGTTCCACTTTGTCGTAAAAAGGTCATACTTTGTCAATATTCACAAATTGCACAATAGTAAAACAAACAAACAAACTAACAAACAATATGCTCCACTGGATCGTTGAGACATGATGACTTTGACAAAATAGAATCTTTACTGATCATAACTACATCACGACACGGCCAACTAACTCAGTTAATGTGGGTATGCTTTGACCAAGCTCAAATACCTGAAGCTTCCGTTGCAACATCTTCAGCTTTAGGGCAAAACGTCAGTTTAGTACAACACCCACAAGCCGTTTTTTATGCTGCTGGTCACTTTGAAATGTCTTAAAAGTCAACTCCACGACTCTAGTGCATATAATTTCCAATGTAAATTAAGCACATGTTTACCCAGCAACTCATTGTAAAGATAACCAAAAAAACATGAACAAAAATTTCAATTAAAAAAACAAAAACAAACAAAAAAACAACCATTCCCCCTATATAGATGCGGAGAGTGTGTTGATTCACTCGTGAGCTGGGGTTATAAAAGTCTCCCGAGGGTCCTTGGGGGGTGATTATTATTTTTTTTTTTGTATGTGTGTGAGGAATCCCCACTCTGACTCAACTCTCGGTGTCCCACAGTGAATCCACAATGTTTGAACAGACTGCGTCACTCAGAGGTGCAGGTCCGGCTGTGTGTGTGTGTGTTTGTGGCTGGCTGGCTGGCTGTAATATTCCTCAGGGCTGCAGTGAACCTGGCCCAGTCTCTCCAGTGCCCTGCTGCCTGCAGCCAACCTGAACGAGTGCAAAGTGCCAATACAATAAAGCAGTCACTCACTCTTATCATAGAGGAGTGCTTGTGTGTGTGTGTGTGCGTGCGTGTGTATATGCGTGTGTTTATGTAGGTTATTTCCCTTTGAACCATGCCATCTCTTTTGGGTGGCATTACCGCAGCACTCCTCTGTGTCATCTGTGTTTCTAATAACTTATTTGCAAGGAGTCCAGGAGTCAAAACTGTCCTGAAATGTTCCTTGGAGGATCTCTGTCTCTTTCTCTCTCCTTTGTCCTTTCCATGCTCCTCATCTCTCTTTCTCTCTCACTCTCTGTTGCTTCCTTTCATGTTAGGCGAGGCATCAGTGTCACAAGGGGTTTCCCCACTCTCACACCTTTATGAAGACTCACCTCGGTTACCATCACCAGCTTCTCTTAAACTGTCATTCCACCACTTCACTGACTCAAATCACGATGGCAGAATGAAAGAGAGAAAAGAGAAAGAGAGAGACACGATGACAGCCAGACTGACAGAGGGAAAGTGAGTGAGTGAGTGAGTGAGAGAGAGAGAGAAAGAGAGAAACCTTGTCTCCATTGTTTTCAGCAGCTGGTGCTCTCCCCACTCTTTGCCATGCTGGCAGAGCTGACTGCGATCTGGCAGCCATTGGTGACATGATTCATGACTTTCTGTTTGAGCTGGGCCACCTGCTCGCGCAGGATGCTGGCCGTGGAGGCCAGGTCCGAATTCTGGGTCTTGAGCACCTTCACTTTCTCCTCGAGTCGCGAGATACGCTCCAGCTTGCGTTTTCGACACTTGGAAGCAGCAATGCGGTTGCGGAGCTTCTTGCGCTCAGCCTTGATGCGCTCCTGTGTCTCCAGGTCGATGGGTGAGAGTGAGGGCGGCGAGCTAGTGGGGTCGGCGCCTGGCGGGTGGGGCACCTCGGGCACTGTCTGGGGCGCATCCATGTGCCCGCGGCTGTGCGGGTGGTGCCCCGGTCCACCGTGATGTGCACTACTATGCCCGCCATGCCCAGAGGGGCCGCTGCCGCCGTGTCCCACTGACGTGTAGGGAAGCTGCCCGCTGGGGTATGAGGATGAGACGGTCAGCGCGTTGGGGTTGTAGCTGCTCAGGTTGGTGTAGATTGGCATGTCCCCACCAGACATGAGGTTCCGCTGGTACGAGCCCTGGATAGATGAAGACGGGGACATGGGCGCCCCCACCAGCTGGTTCTGCTTGTGCAGCTCGGCCAGGGCCTTGACGAAGCCATCAGCGAAGCCTTCCTGCTCATTGGTGGCATGGTTGCGGTACATGAAGGGGTTGCCCGAGGCATTGGGCGCTGGGCTGGTGGTCACCAGGCCCTGGTTGGAGTGGATGATCAGCTGCTCTAAATCCGGTGAAGAGAGCTTGAGGAGGTTCATGTCTTGGTGGGCCATCAGTGTGCTGTTGGCATTGCTGTTAATCCCCAGGCTGTTTGGATTGATGTTGCCATTGCTGCCCGGTTGACCCTGGAGCAGTTTCATAGCCGAAGGGCTGCCCACGGAGCCCTGGAAATGATGGGCCGCCATGTTCTTCTTCATCATCTTCTGGGCCTGATAGCGCTCGTAATCTGGCATCTGCCCAAAGTTTGGCACATTTGGTGTGTCATCGTGATAGAAGGGTGTTTCCATTTTACCCGTCATTGACACAGTAATGGCAAATCCTCATAATCTGATTAGCATGTATCAGAGGCTGTAGTTATCTCGCATATGCATTCTGTGTGAGCGCCAGGAGTTATTGACAACAAAGTTTTAAGGGGGAGGGTCTTGATCTCAGATACCTGTAAAAACAACACACGGACACGCATTACGATTGGCACATAACAAAACATGGTTACATCAGTACAATCTCACTACCACAGTAAGGTAGATTCAAGACGAAAAGGCATTGTATGTTCCAAGTTTGAGAGAAACATAACGCTTTACGCTTCAATGTTTTATATTAGACCACATAATGTAAGTAGCCTACTCCACTCGACCTTGAGCGTCTCAGAATTTGTCACCATCCTGCTTATAGGCTAATTCTAAGGTATTTATAGCATTTCTGACAAATACACAAGAATCGGACTTCCCAGATATTATCATCGGTTACTGTAAATGGCAACCCACACAGGCTTCGCCAAACTGACTCTCAGGAAGAGAGAATGCCATAAAATGCAACCTAAAAAGCAATTCTGAAACTTAGACTCTACAATCCACTGATACATTCCCCGCGTCTTTACGGAATGTAGATCTATTAAAACACGACCGCATACGCACCGATTATTTCGACCAGTACCGGCTATAAAATCCGCGCGTCTTCCGTCAAGTGACTTACGCTACATAAGATCTATACGCATGAAAGTATATTAATAACAAGGAATGAACCTCCTTACCCCAAATCCGTTAAGCCTACGTGACAGGAAAACCCAGCCAGTCTACTACGATAAATAGTTTCTATCACTGGTGCTTGAGAAATAACCTTCCCATGAAAAAATCCAATGACTCAGTGGTCCTCGATGTCTGATTAGTCAGACCGCTGAATTGTGACATAAAATTCGCGTAGTTACATTACCCACGCACAGAGCGAGCGAGCCGGCTTGGCTCGACTCGGCGTCCGCGATGATCTCTTGAAATATGAGGTACAGTCAGTACCTACAGTAGCATTTTTACAACCAGACATAAAATCGCACACCTAAAGATGTGGCGAAATACAATCTTCAAGCTACAACACTACTTACAGCGGTGTTAAAATCCTGATTTTCTGACGGATGGTTTCTTCACAGAACCATCTAGGCTTAGAATGAGGGAAAATGCGTCCGTTCACCTCAGTTGCTTTCCTCGTCTGCCTGCGAAGCCGTTCGCTGACAGTTCGACTGTGGGACTTTCTGCTTGGTTGATTACTAATAACACGCCCTTTCTTTCGAGTTCCTGAAACTATCCGTGTCACACACATTCACTGACGCCGCCTCCGCTCAAAGGATTTATTTTTATTGGTCATTTGAACGGCTCGATGTAGGCACAAACTTTCTTGATGCTAGTGCCCTCAAGCGTCGCTCGGTCTTCTTAAGTGTAGCTTAAGTGTGAAACCGAAAGCACAAAACAGGAATACAAATCATGTCATGTTTCACGTAAACATCTCGTGGACTGTAAATACAACGTAAAAATATTTCTATTTTTGTGGTCTGGAGTTGACATCAGAAAGACAGTGACAAATAATAATATTTTCAAACATTGTTTCAGATTATTTTAGACAGTGTTGAAAATATCATATGGATGGTCTGATATAGTTCTGAATTCGCCAGTGGACTTCGGTTAGTTAAGTCGCTTGCATTTCCCTTCATTTTGGGTTTGTGGATACAAGATGTGGGTGTTCCATCTCATATCATGTGCTGTCTTTTTCCACAACACAATCAGAGAGCTTGCTATTACAGTAAGCCCCAGATAATACTTTTATACGATAATACCCCAAAATACTTTTTATACTAATACTATACTAATTTCTCTTCTCTGACTACTTCACCATGACTGTGAAAATATTGCCAGTTCAACACAAGGTTGAGTCAAAGCATATTGCTTCACAATCAGGGAGTGCAGACAAGTATCACTACCACTAGGTAAGCAAAATGCTTTACTTTCACTACTGGAGCTCAAAGGTGAGGCACCACACACACACACACACACACACACACACACACACACACACACACACACACACACCATGTTATATGAAGACTAGACACATGCACACAGACAGCCTATGCAGACTCTGAACTCTCCAGTCATAAACAAGTGAAACTGAAAATTGCCAATATATTTTGTGTTAGGGTTGGTATATAGGGCATAGTCCTTGCTGAGTGCATACACAACAAATTTGTGTATGTGTGCGTGTGTGTGTTTGTTTGTTTGTGTGTCTCTTTTGTGTAGCCAAATTTTCTCATCCCTGTAGGAACTGTCAGGAAGAGGCTGTATGTGTCAGGAAGAGCCTAATATACGTACTGAGGGTTGAGGACAGTGTCAACGCCGACAGCAACAACCCAGATGCCCTCTGCTCTGGGCCGCCGTGCAGGCACAGAGGAGCCCTCTTTCTCCCCGCACTGCTCTCCAGTCTGCATTAGTTAGCTGCTCTGAAGGTGATTTGCTCCAGGTTATTATTCTACCCCCTACCACCCCCCACCCCCACCCACCACACACACACACACCACCCCCAACTAACATTCACCTCACTCACCCACCCACCTACCCACCCACCATGACTGGAGCACCAGCCCCCCCATACACACACTCACACAGACACACACACACACCCCTCCTGAAACACATGGTTGCATTTATAATGATGATTTGTGTGCGCACTTGTTTGTGTTTGTGTGTGTGTGTGTTAGTGTTTAATTTCTTCAAGGTCAATCAAGTTGCCTCAAGCGTTTTCTCTGTACGACTGATCGAACTATGAAGAGTTTTGCCCGCCTCCATTTGGCTCTGTTTCGCTCACAGGAGTAGCGTGAAAGAGCGAGTTCAGATGCACAGACAAAGCAGAGCCAGGTATAGTGGACATCAAGAGTAGAAACTCCCAAAAACGTCCTTCACTGACCTTTATTCGCACGCAGGAATGCTAAAACAGGCTGATGTGTATTGCTGATGTGTATTGCTGTTGTGTATTTGTTTGTGTGTGTTTCTAGCAGGCCATTGCCAAAAGCCCTCTTCTATTTTGTGTGTCCTGCTTGTTTGATGTCTTAGTGAAAATCTGTCCATTTGAAATAGAAAGTGTTAGAATTTGAAATATTTAAAGATTTTTTTTTTAAAAGCCAAGCTATTTTATTAATGAGATAGAAATAAAGTTACCATGTCCAATTAAATCTGCCTATACTGAAATAGGGCAATTTGTGAAAGATTTTTTTTGTATGGCATTTCAAAGGCCCAGAAGTTTGTATATTTTTTCCTTATAATGCTTTTACAAGTCAAGCTGATATACAGTCTCACAGTCTGGAGCCTAATGTTTGATGCCTCATGACTGCTGGGAAAATACTATGTATTACCACTGACCACATCAATGACTGCTCCTCACACATGACTAATATATTATGCACTATATAAACTTTATCCTACCCCTCCACCCACCCCCATGGACAAATAGTCTGAGAAACAATTTCACTGCATTTTTTACACTCAGTAACCATATGCATGTGACAATAAAATGTCCTTGTATCCTTGTATATTTAGCTCCTCTTCTTCCTCCCCCTCTCTCTTTTCTTTTTTCTCAATTAGGGAATTTGCCACAGAATATTCACATGTGGACCCCCATTACAAACAGATGTGTGGCAGGTTGGTGTTGATGATGAATGATCAGTTAGGATTTTTCTCCATTTCTTTTTTTTTTTTGTTCTTCTGAATGTGTTTCCCTGCTGTCAGCTGAATGCTGAATGTCATTATGGCGAGCGATGGGCTGTCCATTAGCCCGGGCTCTTTTCTGCTCTGTTGAATGGGACTCTGCTGCTAGTGTTTGTACGAGACTCCTCGCTCTCTCTCACTCTCGCTCTCTCTCTCTTTCTCTCTCATTCTCTCTCTCTCTCCGCCTCTGCTGCATGCGTATCCAGAAGTCATACAAACGGGAGCCAAGGAGCGGAGAGTGTGGGGGGAAGAAAAAAACAACTCTCTAATATAACGCTATTGTCAAACACCATAAGAGCGGTGCTGCAGAAAAGAGTTGACACTTTCTACTTAGAACAGGCTTTTTTCCCCCTCCTCTCTTCCACTACTTCACCCCACCCCCCTTTCCTTTTTTGAAGCAAACTGCTGTGCTACTGCTGCCGTGGTTCCCGCAGTCACTCAGGAACATCATACTGGCAAATTCAGTTGCATGCCAGTCTTTTTTGTCTCAAGTGACAGCTTCATTTTGGACTGAGGCCTGACAGTTTTTCTCCTCTCCCTCACCCGTAGACCTGAGGAGTGTTTAAGCCACTTATTTCTCCTGACCAGAGGGCAAAGACTTTGGTCTGTACAGACATCATTATCTCACCAGGTGTGAAATAATTACTCTCTGTTTTGTCAGGCATGTCACCTGTGGCAGACTTCTGCGGCGGAGCCATTTTGATGGACAGCTGGGACTAACAGGGAGGACAAGAGTGATGGTCCAAAAGGTACGGTAGAGAACTTCACAGGTTCTCGAAGTCTCTCTTCCACATCCAGCGAGACAGCATAATAAATAATAATAGAAACAGGAAGACTAACGTTGCCCCACACCCCACCGTTCCCGTGCCACCATTACCACCACCACCACCAATCCTCTCTGTGAGACGAGCGTTTGTTTATTTAGTGGTTGGGTAGCTACAGATATTAGTGGAATAAATTACTATATTCAGGACAAGTGCCTTTGAACAAACAGGCCCATGAGGTAGTGTCTGAGAGCGCAGAATAAACATTTATTTGCGTAGAGGAGAGCCTGGGACGATGCCAGTGTCTCAGGGGTGTGTAGGAGGAGGAATAGGAGGACTGGGCCGGACCAAGTCTGATTACGGCAGCGCAGCAGACTCTGCTCCACTCTATCCCAGTGAGTAGTAGACAGTTTCCAACCTCTGCCCGGGCTTACAGTACAGCTGTTTTTTTCACTCTTCATGCCCTCTTCAGTCCATCCCTCTGCAGACTTCATCTCTAGTCTACATCCCCAGCTTTCCGACGCTGTCCAGGCTCACACACCAGTCACCCCCCCCCCCCCCCCAACACACACACACGCAATGACCCTGCCTTCCAGCTCTAACTCTGCAACAACCACCACCACCACTACCAGCACTATTCGCCTCCCCCCCTACCTCCACCCAGCCTAAAGCATCTTCCCTCCAGCTCCAAGCCTCCAGCCACTGGCCTCCCTCCTCCCACTACAGCCTGTGGTCTCTATGTGCTCCCTAGCTGTTAGGCTCCATCCTGTGGTCTCCCCCAACTCACTGCTCCAGCCTCAACCCTGAGGTCCAGTCTCTGCCCCTGGGCTCTGTTCCCGCAGTGCCCAGGCCTTGCCATCTCCACCCTCTAGGCCTCTGAGCTCTCACTATCCCCCAACCCTTGCCCTCCATCTGGTCCCAGCCTGCAGTGATTACCATACCACATCCTTGATGTCTTCTGAAGGAGAGAGATGTGTCCAGAGATGTGTTGGTTTGAAACATGCTTTGCAGAGACAGAGACAGACACAGCAGTCAAGATGGATAGATAGATAGATAGATAGATAGATAGGTAGATAGATAGATAGTTAGATAGATAGATAGATAGATAGATAGATAGATAGATAGATACTTTATTTATCCTGTAGGAAGTTCAGGTAATTGCTCTGCATCATTCAGTTTAGGCAACTTAATTGATCCCAAGAAGCTCAGTTCATTTGCTGCTGTGTACTCATGCGTACAGTTTCAAATTCACTGGCAAAGGTATGTATTGCTGCCAACAGATCAACATAGATGGGTCTGCAGTAAAATGAAGAGTGGAAAAATTAAAGGAATGATGCTAAGTACAAATAAAACACAAAAATAAAGATCAGAAGGTTTTGTGGGTTTGGAATTGTTAAGTGGATCGATAAAATTGGAATGGCACCTAGCTTTACACGCATGCATGAATGAGACATTGCATAAAAAAAACATAAAATATTGATTTGCATAGTAATAGTTTGTCATCTTAAATAGTCTTTGAAAAAATATAATATAATCTTTTAGATCAGAAATTAAATCTTGTATGGTGCCTCTATTACATATTTATGAAACAATAAATATGCATATGTTTTTGCATTATAGTTTGAGTCCAAAACCCTGACATCAACTCCTCACTCTCAATAGACTTTCTTTCTATGTGGCAATGTATTGTAATTTAAAAACTAATGTTCAGCACTAGTTAGAAGAGGAACCCCCTTCTATTCAGACTGAGATTTTCATTTGCATGTTTCTTGTCTTATACTATGCCGCCAATGGCAACATCATATCTGACCTGACCTGATGACGCGTGTTTCTGTAAGACAGTTACTGTAAGGCAACTCCTCAGACACACTTTCAAAGACGGAAATGTTATATGTTGTATAACACCTCACACCTCTGTAATTCATTGCAATGTGGAAAGTTTTTCTTGTCGGGAGAAAACATCATTCCAGTCCAGCGAATTGGATGCGGTTTTTATTTATTCATTTTCTGCTGTTACTATTTTGAGAATGAAGAGGTGTTGCTTGTGCTTTCTTAACTGTGATTATTCGGACAAAATTTACATTATTGAAATGGAATCTGATGCAGATAATAGCAAATTCTCCAGGCGGAGCATAATCTTGTATCTGTGCTCACTTTGCTTTGGTTTGCCTGCCAAATGCCTTTCAAGGCGAGGTCTGTCAGCGTCTGTTATTTTCAGCAAGCTTACGAGTCATAAGACAGCCTTTGCTACCAGTGGTCCTGTGGTCTAGCAACACGCTGATGCATCCACTGTTTGTACAGAAACATCTGTATACTTTACCAACTAGATCCATAATTATACTCAATGAGAGTTTGTTCATTGTGCATGACATCCATGTAATCGTATTAAGCATTAGAAAGCTCACACTGTCATTACAAGCCTAACTTAATACCTGATCCAATAACTGGGTAGTTTGTCTCTACCTAACTCCAAAATGGTGATATACTTTCATTTCAAGCAGTGCTGTGAGAGTTGAATGTGGATGAATTACGGACAAGCACTGAGGCGGCCAGGGTGCAGGGGGCGAAAAACCTTTGAGTCCTTCTGTCACGTTCAGTGGGACAGCTCAGCTTCGAAGTGAGTCACTGTGTATACCATTTGGGTTGCCACAGAAACACTTGCTGGAAGACGCATGTCAGACGCTGAAGTCCTCCCATGAATTGCTCCATGTCACATTTCAACCAATTTGAGCAATTACTGATGGATATACATTTTTACATTGTGCAGGCGCCATGTCACCAGCCAGACACTGTGCTGAATCCCTGCTCGGACGTATACTGTGAACCGCCATACGGCTCAAAATAAACTCACAGCTCTTATGAATTCTAAATGGTCCTCAAGTTATTTGAGTCTGAGTTCCCTTTTGTGGAAGCAGCAATCAAGTCTGCCTTGTCGAGGAGCACACAGCAGAAACAGCTCATACATAAACAGGCCTATTTTTATATTCCTGGCCGTGAGCACTGACTTTTCAGGAGCCAAATGTCAATCACAAATCTCTTTAAGAGGCTTGGCAACACCTTGGCCGTCTCTGTGTTTCTGTGCAGAGAGTGGCAAATGGTAATTACTTCCAACATCTCACGTTGCCTGTTGCTATGGTTTTTCTGAGCTGCATGGTCACTCCCCTCTGGGCTGGTCTTTCACCTGGGTGTCATCTGTCTGGTTCTGCTCAGTTAGGCTATTAGAAGAAGTTCAGACGTGCCAAGCCTTTGTTGTGTCCGCTCCAATGCATGTATCACTTACTGCTAATTGTTGGTATCACTTACAGTTAATTAATAATAATATGATATGAAAAATATAGTGCACTCAACATACTGTCTTACTATTACCAAATGTGATAGATAAAGTTTGGAGCTATGCATTTCTTCAGATTTGTTTTGTTTACATTTTTTGATATAAGTGAGGTACATTGCAATGCAGTGCTTCTTGGCACCCCGACTGTTGCTGAGATTTTGTTGGAAACCTTTATTTGTACTTCCACACTTGATTGATATTGAAAACAACTGGATGTCATGCCATTGCAGGTTATTTTCACCTCTACACTTATACACATTAATATATACCCCATAATGATATTGAAATCACCTGGATGTCATGCCATTGCAGGTTATGACCAACACCTTAGTCGTGACAATATTTGTTGTTTGTTATGCATGTAATTTGCATAGCACATATCACATATAACACATATCTGATCATTCAGCCCGACACAATGGAATAAGCTAGACGTCGGCGGCTCAGCTTTCCCCACAAAACTCACACAAAGGCCACAATGGCTTTTTATTACAGTCAGTCACTAACCCTGGTCTTTAATTAGGCCCACATTAAACCTCATCACACACTTCACTCCAGCAAGGGCAGCAACCAAACAAGCTGGATGTTTATCCATGGCTCGACCACATCTGTACCTCTGAAGCCTCGCGGCAATGTACCACAGCTCTGAAGGAGCAGGGAGGTAGAGTCTGCTGGGAAAGCCAAGCATGGATCCAACTCCATGACTATCACGTACATATGGACGCGTGGGCTTTTTCCGGGTGTTCCAGTGATCCAGACGTGCTGGGAGTCCTCCTTACGGGGCCCGCTCTTGTCCCTGGCCTCATGAGACAGAGATTACAGGATGAGGCTCTCCAATAAACCTGTGCGGTCAAACCCATGTGTAATTAAGCAGGTAAAGTGGAAAGTGGTGGTTTCCGTGCCCCAAGGACAACTCGTCACTCTCTCCCTAGGTGCATTTTGTTTGCCAAAGAGCTAGCGCAGCAGATAAATACAAATACAACAGTAGCCTGTTGTCATGACAAGAAGCCCATTGCGCATCCTCTCATAACGAGTTGCTATCTCTTTATCATTTGTCCCCTGGCAACCACTGACAACAATGAAACCTCAGTGTTCAGGACTCACTAGACGAGAAAAGGAGGACTTTTCTTCCAACAGAAATGAATAATTCATTCAGACCATTTTGTCCATGGCAGACCAATTAGACAATCTGACGGCACTGTGTTCTTGATGTGTTTGGTAACAGCTGTTCTTGTTTAAGGTATAAAACCATTGCAAAGCAAATAGGGCCCGTTGGTGAATCCTCTTGAACTCTTTCACTCTCCCTCACTCTCTCTCTCACCCAGTCATTTTGTTTCTAAATGGTACTTTCACAGTTCATAGGTTTTAGGTGAGCTAAGAGCTTGTATATGTTTGCGCACACACAAGTACACGGACACAGATTTACATACATTACATCACAGGTTTGCACATACATATCAATGATCACACAAAAACTCACACACACCCATGCACACCTAATAGTAATTCCCGCTTCCAAGAAGCCTATTCTTCCTACAGATCTGGTAAGGCATGACGGCGGCCGCCACCAGTTGCAGGAAAGTGAAACTGAAAGCTGACTAAACCAGAGCGACTGTTTTCATGTCTGTTTCGCCACGGATGTGCAGCACGGCACGCACCCAGACACGCACCCCCACCTCCTGCTGGGGACCCCCCTCAACTCCTCTTACAACCCTTCCCCCAAGCCCCCTGGTGTGCACACACCACACCGGTGAGACCCCCTTATTTAAAACAGTTCAACTTTTACCCCCCCTCTCCAGTTCCAAAAAATGTGTTGCTGTCTGAGTCACCTCACAGAAACTGTTTGGGATTTAAGTTGTATTTGTGATGGTTAATTCATTCTGACAGTTGGAAATGTTAAATCCTCGGGGGCTCTGCACACAGTCAGAGCTAAGTAGGTTAAATAAAACAGAAGCTAGGGTGATCAATTTCAGACTGTGTGTCTCTATGTTGTGTACACTGGGCATGCTATTTTTTGATGCTGGTAAGAATTTCAAATTGGGTGATTTTTTTATGTAAAGGAGCAAATGACCATTTCATTGAAACAAAAAAATACAAAGGATTTGGAAAAGAAAACACCATATATGGCCATATATGGCCTTCGTAACTTCATAAAAAATAAAAATGGTCTTTGATCTGTGAAAAGTCAAAAGATATGATGAAAGACAAATGAAAACAAAAAAGATGTGTTTGACATTTTACAGACACACTCCGGTAAATACATTCCATTGAAATGTTGAAGTACACTTTGACCACATTTTAGCAAGGAAGCGCAGGAAAAAAAATCACAATTGAAATACAGTACACTCTAATCTTAACTGTCAAACGTGTCAAAACACACAAAAAAAACACAAAATGAATATCTCATGTCTCCAAGACTCCCAGGAGAATAAGTGGTTAAGCTCTTGTCCTTTAGGGTAGAAGCAATGTATACATGTTTTCTTTTATTCCCAGCTGTGCACGCCTGTCGCTTGCCTGTTTGCCTTTGAAGGAGTTGGGGTCCGTCGGTTGTTGGGGTTGGGGGGTGGAGTGATCTGATCATATGTGATCTACGGCTGCTGAGTTCTGGACATGGGTGGGGAAGGCGTGGGGTCACTGGAGCAGCCATAACTTAATTGCATAGTGAGCTGCGCTATTGGCTATAAATATCTGTTCTGTACATGCAGATTTCCCATAATTTAGTGAAAGGTCACCCCCCCCCCCCTTTCTCTTTTCTTCTCTCTCTCTCCCTCTCTCTCTCCAGAGTTTATATTTTTATAAAGGAGCTGACCCACATAATAGATGGTGCAGGGAATAGGAAAGAATAAAGCTGTAGGAAAAGAATGTAAATGAACATCAAGTATATATCTGAGGGCAGTTGTGACATGGCTGTCAGTGGGGTAGTGATACTTGACTCATAAGGAATTCCTGATATTATTCACACCTTAAACATAGAGTATTCTATTCGCACCATAGGCTAGAAGAAAAGCGCAGAACAGACTACCAACAGGCTAATAACAATTAATTTTATTTTCATTTCATGTATTTGTTTTTCACCTTATTTTTTCCACCCCATGTTTGAACCTGAACCTAAAGACAATTTTCTATCACTATGTGATGGACAAAAAAGCATTCTTGAATCTAGAGTCTTGATTCTAGACCACTCGTGCTGGAGGACCATGAAGACCACATGAGTCTGAAGCCACAGTACTTCCTCAAACTACACGGCTTCTTCAAACCTATAAGAAACCGACAGAGGAATACACTGTAAAATGATTTTATTTTATTTAGTTAGTTCAGACTTTCTTTTGTCTTTCCGGAAACATCTTTTTTTTTCTTTGCAGAAAACCCTCTCTGTTTTTTGTTGTTCACCGTAAAAGCCTTTGAAGCCTATCGCATGTGTTTGTGTTTTGACAAAGAAGCAGTTTTGGGATGAAAACATGTTTATTCCACGGGCTAAAAAAGCCACCACCACATGAAGACAGCCCTGACAGCGCTGCCTAAGACCAATTGCTTAGTCAACATTAAAAATGCCATTTTGAGCCTGACAAACAGGCACAAACATGTCAGCCAGGGCATCCATCAAACCAATGAAGGGTGACCCTTCACACATGGAGCGGACTAATTATGCCCATTTCCCAATCCACACTTATTCTGAGTATTTAAAAACCAAGAGCAGTCCACTATCTGCTTTGTTAGATTTAATGCGATGAATCAAGCAGAATTGAGACCCCTGATAGACAGTTGGTTGCAATGGAGGACTTATCTGTCATATACAGTGACTGGAAACAGTCAGATGCACCCAGGGCACGTTTCCCTGCTGGAGTGTTTATGCACCAGTGTTTGGTCTCTTGGGAGAACCGAAGGGGTGGATTCTTGTGTGTCAACAGTGTAGTATAGCTTCTACAATCCTACACAGCCCAGGAGCGCACACAAACATACACACACACACACACACACACACAGACACAGGAGGGAGGATGGTGCTTGGGCTCTTTCTGCTGTACTCCTACCTTTGTTTTGGGCATTTAAACAGCAGTAAACCCTACCCACTTACTGAAAGCTGTCTCTGAAGCCCTTCTGAAGGATTGAGCAAGAGGAGATTCCTCTAAAGCTACACCCACCATAGGAGGAAGAGAGAGAGAGAGATGAGTTGAAAGAGAAAATGAAAGGGAGATGGAGAGAAAGAAAGGAAGAGGAGGAAGAAGTGGGAAAGGAAGGAGGTTGAGAGAAGAGAAGATTAGCTTTGTACTGGTTTGTAGCAGTGCTGGAGAGTCCAAACAGTTAAAAAAAGGCAGATGGGATGTGTGGTTATAGGTGTCTTTCTGTTACTGGGTTATAAGTTGTGTTTGATGAACATGGTTAGGTGTGTCATGCACATTGATATGGGACCTGTGAGATTTGTGTTGAAAAAAAATGCATATGGCTGGAGATGGCTGGCAAATTTTCCTGCTGATGTGTTTAGGTTATTTGATAGTTGGAGATGTGAAATGGATGTGTGTGTGTGGCTGGCCTGCCTGCTCAGAGATGTGTGTGTGTGTGTGTGTGTGTGTGTGTAGAAGACGAGCAGTCAGACATCAGGGTGGGGTGTCTCTGTACAGTCGTGCCGGAGGCCCCCGCTCCGAAGAGATGACGTTGTCGCCTTCAGCAGCAGCAGTGGTGGGTATCAGCAGTACAGTGCTAATCATGACGTTGTGATCGTCGGTCTCAGGGGTCAGCCAGTCAGTCAGGCGTGCATTAGATGTCCTCTGCGTTGTGCTTTATTACCCAGAAGCCCTGTGGGTACTACTCTGGAAGTCTATGTGCTGCACATGAGGGCCAACTAGCCTGCTTGAGATGACCTGAGAGAGAGAGAGAGAGACGTGCTGTGTTTTCCACCCCCGCACTGTCGCTGCTGTTCAGGGTCCGTTGGGGCCTCAGAACTTTCCAGAACATGTCATCATAAAGACATGTCAAAGTTTTCTTTTTGTGTGTCTTTTTTTCCAGACACTTTATTCATAATATTACATAATGCCAGGCGCAGATGTTAGTCTAACCTTAATGTTAACAGTCTGAAATGTTCAGGCTTTAGTGCCCTGATTGAACAGCTGTGTGTTAATAAACAAGGCTGTACTCAAAGTTTTTTTAATAAATGTTTCTATTGGCAGTAGTTACATTGAAAGTATTCCATAGGCACCAATACACTCTACTACAGCAACTGCCAATATGCCCTAAGGGATGCAATATATTGGTGTGTTTTTATGCGAACATCACAGAGTACTTTTTGATCCTGTGTTGGTAGAGCTCCGTCGGCATTTGCAAGACATTGTTAATGTTCTCATTACCCCAGATTATGCATCTGGACATAAAACACTACTGTCATGGTTTTAAACCAGTCGACATTTTATGGCAGATTTTCTCCCTCACGTCTCTCAGTCGGGCGAGAGAGCAAGTGAGAGTTTCTTCTTTTTCTTTCTTTTTTTTTATTGATGGTGCGAGTTATGGAAATACAGCCATCCATATGAAAGGGCACACAGAGCCTAAGCCCAAAGTGTAATTAGCATGTCAGACGTGGCATAATTTTATGTGTAGTCACTCTTGGTGGGTTATTCCACAAGCAGGGGCACCTCTGTGCTCACAAGGATCAGAGCAGTCATCACACAGCTCATTATAGACCTGGTGACATGCAGCCAGTTTCTCTGTGTGCTACCTGCTGTGAAAAGGTGGGCATATATACATGCTCATACATCTGCATGTGTGTGTGTGTGTGTGTGTGCTTGACTGGAGCACCAGAAAAGAATATTTAAAAAGTATGTACATTTATAAACTGTGTGTATCTATGCTGCTGCTACGTATACACGTGTGCTTATGCATTTCTTGCTGAGACAGATGTAGGGATTGCTCCCTTGAACCATAAGCTCAACCATTCACCATACATTTTAATTAGACTACTTTAGCCCAGTCACTGTGCGGCCTTTGCAAAGAATACATTTCTTCGTGGAGTCTTGGAGTCATAACTATCTCTATTAGGAAAAAAGGGATATATCCGTTTACACTGTGCATTCCCTATCTGAACATAAATCCGCCTCCACTGAAGAGCTGAAGGGTCTGAATGTAAGTTGGACAAGAGATAGTTATTTGTCTTTATATCCTTTATATTGTCTTCCTACAGACAGCACTAGGTGACTATGGACTGAATCACACTGAATTTCTTCTTTAGGCTGTGTGATGCTGACTACAAACCTGACTGACTTTCAATCATTTGTCCATTTGCACAGGTGAATTTTCACTGACCAGTAATTTACACAGTACTTTTAGTGCCCAGATTCCAAAGGCTACAGCCAAACGTTGAAGGGACTTACCCTCTGAAGCAGACTAGATCTACAAATGTGCTTCATGGGTCTGTCATCCATGAAGTAAACTAGATCTAAAACTGAAGCTGACACATTTTGAAACAAACATCAAACACTTCAAAGACATGGGCTACTGCATATTTATGTTACATGCAAAATGCTGGAAAAAAAATGCAAACGAAATGCAACTGGTGTTGGTTAAATGAAAGGAGCATCAGATTATAAGGTTGAGTGATTTTCTGTTTGTGAGTGATAATGGTGTCTGTTTGCTTAGTAAGCAGTTTCGTGACTGATGATCGCTACAGTTATGTCACCAGCCTTTGTTCTACTGATACTAACTGATAGTTCAGGAGGGGATTTCAGCATCTGACACACTTCAGGCACACTCTCACTGTGAACAATTGAGGCATGTAGCCCATTCCACTGGAAGGGTGGACTAAGGACTGTAGCTGCCGTTGTTGGTGTTCTCTTTGTGAAGAAACCAAACCAAAACCACAAGATAAAGTAAAGTGACCAGACCTCTGAGAAACTAATCGGGAACATTTCCCTGGAGACTTGGGGACATTCCTATTTTTAATCAATAAAATAACTAATATTTTAGCTTCTGATATTGGGAATCATGGGTTTTCTTGTATTTTACTGGGGACAGACCACCAAAAATGGGGACTGTCTGTTTTTTTGCTTGGGGAGGAGTGGTGGTGTTGGCACAGTGAGACTCCAGGTCGCTGTCCTCGTCTGCTGCCACCTCCACTCCATTTGCCACCTCTGTCCCAGAAAAAAAAACTCACAATCAACCACTGTGGCCTTTCTCCAGAATCCCCCCACCCCTCCCCTCCTATGAAGCCGTGACTCACACATATTACTGACTGACACTGGGCCTCCTCAGGAGATGGGGACAGCAGTAAGTGATGACCCGGTTGTCAGGCGGTGACTCACACCTACCCGGCCACCTGCAGCCACGGCGGCGAGGATTAGTGTAGCAGCCGTCCCATGCGCCACATTCATTCGCTAGCTCGCTCACTCAGTCGCAACCGCTGTTCCTTTGCTCTGCTGATCTGAAAAGCCTCTCCACGCATAAGCCCTTCATCAGAGACTGATGACTGTTGACTGATGACTGATGAGTATATAATCTGTAAATTGTTAAATGTTGTGATAAACGTGTGGAGGGGATTTTATTTAGTACATCTTGTTTGACAGCTTAATGCTGGGCTGTGACATTTTAAATTATAATAATAATAAATTTTATTTGTTAGCGCCTTTCAAGAGACCCAAGGACACTGTACAGTTGAAAATGATAAAACACACACACATCTAGCTAGGGAAATAGCCCAGAAATACCCTGGGACAGTACAGACAATAATAAAAAAAAGATTAGGAAGACAACAACAAAAAAGAAAAGAAAACAAATAGACAAATAGAAGAAGGATCAATGGAGAAGCCAATTAGGAGGCAGTGGGAAAGCTATTAGCTGCCTGTGGCCATATTGTTGACATAGAATCAGTCAGTTAACGCAGCTGCCTACCAAACCTACACCAGCTTTTTGATACCCACTGTCCGAAAACATAAAGGGAAATACGACTGACACAGGAGAGAATTGCTTGCTAGTGTTTCTGCTTTATAGAGTCGATTGAAACACTTTAATTAGGCTAAACATAATTTACAAAGAGGGAAGACTGAAAGCTAACATTCAGTTGAAATGGTATGTCAACAATATGGCCACTTGTCAAAGAGTCCTATTCTGAAAAGGTGTGTGTGGAAAGGGGTTAGCATTGACGTAGTGCTAGTGGGAAGGTATAACCAGCAAATCAGTTGACTGAAGGGAGCAGGATGGTCTGTATGGAATTTGGAGGGAAGATAAGTAGGATGGGGCCAGATTATGAATTGATTTGTACCAGGATGACTTTGTGTTGTATAGGCAACACTGTAAGGCAGTGTAATTTCTGAAGGACGGGAATGATATGACCCCAAGGTCTGAGAAGGGCATTACAGTAGTCCAGCCTGGGAAAAATTAATGCATGGATGATGGTCTCAGCAGCAGGTGGGGAAAGCAAGGGGCGGAGTCTGGAGATATTTTTGAGGTGGAAAAAAGCTGTTGTCAAATACTGGTAGTAATACACAGACACCAGAAAAACCCCTCATGTCACACCTTTAAATTCATGTAACCTAACCTTTAAACAAATTCTTAAAAACATGAAGCAAATTCTTAATTATACGCTGAAGCCAGTGATGCTATGTGGCTTGTAAACACATTATTCATTTTTATAACATAAAAATAATATATCTTTATGATCCTCTAGGTCTTCATTCTCCTGGGTCACCATAAAAAAAATCTAGTTATTTTATGATACCCAGGCTCTGAAAAATGAGCCTGCCACCTAAAAAGAATAACACCAGAATTTCTCCAGGAGGACTGAAGGCAGAGGTGAGCTACCTCTCTGGCTTGGTTGAAACAAAAGGGAGGCTTTGTTAGTCAAAAACATCTGAAATATAAACATAAACAGACATATGCATACTTAAATATAAACAAACACAAACATAAACAAATGCTATTTTCACCAGCATCACTGACTGTACCTTTAATGACAATTTGAATACACTTGTTTTGCATAGATTCCACTGATCTCAGCCAACTATGCACATCTAACACTCTCCTCCCTTCTCTCATACACTTCTCTTACTCTCTCTCCATCTCCTAACACATATACACACACATACACAGACACTCACTCTCACACACACCACACACATACATCCACACATCCTCACAGGTGTCTGGCAGCAGCCGATAACAAGAGGTGGGACATGGGCCAGGGCGGATGAATCACGTTTGCTGTCTGTTGGCGATAAATAAAGTCCTCGTTGGAAGGACACCAGCACCACATGTCTTCTCAGCACCAGCACCGGTGCCCCGACCCGACCCGACCCAACCCAACCTGCAATGACACCAGCTTCAGCTACAGACCTGCAGGCTATCGGCCCAGGTTCTGGCCCAGAGTGAAGGAGATGCTTTGGGCCACACAGCATGGCAACCCTCAGAGTGTGAAAGCCTGCGTGTGGGCACCAGACGAGTGTTGAAAATGTTGTGACGACCGCAGGTTTCATACTAGCGTGAGCCACCTAATGCAGGGAGAGAGAGAGAAAGGAAGCTACTAAAAGACAGAATAGAAAAATGACAAAAAATTACAATGACCCAAGAATAAAAGCGAGAACAGAGGAGGAAGGAAAAAGTTAGGTGGTGTGGGGTGTGGGAGTGTGTGTGTGTGTGTGTGTGAGTGAGCAAGCGAGTGTGAGTGGGTCAGGGGTTAGGGCTAGGAAGCGTGTGTGTGGATGTGTGTGTGTGTGTAGGTTCAGAGCGCCAATTTTCCGTGGAGAAAATAAACTTGCTAATAAACATGCTAACTCCTTTGTCCAAACAGGAGAGTGCTTCCTGCTGGGACTCTGGGAGCACTTAAGACTTCGGCCTTGTGGAACCTGTGTGTGTGGACCGTTGCCATGGAAACCACATATATACAACATCCTGGTCCCCAAGGCACTGCGCTTCCTAAAAACCTGATTCTGTTCAGACAAGCTTATATCACACGGAACGTATATACACACACACACACACACACACTCACGTTCACAGACACATCTGTTGTCCCCTCTCCTCTCATCTTTCATGTTGACCTGCTGGAGGTGTTGTGGAGTGGTGTGGTGTGGAAGGTTTTTTCAGGCCAGTACTTTGATATCTACCATGACCTCATCCCAAAAGAGGAAGAGGAAAGGAGAGATATGTTTAGCAGAGCTGCTTACATGCAGCGAGGGCATTGAATGGAAACCGCTCAGTATTTAGCCCTCACTGTGACCTCAGACTCAAATGTAAATGTGTTACAGACCCATTTCCCACAAAGTCCCATGACTGATTCAGGCTGACGCACTTCTAGTGTAATGTGTGTGTTGGTGTGTGTGTGTTTGTGTGTATGTGAGAGAAATGATTACAGTTCTTGTGGCTTCACACTATCATAAAAACATTTAGATCATTTCTCTAATATGACACAGATGAAGGGGTTCTGTTGTCTCTCATCACTACAGATGCAACAAAATGGAGGCTGATTGACCTCATCAGAAGAGCAAGAAAAACCTACACACACCTCAGTCTGAGCCAGGGTCATGACTTTACTAGAAACATGACAAAACTCCTCTCTTGCCACTTCCCTCTCTCTAGAGCTAGTCTGCTGTTCATGTGTGTGTAGGCATATCTGCTGAAGTGATGTCATGATCTATTCCCAGTTGTGATTCAATTCTGGTCACAACCTCAGAGTTTGAATAAACACTTACTAGAAAGTATGTTTTCCTAATTTTCTGGAACGAGAAGAACTACTGTGTGACATGAAAATAAGGCACGGGTATTTGGGGGACGAAAAACACAAAATTAATTCTCTGACAGAAAAGTGTAGCCACAAGTATCTAAAGTGAGGTTCACTCTGACAAACAACATGTCAGTTTTACATCTGGCAGCAGTAAGGCAAAGAGCCAGAAGGAGAGAGAGAGAGAAAATCTCACTGACATTTAAATCTCCACTGTTTGCTTCATTTGTGTTTGGCTTCGTGTTTGTAAGTGGAGGTGAGTGGAAGGTGCATGAACACCTGCTTACGTGGGCTAACATGATTCTACTGTTGCAAAGGCATGCTAATGGTGTTCCCAGGACAACAAATTCTTTGGGATGGTGTGTGTGTGTGTGTATGTATTTGTGCCTTGTAAGCCTCTTGAGTTTATCAACATGTTTGCTCATCTGCTTGTGTGTGTCTATGTTTGTATGTGGCAACTATGTATGTGTGTGTGTGTGTGTGTGTATGTGTGTGTGTGAACCAGTGCCTCGGGGCTTCCTCCCCCACCATCCTCCTCCTTTCTTCCAGGAACCTCACCATTGACTTTCAGTGGGGTGTGACTCGTGTAAACCAGGCCAGATGACCTCATCCTCATCAGCTCAGCCCAGCCCAGGCCAAGCCAAGCCAAGGAGGACTGGGAGGACAACACACAAAGAAAGACAGACAGACAGAGAGAGAGTGCACACGCTCCCCCTCGCCCATACCTAAAGTACCAGGGGCACCGGGCTGTATCCCGCCCCGAACTGGGGCAAAGTGCGTCATCCTAATACCTCACCCCACAAACACTCTCTGCAAAGCCCGTAATTATTTTCACTCTCTGTGAGCCCGGCAGCTCCCGCTTTGGGTAACAATACATGTGCCTGAGATCAGACACTGAAGACACACAATGGGGAGATATTTTAAAGAGGAAATTACAACTTCCAAGATGCACACACACACACTCATGGTTACATATATACAGTACGCATTCATACACACGCACACAGACACATATACAGTATATACCCATTCTCTCTCACTCACTCTCTCTCTCTCTCACACACACACAGACACATAACTTGCTGGAGCAGACAGACAGCTCTTACAATGTAATCCACTGTGGGTTTGTTGAATGTTATCAAGTGTTAAGTTGGGCTTCCGTTGGGTCTAAAACAGCCCCAATCAAAACAGTCTTACTTTCCACTCAATTAAAAAGTCTTTGTTCGTCAGCGAGTCACTATCGTGTTCATTTTATTTGGACAGACATCCTGTGCCTGACTTTTTTTTGGCCAGTGTTGGCTTGGTAATTTGCAGCTATTAATCTACTCACTTTTGATCAGGTTCTTCATCGACTGATGGAGACCAGAAAGCCCAAAGGTAGAAAAATTATAAATGCTCTTGTCACTCTTGTCAGAAGGAGATTTACGGTTGTTTTATTTGCTATAAATATTTGCATTTCTTAAGAATCTCCCATGGCACTGTGGTCTGTGTCTGGTTAAGGGTGTGTATCTGTTTGTCCTTGGAACTCCCTGTAAGTACTTTTTTTCTTCAACACATAGTCTCAATGGATGTTTCAATTAAATGTTGAGTTAAATGTTTTTCAAATTGAGTCATTTGCATCAGGAATTATGATGCTCTTAAATATTGTTAACATTTAGCTAACAATATTTAGTTAGCATAGAGCTCTTGGTATAACCATGTCAGTAGTTACCAGTGGTTATTACAGGTGGCATTTGCTGCTACATTCATAATTTATATTTCGAGGGTAAAAACAGGTGTTTAAGAAGTTATAATTAGGCTACATATTATATGATGTACACCCTAACTGCATGCAGAGATGGTTCTAATCTTTGCCATATAAAACATCTGAGGAAACTAAATCCAGTCATTTTGCAGCCAAAAACCGCAGCTATAAAAATGGATTTTGGCAGCGGGATCATCCGCTTAAAACTGCCTCCTCCTCAAGACTCCACGCGGGCCGCGTGGCACCGTGTCTGTGGCCTCTTGTGCGGCTGTCTCGGGCGAACTTTGCGAACCCTGCGGGGACCTTGCGGTCGTGTCGCTGGATGACTTGTGTCTGAGCTCAGCAGGAGGATCAGCATCACATGACGCAAAAGAGACGCACGCTGCTCATCCCCTGGTTATCCTGCTCCTGCTAAACACAAACGAACACGCCAGCAGAGAGCATCTCTCAAATTTCACAAACGTCACAACACTAGACTATAGAGTGCGATTATGATGTTTGGGTCATTCATAAATCTAGCTGTTGTTAACAACTCTTCCTTTCACAGTCAAGGGCTCACACGTGGCATAGCTCAAGTACATCTCATCGATAAGATTTATTCAGCATCAAAGACAGTCCCTTGATGAAGCAGACTGAAAACAACCGAATACGGGGATACGAAGAATGTGTGTGTGTGTGTTTCTGTGTAAGTGAGAGGGAGAAAGATACAGAAAGAAAGTGCATTCCCCCCTAACAGACAGTTCCAATTTCTGCCGGCGCTGAAGTCATTAGAAGTTGTCATGCCGTAATTGCTGAAGTATTCATTTTTATTTTCATTGCTTAGCAACGTCCTGTCTGCGCAACGTGTGTGCGTATCAGTGTGCGCGCATGTACTCCCGCGCAGGCGTATGTTACGATAATCCCCCTTTTCTTCCTTCGCGCCCCCCTCCTCTTGCCTTCGCAGAGGTACGATTAACCGTTTGCAGTTTTAAATTGGCATCCCGCAAGGAAGCATCTCATTCTCTCGCTCCCGCTCATTTAATCTTTCTCTTCCTCTATCTCGTCCTCCCATTCTCTGTTCCTTCCTGTCTCTTCTACTCTCATTCTCTTCCTTTGCCACTCTCTCTCTCTCTCTCACTCACACATACACACACTCTCTCTCCCCCTCTTTTCTCTCTGTGATGTAGGCAAGGCAAGCTGGATGGGTCTCTGCATGCAGCTGCTCTCGGCGCGGAAGAGCCTGTTCTCTGTTCTCAGCGTCACTCCATATGGCCTCTGCTCTCGTCTGCTCTGCAGCGCGCCTCAACGCGCTGGAGAAAGCCTCTGTCTATGAATATTATAATCTCGTCAGCATGATGACGGAACCCACCCCTTCTTCCTCACTCCCCACTCCACCCTACCCCCACTTCCCGCCCACGGTGTGAAATCCTGGCCCACAAGTTCATTATCGACTCAGATCAGCCAATGAGGGAAAGCGAACAGGCCATAGCTGCCATTGGGTATTTGAATAACATTGAGCACACTGTATGTAACATGAACTTGGTCTATGTATTAGCCTACTGCACACCATATAATATGAGCAACATGCTGCATGCAACATATGAATCATCAATGAATAATATGTGTGAAGATGGAACTTGGTGTGTGCAATGTAGTCGACATGAGATATGTAGCACAAGCAGATACATGATACGCAGGGCTTATGTTGGTTTCAATGTCTAACAGTGTGTTAAATTGATATGACAAACGTTCCTGATGATGAAATGCTGCAAATTAATCGGTAGAAAATATGAAATTAATATCTAAAGTGAAGATAACAGTGACGTGTGAAATTGCTCCGACTGTTCAAGTAAGCAACAGTGAAACATTCAACCCTGACAGCCTTTTCCCGGCACTTCTCAGCGTGATGGTTCAGAGGCAATAAATTAATGAGTCCTTGTATCAATGTTCCCTTAAAAGGCAAATGAGGCTCGGCATCCAATTAGACTCTCATGGGCTATCTGACAGCTTAATAATATGTACTGTAGTCTGATTCTCCGACAGGCATGGAGCCATAAGGCTCATGTTTGAAAGGCCTGACTGTGCAAATATGCTCTCTCTCTCTAGCTCCCTAGGCTGTAGTCAGTCAGTCACCACAAGGCCTTGACAGTCAGTCAAGGACATGTATTTGAGAGATAAAAACTATAGAGCTCAGGGAGAATGAGTGAAGCGCTTTCGAGGAGATAAATGCTCAGCTAAGGCACTATTAGGAACCAGGAGAAGCAAGCAAGCAGCAAGTGGACTGAGGCCTTGTTGGGATGTTTTTTTCTTTCTTTCTTTTTGGTTTGGTTTTGTTGCTGCCGTTCATTCTGACAGCTTCATCATGTCAGCACACATTAAAATGCGTCTGACCCTATCAGTGATAGCATTTAAGCAGTGTGTGAAATTGTTCTAAATGCCGCTCTCATTATGACTAAACCTTGTACTACAGGGGCTGTACAAACAAGGCTTCCATGGAAGTACCTTCCCTGGTAAACGGATGAGTTCTTTTATACTCATATGTAGACCTAGTGCAGACCCAATACTCAGAACCCCTTGACCAAAAAGAAGATACTACAAGAAGTTAGGTCAGTTTATATCCAATACTTCCCCCCACAAATAATAACCACACTGTTTATCACGTAGTAGCCACAATTAGTTGTTAGGGGTTTATGACGCTGATCCTGTTTTGACTCGTCTTTTGCATTACTAATGATGTCCTCCTTCTAAACATGCTGTACTGAGCGCAGCCTGACAGCAAGACTGCTCTGTAGGTGGACCCCCCCTCCCCTCCATGGCTGGTTCGAAACTGTGAGTAAGACCATATGCATGGCAAAAATAAAAAAAAAACAAAACAAAACAAAAAATGGGCCTGTCGCTATGACAGTTACAGACCCAGCACGGTCTTGAGAAAATGTGTGCCCATATCCTGCTTCTGCTTCTGGTGACAACAAAGCTGCAATGGCACACACTTTAGCTGTGGATTGGAGGCTCTTGGTGAGAGCGAATTTGATAATTTTTTTGTCAATAATGAAAAAAAAAGCTGTGATTTTCTTTTTGTGGTGCAGGCACCAGTGGGCCTGTCCGGCTTAGTGCGTCACTTGCCTCCTCACACTCTCACGCCGAGCCATCGGCCCAGGCGAGGACAGGCACACACTCTCACACCGAGCCGTCGGCCCAGGCGAGGACAAGCACACGGTCTTCTAGCTCGCTCTGGGAATTGCCACCACCTCGTGGTCCCGACGTCAGTCAACCCTATCGTGTGAAATCCGCTCACGGTTCTGTTTGAGAACTGCAGATCTATATGGTCCATGCCAAATCTGGTGTGATCTGGCATTTGAACAAATTTTGAGGGTTTTTTTTTTTGTTGTTTTGTTTTTGCTTCCGACATGGCGATAACTTCCCCCAGGGGTGCTGCAACTCTGACTCTCCTGGATGTCGAGGCGAGGCAATGCCACACCACGGCCTGGCCTTTCATGGAAAGGCTCCAGCTGGCATAACTCACATGTCCCATTGCATAATTCACATGGTTGAGAGGCTAAGTGCATTGTCGCAGGTCAAAGGCACATTTCTAAGACGAGACGGGAAGGAGGGGGTGGCGTTTGTGGGGGGGAATAAAAACAGACTGGTCTTCGAGTGAGCAGATTTGTGATTATGTCTGAGTCATTGGGACCCTCATGAATTTTCAGGCAGTGACTCTTTTGATTTCAGGATTGTGCCCAAGAAAGCATTGGGGGCCTGGAGCATGCCTAGACTGAGGCATTACATTCTGTCTTTGCTGTGTCGTTAGTCATAACTCGCAGCCTCATCAGGTCACTTGCAAGTTTCCAGTGAAATGGGTCATATTGATGGGTAGTGTCAAATTGCCCCGAGGTAGACTTCTGTGGTGGAGTGAAAATGACTGGACTGCTATATGTGTCATGTTGGCTAATATTGGTGAGAAATATTAATAATTAATGTGTTGTGTGATTGATGTGATGTAATTTTCCATCATTTGTAAACACAGTAAGAACGTTACAGCTTATAAAGGGCTGTGTGTAGCATACACACACACACACACACATATTTACACACATACACACAGGTGTATGCACATACACACGCACACACACACACACACACACACATATGCACACACCCACTTATCCACAGAAATGGGAGAGAAAAAAATGTTTTCATAACCCTTGTCTTGGGACAAATGTTTAGCGGTTTGGGAAAAACGTAAAAGGGAAAAATAGCAGAGAGAGACAGTGAGTGAGAGAGGGTCATAAGAGTGTGTGTGTGTGTGTGTGTGTGTGTGTGTGTGTGTGTTAGAGAGAGAGAGGAGGAATGAGGTGTATAACCTACCAAGGACTTCTTTACAGCTTATTATCCAACTTACTGTTCACACACACAGACATATACACACAGACAGATATGCACGCACGCACACAAATACACACACATACAAATACACTAACATAAAAGCACACAAACACACACACACACACAGTCACTTCTCTCACAGCGAGTGGTGCGATGAATCATGCATCTCTGCTGAGTAATTGTTAAAAACACACACACACACACACATACACACTCACCAACCCTGGAGACGTGATGAGAAGGCCTGTGTGTGCTTCTGCCGGCGAATAGGTGAAGGGCCCCCACAGTACACCTCTGCTTGTAATGACGAGTGAGTGTGCTCCCACTCGAGAGATAGAACGAGAGAGAGGGAGAGAGAGAGAAGCCTCCGCAGATGGCTCTGAAAGCATTCTCCCTCACACCTGCTGATTCACCAGCCCAGCGCACCTTAGTCATTTTTTACACCAATAAATAAGACATGATGCGATGGGCTCTGTCCATTCCACTGTTAGCTGTGGCATCCACTGTCTCTCTCTCTCTCCCTTTATCTCTCTCCCTCTCTGCCTTGCTTCTGCCTCGCACTGCTGCTGAGTTTTGCCTGCTCCACCGACAGACCTTCAGATAGAAGTTTGAACTCGGGGTTAGATTTTGACGCAAAGTGGATGGGGTAAATGTAAGGGTTATGGAGTGTGGAGGTTTGGGGGGTTTGGTGGAGGGTGAGGTAGTGTGTTTGTGTGTGTGGTGGTGGGGTGGTTGTCTCTATAATAGTGTCTTGTTAACTACATTTGAGAAGCAAATGGGGTGTTTCATCTTAGATGAGCTCTGTTCTGTCTGTTTGAGAGGGCAAGGTGTGTTTGTGGGTAATGATTGTGGTGCCAACTGCTTACAGTCTGAGGGCAACTGAAACACCAGATCAGGTAAGAGACTGTTCTTAATCTACAGCTCTAGCAATCCTTGCATCCTAGCTATTCTATCTGGATTGGACATCAGTGGCTGAGAGGGTGTGCATGTGGGAGTGTGTGTGTGACTGTGACTGTGTGTGTGGTGTGTGTGTGGTGTGTGTGTGACTGTGTGTGTCTCTGTGTGCCATATCAGATAGCTCTAGTCCATGTTGTAATATTTAGTTTCTGCTTCTCAGTGGCATTGTAACCGAACGCTGCGCGTCACATTTAATCAGGCATCAAACCAATATACTGAGCAAGCAACTGAGATCTATCTGAAAAACGCCTCTTGTTGTTAAATGTTGGGTCCTCTTAAAAGTATGTTTGCCCGTGTCCAAGTGTCTGCTTTGGCAGATGGGAAAGATTAAACGGACGATAGCACGACTTGCTTGGCTGTGTTGGCTAAGTGTGAAGTATCTCCACCAGGGCGAGTGTTATATTGATATTGGCATGGTGGCCGTGTGGTGTAACATAATTCATTATTCATAAGTGGACGGTGCTGCTTTGTGAGATTGTGAGACCGGCTGGAAAGAGGGCTCTGTTTTTTTTATAAAAAAAAAAAGAAAAAAAGATTCGACCCTGTGCTGCACTCTGGACTGCTATTTGTTTCATATTGACAAAACAGACATCAGAAGCACTGACACCTCTTCATCAGCATCACCCTCATCTTCCTCACCACCGCCTCATCTCATCTTATCATCATCACACAACTCTTTAATCGCTTCTGCATCTCTGAGGTTTAATTTACGACACAGGGTGAGTTTAGTGAGGGTGTTAATAGTATGAGACATGCCATAACATGCCCATTTACTTAGCAAAGCTAATGAGGAATCCTCTGGATAGCACTGAGCTTGCTTTGAGGACATCCTCTTGGTCAGCACTGAGGGTAGACCGGACTAATTTCCCATACAACAGCCTCTCTGAGGGGCATGAGAGGAAGAAGAGAGAGAGAGAGGGAGAGAGAGGAAGGAGAGAGAGAGGGAGGGAGAGAGGGAGGGACGGAGGGGGAAATAAAAAAACAAACAAACAGCATAAAATGGGTCAGAAGAAAATACGTTTTTAAATCAACGCAATGTCAGAAGACATGAGCGGGCTTGGGGCCATCCAATAACCCACCACCAATATTCAACCCTGGGGACCTGTGTGTGTGTGTATGTGTGTCTCGGGGTCTCTTTCTGTGTATGTGTGTCAGGTCTTTCCTTCTCTCTCTCTCTGCATGTGTGTGTATGTGGCAAAGGGCTGCTGGCATTCGCTGCAGACCAGTGCTTAATACTCCATGTAATTTCAGCCGTGGAACCAAGAATTTTAAAATAAGCCCCCACAGGTTGTTTATCTGACAAAATCCATTTAGGCATTTAATGATAAGTAGATGGTCTGGCATCCCATCACATAAAACAAATAAGTACTGAAGCCTGGAAAGAGTTTTTTTGGGGGTGGGTTGGTGGTGGTTTGGGGTTCATGAGATGTTTTGTTTTCTGACTTCTCTCTGTGCTTGTCTTGGTTGGCATTCATGTCTATGTGTGTATGTGTTTGTAAAAAGGGTTGTGCTTTTGCGTGTTTCAAGTTAGAGTTTGTTTGTATGTGTGTTTGTGTGTGTGTACGTGTGTGTTTGTGAGTGTTTGGCCTCATGTTAATACTGTTAAAAAAATAGCAATCTGTATAGTTTGCAGCACACGCTATTGTCTTTTTCAACTTCTGCTGTTTTTCCACGGGCTTTCATCTTTTCTGATTAACTCGGCTTCCCCAGAGAACAAATGGCTATGCTGTTGGATTAGAAGACAGACACACACACACACACACACACACACACACACACAACCGCAACAACACACACAGTATTGCCTGTGCTAGAAAAGAACATCATTGCGATGATGATCGATATAAGTTCAGTAAAACTGTAGACACACACACACACACACATACATATATATGATCTCACTTGTGCTCTTCTCTCTCTCCATCCCTTCCCTCTCTCGCACACACACAAACACACACACACACACACACACACACATACACACATACATAGGGAGCATACTGAAAGTTCTCAGCTGTGTTTTGTGTTTTGGGGAACGCTACCATGGCGATGTCCTTCTGGGAAGGGCATGTCTTGCAAATGCTGTGCTTGGCACAGCCTAATACTATTGATTTTATAGGAGAATAAACACAACCATCGCTGCTGTTAGAGAACTGCGTTCTGGTCTGATTGTGTGTGTTAGTAAGTGTGTATGTGTGTGCGCGCACACGTGCATGATTGTGTTTGTGTGTTTTGTCAAGAGCCCAGGCCACTTGCTTTGTTTCTTTCCTCTACTCGTCTGATTAATTTGGTCAATTCATTCTTTTACTCATGGGGGCATCTATATACTGTATAGTTACACTTTCATTTACACATTCATTCAGTCATGTTCTCTCTTTGTGTCTCTCTGACAAACACACACACACACACAGACACATTCCGACACACACATACACACACACACACACACACACTTGCACAGACACACAGAGGGAGAGGGAGGAGGAGAGAGAGAGAGAGAGAGAGAAAACCTTTAACTTCCACACTATAACTAACCTGTCTGTTGTCAGAGACCAACATCTGAGGAGCCTGGATGCAAGTGTGTATGAGTATGTTTGTATTTCTGTGTGTATGAGTGTGAAGTGTATATATTTCTGCTAATGTCAGTGGAGACACTAGCACTGGGAGTTGATTATTGGCAGCGGCGATGATTTGTGATGACTCAGGTGTCCCTCCCCCAGAGTGGGGTGAGTCATGGCATCTTCATGATGCCCATATCTACTCATTAGAGCCAGTGTGGTGCTCACACGTACACACACACACACACTCTCTCTCTCTCTCTCTCACACACACACACACCACACACACACAAACCTGACAAAAATCCCATGAGCCTCGCCAAAACACACACTCCCCGCTCAAGGTGTGAAATGCCAGAGCCCTCCCTTCTGTGTGTCCACACACACACACACACAAACAGCACAAACACGTTTGAGTACACAAATACACTCTGCCACATGTATTTGTAAAGCATTAACATGTACACAGGAGTGGGCACTCATATGTTAACATGTACGAGATACAAGACATTTTATGTCCTTTATTTTTCTTCAACATATTACTAAAACCATCACAAATTTTTGGATAGAGATGTCAATAGGTAAAATGTACAGAATTAATTATGACTGATTCATCCATCCATCCATCTATTCATACCTAATTTTTGTTATTAATTAATTACATACTCTACTACTCGCTAAGTCAGTTTTACGTGAAAAAATTTTCATGATCATAACACATGACAATTTTTTTGTCTCATGACCTGCCTTTGTCCACATTTAAAATGTTTTCAAAGTGTTTTCAAAATGTTTTCTCTTTTTCCAAAGAACCAACTTTCTCACCCTTTTTTCTTTCCCCTAAGATGAGACACGTCCTAAATAATAAGGACACCGACGATGCAGAATTATTTTTATTTTCCATGGAATTTGTTTGTGGGGTAGCTCCCTGTTTTGTGCCCTCTGTGCGAACATGGTGAGCTCTCCCTATGGAAGCGCCTGTCAAAAGCATTTTTCCCCCCAAAGAACAACAGCGTCAGTAGACAGACAACCTAAAATATGGTTTCATTGTTTCTTTTTGGGATTTGGAATCGGCTTTGAAAATAGCTGAAAACTCCCCCATGCTGTGAGCCCGCTATTTAGCAGAGAATGTGTTTGTTTAGGCTATTTAGCCATGGTTTGCAGAGCTGTCCTTTGGAGACTGAATAGACATGATTAATGGTGGTTTGATGATGGCTTTTTAAGGTTTATGCTGTATTGTACTAAGGTGTGTGTGTGTGTGTGTGTGTATTTACTTATGTGATAGAAAGCCTATGAAGCATGTTTGCATATCAGAATGAAATACAAACCTCTCTGTGTAAGTGTGAGGGTATGTGTTTCTTTCTTTCTGTGTGTGTGCGTGTGTATGTGTGGCTGTGTGTGCGCATGTTGCATATAGGTGAAAACTCCAGTGGTCTGGATGGTGTGCCGTAGTCAGAGACACACTCAGAACTCCATCCATTAACCTGTAATGGCCTATTTAGTGTCTGACTTGTGTTGAGTTAATCACACTCTGTCCACTCTCCACGCGCCCTCAGCTTTGCCTTGCCTCTTTGAGAGAAGCCAGTCATTACATAGAACAGACATTGGCCAAGAGGCATCCAGATGAGGCTGGCATGCAGGAAGGTGTCTGTGTGTGTGTGTGTGTGTGTTTTCCCAACACATGCTGATCATGTCCTCACTTCCTCCTACAGGTGTGAGAGTCGTATTTTCACCTTCACCCAAAGCACGGGGGACGAGGGACTCTTGCGTTAGGTGTTACTATAAAAGTGTCTTTTTTATATTTCTTTGTGTTGGCAGGTGTGGTAGTTTTGAGTGCAACAACTAATTGCTACTGGATGACACAGATGCCTTTCTGACAGGAATCACTGTCTTAAGGAGGTCACTGGGAACTGGATACAAATCAGTTGCTGAATGTCTGCTTACTTAAGCTGGAGCAGAAAAAGGGAGAGAGAGTGCATTCCTTAACTTTTTACACTTTTAAAAGACTGTCATCGGGAATGAAAAGACAATCACTGTGTTTTTCTCTGAGCCCTGGGAAGTCTTGAGAAAGTAAGAGAAAGCTGCTAATTGGATTGATTCCGTTTCATCCCCAACACACCCATCGTCACCGCCGAGATCATGTTGTTTGGTGTTTTCACGGTTGCCATAGGTACAAGCGCCATGAGCTGGTGGGCTTTATGAAATGACAAAATTCTTATAAAGTTACATAACTCCATTAAAGCCTGCTCATTTGACTGTAGAATCACACAGGGATAATATACTGCTTTATTTAAAAGATACGCAGGAGTCACCTTTCATTTATGGATTTGAAAACTACAGAAAGATTCCGTGCACTCAAGTGCACTCTACAGTTGAGATAACATTTTTGTTCAGGTAGTGCATTAGTCATATATGGTTCATGTTCACAGAAACATGAAAATACATTTGTAAGATGCCACTTGGAGCTGTGGGCAGTAACTTGAAGTGAAACAGAGGATAAGACTCAGAATCAGATTTTCCATGTTTCATAATGTATTCCACAGAACTGTGGTCTTTACAAATTTACTCATTATTAATAATTAACCATCACTGATTAATGTCTAATGTCTAAATAATTAAGGCTTTGTCAGCGATAGATGTGGTCTAGCATAAATAACCATCATAGTGTGGCTTACTGTGAGTATCATGACTAAGAGTAAGAACAAAACATTACATTTCCTCATTTGGGATGTTTGTGACAGTGGAACACAACTTTATTATTTTCATAAGGGTTTAAAATGTGTTTAATTATTGTTTTAGATGAAGTTCAAGTTCATATTATGAACTATCAATTCCCTCAGAAGGTGTTGAGTTTGGAATACAGTGATACACACATGTATATGCATAGACACACATACACACACACCCACACCTACACACACACACACACACACACCTACACACACACTACCACAGGACTGTGCCCACATCCACACTTTCATTTTCTTGTTTCCACTCAGCCAAACCATTTCCTCTTCACTCTTTTTCAGCCCAAGTCTTTTAAGTGACAGGACCGTGCCTTTTGCATATTAAGCCCTCATCACAAACCTCTAAAGTCTCCAAAATCCCCACAGAGCCTCTTTCTCTCTCTCCATCTCTCTCTCTCTCTCTCTCTCTCTCTCTCTTTCATGTCCTCATGCTCTCTCCTGCTGTCCTGCAGTTTCTCTCTCTCTCCTACTGACTGACTGTACCTTCTCTCTTTCTCTCACCACTCTCTCTCTCTGTCTTTCTCTCTCTTCCTGTCCTCTTGCTCTCTCTGTTCCTCTTTCCCCTTCCTCTGCTTTATCTATTTTTTTTACTGTGTCTCCCTTCCTCTCTCTCATCTCTGTTTCCTCTTGTGTTTCTCTTTGTGCACGTCTGTGATTTTGTGTTTTACTTTTTACAGCGTGAAGCTTCTTTTCAAGACTTTAATTTATAGTGTTACAACACACTAAATGCCTACACGGTTGTAGGAAAAGAGCACTCAGCCCCACTTTGTCACTTTGCCTTATAAACTACCGTCTTTTTTGACAAGATTCATTACTCTCTGTTTACAAGCAGTGATTTTTATGGAAATGAAGGAACATTTCCATACAGTTTTCCCAAGAAACAGAAGACACCCTTTTCATTTCCAAAGGTGTCCCATTTCCGTCCTTAATATTTTTGTCATCCTTGATATTTTTGTCATCCATTGATTCATCATCCCATTAATAAACCAGTCAGCTGTCCAGAGGTCATGAGGACCATGCTGTGAGTGACCTTTGTCGCCACTGCTCAGAGCAGGCTTGTACATGCACCTTTTTTTTCTCTCTCTCTCTCTCTGTATCAGCTGGGAGGGTCTAGGCCAGGAGTTAATTCCCCACATGTGCTGCAGTGGAACACATGACGTGATACTGAAGCGTGGCCGGCGGTGCATATGGAAACGGTTATGTAAGAGGGGGCTCTGTCACTCCTACCAGCTAACTCCCAGATCTAACAGGCAGGCAGGACCCAAGTTATGTGGAAAGTCACAGAACAGGCCTCTGTAATGTCTGTGGATGGATATGTTTGGTGATTTGGGGTATTTGTGGGGAAATACAGAGATAGTCAGAACAGAGTTATGATGTTGAGGTGACAGATTTTCTAAACATTTATGCAAGGCAAATGCCTTGTGTTATTTTCTCAGTTTTTTTTTTTATATATATATTTTTGGGGAACAGTTCAGTGGGGAACAAAGAAGCTCAAGTCACCAAGAACTCTGTAAGAGTCTTACTGAGAATGATTCATCGATGTGAGCTCACTATATGTCATGTACAATTATTATTATTATTATTATTATTATTATTATTATTATTATTATTATTATTATTATTATTATTAGTATTATTATTATTATTATTATTAAGTAATATCAGACAAAATATTATATGTATTTTTTTAAACATTAATTTTAAATGCACTCCATGCACTCTCGTGTAACATAACTCAATTTGTGTAGCAGTCTCTGTGTGTGGGGGAAAAAATCCCTTTAGACTTGATAATTTGATGCGGAACGAGACGCAAACAAACCTCCACCGATTACACCTCCTCGGTATGCGAGAACCGTGTTTGTGAAGTGCTCCGATACCAGCTGCAGTGCTGGGCTACATGGGAACGCGTCAGGCGCGGGTGCTCCGTGGGTGTGACTGAATCACTGCTTGCAATGAAATCCGCTCATCAGAAGAGAGACTGTTTGGCTGCCTTTCTGCACAGCGGCAAATGCTCAGATTTGTTTTTCAGTTTTTTTTTTCTTATGTTTCTTTCAGGTTTTTTTTTGTTATTTTTTGGCTTGTGTAGTCTCAGCCAGCGTGTTTGTGCCTGCTGAAGCATTGAGACGAGGTGACTAAGGTTAAACTGAAGGGATTTCTCTTTGCCGTTCACAAGAGTGATGGAGTGTGAGTGATGCCTGACTTGCTGTTTGTCACTGACTGAGTGAAATGAAGGCTAAAAAAAGTCACCTTCACCATGCAAAGGGATTACCATGAGATTTGACTGTTTAAGTTTAGAAGAATGTTACTCGTGTGAGGGTTTAAAAAGGGTAAACAGAACTATGCTCTAAATACAACATACTGGGATCAATTTCTAATTCTAATTCTAATTATTTCTGAATCATTTCTTGTCCAAATCCTTAACCCTATAATAGGGCTGGATTATAAGGACATACATGAGGTAACATTTTTTAAAACTGATATACAGAGGGGAAAAAAACATGTGAGTCATCTTGTCTTACTTCTGAGACATAATTTGTGAAAATAAATAAATAATTACATAAAATGTTTAGTTATTTGCTGGATATCTTAAGTCGTTCCTCCCATGTGATGTCATGCAAGCTGACTTGTTTACAGACCTGTTAACAGACCTGCTCTGTCACTTAAGTTCCTGTCTCTATGTGCCCACCGGCCTGCTTGCATCAGATGGGCTGTTGACATGGCAACCTGACGTGGCGGCCAGGGGCACTGCCCTGACCGCCCTCCAGGTGAGCATGTGAGCATAGTTAATGAAGCAACAAACCCGCTTGCGGCCTCGCCTCGCCTCGCTTCACTGCCTTACCTTCCCCAACTGGTTCTCAGTTTGGCGTTTTTGCCCTCAAATGTGCAACTTTACTTCCTGTCATTTATGCTGGCTTTCATATTATGTGCACTCTTAGTAAGATTCGACTTCTTTCGAAAAAGTTAACTCATTATTAACATTGTCGTGAAAATGTGGATTGATGGAATTCTAGTAATTAAGGGCTAAATGGCCTCTCAAATGGCTCTCAAATTCTGATGGCTAAATGGCCTCTCAAACACATTTGAAGGAATAATATTTGGCTTTTCTGTAAATGTGGCTTTTTTTCAGTGTCCAGAAGTCTGTTTGATTTGTCTGTAACTTGTTTTGCTTGTCACCCTCCGAGAAGCCGAGAGCGGCAACTAAAACGGCCTTCAATTAGGAAGTGTCAGTGTGTCTGTCTCTGTATCTCTCTCTCTGTTCTTGGCCTGGCAGTATCTATTGGCTCTCTTGCGATCTGAGAAAAGCAGTCGCAAGGAATGTAATAAAATGCAAAATTAAGTGCACGTGAAAAAGACTCAGAACACCCTTTTTCATTTTGAATAACGTGGGTTCCACTTGTGAGCTGACTGACATGGAAACTTCTGCAGCTTCACAAATCTGCCCACCCCCACCATCTGAATGAAAAAAAGCATTTCAATTGGATGGCATCATTAATGAGCGGCATTGTCCTGGAGCACTATGCAGAGAACTCAAGGCCCAAACAGCTGCAAGAAAGCACATAAAATAAGCAAACAATAATAAAAAAACAAACGCACTTACACGTTCACTGGATTAGAACTCGTTTAGAACTGAATTATTGTCTAGAAAGAATTTCTGTCATTTACTGTACTGTTAAGTGGATGTGCTTAGATCTACACCTACATTACTGTAACATCAGTGGCAAATGAAAATACTTGTCTTCCAGGAGGAAACCTTAAGCAAAAGCTGTTTCAGTCATGGGTTGGGGTTGCAAGGGGTGAAGCAAACAGAGAGTGGAGGGCAAAGAATTGGGAAGGCAGCCAAAGATTAGGAACACATAATCATTCCATTTTTCAGTGGACATGGTTCTAGACCTTCCCCAGTACACAGCTGAATCCTTCTCTTGATTTGTTTATAGTCGTAGAACAGACAGGGGGAAAAAAAACTGCATCATCTCTTAATCTTTTAAAACCATATCTTAACTGTAATTGGTTTTTGGGAAATTAATTTATTTCAACAGACGTTGGAGTTTCCTTCCACCCGTTTAAATCCATACCCACCCTGATGCTGCGTGCATTATGCCGACGGGAAACTTGGTCCCTCGACAAAGACTGAAATATTAAGCAGCTTACATGACATGCTGTAGGTGTGTGTATGCCAACATAAATCAAGTATGTTTACGCACAGGTCATTATGTCTTTGAAGGGACCGAAGGATGTTGACTTGGACTGGATCTACTATATGCTCATGTTTGTCGACTGTAGAGTGTAATGTTGTTCAGCAGTGACAAGCAGCATTAACTGTTTACACCTGTGCCAAAGTTTAACAGAAAGAGTCAAGATTTGAGTAAGGACTAGATTTTCCAAGAAGCATGCTCTTGAATGGATTAAATGTTGTTGGTTATTAGGTTTTTTTCTCTTTGTTCTAATACTGCTCTTGGCAACCTTTCTGAAATCTTTAATAGTTGGATGTGGGGCCACCTGATTTGTTCCACCTCTGAATTAGGGCACCCACTGAGTGCAGCACCAGAACAGGCACACTCCTCAAAGTTGCTGGTTAAGCTCCTTGTTTCATAACCCAAATCTCATGGCAGTGTTTCGCCCAAGGGAAAAGAGGGAGCCCATGTGAAAGTGGATTTTTTCATCTTTTCTCTCTCTCTCTGTCTCTCTCCCTCCCTCTCTCTCTCTCTCTCTCTCTCTTTCTTTTTATGGATCAAAGTAGGAGAAACCAAAGATCCCCTCTTGCTCTCCCAGAGGTGGTGGTCGTAGGTGGGTGGATAAAGGGGGGACAAACAGATACCAGTCTGCTCAAATAATGTATCAAAAGAGATGGTGCCACAAAAGCTATAAATACACATTGACATCTCCCCCAGTGCCCGCACGTGCACACGTGCACACACACACACACACACACACACACACACACACACTCCAGGCGTGAATCTGTGGGCCTAATCCTTCCCCCTTTGCGTTCTCAACCTAAATTCTGGGGGATTATTTTTCTGGAAAGCCAATGGCCTGGAGTGTCGCCGAAGATCCATTTTCTCTGTCTGTGCCGTTCAGACGCTGGCGCTCCAGTGCACTGCTTGGTGTCGACTTCTGCCCATGTGCCAGGTCAAGGAGATGTGAAAGAATGTACACCCAGGTCCTAGACTTTCAGAATGACTGAGATCTCTCTCCATCTTTCCCTCTTTCTCTCTCTCTCAGTCTGTGTCTGTCTCTTTGCCAAAGCAGTAAAAGTGGCTAAAATTACCCACACAAAGATAAACACTTCAAACCCCCAAACTTATGTGTCCTACTGGTACTACATAATGATTCATCTCTGAAAAATGAAAATGAAGAGCCACAAAAAATGGTTATGATTTCTCCACCGATACAAAAATGGCATTTTCGTTTATTTTCGTCTATGCGCACACACACTTACACATGACACACACTGTCTGAGAATTTGCTTGAGTGCATACGGAGGTAAGCAACGGGACCATGGCGTCAATTTTGCACCAACTTGACCTTTGGCCCATAAGAACATAGGTGAAGTGGGCATGCGTTTACACTTAACCCTTGAATCAGAACTTGTCTGGCCTTGCCTGCCTCTTCGCCTGCTTTCAATACAACATCAGCTCTCCCAGATTAGAAACTACCCAATTCACTGTGCCACTTATGTTTATTACCAAACTCCTCTAACCCCAACAGCCCCCCACCACACACACACACTCCCTCCGCACACACAGCCTAATCTCTATCTCCAACCTCTGTAACAATGCCGATGAAGCTGTCTCCAGGGTGTCCTCCTGGGTCTGACGCCTCTCTCTCTCTCTCTCTTTCTCTCGGCTAGTGAATTAGTCTGCGTTGTGTTTCTAAATCAGGGCCTCCATCTCTCTGTCGGCTCAGCCTGCGTGCGTAACTAACCTCCACGTTATCCCCGCCTGGCTCATTGTTGATGGGTTTCCGACACATTTTACCCGACCGACGTCAAGTACCTCCGCAGCTTGCTCGCTCATGCACGCCCAGTCCAAAAATAGAACTGAATGAATACTCATTCGTATGGAGATAGCGGAGGAGTACAAAGTGGCTTTATTCTTCGGGCCATCTCTCCATTTTACTCACAGTGGCTGTGCGAATGTATGAAGTTCCACTATGAGGTCAGGGGACACGGGGCGTCTTGCTGACTGATTGTAACTCATAGGTGAATAACACTGAATCATATTGGTTACGTGAGATGACACACTTCAAAAGTCTGGGTTTTGAAACAAAAAGAGAGACAACTCCCTACTACACCCAAGCCCCCGTGTGTAGTTTCAGGTCAGGTGCAGCTCAAGTTGTAGACCCCAAAAGTGGGTGAGTTGAGTTGATCAATGGGTAAATTAGTTTCGCATCTATGCTATGGTTTAAACCACAGGTTTCCCATGTATTCTGAGTGTGCAGATCCCCCCCTACCCAACTCTGAGCTGGAAATGCTAAACAGTTCAAATCAGACACAAATAGGTAAGGGTTGTTGTTGCTGTTGGACTGTTCTGATTAAGGTGTTTTGTTTTGTGATGTCAGATCATCACTAATGTTTCCTACTCTCCTAAAGCAATACACTTTACAGATGAGAGGCAGACACAGAGCGGGTGAAGAAAGAGTAAGCAAGAGGGAGAGAAAGAAAGAAAGGAAAACAAACACACAAACATCAACTATTTCAAGTAGATATGCCTAAATTAACAGCATTCAAGTGCATCCACTTTGAACCTGTAGATCTGAGTGCTCCAGTTTCTCCTCTGATGATCCCTTCCCTGATGAGTTTAAAATACATAGCTGGAAAGCAATTAAGCGGATTAAGAGAAATGAAGATATGTATTTGGCTACATTGAGAGCACAATGGCCAACTGCACGCACCAATGTGTTAACATGATTACCGTAATCGGATTTGTAATCTCACTCCAGAAATTACATCTGTGAGGGGGAAAAAAGCAGAGTGTTGGGGGATTTTTGAAAGGAGAGAGAGAGAGAGAGAGAGAGAGAGAGAGAGAAAGGACAGAATCAGAGAAAAATAAATAAACAAACATTAACACTAAATTTATCACATGCTGTAAGCCATGCAGTGTCTTCTTGTTTCCTGCCGCTGAAAGAATATTGCTGCTCTCTGCTTTTGTGCACAATTAATGTAATCCGCTTTCGGAAAGGTCCCTCAGCAAGCAATCTCTCTTCCACTCTCTTTGCTGCTCTGCGGTCTTGGCTCGGGCGCAGCCTCCCTCTGATTGTGGAAGCGGCCCTGTTTTTGAACTCCAGGCCTCCTGCTGTCAAAGGTGTTGGCTGGAGCTGCTCCTCACTCTCTGCCACCCCTGCTAGGGGCAAGGACATGTATGTAGAGAGGTGTGCCGAGGAGTCCCATTGAATGGCCTGCTGACAACACCAACACCTCATCGTCTGTTGCAGCCTCGGCTGTGATTCCAATGCCAGACTTTATTTTGAGCGTGCCATGCGAAATTTGAATAAGCCTCTCGTCCAATGAACAAAAAAAAGATGAAAAAAAAAACATGAATTTATAGATAAGCGTGAATTGGATTAAATGTAAAATGATAAAACCATACTTAATGTGAGTGACAGAGGCATGCCGGCACACAGTCAGAGGAGAGAGGGGTATGACAAACTACTTTCTGGAGTGTGTGTGTGTGTGTGTGAGCATGAGTATGAGAGAGAGAGAGAGTCAGACAGAGAGGAAGAACAGAGCTGTAGAAGGCACTTAGTTACATATTCACATGTGGTTTTCAGTTGGGGGTAACCACATCTAATCAAAGTAATACTCCAGTTGCCACAGGTCTTTGTTACGAAGACCACTGTACATTTTACACATACAAATGAAAGACAATACATACAAATTTGAAAAAATGTCTGTGAATGACATTAAAAAACCTTAAACCCCAAAAGATTTAGTGAAAGGTGAACCTTCGTCCTGCATGTTAAAGAGGTCACTGGAGGCACTGACCATAACAACTGCATGACCTAATTTAATGTAGTTCTCCTCAGGGTAGGGGTCAGGGGGTTCCAGGTGGAAGCATTTCATGTAAATTTCATACAGTCCCCAGATGCAGAGATAGCACACACTCTAAATCTTCTGTGCTGGGTTCCAGCGCAAGTTGGCGAGCGCCGAGTGATTTCAGAGGGGTGGTGTGTGCGAGGCTGCGTGGCCATTTCATGCATGTGTTTGTTGTGACGTTGCCATAGCAGCTCCCCTGACAAACAATGCAACATCTGCTAACCAGCAAACACACACAGAGGGATACTGTCTTAAAAACGCAAAGGGCCATCAGCGCAGCGCTGGAGAATGTCAAACATTTATGCAAACCCCCCTCACCTCCTTGACACACTGCGAGACAGCAAGAGCAACTCCTTCCCAAACATCAACAGTCGAATCCATGTGGACTCATCTCTGTTTACAATGTGATTTTTCATGTTGTTTCAGTATCTGTGTGTGTGTGTGTGGATGTGTGTGTGCGAGAGTATGACTGTGTGTGTGTTTGTCTATGTGTGAGTGCCTGCTTGGAACGAAGAAAAAGACGCTTGACCATTCCAAGACATTTCCAGTAAAATTTTGGATTCAATTGTGTGTGTGTGTGTGTTTCTGTGTGTTTGTGTATACATGCACTGAGTGTGTGTGTATTTACATTATTAAAGAAAAAACACACACACACAAACACATACAAACAGGCCCGCTCTGGCGGCCTCTGCTCTCGTCTCAAGGTCTCGCCATGGGGTCATGCGCGTGCTGGATAACTGGCGTGTCAGACAGAGGTGTGAGGGACATGCCGACTCCTTTTGCCACGGAACGTCATGCGCCATTTAGGACTCCAGGTGTGACGGCTGCCAGCATCGTGCGCGCTGTCACTCACTGTCACAAGCAGGGAAGCACCGGTGCTCGTGAGGGGGAGGCTGAGCCGAGGAGACGTGAGGCCAGGGGCAGGAGGAGGATGTGGGGAGTGGTGGAGAGGGGCGGGGGGAGGTGGCAGGGGTGGAAGGCAGTGGGGTAGGGATGGGGAGTGGCAAAGAGAGGGGTAATGAGAGAGGGGAAAAAAGGGAACAAGGGGTGGGAGGGGGTGGCTGAGGATTGCCTAAGGGAGCAGAATGGTAAAAGTAGAGCGCGTGTGTGTGAGAGAGAGAGAGCGAAAGAGGCCTGAAGGAGTGTGTTGGGCTCGCGGGTTCTGTCTGCTCCTGTTGTCACTGTGGCGTTCTGGTGTTTGCTGAAGCGCCATGCACACCGCTAACCTCAGATGCATGAGACAGGCTGCTATGGTAATTACGGATAAAAAGGATATTATGAACTGGCTGCAGGTCTGCAGTCGTGGGGCACACAGGAATGGTTTTGGAACTCTTGTAATTAGGGACTGCATTAGGGACTGGCAACATGATGGTCAACATGAAGAGGCTACAACTGCTATTAGATGCTTTCAGCATGGTGAACTCTCAGTGAGAGTTTGGGGATTTACATTTACATTTATGCAGACGCTTTTATCCAAAGCAACTTACATTTTGTCAACTATCAGTTGTTCAGGGCCAGTCCCCCTTGGAACAACTTTTAAGTGCCTTGCTCAGGGGCACAATGGTAGCGGCTGGGATTCAAACCCACAACTTGTCAGGCTACGCTAGTCATGTTCCTTAACCGCTACGCTACCACCGCACAAAAAGAAGAAAATGCCAATTCTTCCAAGATTATGGATTGCTATGCAAGCCTACTTTTTGTATATTAAGAGACTGAGATATTAGAGTGATGTGCTATGTACTCGGTCATCATATAAATGAATATTTATCAGAATTAATGTGAGGAAATGTTTGATATTGCCATTGTTCTGTCACAAATCCAACAATTTCAACTCTGTAATCTCTGCATGTGAACTCAAATTACAAATTAAGAGTAAAATGTTAATTCACAGGAGGATGTTTAATTTACATTTACGCGTTTAGCAGGCGCTTTAGCAGGCGCTTTTGTCCAAAGCGATTTACATTTTGTTTAGAGACAGATGTCATTGTACGTGACTGACACTCGGCCGTTAGAGCGTTCCTGTGGCCTGAGGCTAACGGGAACCCTGTGATGGCCTTCTCTCTGAGTTCACCCATCACTGGAATGTGGCAGCACGGAGCAAATCTAATTAAAGCACGGCACAGCAATCAGCAATCGGCTCGCCGTCGACGCGGCTACTGATCTCATTAGCGTACTTCACCGCCACGTCAATTTTTCTTTGCCATTTGCCATCTGCAATCAACATGATCTCCACGAGAAGCCAAGGGTAGCTCATCCTGGGCAAGCTTGTTGATGTGAGTGATTTGTTGCTCTGTGGTGGTGGTTACAATTAGACATCATCTTCTTCAACAAGCCCATGTGCAGGGCAGCGGGGGAAGCCTCAATGAATAAACTCCTGGAGAAAAGCCCTTCATTAGATCCCTGGTGTGCATCAAGCATGCATAAGCCAGTTGCTCATGGTGCCACTTTCATGTTGATGAAATTAATCATCCAGAAATTCAGATGCATATTTGTGAAACCAAAAAGCTTGGCTGAGCTTTTGGTACTTTCAGTTTGTTTGCCCTTCAGTTTGTTTGTTTGTTTGTTTGTTTGCTCACCAAGCAATATCCATTTGCTTGTCTGTTTATTTTTGTGGCCATATCAACCATAAGCAATTATGTGCATGTGACTCAAGTTGTACTTTTGATCCCCATGTGTGTGTGTTATTGGGCCTATGACATCACTGTTGTATTGTCTTCATACAAGAAGTCTACCCTCAAGCTTTCGATAAAAAACCCCCACAGGCCTAGCCCGTAAATACAGCAGAAGTGTGTAGGTGTGTAGGCTGTTGTGGTTGCTAAATGTGCAGTCGTGCTAGCTGATGTGGTCGACCTCACTTCCAGAAAGCCCAATATGCCATTTCTTGTAAACCGACACAGATAAGCCTCTACACAAGGCCTCTATACCATCGCTTGAGGACTTGGGAGACCTCTAGCCACCACCATGACTGGAGCCGGGAATCCTCGGCTGAATAGTGTGTAGTGAGTCTGTTTATAGCAGTGGTGACTAGCTATGTCTGTCTGGTGCTCTCCTGCTCACAGAGCACAGCACAGCAGCCTCTGGAGAAAGGTGAGCTGTCCGGCGCTGATGACATCATCGCTGGTAATAGAATAAGATCTCTATTAGCTGATGGCCCAGTGACTCAGCACGACTGGCACCGTATTGTGTGTGTGTGTATTTGTGTGGAGGTGTGTGTGTGGGGGGGGGGCAGGAGTGTAGAACAGAGATAGCTCACACAAGAGCACGGATTGCTGCTGCTGAGTTACTCGCAGGTGTGTGCATGTGTGCGTGTGTGTGTGTGTGTACTGGCGTGTACCTGGTGTCAGCAGTCAGCTGTTGACTGGTGCCCTTATGAGGAACAACGAGAGAAGTGTGTGTGTGTGTGTGTGTGTGTGTGTGTGTGTGTGTGCCGAGTGGGGAGACAAAGCTTGTGTTGTTCATTCGTCCATGATGTCATGTGTTTACATTTCTGTTGTTGGAGAAGTGCGGTCTTCACTTTCACTGCAACCTATGGCATGGGCTGCACATCATTTTGAAATGGGAAGACATAGCCCAGCTTCTGATTCTGTGCCATCATGCAGACCTTGACTTAAGAACAGTCTCTTTTCTAGAGCATAAAGCTCTCTGTTTATTTGTGTTTCAGTGTGTGCATGGAGACGCTGCAATGTTAACGATTTCCTCCATCCCTTAATTCACTTGACGTTTCCTCATATTTGAAATAAATAAACAAACAAACAAACAAATAAATAAGTAAATAAATAATGAACTTATAAATAAATAAATACTAATAGGAATTGTTCTCTTTCTTTCACTGACTTATCTTCTCATATGTCTCACAGGCAGTCCACATTTGTTTTGTTTGTGTGTGTGTGCGTGTGTGTATGTGTGTGAGGGCGATGCAAGGTTATGTAAGGTGCTGGCAGTCAAAGACAATCATGTTCTGGCCTTAGTGTGTGTGGGTGCGGCCGAAGAGGACGGACAGGTGCAGTCCGAGGGATGTCACAGTGCGTTTGCCGTGACCTCTCCGACTTGTTTACGCCTGGAAAATGAACATGCTCCCTTTTCTCTCTCAGTCCCTCCTGTCTTCAGGAAGCTGTCACAACTGGACAGATTTGAGAAAGGCCTCTCTTCTGTGTGCGTGTGCCAGGAACAGGAGGTCGTGAAGTCGCTGCGTCCTCTGCTACCTTGCTAACGTGGGCACTCTGAGGGAATAAAAGTCACTCTTTCCCTCTTCCTCTGGGGAAAGTGGAAAGAAAAAAAAAGTTTCTGGAAAGTTCTCACCAAAGAGAAGAGAGAGAGAGCAAGGCTTTTTGCAGCTCCCGGTGTGCTCAGTGTCCAAGCGAATGTGTGTGTGTGTGGGATGTCCATATGGCATGAATAATTAACTCTAAAGAACAGCCTTGATTTTGAACAGTATAGTGAATATTTTTCTTCTATACAAATAAGCTATTGTCTTTTATGAGAGGGAAGCCACCATTTGTGATTTTGTGTATTCATTTAATTTTCTATTATAATTATTATAATGCTTTAAAATTATTAAAATGCTCTGGACATCCCTAAATCCCTGATCCTCAATACTTGTGGACTAATGTGGATAAGGTCTTTTCCATTGTTTTTATGACATGTAATAGGCTACACACAGCAACTCATTGCTCTAACCAAGTCAATGCTAAATAAACTGTACTTGATTAGTTATTTCTGACACAGGAAAGCTCATCTGTTACACCTGTTATGACAAGTCACTCTGTGCCTGTTACAACAGGCCCCAGTTCAGTGGCTTGCAATTAACTGTGAGGATCGATAGCCTCTTTTTCTCAGGACACCACTGTACAATGTATGAGTATTGACTTATGGAACAAAGAGAGTGATGATTTTACGGCAACAGACTACAGAAGTCGGTGGTCTGGTCTCAGTGTCACTGTGATAAGGCGCAATGTGGTTTGTCATCTTTCCACTACAGGTGTGAGATGTGGTTGTGTGCATGCACATGTGTGCATACAGTGTGAGCGTGTGTGTGTATGTGCCCGTGTCTGGATGTGTGTGTGTTTGCACGTGTGAATGTGAATGTGTCTGTGTGTGTGTGTGTGCCCTGCCCAACCTGTCAGGAGTGAAGAACTCAGCAAGGTTAAGAAGACTGTCTCCAGTGCCACACGGAGTGGCTGCTGAGGCTCCAGAAGTGAAATAGCTGTCCACAGTCCATGCCTGGAAATGAAAGAGGCCCCGCAGACACAAAGGTCAGAGCTTTCTGGTTTCTTGGCAACACTGTTCTTTTTCTCTCTCTCTCGCTCACTTGCTCACTCTCTTACCTTCCATTTTTGTCTTGCTTTCTCTTTCTATCTCACTCTTTAACTCTCTCTCTCTTGCTTTCCCTTTCTGTCTTTGCCTGACTCAGTTACAGATTTTGCACAGCTATAAAAACAAGAATTACCAATGCTATGGTGGATAGCCATGCCTTCTATTTTTAGGCCAGCGAAAACTCTCTTCAGATTACACAATACATGATCTTAATATACATCCACTTATCCTTGCCTATATCACAACTTATATCACAGCTCATTTTATCTTGGCACACTATCGCAGACTACACAATTAGTACATCATTATGTTGCTGAGCCAAGCTGTCTTCAGTTCTGGTTTAAATTCTCAGGCAGAAGAGGAAACTTGCTCTTAAATTACAGTAGTGAAATTTGGGTGATGTGATGAGCAGAGATCAGGGAACTGATTGTATGTGACACTGGCATAAAGCAGAAAGATCATGATACCAGTAAAACAAATATGACTACAAAGCAAGTGTGTTAAAATACAAGTGTATTCAATTACTGGTGTGGCCGCATTCAATTGTATCTCGGGTTTGTGTTTACATCACTCACTTCTGTGAGCAAGCCCTGTTTTTAGCTGTTTTATTATTGTATCTGATGTGAAGAAATTGTCAAAATATTATTCACCTGATAGATTGAGATTGCATTGTCATCAAAGCTTGTTTGTAAAATATTATCTCAGTGAGGAGAAGCACTAAAGATCAACAGCAGTATGACCTACTTTTTACACAGTGTCCTTTGCAGTGTTTGAAATGCAGGCCCAATCATGTTATTACATTGGGCCTATTACAAAACCATGCCCAGACCCCCCAGGTAAGCTTGGAGTGCATTCATTTCGCCCATTCCTAAATCAGAGTGTGAAACATAGACAGTGCCAGTTTAAGCACAACTGTTTCATGCATTTAGAATTAGTTTTCAAAATGACTACTTTATTGAGGGTGAAAAAAACCTACTCCCAATCTTGTTATTGCTCTTATCTGATGATGTGTGTATCATCGTCTGTATTGTTTGCTCTTGTTCTTCTACATATCTTTATGTGAACTGAACAGTGGTGCCTCCTGTAAACTGTACATCACCAAAGAGCTGCTGATATATTTATCTGTGTGTTTGTGCCATTGTGTGTAAATAAAATGTGTGTTCTTGAATGTGAAAACATGCAAATGTGTGTGTGTGTGTACAATTGTGTATTGTGTGGTGGAGAGCAAGGTCATATGTTTGCTTTCAGTTCAAGGCAGTTTATAGACATGCCTAATAGCACCTTATGTCAAACCTCTTTGAGTTTCTGTGTCATCTATTCACTTGTTGTCTTCTCCTTATGTTCTGTTTTGACGAGGCCCTCATCATCTCATGTCTGTTTGCTGCTAACATTCCTGGCAGACCGCGCTGTGAGCGATGTGTGACTCCTGACCCCCCCCCCCATCCCGATGGGGTGCTCCGTGCGTGTCTATTTTAGGTCCCTGGGACTACAGCTCTCTCTCTCACTCTCTTTCTCTCTTTCTTTCTCCACAAAGCGACTCCCTCCAAGTTTGCTCTTAGCAACCTCAGATGTCCTGCTGTCTAATTCCTGATATGCACCGTTTGGTATGCCTCGGTGAGCCTTGTTGAGTTTTTAGAATAGGCTGGAAAGACTTACATGACAATCAATCATTCCTTTGTTCACTTCCCACACTCTATGCAAAATGGTCTGGCCACGTATCCTTCCTTGATTGCAGTTCACAAACATAAAAATAGTTCTAATTCAAATTCACTCCATTCCAGGGATACACCTCAGGCGATGAATGTTCACAGAGGGAATGTTAGGTGTTCTAAGAGTATCTTATTTTGACAAGATGAATTTTAGGCAAATTAGATAAGACAATACAAGAAAAAAAAGTTAAATCTTCCAAACCAAAATCTGCACAAAGGATGTGGAGAATGTCGAAAATAGTGAAAAACTACAACGGAAAGGGTTTGTTTTTTGGTGACTCAGCCTATGACCCAACTACGGCTGATCCACATTTACTGGTTTGCTGACCTTTATAAAACAATAATTATGTCATATTTACCTGTTGTTGCTATGGTTATGTGTGTTTAATAAAGTCACATTACACATGTGAGTCTCATATCTGAATGTTTATGACTTGCTTTTAGGCATGCTTTCAATTAGGACTCTAATGATACAGCTTGATGTTCTTCATACTGTAATAACCTCTCAAGAATTATACAGAGCAGTGTGAGCAAGAATGAAAAAAAAAGGCATTGGCCCCTTCTCTTTAGTCGCACAAGCACACACATACTCACTCCCCCCCCCCTCCCCCCCGCTCTCTAAAACTCAATTATCACCTGCTGAGAGTTCTTCACGAGGCACAACACCTACAATATTGCACATCCAAGCAGGAGAGGAGAGAGACTTTCCAAAAACCCTCCGTCTGTTTCTGTGTTTGAGTCTTTTATTACCCACCATCCTAGCGATCTCATTGGGAATTCGAGATGCCAGAGAGAAATCACTTGTGCGTTATCACTGAGCTCTGCTTACGTAGTAAGATGATTTAACAGCTCAATTCAGATGGTGTATGTGTGTGTTATTTTCTCTGGCACACTAATAAACCAATAAACACAAATAAAGCAGCGTTTTTGAAGAGATACCCCATCAAACATGACTTGTTTGAACAGATGTCAGGGTTGCCCGGGAGACCAGTGTCACTTCAGTACTGCTTGCATCAGAGATAAATATAGCTCATCACTCTCCTGCAGGACACTGTCTATAATTAAGAGCCTGAACTTTTGGGATGGATCATTGTGAGGGTCATGACATTCACAGCGTTCCACCAAAACAAAGCAACTTTTGATCCAAGACTTCCGTGTTTTGACGAGTGCCTATTGTTTGTTGAAACTGACCATCTCTGACATTTGAATTTCCTCTGTACCTTTAACTTTATGTCAAATGATTTCTGATTTCATATTCACATTGTATTAACCGCAGAGGCCCCTTTAGCCCTTTAGCAGTTTCTTGACAAAAAATGTCTTTTTGCCCTAACTGTTTATTGTATTCAATCCTGTTTTGAAGGGCTAATCAGATTCAGTCCCCACAGGACCCAATGGAGGCTATATTGAGGTAACCCCAGCTTCAACTTCCTGTCCGAGTGTGGGCCCATGTGAGTTCATGCATTTAGCCTCTAGCGTTAGCAGCTCGCTATGTTTGGGAAGATAGCTGATTCTTTTAAAATGGCAGGAAGAAGGTTGAGGTCAGAGGATATGTACACATGTATAAATCTGTATCTGTATGTATGCTCTTAAATTTCTTCCATTCCAATGATCAAACCATAACATAATTTGCTCTCTTTCCTCTAAAACATGAAAAGCCCTGGAGGGAACTGCACATATGGAGGAGCCTGCCTGTCAGTTCAACATCGGGCAAGGAGGCATTGTTTGTGAACTCCCAGGAAGTGTCCTCAATACCCCTGGTAGCCCACTGGACTGCTAATTTCATTACGCCTTTTTGATGAAAATGGTCAAATCAGTGATGTAGGCTGTGTTGTTTAGTGGGTCAGTATCAGACGAAATGAACTCTAGCTGTTTATGGAAAGCATTTCCAAAACAAAAGGGTTGTGCATGCTTGCATGTGTGTGTGGGATGTATCTGTTATTATAATCATCAATGTAAAAATGTAATATTGGAAACATTAAAGGGCAACAAGCTTTTTTTCTCCTGAGTTTGTATTGATTGAAATCTGCGTGCATAAAAGTGAGGCACTGACTAAGAGGATAGAAATTAAGAGTTTAGAAGATGCCTGTGGGCTATGGTGAGTCTGTCGAAAGGAGATTTTGTTGTTGGCGATTCTGCAGTGTTTTAAGAGAAACTTCTCCCACATTCTCAATCAGTGTGTTTTCCTGGGACTTGATGAGAAAACCATGTCGGTCATGTTAAAAGAAAGTAGAAACAAAGATGTTGTATTTGGTTTCTAATGAAAATAAATGTGTTGAAAGTTGGAAAGAGGACTCAGGAAAGAAAGGGAACCTTACCCTCCACTCAGACAGATATTCAGTCATAATAACAACATATTGGTATTCTAATGACAGTCCAAATGAGACCAGTTATTTTTTTCTATTTAAAGGTTGGTCCAGTGGGCCTTTTCTTCACTTTGTATTTTTAAAAGCAAAGCTGCTTTTAATCTAAGCAACCAAAATGATGGGTTTACTTTACATTTTATGAGGAAACACAAGGTTACATCCACTACATCTGTGGGTAATTTGGATTCAGGTGAGATGTGGTTCTTCTAGTGGCTGTTTATTGGCTAAATGAATACCACACAGTCATTTAGAACACCTTCTTCATGCCAGTCAGGTCAGGAAGTGGTCATACGTAAGACACATTGTGATGTTTGTACTTATATGGAGAGGTTGTTTCAGTTAGCCTATAAGGCAGTGTGTGGATTAAAGGTTATGTGTGTTATGTTAGAAGATGCATAGGCATTGCATTTTGAAGAATTTAAATTAATTTTGGGTGTTGAACATGATCACCTTAACAGGCAAGGATAATGAGAAAGACTGAAAGATGTTAAGGAGGTTACTATAGACCTTAATCTCAAAGATAGCATAGGATTCTTTCTATAAATCCTTTTTTTATCTGCACCTGAGAGCACACTTAGTTTAGCTAGCATATTGAAATCATTAGCAAATATTTGCCTTCAGTGGTGCTCAGTTTTTTTACTGTCAGATAAACAGAACATCAGCAACAACAACAAACTTAATTCACATCAACTTCAAAACAAATCTAGCTATTTGACAGGCCCTTTGGTTGAGGAAGACAAATGAATGACCCGTAGAGTTTTTCTCTCCCTCTTCCCCCTCCTCAACCCTTTACGATAAAGTTAATCCTCTGGACCTTTAAATGATCTCATTACTGGCTTATAGTTTGCCTGCAGTGACGCAAACCATGCATGTCTAATCCCCATTATCATTATCAAGACGAGATGGCTGGCCTAGAGGACTCTGTCATGCATACGGATATGGATGACGTCTCTGACTTTAATATCTGCCTCTCTGAATGGCGTTGGCCCAGACGGCTTACGCACTGACATGGACGAGCGACGGGGGGCGTAGGCTATCACGTTCTGATTACTGAGATAACAGAGAAGGAGCAAGGGGAGAGGAGAGGGGAGGAGAACATGAGATCCTGATAGCCTAAGACACAGCAGGGGATGTCCATACGTCTGCCTGCCTAACACCTCCATCACTGGCTAGAGAACACTTTCGCTCCTTGTCTCTCTGCTGTTGTTCTTGTCGATTATTACTGTAGAGGCTCAGGAACGACTGATACTAGACAGACTTATCGTCAGAGTGTTTATCGGTGAGCGAGTGCCATTAGTTTTGCACGGTGCTTTGTTTGAGAACATACCAGAGTGTTTACTATAGATAGGCTCTGGGAGATTGTTGGCGGGAGGCCGTCAGGACCCAGTCCAGCATCTGTGGTCCCAGGAGGGCAATGGAGTTGATAGGGTCCCCTGCTGCGGATCCACCAGACAAACTTAAAAAGAAACAAGCGACTTTAAGATGCTCCAAATGAATGGAAAAAGAAAAAAAAACAGCAAGATTGGACCACGATATTTTTTAGGCAATCTACAAAAATAATTCTTTAGTGCTGTGATTCAGCGCATGACTCTTCCATGAGTGCGCTAACGAGTGATGCTGTAAACACCAAAGGCGTAATAAATGCCAGAATAAAAACTGATTTATTGAAAACCCACTAAGAACCTTTTTCCTCCTCCACTGGAAGGACATTACATGAGAGAGAGGAGCCAGGGAAACACTTCAAATCCTTGAAATATTATGAATGCTTAATCATTACATAACATGAATGGATCTGTGACCCCAGTTCAAGCGGTTGGGCAACTACCCCATGCATTCCTCCGTTCCCACTCTCTCTCTTCTTTTCTTTCTCTCGCTCTGGGTTGTGTGGTGGCAGTGTTTGTAATTACCTCAGCAGACGTCGTGTCTGTGTGGCAGTGTGTACAGTGGCAGGGCATGGACCTCCCAGACCCGGCCATGCGAAGGCAGTTCCCCCTGCTCCAGGCAGGGCTGTGGTCAGCATGTGTCAGGATCATTAGCGGTGAGCGACTGAGAGGGTAAACAAGGGATGGTGGGGGAGGAGGAGGAGGACAGGAAGAGGAGTTGAGAGAAAATGGGGAGAAGAGTGCAAAGTTGGGTCAGCGGGAAGTGACGGAGGAGAGGGAGGAAGAGAGGAGAGGAGAATGGAGTCATTTGGGAGCATGCAGGGAGACAGAGGAGTGAAAAAGCGACAAAGACAAACGTGCTTAATCTACTTGAATGGAGTGATAGAGAATATGTGGAAAGGATGAGATGCGAAAGAGAGAGCTCAGTGGGCAGAGAATAGGGTAACAGCAGGAAGGAGATAGAGGGAGAAATTAAATAGAATGAGAGAGAAGAAGGAAGAAGAGAATGGGGGTGGGGGGTGGATGGCGCGGCGTATTGTGGGCGGTGGGATGTAGTGGTGGAGGGGAAGAAAGAGGAGGCAGCCTTGGCAGACGGGCTTGTCGGCGGCTGTGTGGGAACATGGGGTTGAGGGCCTGTTTTAGCAGAGATCCGAGATGCTCCAGGACATGCCTGAAATCACATTAAGTTCACACTGGAGTGCCCGTGGCTGTCCTGGCCCGGCCCCATTAAAAAGATGAAGGCGCCTGGCGGAGATGCGACCGGCTGCCGGCTGATGGCTGACATAGAGGCTTTAAAGGCAGTCACAGATCTGACAGGGGGCTTTGAGATGTGCCGACAAGCACAGGTACACACCACACATGAAAAAAAGGAGAAAAAGAAAGGAAGGAGGAAGAAACAGCTCATCCACGTCCTCGCGTCTGGATCTGTACTTGTTGCCTAATGTTAAGTGGTCACACACTCATTCACACACACACACACACACACACACACACACACACACAAACAATATACTTGTGCACATGTGCCCACGCTGACATTTTCTCTCATTACGCACTATTCAATTGCGTCTCTGCCACACAGAGACCAGACACACGTCATACCCATCAGGGCTCCACATAGGCTGACGAAATGAAAGGGAAAATATGTCATTCCTCCTCACCTAAACTCACGGGCGCCTTCATCCTTAATGTTATCTGAACGGCATGTTCCAGAAAAAAGAGAGAGGGAATAGAGAAAAAAAAAAACAAAACAAAAAAACAAAAACATGGAGTACGCATGAGGATCTAAACTTAACACAACCCCATTTCACCCTGCAAAAAACAAAAAGATCAGAACAAAAGAGAGATAGAAGAGAAAGAGAAAAAACATACACAAATCCCCCCCCCCACACACACACACAGACAAAAACACACATAAAATAGTTCAAGAGTTCAAGAGATGGACGCTAGTTTGGGGGAGCGTCTGGGAAGCGGGATCTGAGCTGAGCTGAGCTGAGCTGAGCTGTGTTCTGTTGTGTTGTGTGTTGTGTGTTGTGTGTTGTGTTGTGTTGTGTTGTGTTGTGTTGTGTTGTGTTGTGTTGTGTGTTGTGTTGTGTTGTGTTGTGCTGAGCCGTGTGTCTCGCAGTGGTTAAAATAATGAAGTATGGGATATTTCATCCCTTCTGTCAGGACTGTGGTCGCGGCGTGGGGGGCAGAATTAGGGCAAGCTGGATGCACACTGGACCGTGCATAATTCCACCGAAACCCCGGCCCAGGAGTCAGTGAGGTGTGGCCGGGCGCCGACGATTTAATTGTACACACATAGTGTAAATTTGTTTGTCTTTCTCCACACAAATATAGATGTTTAACCTCTGGCAAAATCCTGCCATGCACACACATGCATGCGTGCCCACTTGAGTTCATTTTTACATCTCCTTGTGCATTCATGCCATCATCAAGTCCAGGAGTGGAAGTGCTAATGACAATACAAAAAGAGCGAGAGAGAGAGAGAGAGCGGGGAGAGAAGTGTGAGAGGAAGAGCCGGGATCACAAAGTAAGTTGTTTACGATATGAAGGACGTTCTCGCCAATAAAGCCTGTTCGGGGCATGCTTATCATGTTCATCTGCATGACCTCATGAATAGCCTCTTTCTGTGACCTGAGGGGGAGTTCTCTGAAAGCCACCACACACAGACACACACACAAACACACACACACACACACATACACACTATTGTAATACAGGCCTGTGACAAAAAGTTCAAAAGGGAACTTGACACACATTAATTTAAAGTCCTATAGGTTGCAAAACCATTCATATGCAGTGAAATTTAGATTATGATCCCCTTCTTGCTCCTCAACCATTCAGCTAATTAAAAGAATTAGCCCCCCCCTCCCCACACACACACACACCCACACCCACACACCTCCTCCTTAGAGCAATTTTTATGCAATCAGTGTTTTGTGATAAACGGCCTTCAGGCGGCAGCCAGAATAAGAACAGGGTTTCGACTCCGAAGAGAAAGGTTAATGCAAATAATGAACCCCCACAGGGGCCTGGCGAGCTTTTCCAGTGCTGGTGTGTGTGTGTGTGTGTGTGAGGCTAAGATGAGGCGAGACAGGAGCCGGGCACCAGCCATGCCAACCTGCTGCTGGCACTAATGCAAAGGTAGGAAGGTGCTAGTGGTATGGGGTGACCTTGGTGAATGACAAACAACAAAACAAAAAAAAAACAACAGGGAGAAATGTGTGCAGAACTAGAATGTTGATGAGACCCCCCCAACCCCCCCCCCCGCCCGCCCCAGTGTTTCCCCCCTCTTTCTCTTTCGCTCTCTCATTCGTCACCCTCCCCAAACCTGTCCAAATAATTCCCCCTCGCCAGGTTACCTGTACCGGGGCCATAGCAGCCGTAACCCATCCGACAGTCCTTTGCTTCGGTGAAATGTCACAAGCGATGATCCTCCGGAGGACGACGTGGAGGCCTGACATTCGACAGTCTTGTGTTTGTTTCCCAGCATGCCTGTCTGCAGCGTTAACCCACCACATAAATGTCAGCGGTGGCCATGGGGAAGTGGCAATGTTAAGAGGGCCAAAGCATCCTGGGTTTTGAAAACTGATGTCTTTTTTTCCCCTTTCGGTCTCTCTTGTTTTGTACTAAGAGCTTAGAAGAACAACAAGTTTTGAGTGGGTAGTTAAGAACAGGGCACACAAGGCCTTGACTCGCAAACTGAAATATTAAAATTAGTTTAAATGTAAGCACTTAGTAATTGTCCTAGTTTCTTCAAACATTCACCCCCACACAGACAGACAGGCACACACCCATTTAAGAGTTACTAAATAATTCAGCATCTACATCCACCATAGCCTGTGTGTGTTCACAGTTACTATGGTAGTTACCGTAGCAACAGAATGACACAGCCTGACGCAAAGGCACAGATGCCAATACATATGTTTGCTTGTGACATTACAAGTGCTTAGCCCTGGGACACTTGGTGTAAACAACTATAAACTTGTATAATTAAGTCAAATTTTCTCAGGACTGTCATTTACCTATGGTGCATATGCAGGTACAGGCAGGTACGTAGAAATATCACTGTGAGTGATTCGTAATATGGCTGATATTTAAGACCAATATCAGTGGAAAGATTTACTGGTTCTCATGTGTTATTAAAAAGGGGAGAAATCATATTTATATTGTATATTTTTCAGCTACAGCAAGAACACCTACCACTGAAAAAAATACTACTTCAGTCACACTAACACAGAAAACAGTTGTTGGTAAATGGGAAAACACATCTCACCCTAATGGCTGAACCAAATGCATTCATAAAGAAGTTCCTCCCACCACTTACTTAGCTGGTCAGATGGCCATGACTCACCCCTGTGTAATAGTCGCCATGGGTATGAACTGCACTCCCAATCAAAGGCCATTGAGAGTTCGGTGTTAGCCTGAATGGCCAGCAAGCCTTCCAGCCGTGACCCCCCCCCCTTCCCCCGCGTTAATCAACCCTCTCAGGACCAAGGAGAAACCCCTTGTTCAGGACCTCAGGACCTGATGTCCAGGCTCCCACACCGTCACTGCACTACAGTGGCTTTTGATTGACTAATCAACAGTTATTCCAATTAAGCAATTATTTCAATCTCACATCAGGAGGGTGAGGGTGGGGTGGAAAGGGGAGGGGGCGTGCTGTAAGTGGCTAAAGAAAACAGAACTGAAGCAGTTCTTACAGTCGCTGTTTCCAGCCTAGATATTCAACTGAACATTTTTTCTGGGTGACTGATGGGAAGTGAGTGGGGTGACTAAGTTAAGACTTTCCCTGAGCGCCTTTTATGAGTGCGTCTTTAATGGCCGAGTGTTCAGCTCAATGTGTGGGATCACCATTCACAGAAATAACTGGTATTTCCTACAAATAATTGTGGCAATCATCACCAGAGGAAAGTGCAGGTAGATGGTAGATGGTCATTGGTCATTAGATATGTGCATGTCCAATAAATGGTTGTTTTTAGTCATTAGTAATGTGCATGTCCAATAAATGGTTGTTTTTTGCTTCTTTGTGTTTGTGTGTGTGTGCATGTGTGTGTGTGTGTGTGTGAGAGAGAGATGTTATCATCAGTGCTCATCCTACATATTTGTGGTTTCTGTGTAACCTTGTCTTCAAAAGAAACAGAAATTTCAAAGAAATACTATTAATACGCAAATATGTTTATAAACCTGTTTTCTGCCCGATTAGTATAAACCTACCCATATTTCCAGGTAATAATTCACGATATGTTAAAAACAGCTAGCCTCTTAATTTTGTTCTCGTCATACAGGCAATAGCAGTAGTTTTGTCAAAAAAGCAGTTACGCCCAGGAGTAAGAAGGAAAAAGTGAGAGTGTCTATTTCTGGTACCATTGATGCCAATATCAGCCCAGTCCATATGAAGGGGAAAGAACATTTGTTCTGCATCACTACACCCAGAATAATCAAGACAGGGAGGAGGACTGACTCTAAATGTCATCGCTGATCCAACGAGGAGGTGTACAACAGAGAGTGTAAGGCAGGGGTGGGGGGGGGGGGTGTTGGGGAGGGGTTAATAAACTACAGACGATGAGTTTGAGGAAAGTCAAAGTGTGTATGTGGGTGGTTGGGTGTTTATGTGTGTGTGTGTGTGAGAGAGAGAGAGAGAGAGAAAGTGAGAGGATGCTGTGCTGAGGTACCAGAATGGAAGAAGAAAAAGGTGTCTGAGTGTGTGTGAGTGATTTTGTGTTTTTGAGCACTCACTAGGTTTTACAGTTGTTCTAGGTCATTAGCAGGAATGTATCTGTGTGATGTGTGTCTCTGTGTGAGTGTCAGTGTGTGCATGTGGAGCATGTGTGTGTGTGTGAGAAAAAAAAGAGTATGAGAATTAAAACTTTGTGTGTGTGTGTATGTGAATGAGAGCGACAGAGAGAGAGAGATAATTAATAGTGTGTGTGTGTGTGTCAGTGTAGAGAGAGAGTGAGGAGTGTGTGTGTGTGTGGTGGGGGTGTTGGCTGGGCCGTGCAGTGGTGCTGGCTCGTCAGCAGGAGTGTAAGAGTGACTCAGCGTCTCTCCTGCCCACCTAACATGAATCAGTCTCCCACTCGCCGGACAGCCCTGGCCAATCAGAGTGGCCGCTCTACCACTGCTGTCGTCAGAGCCCTGCTGATGGAGCGGCCTCCTCACTGACACACTTCCTGTGGGGGTGGGAGGGGTGCCAGCCCTGAGTGGGGAGGGAGAGAGGGAGGGAGAGGGAGAGAGGGAGGGATGGAGAAAGAGAGGGAGGGAGTGAGCGAGAGTTGAGTGGGGAAAAAGTGAGAGAACATGCTCAATTCAGCCTGGGCTGTAATGTCTCTGTGCGTAACTGTAAGAAATGGGGGCGGGGGGGGGGGGGGGGAGAAAAAAAGAGTGACTTGCTAAGACTTGTGCTGTGCATGGCAACTGTATTGTTTAATACTGGTTCCGTCTTGGCTCCAGCTTAGGAAAAGTTTGCCTAACAGGCTTCTGAGAGCGGGTCTGAACACTTCAGAGTTAAAGATAGCCCATCACGAAGGCTCGTCGGGGATAGGTGGCTGCTATTTATACACACTGAGCGGCAGTTTCCCTCCATCAACGAAGGAAGCACCTTACCAGCTCCCAGCAAATCCTCCGCTCTGAGGGGCAAAAGTCATGCCAAGCGTCCTTCCTTCCATTGTGCGGCACAACAATCTTCCTGTTCCCGTCGCTCGTCAGAGGCATAGCTCTCACCAGGCTGCCAAAAATATGGAGTCTCTATGGTGTTAAATTACAGAGACACAAAAACACACACAAGAGCATCGTTTTTAAGTTGAGAGAGTGTTGTGGTCAGTAATTTAACATCATCAGCCTCCAATGACTGTTTTTCTCTCATCCTCATGGTGGTTGATTCCATCATCCCCTTTACAGTAATGGCTTCTAAAACTGACCAAATGTGGTAGCATAACTGTAAAAGTGTTTAGAAAACACAACAACCCAGAGAGAGAGAGAGAAAGGGAGAGAGAGAGAGTGATGCTCTTTTATATGTGTTGACAATCACAACAAGTGACTCATCTGGCACAATGTCTGAGGGAGGAGACTCGTTAAAAGTCTAAAATAAAACACCAAATATGAGCTAATGTATGCCAGTTGCTGGTCCTTCACAGTTCCTTACAGATGGCAAAGCTGTGTTTATGTGTGTCAAGCTGACATAACAAGAGGAAACCCTAATATTGCTACTACTGTGAGGATTTAATATTATTTGTATGATGGCGCAGGGAAACAGGAAGTCCGCATTTGAATCAAGAGGCTTTTGCAGAAACCTGTGCCCGCCTTCGTTCTGGAAATTTCAGTAGGGTTTCCCGCAAATGTCACACGCTGGTGGCACAGCGTTTTTTCATTAAGGAGCGCTGAAGTCAAACCACTGCTGCTGCGCTTCAGCTCGCTGGGTTGCGGAGGCGGTCGCGTTTCCAGTCAATAAGCAATTGACCTCCCCAAATTCTGAATGAATAAATTGAATCAAAGATGAAAGTCACTGCAGCGGATAACAAATTAGTGATGCAATACTGAACCAAACTGGGGGATAGGGGTTGAGGAGACAGAGAGAGAGAGAGAGAGAAAGAGAGAGAGAGAGCAGAGAGAGAGAAAGTCCAGATACAGTCCATATGCTGTATCTTGTGGCCAAGCAGAGAGGCAGGCTTTGAAATCTGCATCTTCCAATGCAAAGAGGGATGCTTCCTCATGCCTTCTATTTCCCTTTACATTGAACTGACTGAGACCATTGGAAGGGAAAGCCAGAGAGTGAGAGGTGGTGGGTGGCTCTCTGCAGCATGCCTGCCTGAGATGCTGTGCTGTGCGTGACACACATGGAAGTCCCTCTCCCTGAAGTCAGGCCTTTGGGCTCCAGAGCACCGCTGAGGACACTAATCAGCCAACATCTCAACATTTCCTCTGTCACAAATCATTACTTGAACAGAGTCAGCTATGGTCGGATGCACACAATCTGTACATGTGTGAATGCTTGCGTATAAAACGAGATGGGGAGGTTTTCATCTTGTTGTTTTTTATTTTTTATTTTTGTAATATGTCCAGAAAAGAGGAAAAATGCAGTTTTGGCTGCTTATGATGTGATGCAAACTTACTTGCCCAAACAGGAGTGTGCGTGTGCAGCAGAAAAAACGTGCTCTGATTTGCACGTTGGATGGTTTTCCGCGGGTGGGTGGTTGGAGGGTGAAGGGCTGTTTGTGTGTGTGTGTGCATATGTGAGTATATGTATATGTGTGTGTGTGTGTGTGCATGTGTCAGTATATATATATGTGTGTGTGTGTTTATGTGCATATGTAAGTATATGTGTGCGTGTATGTGTGTGTGTGAGGTGGGGTTGGGTGAGGATGGCGGGTAAGGTGGAGATGCTCAGAGGAATGGATGTTGACAGTAACCTGCTGAGCGTGCACTGCCTTCCTCATTTTCATTTTCACAGGGAATCAGACCTTATGCACACCATCAATACACACACACACACACACACACACACACACAGGAAGAGAGTGGGAGAGAGGGAGACAAAAACAGCATTTGTGGAGATGGGCGCGCGCACACACACACACACACACACACACACACACACACACACACACAAAGAAAAAACAAACGCCCTTCAGTGGTTCTCAAGTGATGTGGGTAATGAAAACCAATACAGCAACCCAACCGTGTTTGCCCTGTCAGAGACAAAAGACGAGACGGCATAATCCCTGTTAGTTGTCTCGCAGCGTGAGGCCGTCAGCGGAGCCCTCGTCTGCCGAGAGGGAGCACGGCAAGTGCGAGCTCGACGCAAAAGGAAGAGAGAGACGACGAGGCGGAGTGGGGAGGAAGAAGTCCAGTTCCCGCCATGAGATCTCCTGGACGCGTGAATCCAGTGAGGCGCGCGTGTGTGCGTGGATTGTCTCAGTGAGCTCTCTGCCGGATGGCGCCGGTGGGGGGACGGGGGGACGGACTGTGATTCCCTCTGTGCTACCAGCGCTTCTGTTTTCCCTCTCTTTCTTTTTTGTAGTCTTGTAAGCCTTCATTACTCTGTGTGTGTGCGTGTGTATGTGTGTGTGTGAGTGAGTAGAGTGAAAAGGGCTTGAAAGCAACCACCCACACACACACACACACACACACACACACACACACACACAGCTCTCTCCATCCACCCCCCACCCTTGGGCTCTCTAGAGATGGCTTGGCCTGGCTTTGGGCCTGGGGACTGGCCCAGAGCGATGAGTAAGACATGGGTAAAACAGAGCAGTCATTCACCAGCCTCATTCAGACGGGGGAAGATGAAGAGGCCTGGAGTGGAGACCTTCAGGCACTCTATATGCCACAGGTGTGTGTGTGTGTGTGTGTGTATATATATATGTGTGGTGAGGTATCAAAGAGACAGAGGAGGAAGGAAATGCAGAGTCTGCGGCAATCAGCACAGAGGAAACAGGACGTGGTTGGAAGATTCACCTCCGAGTCACTTCCTGTGGCTGCTGAAGCTAGCGAATACGATTTTCTAGAACTTTGTTTAGCTGAATTACCCCTATTTTTTCTGTTGTAATATTTTGAATTTCAGGGAATAGGAGTGAATCAGTGATAGTGAAGTGAAGAAGTAAGTCTTCCTCAGGAAACAAATAATTTAGCAGAGATTTGGGTTTAAATGTCACCAAAACTTTACTAAAAGTTTTTTGAAGAAATTACTGTTATGTGTCGTCTTCTACTGCTTCATACTCCCTGCATAGAGAGTGGAGGGCACATGAAATTATTAGAATATGAATATGAAATTGTTATAATAACTGTGTTGAGAGCGGATAAGTACTCCTCCATATCTGTAAGACAGAGTTATGCAGAGATTATACTGCCAAACGGGTTCTGTGTCTGCTTTGCATGTTTGTGCGGAAAAAAAGACTAGTGTGTGCCTGTGTGTGAAGTACGTTTGGAGAGGTGTAGGAGAGGCGTGTACTTAGAGCTGAACGATGATTCCATGTGGAGCCAACATGTTGACACTTCTGGCAACGAGGGTAAAAGCAGAGCAAGAGGCACAACGTTCGTTAAGTTCCTTGTTCTATTTTTGCAAAGGGGAGGGGGTAAAATCCCCTTTTATGCAGAACATAGTCAAACCCTCATACGCTGATACAGATCATTGAAAAGTTTATATTGTGACGTTATGTAGTCTACTTATGCAGACCGGAACTATTCACGTTTGCTCCCATTGTAACATATTATGTTGCTCTGTCTTGGTCAGTATTCACACATCTTCGCTTCTAGTCAAAACCTCTAGAATCTTTGGTCAAAACACATCTCACTTTACAAAAGTTCACTAAAGATCTGGGGAGGACAACAGAGAAAATGAAAGGGTTAAAAAATTAAGGATGAGAGAGGGAAAGAAAAGGGGAGGAGTAGAAAACAATGGAAAACAAAATAGGAGAAAGGGATATGGGTGTGGGGAGAGGAAGGAGGTAAAGTGTAGAGCAGAGGACATATTAGAGGAGGAGAAGAAATGGAGATTAGGATGAAGAGAGTGGGAGAGGAGGGTAACAGGAAAATGCCCTGGATTGAGGGGGAAAGTTGGGGTAGCAGTGCCAAGGGGGGCTTGCAGATGAGCATGCAGAAGTCAGATTCAGCATCCACCTAACACACACACACACACACACACACACAGCCCTTCAGCATCACTGGCAGGCATGTCTGAACAAGGCCACAGCACTAACAGACTGGACCATTTGTGCGGAACTAACTTACATGACCTCTCTTGTAGCATGCAGCACTTCTTGACTGCACTAAATTAGTGCAAACAAATTCTGTACCATTTAAGCCATCACAGTTATTTGCCATTAAACACCACACTTAATGACTTAATGAGCATGATATTTACCTCCGCCAAGGAGGTTATGTTTTCGCTAGCGTTTGTCTGTTTGTTTGTTTGTTTGTGTACAAAATAACTTGAAAAGTACTACACAAATTAGCATGACATTTTTGGACAATGTCAGTATTAGGACAAGGAACAGATGAGTACATTTTGGTGGTGATCCGGAACACCTTCTGGAATCTGTATTGCGTCTGTGACCCCATATTGCCTTGACGGAAATCTGTGCTCTCTGTGACCACATATTGCCTTGACGGAGATCTGTGCTTTTCTACACTCTTTTCTTTTCACAAAATTGTTACATGGTAATGTAAAATCATCTTCATTTAAAGGTTCACTAAATAAATCCTTACTAAGACCTTCTTCAACAATTTAAGCCAAGTATGCACTATGTACAGTGGAAGGTGGATTTTGTGATATGCAAACATGCCTAACAAGAAAATAGGTGTTGTTAAGGTAAACTGCATGCAGTCAGCAGAGGATGGTGTGAGGCCCAGGAAGAGGCTGAGGTAAGAGCGGACAAAGGGTTGCTATAGGCACTGAAGGCTGGAGCTTAGGGCTGGGGTTAAGTGCGCTAACCTCACACGCGCTCGCACATGTGCTTCCCATCAACTGTTTGTTTGGAGAGGGACCCTGGTCGACAGGACTCCGTTTCTACGGAGATGAGGTACATCTGCGGGGACTGGTCCAAATTAGCAGGCGCATCTCACTGACAGGATGCAGAGAAGGAGGAGGAGGGCGAGTTGACCGAACTGCATGTACTCACGGTGTACGTGCACGCACTGTGCACAGAATTACCTCGAGGTTTGACATCATCTCGTCAGAAAAAAAAATCCTATAGTGTGGTCAGTCGTTAATATTCCAGGGAGGAAGAGAGTGCATGTGTGGATAAGGGATACAATTACACAGGTGAGGATTTGTTCCAGAACGATGTTAACACAGCTCGAATGAATCCAGGGCTGGCTATCTCTCCCGCAGATTAAGGGATCATTCTTGTGTCTGCCACTTTCATTAGCTCGTAAAAGAACCGATTTCGGGAAAGAAAAACATTGCAAGACTCCCCCCCTCCAAGTCACCACCACACACACACACACCAGCAAAGGCATAGACTCACACACATACACAAACACACACACACACACACACACACACACACACACACACACACACACACACACAATACACAAAAGGACACTGCACAATTAAAGAGGGATACGAGGGAAGGAATGTTTGTTTCCTCTAGAGGAAAAATGACCTCATCGAATGCTAATTCAATTTAGTTTTTAAATTTAGAACATTCTTTATGGCATGTGACATGACCAAAGAGAGGGGTAGAGAAACTACGAATGAGTAAGAAGATCTTCTGTCATCTGTCAGATACAAGAGAAACTAAAGAGGAGTTAATATAAAAGTAAAAAGCTAATCTGGCCAGAGGTTATTTGGAAAGCAAAGCAAGAAAGAAAGAAAGAAAGAAAGAAAGAAAGAACAACACAAACAGCCACAGAAGAAAGAGGTAAAAGCAGACTGAAAAGAATTTTTTTTTTCGCTGACTGTTTTATAACCATTTTTATAACCAATGCATTTTCGGACCAATCACTTTTCTCTTTTTGTGACTTGCTTTTCCGGTAGCTCATGCCACTAGTATTTTAATGAAATTACACAACAGAGTTTTCATACAAACAGAATTTCACCTCACTGCAAAGTACACAACCTGCCCTACCTGTTGTCTAAAGGCTTGTGGTGACAAATTCACAATTACAATATTTGTGGTGAACACAGCACTGAAATGGATGTACTTTCAATCCAACAACGCTAAAACAATATCAAACTAAAACTTTCCAATTAGACAATCTTCAAGTCATCCAATCTTTCCATCTTTCAAGAAGACCCAGATCCTTCTTGTAGAGGAACCAGAGGAAGTGGGTAGTCTAACACTGATATTGTATGTTAGTAGCAGCATATCATACAATCTATCTAATATGTAATAAAATCTCCTGAAGCATTTAAAATATTTTGAATTCCACTCTAAAATGGAGTTGCAGTTACTCTAACACACAGAGTTACTCTAACTGCAAAACTCCCTCTGGCAGTTTTGTGGTGTTGGGTGTTACCTGGCAATTTTCTTTTAAGGACATAACCACTCGCTCCACTAGGCAAATATAGAGACAGGTCCCCTGGATGAGAGACTGCAGCACAGATGAACTGAAGCCTGAAACAGGCAGCATGGACACGCGTCAGTCAGAATAAATGGCTGACACAGGATGATTGACAGGTAAGGGAAAGGCCAAGTGAGCAGCTCACGGATTTACTTCTCAAGTGGGTCTCACATCGCTGCTATGACAACTGAGACAGACTGCAAGCCATAAACACGATATTTCAACTGACAGCGACCGTCGCCATTAAAAAATACGTAGGAAAGCAGGAAAGCAGCCCAGCAAATAAATATATACAGACACACACACGCACACACTCCCCCCACACACACTTCCACAGCATACATACATACGTACACAGACATGCATCTACTTCAAAGACTGTAATATTCCAGCGTCAGTGCGGTTCACAGAAACTGTTTTCCACTCCATGTCTGTTTTCACGTGCTTTGGCTTGAGGCCGAATGCTCCAGGAGCTTGGAAGTCATCAGGCGCTGGCATTACATGCACACACATGTGTAATTTCAATGTAAGGGGGTTTTTCTAATGCTCTCTTTTTTTAAGAGAGCAAAAGTGAGGAACACACACACAGTAAGCCATTGTGCTTAACCTAACTACAGTGAACGGAAAAAAACAGGGACAGAAAAAAAAAATAAAGAAAAAACGTTCAACGCCGATTGATCGCGGAGCCAACGTTGTTCCAAACAGCCGCAGCTGTGGTCAGAAGCGAGCATCGTGCCGTCCTGTCAGAGTGGAGCGGGGCCCTTTTTTGCGTGGGCGTTTGGACCGCACAGAGCTCTGCTGTCAGGTCGGACCAGAGGCAGGCCGGGCCCACGCTCGACACAGCTCAGCCAGATGGACAGCAGGGCGTGAGAAGAATCGGACTTTGAGAATTTTACTGCCTCCTCTTGGGTGGAACCACTTACACTCAAGCTCTCTCTCCCGCTATTTCAAAAAAAGAGAGAGACCAGCCATGCCCAGGCAAGAGTGATCCCACCACTAAACCATCAATCATCACACTTTTTACAGGCCTGGCACAGGGCTGGGGCCCTGGGAAAAAAATGCGCTCTTGCGCGCCCTGCCTTGATTTCTGTCAGTGAAACAGGTCTCATTAAATCAATTACGCTCCATCAGGGACAGAGAAGCAGGAGTCCAGCAGAGGCGTTCCAGCAGCGGTCCTGTCGTGTTTGTCCAAGTTTAACATCGCAGCTTAACACAGAGGCTGCACATCTGTGGTGGCGGCGGGCAGACCACGGATCAGATGGCACAAGTGTTTTGGTTTGGTGGCAGCAATGCAGAACTGACTCCGGCATGTATGTGTGTGTCTGTGTGTGTGTGTGTGTGTGTATGCCCTTCTCAGTCTGCAGAGCAGCAGGGGCTAGGCTCGGCGACTCTTCCTCAGATGAAACAGACTCGACTCTGTGGTCAGAGCTCATCTGCTATCTGCGTGTCAGGGCACCGGTGCGGGGGCCCCGGCGAGAGACAGCGGGGAGAGCCGGTCCTGACAGGCGGAGAGAGACGAGAGCACAACACAGCCCAGTCCTGCTCTCACCAGTCATCCGTGAGACTGCACTCACACACATTCACACACACACATACCCGCAAGCACACACGCACACACACAGTGCACAGTGACACACAGGCACACTCTCTGTCACACAAGCACAGATTCAGTGACTGACTTTCTCTCTGCCCCTCCACTCCGCTCCTCACACACACACACACACACACACACACACACACACACACACACGCACAGAAGCAGTGCACTGGATTCTCTCAAATCAGTACCAGTGCACAATACAAAAGGACTGTTTTGTAAAAAAAAAAAAGTACAAGAAGAAAAAAAAGCCCCACCCCCCCAAAAAAACGACAAGATGAACAAGTCACTTCACATTCCAGCTCAACGTCTTGGCTGTGGACCATAACCTGGGGCACAGATAAAACGCTCTGAAGCAACATGAGAGCTCCGATTTGGCAAGAAGGGCAGAAAATGTATGTCAGACCCTTGTCAGAACCAAAACGCGTCTCTGATCATTGACATTTCAAAAACGAGAGGCCTCTTCATTAGACTCACATAATCTTGTTTGCCTCAACGGTCCACAGCATTTGCCCATCAAGTTTGACTAAATATTCAAGGTCACAAATAATTCATTTATTAATCTGAATAAGTATTTCCATTACTGTTTGTTATTTTTTTCCCCACAAAACCTTGATGTGCATAGTACATTTTCCAATCAGACAGATGGAAGGTACAAAGCGAGTTCTACATCATGCCATCCCCTCTAAATCCCTTCCCTTTCCCTTGAGCCCCTAATGAAAGCGCATTTAGATACCCTAATGAGAACTTGTGTGGGAGTTGAGAGGCTAGTCTGAGAGTTCCTCTCAGCAAGGAGTGTATTCTCATGCTGGTGCCTGCTTAGTTTTTAGTTCTTCGGCCCTCATAATCACAGCTTTTTAAAAAAGACCCCCCCCCATCCCATGATGAATGGCTGTTTGTTTTTTATTTCATGGTAACAGCAGGATCTACTGCTCAACTGGCCGGACTTTAAAGGATTCTGCGGTGTTGTGTGTGTGTGCACGTGTGTGTATGTATGTGACTAACTCTTCTTGTCTGTCGCAAGGGGAAGGCAGCTGGCTACTGAGGCAGCGGCCTGCTATGCCAGGTATGCACTGCAGCCAAACGGAAGCATCTGACTCAGCCAGTTGTGGAGGAAATAGCGGGCTGGCGGCTGGGTGTGTGTGTGGTGTGTGTGTATGTGTATGTGGGTGTGTGAGTTGGGGGGGGTAATCAGACAGCTGTGGAAATTGTCCAGTGTCCTTTTTTCCTTTACTACCAACTCTATTCTTTGACTTTTGAGGCTGGTTATGAGATACGATCATTCTCTCTCTTTGACTGGAAGGAGAAGAGAGACCGCCCACACATCCATACATTCACAAGGAGTCACCTCTGGATGAACCCTGACTTAACATGTATATTGACCCTGTGAACTTTGATTTCGATTCACCAGTCCCAGCTTCAGTGATCAGTGTGTGTGTGTGGGGCATAGCACAAAACCTGGTTCATGGTTCATATCTGTGAGGGTGGCCGAATCAATGAGGGCAGCGTAGGGGAGAACCAGGGGTGGTGTGGTGCTGAGTGTGTTCAGGAGGACCTCTAGTGGCATAAAACCAGAGGGCACTAAGGACTGAGCCAAGCAGCCATGACATAACTGACTGGTGTTGAGCAATCAGACTGATAGGGCAGGGAAAGGGAAAGTGGCTTGGTGTAGGTCATCTTTATTGTCTTGCTAATTCTTTGGTGTTCTTCGGGGCAGGGCCAGATCATGTAATAAAGTAGCCCTGGGCACAAAAACATCATGGACTTCATTAATGCAGTATTAATGATAAAGTACATTACGGGGGAGGAGTGGTCAGAGAAGACAAATGTTTCAATTCAAGTGGCTAAATGTCTAACCTGGTTATGCCTTCCTAGCACTTCCGCTTGATTATCATCTCCTTACAGTGCTAGTCTGGATTTGATTCCATTGAGCTCATTGTCTCAGGAGGCATTTTAACCTGTCCAATCAGCGAACAGAGGGAGGCGTTGTGAATGCAGAGCTAGAATGCTATCAGTCAAGGCAAGCTATCAGTCAGGGGCTGATCCAGTCTTTTTAAACTGAAAGACCTCAAGATGTTCAGACCCTCTGCACGAAACCAGAGTAGAATGAGGGTCTGGTTTTAATTACAGGCTACTAAATGTCCCTTTTCATGCAATTTCAGACAAAATGAAAGATCATAGGCTACTTTTAGAATGTCATGCTTACATGGTTTTACTGTTAGGACCCTGCCATGGCCCCCTCTGACCTGTGGCCCACTAGGCCTGATTGGCTCTTTCACTAATCCGACCCTGTCATCACACTGCTATATAGACTTTTGATATTTACATATGACATACAGCAGAACTTAACTTTGCTATATAGTCATCTACCGCCACCTGGTGGTGACACCCATTTAACACAAGAGTGTGCAAGTGCAGTTAAGTGAATGAAGCTGAAAATAGTTATCATCTATATATAAAAATACATTAAAAAGGTGATTAATGTTTAATTTACTCTGGTCTACCAATTTATCAATTATAATTGACTTCACTTTTGGTGTGAACAGACAGATGCACATGCTCCGCAAAAGTACAGCAATGGATATGGACCGCAAACATGCAATTTCTATGTGAATGAGGCCTTAGCGTCCAGTTGTGGCCTAATTTGCCGTTAAGGATGGACTACACTTGCACGCACAAACACAAACACACACAAATTGAAACAGACAAGGTTATATGTATTATTGAATATAATTTAATACCCTTTAATCCTACAGAGGACAACAAACATTTTTTGTTATGTCAGATTATGGGAACATCTCAGCTGATTCTTATAATTCAATAACTGCAATATTAATCCACTGATTCTGTCAACACGTCATCAAGAAAGCAAGTGCGACTTGCAGACAGCAAATGAGATTTTCATCTTTTTCAAGGAAAAATACTGTAAACATTTCTGTCTCTGTCTCTCTGACACATTGTACATTCTAGGCCACTAAAACAAATTTATATTAGTGCAATGATGATTTTTTTCCCCTGTATTCTTTGTAAGAAATACAAGTTTTCCTGGGTGCCAGCCACAGAGATTTATTCTTTAGGGTCTGATTTATGAGAAACCTCTCTGGAATTAATAACACTTCCCCCAAAAGAGGGCCAAAAAACAAAAACAAAAACAAAAAAATAGCTCACACTACTACAGTAAGTGTATGACACACCAACACGTGTAGCAATGAGTTGAAATGATGCGTCCGTTTTGGCAAACTAGCCTTTGGGCTGTACCCTTTCAAGGACATGCTGACAACCAGCTGAAGTGCACACTCAGGCTTGAAGAGAGGATGACAAAATAATGCATGAAGCGAGATGTTGACACCCTGAGATTATGTGAGGAAGGGGTAGCTCTTGGTTTGGCACCCAACGACATGAGGGATGACATCACACAAAAACAAACGTTTAGCTTAATGAAAATGAATCCAAACACAAGGCAAGAGTAGATTACTGCACTCTCTGGCATTCATCTTCTTCAAATAACATTAACTAATAATGCTTGACAACAACATAAATAATGGTATGTGAGAGTGAAAAGAGAGGGGCGGGAGGGATCATATATCATATATCACTATAAAGTGATATATTATGCAGTATTTCAACCCAGTTGTTTGAGGCCACTGAGTGCTGTCAGTAGGAAAAAGAACAAGAAAATTTGGTACAACATAGACTGACTAGCGGATCAGCAGCTAACGCCAGGGGAACAGGGCCAAGGAAAATGAAACTGAAAATAAGTTACTGTGCCCCATTCAATTAATGTTATCTGCCATTTCACTATTCGGTGATCTATTCGGTTCACTATTCTGTATCAAATTCTCTCGTTTTCATTCCTACTGACAGTATTCGGTGACCTTGAACAACAGGCCCTTTAAGAGAGTGAGGGTGAAGGGAAAGAAAAACACAAGCTGGAAATGCATGAAGGCAGGAAGGAAGGGAGGAATGGAGGAAGGAAGGAAGGAAGGAAGGAAGGCAGGCAGGAAGGAAGGGAGGGCGGAAGGAAAGAAGGAAAGACTGACCAATAAAGGTAGAATATCTGGCTGAAGAAAACAATAATAGACTCGTAGATTATTAAAGGCATTGACCAAAAACAAGTCCCAAATCCACTACAAAACAGACAAAATAACTGTAAAAATAATGTCTCTCTGTGGTCCTGTAACACTGGACATCTGGACAGTACAGTTTCCAGACACCAGATTTCCAGTTTAGAACAGGGCTCACAAAGGCTAACTCTATGTCCATGTAGGACACCTGCACAAAATTTGTTTACTTTAAAGTCGAAATCTTTTCATTGATATGTTGTAGTTTCACTAACATTTTAACTCGTACAAATCCCTCACCTTTGCAAATATCATTGAGGTCACTTGAGATGACAGGTTATTTTTGTCCACATTCTTTTGTTTCCTGACAACTGGAATTGTGATATCCACCCACAATAGCACATAGCCACACACAAACTGAAAGTCTGTCCACATGTGACAAATCCAACACAAGAAATTCCAATCTGTTCTCATAGGACTGTTTGTGTAGGGAATGCCAAGCATGATAATGGCCATGCAACACTAATCTCACACACTCACACACACACACACACACACACACACACACACACACACACACACACACACACACACACACAGCAGCAATAAAAACAAAACCAAAGTTAGCACCTTGATGGAAAATCAAGTCATACACCACATTTGCCAACACAAACACACAGATGCCACACACCACACACAAGGCTGTGGCCTTTCTAAAGTGGGAGGCCCTGGGATGTGCAGCCTTTTTCATTTCCCAAAGTCTCTCTCCTGAAAAAATGGTGAGCTGTAATGTATCCATAGTTGTGTGTGTGTGTGTATGAATGTATGTGTGCAAAGCGCGTCGTCAAACATCAGCCTCCTCCGCCCAGCCGTTGGGTTACCACCTCCCGGTACATGATGGAGATGTAGATGAAGAGGAGGAGGATGACGAAGAAATCGTCCATGAAGCCCAGCAAGCCGAAAAGCGCCTCGGGGATGAAGTCGAGCGGCGAGGCCAGGTATGTGAGCGCCCCCACCAGACACAGCAGGATGCGCAGACGGAACATCCAGAAGAGACCCCCCACCGAGAACATCTCCCGAAAGGCGTGGCGCAGCAGCGTGGGCACGTCCCGCAGACGGTCCATAAGCTATGGGAAGGTAGGAGGGACATCAAAGATGGATGTTGAAGTGTAGAGAGAACGACAGAAAAGATTGTGGATGAACAAAAGAAGAAACAAAGAAAGAGAACAACGTAGGAGAGAAAACAAGAGAGGACCGGACTAAGGAGATTCTGCACCGTTTCGCTGAACTGCCTCTTGGGTTGTGTGTCAGAGATGTCATCCTATCAGCAATGACGTGTATAAAAAACTTCTGTAGTAAATGTGCACAGCATAGCCATTTACACCGCACAGTCATTTACAGATGGAAAGAATAAACATTATTCACAACAAACAAGGTCAATAGAAACTAACCACATATTTAAATCTAATTGGCAGGCTAACTACCAAAATTGTCTGCATTTTTATGTAACGTCAATTTTCTGAGCATCCAGATATAATCCAGAATAATTCCTTTCCTCCCATTAACCCATTCACACACACACACACACACACACACACAGGTTTTTGTTGTTTTGTCCTATGCTACAGGACGATATACTGAATAGCTTGAATGGCTGGTGGGGTTGACGGGTGTCATACAACAAAACTTTAATTTTGAGGAGGGATGCACTGATCTGTTCGGGTTCGGGTACTGATTGATTCTGATACATGGATTTTGCATATCGGTCGACACCCGATATCCCCATTGATCCGATATCCCCATTGAATTAGGAGAATTAGGTATTATCTTCATCTTTTATTGGCCTACTCTCCTAACTAGACATTATTTTCCAAGCCAGGACAAAACAGAACTTAACGTTATTTAGCGCATAATTAATAATAAATTTTAAAAAAGTGAGTGCCAATATCATTACATTATGACACTACATATTTGATGTTTTTGGACCTAGGTGCCTGTCACTTTAAATTTCTAGCATGAACCTAAAGCTATAGAACTTCGGTGAAACTTTGTTTCTATGCAATGTGCGGATGGATATCAGTAGCCTTGGCTGCTGCAGATGGTGATTATGTTTTTTTATTGTATGTTTAAATAAATATTAATTTTGGATAAATGGCACCCTCTATGAAAAACACAATTGAACTACAATTGGTTTGTGCTATGTAGGCTTTGTATTAATTCTAATTCTAATGTTTTAGTGGGTATTTCTAAATTCAGGTTTTTCATATGAAGGAGGGCACAACCATGCCTCATGTTCATGATAGCTCTTTGGCCACGCACAACATCTCCTAATTCATCAAAGCCAAGGCAAAAATGGTTTTCCATTCCATGTCTCCTTTAAGTTTTGGAAACGGATCGGCCCATGGATTGACTAATTTTTCTGATATCTGATCCAGGTATTTTTTCCATAATTCTGAGTTTAAGAAATTATATAGAGTACACCTCGCTGCATGTCGTCATTCTAGCTAGTCACATTAAAAAGCTGATAAATAAATAATCACACATAGCACTCACTGATCTGGGCTGACCGGAGAACCTGCGGTTGTAGTCCGTGAGGTCCTGCAGGATGAGGTTTGCCTCAGGCTGCCCATCATTCGGATTCTCAGAGGGGGCCGGTTGCTCCGTCCCTTGGAAGAGCGGGAAAATTAGCGTCACCTAGACACACAAAAAAGGGAAGGGAGGTCACTTTAAAAACTCAAACAGACAAACCCGTCAGTGGAAGAAAACCAGGGGTTAAAGACAGGTGGTAGCAGGCTGTACCTATATATCATTAAAAATTCCTTAAATAAGAAATCTGGTGTGAATCAATCCATAGACCTGTTGTTCCAGATCACTGAGTGATGAGAGAACGTGAACATTTCATACAACGTAGACTGAATAATGAACTGGCAGCAAACACTGACTAAATGGGACACAGTAACACATTGTTTTCACTATGGCCAATTCAGTTAATATTAGCAGCCTGTTTGTTTTTCGATCTATGTTGCATCAAATTTTCATATTCTCTCTAACCGATAACACTCTGTGACCTGGAAAAACAGGGCTATGGATTGATTCACACAAATTTCTCCTTTAACAAGTTAACTTGTTAGATTCACACAACCTAATCTAATTCTGTGCAATCAAGTACATATGTACAATGATGACCCAGTCTTCTTACCGTTTGCCTACATATGGGACAACTGATGGGCCCAAGCCAAGTCCCATACCGCCAGTATGCAATGACACAGGAGCCTGCAGACCAGACCAGAACAAAACACAGAGGCAGAGAGGGATGAGGGTCAATCAGATTCCATTCCAGAACACCAATCCGATAGGCTGACCCACTTCTTTATGAAGACTCCCCTCAAGACTGACAGATGCCAATAAATTCATTACAGTTCTCAGTTATATATGGGACCATGTTGTAACACATTGTGACGTATGATTCACAAACAACTGCTTTATACAGGCTTGTTGTTACACAGTACAATGATTCAACAAAGGTGTTAAATAAGTCAATTATTCTTGAACAAATGTAGATGTGCTTGCAGAAGTATTTGTAAATTTTATTTTTTAGTTGTGTGTACAACTCTAGGTGTGTAATGAAACAGACAAGGACATCATGTCACTTCAATCACACATTTTTAGAGATAACTGCCCACTGACTGAACATAAGCCTTTTCTTAATTTCATGAAAAAATACACACAAAAATAAACCATTTTACATACATTTTACATAGAATATTCAACTGGCAGTGTCACAACTCCTTTCCTAATGCGTCTATTCTATCTCACTGAAAAGAATAATAGCGAAAAATAGGCTAATATCCACAATACATTCCATCAGACGTAACAACATTGCATACTGTATGTTCTTCCCACAGACTCACCACAAAAGAGGTGGCCACAGTTGGTCTCCACGGGTAGAGAGGCCTGCTGCAGACACACTGGACATGACATATCTGTGTAGAACTGATGCCTGGGCTCTGGTGGTGTGTCCTGTGTAAAGAAAACCAGACAAACACACCCAGGCACACTTTTTTTCACATGAGAAAGGACTTCTCCACTTGTTCACCAGATCACTGTACAATGCAACCCACACAGATGCTATTAGGTCAGCTATGAATAGTGGCTAAAAAAAAAATGGAGTATTGGGCCATGCGGGCCCCATGTTGGTAGGCTAACCATAACCATAACCATATGTGTCAGTGACACTAACATCACTCTTATAGGTGTTATAGTGGCAGAGTATATGAGGGCAAGTCATTATAGCAGCTGTCACTTGGATAGAGCAAAGGCAATAGAGGGCTCACCTCATCTGTCTGCAGCTGTTGTCGTACTGCTCGTACATGCTCTTGATTTTCTGGGTGGATTCTCTGTTGTTCGTTCCTGCAAGAAAACATGAGGGAGGGGAGAGCGCAGACAGGCAAAGCGAGGTTGTCTTCAACTGAGTTTTTTTTTTTAAACCTGTATTGTCGCGGAAGAGAGAGATAGCCTGTCACTAGTAGGCCAAGAGATTCTACCTGCACAGCAGTGTGGCCAATCCACCCAGAAAGGCGACGCTTAGGACAACCACAAAGAGGACAGGATTACTAACCCCCTCTATTAAAGAGTCATCTTGTAGGAGCCGACTCGCATGGAGGCACTGGTTTTCTTCCATTCCAACGGATCATAATCTGAGAATCCTAATGCAGCATGAAAAAGGTCGATTTGATTGGATGGCACGACAAACTACTTTTAAATTCTTGTAAAATGCAATTATTAATTACATCCCCGCGACCCACAGAAAACACAAAAAAATGTATGCGAGTTCAAGTAATGCCATTGTAAGGATTAATATCAACTGGATGATGTTAACACTACTGCAATTTTTCTGACTTGCTGACATAACCTTAGTGTCCATTTTGGTTTGCTGGACTTGAGGAAACCACTTCAAGGACTATCTATAAAGTTAAGAGTCAGTGGATGTTTAAATGTGTTTCCAACTTTAATTCTTAACTAATGATGTCCACTGACATCCTCAGAAGATTAACGTGGCTAAATAAGTCAACTAGCAGATATCAATAGCGTTGAAACAGGCTGTCAGCTATAAGGCTGATGACAATGTACCCGGTCACAAAAGTATGCAGATATCACTCGTTTGAACACAACAGTTGCCCAAGAACACGTTCATAGATAATTTCACAAAAACAATTGCACACTACCTTGAATCTTCTAACGTACGTACAGTATTTCGGAGCTTTGTTTCCGCATTCCTCTTTAGGACCACAGGCTTGGTATTGTGCGCCAGAGACGTCAGTGGTTTGTTCGTGTATGCAGAAAGGGTTAAAATTAAAGCGAAAACATATAAATTCAATGAAATAAATATGTATTAAGTACATATATGAAATATGTTAGATAGCTAACACTGTTATTTCAATCAACGTGTTTTCGTTATATTTTACACAGGCATATAGCTGTCCATATTCTGCAGGGTGGCATCTTAAGGACCCTGACTGGGTTGGAAAAAAGGCATAGAGGGATAAACCGGTGGGGTGGCTGTATGTGTGTTCGCGTTTTTGTTCTTAACAGTTATTTAATTCCCTTTTCGAAACTGCGGACTGACAGGTGAAAGGCAAAGTGGGGAGTAATCTGTCGTGTACCACTTTGACGAGACCGCACCAATTCATCACGTTGTTCTGATCAAACTGATCAGACCAGACGCCTTCGGAAATTATCCTGTGTGGATACGTTACCCATAAGGATAAAGAGAGACAACCAGCAAGCAAACTAGCGCAGTGGATTAATCTTAAGAGACGATGAGTACTGTGGAATCTGTGGATCGAGTCGAATTGTGCGAGAGTCTGTTGACATGGGTGAGTGTGTTTGAATGCTGCTGGGCATTTTAATGATCGCTAGCTGTCCAGACGAATATGTTTAACTGGGATAGCAAGCTAACGGTAACACCAGTATGCTGCCTTATTTGTCTTGATGAGTAGTGTATCACGGTCGCACAGGCCAAATGCATTTGGGTGTTTATTACTTGCTCACCATGATGGCCGAATCGCATATGTTTTGACGCAGTCATTTTGCGCTGTGTTCCCTTCTTTACCATGGAGAAGAATACTTTTTAGGTATTTTCTAGGCAGTTATTAATAAACATTAGTTGCATCTTATACAAGCCAATGTATAAGCCTCCTAACTGGGCTTAGGGAGTCACGTTGTATGATCTCTCGGGGGGGAATCACTGTTCCAGAGAAATAATGATCACCAAAGCTTAAGTAATATAACTTGTGAAAGTCTGTTCTGTTATGTAATAGCAGAAATGTCAATTAGATTCTGTTAGGACGTAACGTTAGTTAACATCGGGTTCCAAGTTTGTTTCCACGTTTTTGAATACCTAATTCTCTTAAGGGATGCTAAATTAGACAGTTGACCACCCACTGTAGGCCTATACAAGTTAAATTATACAGTAGTTGTAGAAATTGTAAAAATGTTGTCTTTTTTATGCCCAGTTTCCATGGATATTTTGGTGTAAGATTTCCACATTTATTACCACCCAATATACAAGAATTTCCTAAACCCACCACCCATCCCGCCCCCCAACAAACTTTAGTTTGATTTCATTATATACTCATGTCATGAACTATTGTGATCAAAGAGCAGCAAATTCAGTCTTTGGATCACATCCAATCCTCTGCTGTTTTCAGGCCTTTCTTGGGTATACCTTTTAATTTATGGACTCTCTCCTACATCTCCACTTGAAAACTGTATGGAGGGATGGAAACATGGGTTGAATCCCAATGCCCTTGCGCACCCTAAACCCTCAACCCTCAAAGGCTTGACAGTAAGACAGATTCATGATTGAAGGGATGCAGCCACTGGACTGATTTCTACCTGGACATTTCTAACAGGAGGCCTGTTGCCTGTTCTGCTCTAATCAGCAGTTGCAAATGGGTCACTGTAGGACTAGGCTAGAGTTTGGTGGTTTCTGCAGATTTTAGTTCCAGCTTGGTGCTAATATCTCTGGGAGCCCATGTCAGTGGTCAGAGTTGAACATGCACTTGTGCTGTAGACAAAAGCCCAGCATGAAAGGGATAAATATTTATACTGCACACACACTGAAACATGATCATGAAAGCTAGGGGACCTTGCCTGAGTGGACACACACACAAACAAAAGCTAGATAAGGGTACCAGCCCTGACTGACAGCAGGCCTTGGATAGAAAGCAATATCAACAGGCATGTTGTGTTGTTGCACCAGGAACAAGCCCAGAGGCTGCACTTATCATCACTTCATCTCTCTGTGTCTGTCCTCTCTCATCATCTGTGTCTCTCTTTAGTGTAGTAAATGAATCTAGTCACAACAACAACAGGCGAAAAAGCAAGATGTGCTCAAAGACAGACAGCTGCATGAAGTAAATTGACATTGGTGGGCAAACCGAGGTTTCACACACGCCGTCGAGAAACACACTCTGCCTCTAGGTACATGAATAAGAAAACGTATGGTGACGGCTTAGTGAAGGCAATGGGTAATGGCTATGCTGTCAGTGCATGTTGTGATCCCTCAGCCAGAGGAAATGGACATTGAAACTGCAGCTGTGGACTTGCTGATTCACACCCTGAAATGTCAAAGGCAGCACAGGCTGGCAGCAGCAAGAGAGGATTAAGGGTGAGTGCAGGAGAGCAGACAGTGGGGGTGGATGATGTGATGGTCAGTAGATTCTCTCTCTCTCTCTCTTTCTCCCCCCCCCCCCTCATTGTGGCACTAAAACTGATGATTAAACTAGGCGTGAGCCCCGGCTTTGTGTATGCAGACTACATCACATCTTATTGTGTCATTTAAGTGATTTTTGTTGCAGAACTTGCTTTAACATCACTTGGGCAATCTCATCTTCTCCCTCCTCAAACTGTCAGTGAGAACATCCTCAGGGAGGGGCAGACAGGTGTGAAGATGATTAAAATTCATTTGGTCTTTTTAGACTGGTGGGGCAGGTTAGAACTTTTGTGGTTCAGTGACATTGGCAGGGGACCTGCAGGTGAATTGAGCCGGTTCCATGCTCTGTTGTTTTCTGATGACATAGGCCTAGTGGCGGCTGTGAGAATGCATTACTTAATGCATGTCTTATCACCGTTGTTCTACAGAACAGAAAGTAGGACGAGATGCAAGTCATGCTTTGCAGCTGTTGGTTTGTGTGATAGGATGTGTCTAGTTCCTGTGGTCGAGGTCTGAGTGAACTCTGCCTCAGCAGTGGAAGTGTGTTGTGACTTAGTGAGTAGTTCTTAAACTTCCTGTCTGAAATATTTGTTGGTTGATGTTTCTCATTCCCGTCCATAAATAGTGTGTCTGGCGTGCCCACACACTTAGACCTATCCCCAACCCCCAGCCTTTTTCAATGACCTTTCCCTTACTCCAGTGATGTTATCACACACACACACACACACACACACACACACACAAACACACACAAACCTACACACGCATGCACACAAATACTCCAGCTGGCTGGTGGGGCCAGGCATATGGCTTGAGAGATGGCTATTAGACCTACACTGGGACCACTGCGTGATGCAACAGGCTTGGCTCAGGGACAGGCCACAGCCCGCAGGGACAGGCTAAATGGTCAGATCGATCCAAACCACCATATCACGCTTGTCCTCATCCATCTGTCATTCAGAAAAAGAGGGGAAAAAACAGGGCACAGGGCTTTTATCTTTTTTTTTCATCAGCATTGCTTTCAGGATCCCAGAGGAGTTAGCTGTCGGCTACTCTAACTTGGCCTAGCTAGAGACACTGTCTGGCTGTTTGTCAACAGCAGATTGCTCATAAATGTTGCAGTAATGAGCCTGACAGGCTGCTGAGGTGGAAGGCACAGGAGGACTTCTCTGAAGCTGCTGTTTGTCAGTTGAAACTTGTGATCCTCACCCTGGTCAAGCGTTTTTTCAAACATTGCCCTTCTGACTGTTTTTTTTTTTTTTGGCATGGTTTATACAGAACACTGAATAAAAAAGGCCAAGGCACATTGGCTTGATGTTTTAACAGGGATAATTATTGTTTTTTTTATTATTGTTGCTGAGTTATTATCTGTGAAAAATGCTTGTTGTGCGTCTCGGCAGGCCCCTGTGACCTCTGCCGAAGTCCCTGGCAACAGTTTGACGGGCGCTCTGTCGCCCAACAGTATCTGTCTTGTTTGATGAAAAGAAAGGCTTGGCGAGCAGCAGCCACAGGCCACTCTACACTAGGCTGGGCACGCTCAGTAGAGGCAGGGAGCCAGAGCGAGGCACTGGGCTATGGAGACGGGTGCACCAGCAGGTCGGACCTGTGTCCTATTTTCAAAAGGGTTATACTCCCTTTATGCAGACCAGAATGGCCCAGCAGGTAATGTAAGGCAGTGAGGAGACACAAGGCGACATGCCCTTGTATGCAGACCAGAACTGTTCCATTTTCCATACCACAGTAGTGCATGTTGCTCTGTCTTGGACAGTGTTCAATGATCTTTGTGTGGTCTGTCAAGCAGAGATGGTGGGTGCACAGTATCCGAGGTGCAATGGGAAGCCTAGTTTGTTCTGGTGCACTGAAAGAACCTTGTGTTCGTTGTTCTGTGTGACATAACACTGTTGTAACAGCTCTATTTCCAACAATTGAATTGGCCAAGTTTTCCACACAACACAAATACAGCGATTTTTAGAAGTAATTTAGCCTAGCCAATTTAGCATATTGTGGTCATCTTTTCAGGCTAAAGGTCTTTTGGCTTGTTTTGGATGGCAGGTGTAGTTGTCTGTTTTGTTTGTCATTGCAGCAGGTTTTAATGGCTGTCCCTTGGGCTTCTCCCTTGTTTGTCCCTCAGGATGTTTGACAACATAAGTCTGCGAAGAGCTCACACACCCTTTATGTCTATACTGGCATGTAAAGACAGGGAATGTTTTTTCCTCTGCAGCTGGAAATAATGTGGTCGGCTCACATTCCACACATAGCTGTGAGCAGCGTTGAGGGAATGAGATTCTCAGTGAGCGTTGCAGCAGACCTCTTCAGACAACTGGCAGAGGGAGAACTGTAGAAGCTAACCAGCTATCCGCAGACACCAGTTAAGCTACACTGCTAACTGGGTGACGCAGAAAAGTGAAATAACCACTAAGGTAACAAACTAATTCCACTCACAGACTTACCCAAGTAAGACTCACAAACACAGCTTACCCAAGAATGTTTCAGAGGTAACTGAGAAAATTGGCAGGAAGTGTGCGCTGACACACTAGAACAAGACCTGTTTACAGAATCTCTTATCTCTTCATGTCCGCATGTGCACTCCTTATCCCACTTCTGGAGTTTTGGGTGTCTTGCTTTGAGGGTTTGTTTGGGGGCTGTATTTTTGGTAATTTTCCTAAGCGTTAGCCAGCCCCATCCTCCCTCCCAGAGTGTTTCCTCACATTCAGAAGAGATTATAGGAGTAGACTTCCTCTCTTGCGTAATGAATTTGAGCCGTCTTTTTAGCAACGTGGGCAGGCCTCTGTACAACATTCTGATTTTTTGGGTGGAGGTGGGTCTTTTAATTTAGCCTAATTTAGCCTGACTGGTGTCTTAGTCAGTGGCTTGTTTATATGCTATGCTTGAATGTTTCTTGTTTGTAGGCTTTCGTCAAAGGAATGCGAAAGTTCCATGCCGATGACCCCAACTGCACATTTAGGATTTAATGGCTTCCAGTAGACTTGGAATGATGGGATGGAGTCTTGGCAAATCCTCAAGAATCTGCAGAAGATTTGGGGGATTATGTGGTCAATGGTCCAATCTCGCTCTAGAATATCAACCCCTCTGCCCTGGTTTTGGCCAAGGTCCTTGTTTGGATATTATGTCCAGGATTTAAATGGCCATTTAAGGTTCTTTTATTCGCCAAGTTGTCATGATGCTGTGTGCTCAGTAACAAATAGGCCTCCACCGTTTTTGTTTTGCATGACAACTACAATATTGAACAGATGATAGGTTGTGAATGGCTTGCCATCTTTGTTGAACTGTTATAAATTGACTCTGGCCTAAGCTTAACTTGGTGTGAGCCTAGAGTAGAGGCCTAGCCTACATGGTTTGTTTGCTTGAAAACATTTTTCCTGTGGTTGGGTGGGTGGGGTACATCGGGAACACACCACCTGAGTGGTGTGTCCCTCTGTTTGCTGATTGGTTTGCAGAGTCATTGGAAGCCTATACCTATGGATAGATCCCTGACGCAGTGGTGTAGCTAAATGAGAAATGGAGCAGAAGCGCTAGGTGATGCAAGCCTGGCTAATGTTTCCCACAAGATTTGATGAGACTGAAGAGGCGGGGGGGCTACAAGTTTGATTAATGAACTTAGTCATGTCTGTTGTCTATATAGCAAACTAACCCCGAAATCAGTACAGATGAAACAATGTAAAACAATACAAATGAAAGACACAGAAACATCAGTACAGCATCAGATATGGTTAGCCTAAATATTTTTGGTCCATATTGAGACTATGGTGAGGAAATTAGACTGTGGCCGGCCATCATAGTCTAGCATGATGAGTCTTCACTTGTTGTAGTGATTATAGGTTTTTCAGGAGAGGCTCCACTGAGCTATGCCTCGACTGTGGCAGCCTCCCTGTCACTCATGGGGTTAGTGTTTCCCAACCGGCATGTGAGGGCTAAATTTAAAGCCATGGCAAAACGGTCGCCATGTAACGGCCTACGAACAGACTTCACTCGCTTGGCCGGAGGGGCTGGCTCCAGATCAGTCTGATATTTAAACCGAACAAAAAAAAGCCCTTAAGCTAATTACCCATGCTCTGAACCTTTCCCCATAACATTAACCAACTCGGTACCAATGGCTTGGATTTAGCCAAGAGTGTTTAAAGCAGGCCATGTGTTTTATATTGTGTACGGACTAATCCTTATGTAACGCGCAGGTCTGCTCGACTGGTTGAATCTGTAGGCTACTCGAATGCTTTTGAAGCAGTTCTTTAACAATTTTATTGTACCATTCAGTGCTTCATTTTGCTGTGAAGTGGTTATCACTGTCTTGTGTGCCCTTGGACTTGTTTGTGCTGGTTGAAGTGGCTGTACAATGATGAGGGTGAGCTGAAGCCGCTCAAGTGTGTAAATGATTTCCGCGGAGGTCACACGGGTCGATTAAGTGAGAGTGTACACTGGCCTAGCTGCGTTCATTCTTGGACCAAGGCTGATGAATTGGGAAGCCTCAGTGAGGTTATGGCTATATTCATTAGTGCAGATTCCCACTTTCTACCCATGAGTGGCTATGTTGTTGTGTAGCTATTGAACACACACACACACACACACACACACACACAGTAGGATGCTGTTTATGTGCTCTCAATTAAGTATCAGTTTGCTGTAATCCGGCTGTGTGTGTGTATGCAGTGTGTTCATACTGTTTCTCTCACACGTGACGATGGAACAATCCTAATGCCACCCTAGCCCACCACATTGATTCCATCTCTAGCCAACTGCGCAGTGTTGATAGGGAATTGTTTCATGTTTGCAGACCCAGAGAACCAGCCTTAGGGAAAGTCGATGAGCGAGAACGGCGGGAGATGGTGGTCCATCTGTCGATACTGACACATACGGAACGCGTCAGCGTCAGGCCCATCAATCCCAGAACAGTCAGAAATGGAACAGTCAGAGTGAAAGTAGAGCAGTCTGGGGGAGGTTGTGTGTGTGTGTGTGTGTGTGTGTGTGTGTGTGTGTGTGTGTGTGAGGATGGAGGGCAAGGGGGGATATTGGTGGTGGTGGTGGTGGTGGCGGTCAGGCAGTCAGGCAGTGATAACAAGTCTGACACTTATACATAGTCAGAGCCACACACACACTTTACTTACTTTGCCTTCACACTCACAGACACCTGCAATTTTAATCAGCTGTCTGTGCAAGGCCTTTGTGTCTATCACCTCCACAGATACCCGTGGGAGGTGTGTGAGTGCATGTGTGTGTGATTATGGCTTTCTTCAGAATTAATTAATGTATGAGAATTGAGAGTTGCAGAGCTGAAGGCTGGCATCATATCATCACAGTCCCACACACCCATGTTAAATATAAGGTCGGTAAATGTATCTAGGATTATAGGCCTTCCTCATGGTGTATGGTAGGATGGCAGGCAGGGCTGACTGACGTGGCCAGTGACTCATGGGCCAGAAACAGAGTCCTGTTGTGGCAAGACGCTGGAGCTGCAGCAGTGTGCCCTCTCCTTCCTAGTGATGGATGAAAGATTCTGCTGTCCCAGCATGCCCTATGGGAAATAGGTGCCTCCCTGAAAGAGTGTGTGTGTGTGTGTGTGTGTGTGTGTTTGTGTGTTTGTTTGTGTGTGTGTGTGTCTTTCACTTATATGGACTTAATATGGAGCCTTTGACGCAATACGGTATCCTGGGAATTGTCATAGTCCCAGACAAGGTCTGAAAGCTCATATTCATCAGTGCCACAGAGCTCTAACTAGCTAACTAGGAGACATGTCCAGTCCAGTGTGATGTGAGGTTTCTATCAGCCTGGCCCCGTCCTGGCTTCATGCCTCAGCACCTTTTGTTTTGCACAATGCAAGAGACAGAAAAACCACCAAAACGGCCCCAAAAACACACAACACAAAAAAAAGATTGTTGACATGCCAATGAGAACACTGCAAAGAGAAACCCATGACTGGACATTCAACAGTGGAAGTCTCCTGAACGGTCCATCCATCCATCATAATACCCCCCCCCCGCTCCCCCAACACACACACACACACACACACACACACACACACTCTCACTCACTCACTCTCACTTCTGTTTCCAAAACAAAGCCCCCCTTCTTCTCGGCTCTGTGCTCAACTGGGTGGGTCTGGCTTTCGTGTGTGTGTGTGTGAGAGAGAGAGAGACTGTGTTGATGCAAGCTAGAGAGTGAAATAAAGCAAGTATGTGTGGGACAGGGACAGAGAGAGAGGCCCCATCCCAGTTCATGGCAAGTGGAACAGCTTGTGCTGCTGTTACGTAATTTCGCTAGAGTTGAGTGTTTGGGTTCATCCTACTCTGGCTGCGTGCCTGAACTTAAAGCCATGCCCCGGAGTTCCAGCTGCTGCTGACGTTGCTAGCTAGCTAGCGGAGCGGAGCCAGAGAGTGCTCTCCCTGTTTGCTGTACCGACGGGCCTCTTTACCCCTTCTCCTCCTCCTCTTTTCCTCTCCTCCATTTCTCTTCTCTTCACTTAGCTCCAGCCCTCTAATGTGGCAGAGCTTGGGGGTTGAGGGGGGCGTGGGGTGGAGTCCCACTTCCTTCGCGTAGATTCCCGTCTGCTGTTAAGAAACAAGATGGCTACACCACTCATAGAATTGTAATGACATGAATGTAGGACAAGTTTTTTTTTTCCGATGGTAGAAAGTTTATAAAGAAATGGGCCAAATGGGACTGGGTAAGCGTGAGGTGGTGAAACTGCCCTGAGTGGAACTTTCTGTGTGAGGGGGAAGGTGACTTCCTGTTAAGGGAAACGTGAGAATTGCCACCCACACTTCTCTGGTAGATGCCATTTTTGTCCCTTTGCTGTTATAGAGGTTCCTTTAAGACCACTGACCCTACCTATAGGCTCTAAGGACCCTCCTGAAACCTAGGCCTGGTTTTTCCACCATCAGATGACCGGTCACAGTCAGATGGCATGAGCCTCCCACTGAGTGACCGGGTAAAGCTGGCTTAGTCCAGTCACGACAGGGTTTGGGTGAAGACACAGACTAGACACAGAGTAGACACAGACTTTGCTGAATGGTGTGTGGACAGAGTACTTGGCTCATAAATTGACTCTTTTGTTTTGGTTTATTTGTTTGTTTGTTTGTTAGTTAGTGTAGTTTTTTGTGTAGATGCAGTGTTTGAGATGTTTTTGCACTCCTGTGTTAATTTCTTTTGAAACTGAAGATGGCTACAAGAATGGTTTTGGGAAGCGCATCCCAGAGCCTTAGATGCTAACCAGTTAGCAACTTAGTTAGTTGGCAATGGGCAATTGCATTGCAACCAACAAAGTTGCTAACTTAGTTAGCATCTATGGTTATGGACATGCAGCCCTGGTCTTGGTGTTCCACCCTACTTGCTTCCCTGACCCGATCTGAACCCTTTGAAGTGTCTCGTAAAACTGCTCACAGCTTTCATGCACAAATGCAAAATCCAGAAGTCCACAGATGTTTTCCAGGTCTGTTGGTGACTGGTTGTCTGTGTGTGTGTGTGAGGGGTGGGGGGGTGAGAGAGAGACTTTGCGTGAGGAGCCTGGAAGAGCATGTGTTGTCTAAATAACACCCTTAGGGTTGCTGCAGAGGGGCACAACTATGCAGCGACACAGTTAATGAACTGCCACACACACACACACACGCTCCCCAGCACATTTGCTGACGAGCTGGCCCAGGCTGGAAGAAAGGGCTGCCAGAGAACTAAAGAGAGGAATGAAGGAAGGATAGAGAGATAGAGAGAGAGGGAGAGAGAGAGAGATAATGTTTAGTGTGTGTGTGTGTGTGTGTGTGTGTGTGTGTGTGTGTGTGTGTCAGGCAGAGAGAGGGAGAGAAAGACTATGGCGTGATGCGTAATCAAAGAACTTTCAGCAGCTTGGGCTACTATTTTGAAGAAATTACCAGCCTACTAATCCCGCTGCAGACACACACAAAGCTACTAGTCATCAGACAACAGCCTTGTTGTGGCAGAGGTGTGTGTATGAGAGAGAGACATGGAGATGTAGAGAGAGAGAGAGGGGGCTGGGGTGGGACTGAGGGGGGGTTGGCAGGTGAAGTGAGGGACAGAACAGCTGTGTTTATCCAGCACCACAGAGAGCTGGGGAGGATGAGTTGTCAGTATGAACCAGATGCAGTGTCTGCTCACTGAGGAAATTAGAGGCTTTAAGATTAGAGGAAGAGCCTGTGGCCTTTCAGTCAAAGAGGGAAGAGGTCGGACTAAATCTCTCCACAGTTACTGCTTACTCTCATCACTTAAAAACCCTTTTGTCCTTTATTTGATGATGAAACATCGCTCAGCTTTGTCTCTAATATGATCTCTGGAGTAGATTGTGATGTTTCAAATGAAGTATTGTTGATGTATGCCAAACATTTTACACATACAAACAAGTACAGGTATGTAGGGGCCACTTAAGGGAAAAATCCTCATAAAAATAATTTTTGTTCTTAGTTTTCAGTAGTAGGCATCTGCCAAGTCTGATTCAGCATGAATTTGACAAAAGCCAACCAAATTAACAGTAATGGGAGATTTTGTGCCAACTTTGAAGTAAGTTTCCAAACTAAACTAAACTTGTCCAACACATTAGCAAGGGTGTCATAGCAACAATGTCTTGAGCTAATATTTTATTATTTTGGCCAAAATCAACTGGAGACTAAACCATAGATCAAAACCCAAGCAATCATTGTCCTAAATCTTCCTCGTTGTCCCCTAGCTTTGAAAAAAGGGAGTAGCCGAATACTATTCCTGGTCTAAGGATACACATTGTGATCTTGCATTGTGCGCTCTAGTGGTTGGCCAATAAGGAACAATGTTGCAATGGTTGCATGCAATCACTTGACCAGACTTGAAATGGGAAGTTTCAGAAGTAAACATGTCTGCAATTCTGCACAGGAAAGCAAAATGTAATAAGAGTTGTTTGAATGTGCATACATAACTCTTGCGGTGCTTCTGTGTATGTCTGTGTGTCTGTGTGTATGTCTGTGTGTATGTCTGTGTGTATGTCTGTGTGTATGTCTGTGTGTATGTCTGTGTGTGTGTGTGTGTGTGTGTGTGTGTGTGTGTATGTGTCTGTGTGTGTGTCTGTGTCTGTGTCTGAGTGAGAGAGGGATTCAGCCCTGCATACTTTATAAGTTTCATTGTGTAATATAGAATGTTGTTACAGTGTTGTAGATGGTGAAGTGTTAGCTGAGGTTTAAATAGATGTTTTTTGCACATGCGTAACACTGTGTGTTTGTTTGTCTTCTCAGATTCAGACGTTTGGAGTGGAGGCGCCATGTTCGACAGTGGAGGATCTCACCAGTGGCCAGGTGATGGCCCAGGTCCTGCAGAAAATGTGAGTCTCAAGCTCTCTGCTGTCCATCTGTCTCTGGAGAACTGTTACTAACTATCCCTCCTAGCAGATCACAGCTGTGTGCGAAACCAACCAATCAGCATCCACTGTCTCTAACCTGTCTGAAGCGCCATGCAGATTTGCCAGAGTGACTTGGCAAAATTCTTTTAAAAGCCTTTTAAGTTTTTAAGTAGTTATTAAATGTATAAAAGGTCAGAACAAATGGAGGTGTAATCAGTAAATGTCACGAAACGCAAAGGGCAGACATTGCCTTGTGTCAGTGCTTGTGCTGTAGTTGTCTGTCTCCCTTAATGGTGAATTTCACTGCCCGCGGCTGACGTTTATATGTTGTGGCTTCCATGGCCCTGTGTTTAAGTGTCCTGTGTATGTAGAGTTAGACATAAGTTAGATTCATCATGCAAAGAGGTGTGTTGTAGCTTCTGTGACGGTAGTAGAGCAGGATAAAGGGCTTTTTCACTGTCTCTGATGAAACACCTGATGCAGTGCATATATATATATATATATATATATATATATATATATATATATATATATATATATATATATATATATATATATATATATATATTTATTTATTTATTTAATTTAGCCTTCTTAGTTTACTGTTTCTTCAGTGTTACTGAGTTGAAGGTCTTGGCTCTCCAAAATATTTTCATAATGTAATTTCATAATGTCACATGTCCCTTTTTTTCTTTCTCTCTCTCTCTTTTTCTCTCTGTCTTTTTTTTTCTCTCTCTCTCTTGCAGAGATATTGTGTATTTCAATGATAACTGGATAAGTCGGATTAAGTCTGAAGTGGGGGATAATTGGAGATTAAAGGTATGCCATACGTCAGTTCTCATTTTTTACAAAAAACGGACCACCCCAGTTTGAACTTGTTGTGAACTGTGTTGTGAACTCACCCTAACACTCATTTTCTCACTTCTCTTTCTCTCCCTCTCCCCCCCTGTCTATCTCTTTCTTTATAATTCTTTGTCCCCCTCCTTTCAGGTCAGCAACCTAAAGAAAATCTTGAAAGGAATCTTAGACTACAACCATGAGGTAAGAGCGGAGTATGCATGTGTTTGGATGTGATGCCAATGGCTAGCAGACCGAAAGCGTAAATGAATTGTTCCTGTACTGTGTGTTCTGACTGCTGACCACAAGCTCATCTCTTGCACTGCAACCACTCTCTTTACACTGCAACCACTCTTCCCCTCTTTTTTTCCCCGGTCTCTCTTTCTTTCACCACTTTTATGTCTTCACTCATTACTACGCTCCTGCTTTTCCTCTTTCCTCTCTGCTCCTCTCCTCTCCAGATCCTTGGCCAGCAGATTAATGACTTCACACTCCCAGACGTCAGCCTCATCGGCGAGCACTCAGACGCAGCCGAGCTGGGCAGGATGTTGCAGCTCATCCTGGGCTGCGCCGTCAACTGTGAACAGAAGCAAGGTGTGGAGTCTGTCTGTCTGTCTGTCTGTTCAATGTTTGTGTGTATGTTCAATGTTTGTGTGTATGTTCAATGTTTGTGTGTGTCTTTGGGCTGGCGCCTGCATGTGTATGTCAGTGTTTGTAGTTTTGGCCTGAGTATATGTATCTGTGTGTCTCCATGTGTTTTAACATTCATGTTTGTGTTTTTGTGTGCGCGCTCTATAAATGTTTGTGTGTCTGTTTGCGTATCAGTTTGAGTGTGTGTGTGTGTGATTTAGATTTTTGTAATTCAGGGTTGCTTTGCAGTGGTGTGCTTGCTTAATGAGCTCCATGTCTGTTGGTGAGGCTTGCTGCCTGTGAGCTCGGGGCTTCTGTTTGTAGCTTTGATGAAGCTGACGAGGAGCTCCCTGGTGGTGTAGCTTGGCTGCCGACTGCTTACAGGCCCTGCTGTATAACACACTCACACACTATAACACACACACACACACATACACACACTCATAGAGATGAGTGAAAAATAAAAGAAAAAGTGGTTAAATGGCTAAGCTTTATCACTTAAAGGGATATACCACCGTTTCAACCAGTTTACTAATTTTTACTCACCCACCTCCCCTAGTGTTAAACAATTCAGTTTTACCTTTCTCCAGTTCATCCAACCATTGTCTGTCTGATGGTAGTGTTTTTAGCGTCAGGTTAGCATACATCGTTTAGTCCTTTGGTTGCTGCTAGCATCTCACCCGTTAGCATCTTGCTTAGAGGTGTCCTTTGGTCTTAGTACACCTTGTCACTACAGAAGAGTCCAGTTTTAAATAGAAAAAAGAAAGAATTCTATGGACAATTTTAAGCAGTAAGCTAATGAGTGAGATTCTGATGGCACTTCCGTCAGACTGAGACAACGGCTGGAGGAACTGGAGAAAGGTAAAACTCAGTTGTGGAAAATCAGTAAATTGGCTGAAACGGTGGGGTATCACTTTTACCACCTACTTGGAATACCCACCTGATCTCCATAGCAGCCCATTTTCGGCCAGCTATGAAAAGGTGAAGCTGTCGAAAAACACAATCAGCCGCACACACTCCGTAAACACCTTCTGACTCGCCAGGTGATGTTGATGATGGTGGTGTGTGGGAGCACTGATGTTATTATACACAGACTTGCCTACCATGACGTTAGCGTGGAGGAGGGCTCTCAATGTCACTGAGGGACACAGAGTTTGTCATGCCAGACACAATGCCATCTCATTTTCTGGAACTGTTTCCACAGAGTACATCCAGACCATCATGATGATGGAGGAGTCTGTACAGCATGTTGTCATGACTGCCATCCAAGAGGTATGTTTATATATATATATATATATTATTATTATTATTATTATTTTTTTTTTTTTTTTTTTTTTTTTAAATTCCCCACAGCACTTCAGTTAGGGGAGGTCAGCGTGTCAGTGAAACATTAACATCATCAGTGTTGGCCACTGACATTAATGAAAATGATTTTCTGCCACAGCTGATGAGCAAAGAGACCCCGGTCACAGGAGGAAGTGACTCCTACGCTGATCTTGACAGACAGGTAAAACAAACATGACCTCTGCTCCAGTCCATGGGATTTTATTTGCATTCTTGCAGTGTCCTAACTTAGCCAAATGATTTATTTAGAGGAAAGGCTGTCTTAAGAGAGTTTTTAAGATAGTTTTTCTCATCAATATGTTTGTTGGAATGCAACAGTGTTGACCTAAATTGGTAACAGCTGGCCTGTTGTCAAGTTATTTAGATTCTAGTCGTTTTACTACCCAAGAATCCACTTAGTCATGCCATCTGAACAGCATATGAGAGATGCCATCTGAACAGTATATGAGATTTGTCTTGACCAGCACATGATTGCAAATATGTTTCCCTGAAGAGTTGTGGTTGCCATGGTTGCAGACATCCTTGTGGAGTTGTCTTTGGCTATTAGGTGCCGATTTGATCAGCGCTGTGTGTTTCTGTGCTCTGTAGCTCAAGAAGACCGTGGAGGAGCTGAACGATGCTCTCGCCACCAAAGAGGAGATTGCTCAACGTTGTCACGAGCTGGACATGCAGGTACAGGCTGTTTACACATACACACACAGATACAAACGCACACACACAAACAATGCATCACACTTGGAGCCCAGAATATATTCACATCATTAGCTGAACATGGAGAGTTTATTTCCAAATAGAAATATTCCTAATCTCATTTTAATATGGAGAAGTAATGAATAAGTGAATTTGCTCCATCTTGTAGTTCTCTGACGAAAGTACCCAAATCTTACACAGATATAGCCGGAGTTGGGTTATGTGTAACAAGTCCCATATATGTGACAGGCGTTTAGGGATAAGGGATAAGTAGCATTTCATCCATTTTGGAAACAACCTCTTCAGGCACAGGCAAATTTTGTCTGTTCTTCTATTGTACAGTGTATACCTTGTATATTTCACACACAGATACATACACATTCTCACTGTGCTTCAATGCTCCACATCCCCAGACATATCAGGATGGTCAAATGTGTGAAACTTTTAAACCAACCCATCCATGCTTGACACCATACATTATTTTCTAGTTTGTTTATTTGCGAAATGACACACGCTTGTTCCTTTTAATTTTCAAGTCATGCTTGTTTTGTATGAGCTTTTATGAATTTTTAGACAGGTAGATCCCTATTGTTTGCTTCTGTTTCCACATAAGCATCAGTGTAGCTGTTAGGCTTAGGCTGCAAGTGAAACCAGCACTGTGCAGCACGTTAACACAGCATTACAGCATGCTACTCCATCATGTCAGAACAGACTCTGGTGTGACGGATAAAGATACAGTCCCAGCAGTCTTACAGAATGAGCAGTTAAGAACTGATGATTTGAAAGAATGGGGAAAAAAGAAAGAAAGCACATCCAAAAACTGCTGAGCACACATCCCTCTCCCAGTTTCTGGGCAACTCCTTCCATTCCATCTGTTTGACCATTTAAACATGTAGCATTGGTTAAGTAGTCTTTCAGTCCTCCTCTGCCATGCTATTCTGTAGAGGCTAAGGCCTTGTGTAGAAAGTGACTTTTTTGTCCCTGTTTTTGTGTGTAATTTTGTACAATTTTCCTCTCTCCAACCTCTTCTCTGACCTCTGACCTCTGCCTTGCTTTAAAGGCCTACCTTGTTCAAGAGGAACGTGATAGACTGAGGTTAGAGTATATTGAACTAGAAGAAAGGGTAAATCTTGATTTTTTTTTTTTTTTTTGCAATACTGTCCTCTTTTGTTCATTCCGTTCCTCCCTCCCCGCAGCGCTCTCTCTCTCTCTCTCTCTTTTTTTCTCTCTTTCTCTCTCTCTCTCTCTCTCTCTCTCTCTCTCTCTGTGGCATTGGCATTGTCTGATGGCCCTGGATTTGCTGTCTGCTTTCATAACAGCACCCCCCTGAGTGGCGTGGAGGCTCCCTAACTCTGTGTGTGTGTGTGTGTGTGTGTGTGTGTGTGTGTGTGTCTGGTTATCCACTGCCTGGTCCTAACCCTGCTGACTGGTCACACACACAAGAGGACTAATAGCCTCCCCCCTTAACCTACCTGTTCGTGTGGGTTCCCATGGCAACGGCTCAGAGTGCTTAGCAACGGTCACCTTGGCAGCCGCAGCATAGATGCCACGTGTAGAGAATGCAGACAATGCCTAGAAGTTGCTTTTTCACTGGCACCATTTCACCATTAGCCGATAATTGATTCATTACATGTTTCATTAAGTTTTCAAGTTGTTCATTAAGTGCTTTGTCCAAGTTCTTGGGCAGAGGGCACTGAAATATTTTTTACTAAATGCTTAGGGTTTCCTCTATTGCTTAATGATTAGCTAGTTGATGTACTCTGGACTTTCCAGTTAAGACACATGACATCATGCTCTTAGAGTCTAATCAGTCAGAGATTATTGGTTCAGTCTGTAGACTGGTCAGTGTTTGTTCCATGTTGATCTTTCACAAAAGCTGAACTCATTGGTGTTGTCATTTATGGTGCAGAATCATATATTTAAAATCTCTTGGACAGCAAAGCCACCTTTTTAGTTAGCCTGTGTGCAGTCCTATTGGGAGACAGGGGAATGTGCTCACACACCACTGCTGCTTTGCTTGGAGTGGAATCTGACCCTGCTTCCCATGTCTGGACAGAGCCCCATAAACTGCATGATGCCCTGGTTGGCTCAAGACAAGTTTGAGTTTTGGTTGTGGTTTCACGTTTGTTTATTTTATGTTGTTGTTGTTTGGACATTTGCTTGCTTTGACATTGTTTTGTTTTGATTTTTTATCCATCATGTTAAGTTGTTCAAAGATTTGTTTTCCATTTTTAACCAGTTCAGACTTTCAAATAGACTTCAGAAGTAAACTAGATTTTACAATAGAGCACGTGTGTTACTGTGTGGCTCTTTTGACTATTCTGTTGGTATCACTGTTAACTAAAAGGTCAGCCACCTAGTATACAATAAATGTTTTAAATCAGGCTGGCTTTAGCCTTTTCTGCACAATATACTATAAAATTATGTACTTGAAAGTAGTAGATCTTTCTGGATGAGCTTATGTAGGAGGGAAAACGAATCTTTCACACAATTGATTTTGAGACCTTGGTAGACAGAAAGTAACAAAAGAGAGCCTGGAGACTAGAAGAGGCCTTTAAGAGGTTATCTCATTCTAGTATGTGTATTTTCTTTCCTTCCTCCATCTCTCCTTCATCTTTCTCCATCTCTGTCTCTCGTGCTTCATCCTCTTGATCAGGTGGCAGGGCTGCAGGAGGAAAAGAGCAGCCTGCTGGCGGAGAACCAGGTGCTGATGGAGCGGCTCAACCAGTCTGACTCCATCGAGGACCTGAACAGCCCAGCCGGCCGCAGGCACCTGCAGCTGCAGACCCAGCTGGAGCAGCTCCAGGAGGAGACATTCAGGTGTGTGTGTATGTGGTGCAACTCCAGGAGGAGACCTTCAGTGGTTGTGTGTGTGTGTGTGTGTGTGTGTGTGTGTGTGTGTGTGTGTGTGTGTGTGTGTGTGTGTGTGTGTGTGTGTGTGTGTGTGTGTGTGTGTGTGTGTGTGTGTGTGTGTGTGTGTGTGTGTGTGTGTGGCAGCTCCCGGAGGACACCTTCAGGTGTGTGTGTGGAGCAGCTTCAGGTGTGCATGGGAATGGGGAGGAGGGATAGAGTAATGATTGGAGGGATGGGGTGGGGAATTGAGGGTTGGTTGGTGAGAGTATGTGTGGATTTCAGCCAGTGAGAGATGAGAGGATATGGAGTGGAGGAAGAAGGCAAGGGTCTAGGCAAGGGTCTTACAAAAAGCAGAGCTGAAAGGGAATGTGTGGAGGAGTAGAACAATTCAAGAATGCTTTATTCCCTATCACACAGTGATAGAAAATTGCCTTTGGTTTGAGGCTCAAAGACAGGGGTGGGAAAAGAGGAAAGGAAGGGGGAACTATAAAATAAATAATCTGTAGCTTGTTTTGGGGGGGCTTGACATTGTTGGTCAAACTGTCGTTTATGTAGAGAATACCCAATAGGTAGAACAGAGGGGACCAGCAAGGTCTATTAAACACATAGAACAAGAGTGTTGCCAGACATTTTCATATATCTAGGGAGTATATGAAGGCAAGGCGATTTTACTTTTGTAGCACATATCATGCTTGAGGGCAGTTCAATGTGCTTTACAAACCACAGAAGAAAAGAGCAGCAATGGATAGAAAATAAATAAACACACAAAGCCATGACGAGAACACTAAATGCAAACTGCATCACAGGAGACCAAATGGTTAAAGGGGAAAAAAAAGCAATTTAGATGGGGGCAGTGGTGCAGGTGGTACTGCTCGAGCACCACTGACCCCATCAAAGTGTCCTTGAGCAAGATACTGAACCCCAAATTGCTCCCGGTGCCAAGTTGGCACCTTGCATGGCAGCCTTTGCCACCGGTGTGTGAATGCATGTGTGTGAATGGGTGAATGTGAGGCATACTCTGTAAAGCGCTTTGAGTACTCAGGAGTAGAAAAGCGCTATATAAATGCAGTCCATTTGCCATTTACCATGTGTGTTTGTACTATTTGTACTTACTGCATGCATTATCAAGAGGAGTACGAGACCTAACCACTTGAAAGCTAAACCAACGATGTTTTTCAACAACACCACTAAAAAACCCTCACCCAATCAATAGTTTTTTTGTGGTTATGCTACTATGGCAAGATCTGTATGCCACATGTAATTGTAAACGTGTTGGGGCCATGAGGGGTTTTTAACAGTACAATCGCTTCGGGCAATAGTGTCTCGGTGCTAAAATGAGACCATAACTCACTGCGGACAATCAATGCTGGGGAGGTATTGATTTCTCCTCTCTCTCTCTCTTCATGTTGCGCTGGAGGCGCTGCTCTGTGGCTCTCTGTTGTCGACAGATTAAAACCCCATAAAGGCTAATGTAATTAGGCAGTTTTCATGCACCGCTGAACATAGCATTGTGAGCGTTTTGAAGAGAATGGTAACTGCAGGGTCTCCCAGCATGCTAACTTGCAGAGTCTCCCAGCAGGCTTAGCATGTGCGAGATGTCTCTGCTCAGCTGCGACCTGCAGCCTCTCCCCCATGCCCTTCAGCCCTGGCCTCTCAGCTCTACCCTCATGCTGCCCCAGTGGAGGTAAAGGCTCCATCGCTACAGGCACATACCCCCCCCCCCCCCGCCCATCACCACTACCACCACCACCTCCACTGCTATCCAAACCTTCCACCTGCTCTGGGGCAACATCTGGGTCCTGTCTGGGCACTTTTGGTCTTTTCACCAATACCCTCACGGGTCCCTGAAAGTCCAGCCACCTACATGATGGTGTTCGAAGGTGCTCTTATGTTGAGATGCAACAATATGCTCACAAGTCTTCTGGAGGTTAGACACTTGTGATGTGGGAGTTTGTAGAAGGCCAATCAAATAAAATACGTCAATAAAATCACTTTTGGTTTGCACTCCTTCAGATTACTGATGCACTGGGGTGTGAAAATATGAAGGTCGAAATGTAGTGATAAGCTGATTTGTCTGAACTGTGCCATCAGTGAACTATCAACTGTCATGACAGTATTAGTGTTGACGCCAGGCTCCAAATTAATCAGTAATTTTTAACCTGTTAATCATTGACCTTTGACCTCTGGGTGTGCAGGCTTGAGGCAGCAAAGGACGACTACAGGATCCGCTGTGAGGAACTGGAGAAGGAGCTGGTGGAGCTGAGAAGTCAAAATGAGGACCTGACCTCCCTGGCTGATGAGGCGCAGTCGCTCAAGGATGAGATGGATGTGCTCAGGTTAGGGGTCAAAGGTCATGTTGGGGGATTAAGTAGGATCAAGAGTAAATGGTTATGTGAAAGAAATGCAGTCTCATATATAATGTATATTTTTATCTGGCCTCTCCTTTGTTTCAAAGTGACCGCTCCAGTTTCCACTTAACTTGCAGTACATATGGCCCTGTCTGAACATCCGTTGTTCTTCCTACTGCCATCTGTCCCTGTCTCTCTGTTTTCTAATAAATCCTTCTCTATCTCTCTCTCCCTTTCTTTCTTTAACCTGGCGGACAGGCATTCCTCTGATAAGGTGTCAAAGCTGGAGAGCATGGTTGACTGCTATAAGAAGAAGCTGGAGGACATGGGCGACCTACGGCGGCAGATGAAGCTGCTGGAAGAGAAGAACAACGTGTACATGCAAAACACAGTCAGCCTGGAGGAGGAACTGAGGAAAGCCAACGCTGCACGCGGCCAACTGGAGACCTACAAGAGACAGGTCAACACACACACAACACCACCACACAAAGGACATGCATACAGTAATGGCATGGCAGGTTAGCTGCTCACAAGATCGATATGTACAGTACGAGCAAGTATACACATGCGCATATATATAGATTGAAATAGATCTAAATATGTGTGTGTATGTATGTGTATATAGATATATGATGCATGTGCGCACACATTCAAAGGCACAGAGGCTTTTCAGCACCTTACCCATCTTGCACACGTGTCCATGTGTGCTCTAAATATAGTCTTACTCTGAATCAGTCTCTCTCTCTCTCTCTCTGATTTGAACAGGTGGTAGAGCTTCAGAACAGACTGTCCGAAGAGTCCAAAAAGGCGGACAAGATGGAGTTTGAGTACAAACGTCTAAAGGAGAAGGTCGACTCCCTCCAGAAGGAAAAAGATGTATGTTCCCGAAACACAATTTTGTTACTGTTGGTGTGTGTGAAGTGGACGCATCAGCAATGCTCAGTTACATTTATGTATTTAGCAGATGTTGTTATTCAAAGTGTCTTACATTTGCCAATTACTCCCCAGAGTCTCCCCTAGAACAACTTAGGGTTAAGTGCCTTGCAACAGTGTTAGCCGGGATTCAAACTCACAATTTTCAGGCTACTAACTTGCTAGTCAGGTTCCTTAACCGCTATGCCACTGCCACCACCCAATTTGTGGTGTCTCAGATGTATGTCCTCACAAACCATGTGTTCGTGAGGTCATAGATTTGTGTCCTGACAAAGGGTTAATTGTCCTGACTGTAGATATAATTTCAGGTGTAACAGGCTTCTCTTGTCACCAGTGGGAAAGTGCCATCATTGAATTTGGGGAATGTTTGTGTGTGTTTGACATGCCTTTGTGCAGCACAGATAACTGGCCTCCCTGCTAGAATCTTTGATATCAGGACTTGCTGTGCTAGGGCTGCATTTTGCTCCAAAATAAAAACATCAGAAACGTACAGGTTGACGTTTATTTGAACAAAGTGTGACCGAAAGCAGGAAGCAGCTGAGGTACATCAGACAGAGTGTGTGTGTGTGTGTGTGTGTTAGACATAACAGGAAGACAGAGGTGTTTCACTGATAAGCATTGCACTCTCTCAACTGATCTCTCTCACAGTAGGTTTTGATGAAATAAAGTATTTTTCCCCCCCTTCCTGGTCACTCGTTATCAATTCCTGTCCTCTCCCTTTTAACCTGCTGACTTTTGCGTTCTTTCACAACATTGTTCTCTCTCTCTCTCTCTCTCTCTCTCTCTCTCCCTCCCTCCCCCCCAGCGCATGCGGACAGAGAGAGACTCGCTGAAGGAGACCATTGAGGAGCTGCGCTGTGTCCAGGCCCAGGAGGGCCAGCTCACATCAGGTGAAGTTCACAGTTCATAAAACCACAGCACTTTTCAATTCAGTAACAGACCTGCTCACAATGATTCAAGTACCAAGGTAGCTTATGAAATGCCATTGTCCTTCATCCAAAAAAAGTTTATGTTTATTCTTAAAGCAGACAGGCACACAGACAGACCTAACCGTGTCTGTCTCTCCACAGGCATGGTTCCATTTGGTAGCGAGGCCTCAGATTCACTTGCTGCTGAAATCATGACGCCAGAGATCCGGTAGGTCTCTAATTTCTTCCTTTATTTCTCTTTGAGATGATGGATCGCACTTGTACTTCCTCTTTTAACAGTTTTCTTTTATACTTATTAGCACCAGGGTGACCACAAACATTTCGGCCTGATTGCCTTCATCAGTGTGTTAGTGGGCTATTTCTCCCCTTCTTTCTCTCTTTCTCTCTCTCTCTAGAACATTCTTGAGCCTCCCTCCTAGGCTTCGTGAGGATGGCCTTGTCTTTCCCGTTATGCTCAGGCACTGTTTAATCATGCAGAAGGATGCTTCAGACTCGGCGTCACTGCTTGCCTTTAAACGCGTTTATGTTGTTAAAATCGAATTTAACATGGGCAGTGTGTGTTATTGTTTTAGAACTCCGCAGGAAGACGTTCGGTAAACATGGGCTTTTAAATTACATTTGCAGCGAAATCTCTATCCGCTCCATCTGTGCAAACGGCGCTTTTTCATTAGAACTCTTCATAAAGCCAATGTGCTCCTGGCTGATTAAATTTATTATGAGACCTCTTCAAAGCGAAGGCTCGCTCTGTTCTCCTTCGCCAATTAAGTCATTTTATTTCTTGTGCCGTCCGTCTCTCTCTTTCTCTCTCTGTCTGTCTCTCTCTTTGTCTCTCTCTGTCTCTGTCTGTCTGTCTCTCTCTCTCTCTCTCCCCTCTGAGCTCTTCCTCTGTTTGTTCCTCATGTTTCTTCTCTTTCACCCCAAGCCCTTGGGCCTGGCTGCGTCTTCCTCTTTCAGTGACACTGGTTTGTCTGTTTTCTGCTTTCGATGTGGTCATTAAAGCAGCTCATTTCTCTCTCTCTCTCTGTCTCTCTCTCTCTGTCTCTCTCTTTCTCTCTCTCCCTCTCTCTCTCTCTCTCTCTCTCTCTCTCTCTCTGTGTGTGTGTGTGTGTTCTATAATGGCCTCATAACTTGAGTACTGTTCTCCAGATGCTGAGGTTGCTGCCTCTGCTCACTTGCTTTTCATTTCCCTGCCTTTTGGTGATGACCATGACCTGTGCACACACAGAGACACTCACACACACAAACACACCTGCTCTGAACGCTCAACTATGGAAACATTAAACACCATAATCTCAAGTTCCAAACAACTTAAAGTGTGACTCAAAGCTAGATTGACTATTATGCATTGAACAGATGGGAAAAGCCTTAGGTTGATTTGGTTTTGTTAATGGCTCTGTCCAAAGTTCTTGTGGATTCATCCGTCTCATTCCTGTTACATAAGAGCCATAGATCTCCCATTACTGAAGTAGGAGGAAGAGCTATTTAAAAAACCCAGATCTCTACTCTTGACATAGACGGACTTGATTAACTGCAAAATGTCAAAGCCCCATACCAAAAACCCAGGGAGCCGGGTTTGAATCTGAACCGAGATAATTTCCGGATCCTTCCCTATGTCTCTTTCTTCTCCATTAATCTCTACAGCCTAACTGAAAGGCGAAAATTCGAAACATATACTTGAAAAAATCTTCAAATTGTTTTGTAGCCCTGTAGTAAATTAAACTAAAATTAAAATAAACTTTTCTCCCAGTTCAGGCCATGAAGTGCATTTTGTCTGTGTGTGCAGGGAGAGACTCATTCGACTCCAGCATGAGAACAAGATGCTGAAGATCAACCAGGAGGGCTCTGACAACGAGAAAATCGCTCTTCTGCAGAGCTTACTGGAGGATGCCAACAGCAGGAAGAATGAGCTGGAGACAGAAAACAGGCATGTACACACACACACACACACACACACACACACACACCAGGCATATGTGCATGCGCACCCACAGAGAAACACACACACACACACACAAAGTAAACATTGTCACAAAACCTGAAACCAACATGCTCACCAACATGCAGTTAATGGTACTATTGAATATGCTATTTCCTGAGAGATCAGGTTGTTGTGAGTACTGATTGCCTGTCCTCTGTCGTCTCTGAATCCTCAGGTTGGCTAACCAGAGACTAATGGAGGGCCAAAGCCATGTGGAGGAGTTGCAGAAGAACCTTCAGGAGCAGGGCCTCAAAGCTGATGATGTAAGTCCTCTCAATGACCACCATCACCCTCACTCAATAGCATACATTCCATTTACTGTTTCAGGAGAGATGGATTGTTAGTGTCATAGCTGTTTCCATAGAGTTTCTGTGTTAGCGTTCCACGGGGCTTTTTAATGTGATATAAACAGAGCGGTAATAGTTTAGTCACACACAATTTGCACACATGAATCGCTCTAAGGTTTATCCTGCCCAGTAATTATGCTCTGCATGTAATATCTGTATGTAATATTGTAATATTTGTGTGTAATGCTGTGCTGGGGTCAGGGGAGTAATTAGTAATCACAGAGTGCTTTGTGTAGGTGTGTTTGAGATGGATGACATCATGCTCTAGTGTTGTGTTTCTTTGGTGGGATGTGACTGTCAAATGTGGGAAGTGCAGTGTAAAGCTTATTAGGTGTCTTGAGAAACACATAAGCGTGGCTTATGCCAGCCCTTCGTTAAGGATGACTGACCAACTCTAACCGTCTCATCTGTGTCCACTCATTGTGTTTGTGTGTGTGTGTGTGTGTGTGTGTGTGCGTTTACGTTTGCATATATGACCCTTACTAACACACTCACATGTCTGTTTTGTGTGTGTGTGTGTGTGTGTATAGTCTGTGTCTGTCTGTAATGTCATTCGTGTTATAGCATGGAATTTGAAGGTCACCCTGTATGAAGGTGAAGGGTCAGACATGCACCTGTGTCTCCTCCATGCTCATTCATGTACATACATTTCATTGACGCCCTAATGGCCTCTCACCCACCCGACACACACAACTCTGTCCTGCTGTTTACTCACATGCCCACTCACACGTGTCATCATACACAACACATCCATCTCCCGTTCTTTTTTTTTGGTGTTGCCGGGTGATGGGACTGCTTTTCAATACATGCCACTTTTTTGTTCTTTCTCCTTTCTTTTCTTCCTCTCTTCCCTTTTCTATCTCCCTCTCTCTGTCTTTTCATCATCTCGCGCATCCTCAGGCCATTGTAAGTATGGTGCGCGGATCCATGTGCAGTTCTTGCTGCATCCTCTCTCTCTCTCTGTGTCTGTGTGTGTGTGTCTGAGCTGATGGGACTAACGGAGGCTGGGTGGTTGCAGCAGTGGTGTAATCAATGGGCAAGGGCATGGCTCTGGGGTCTTGATCTGTGTTCTCTCTCGGAGGTGCATCCCCAGTGTCTGACAATGGCTATGATCCCTGTGATTTCTTTTTTTTTTTTTACCCGAACCGTAAGTTGCGAACCGTCCCATGAAGTGATTACTATTTTTTTTTATGTTTTAAATATTATTTATATTTTTTGGGCCCTGTTTTCACTTACTGATCTAAGTTGATAATTCCTTTGTTTGTCATCGCACACCCTAATTCCTCTGAAGTGAATGAAGCTTGAGAGTTATATCTGGAATTTAGACGACCTGGAAATATGATTGCCAGTGCATGGCTTCAGCTGTGTTTGATTAAGACCCCTCCCTGAACACTGAACTGGTTACTTTTCAATTACTGCAGTAGAGAAGTAACTCAGGATGATCTGTTGCATAATTCACTGAATGTGTCTCATTCAATCCCCAGTTGACTTGATCAAGTAGCTGTCATCACCCTTCAAGATAATGCTATTTTTGTGTCGTTGAATCAGAAAGGCGTCTTGCTCATAATCAAGATTGTTCTCACCGAATATAAATTAATCTCAAGAGTGCCCTCTGCTGGTTACATGCCTCTAAACCTTAATAAACTTCCATTTAATCAGAAAGGCTTACTTCTAAATGGAATCTCAAGGGTTTAGTATATGTAATGACTAGGCTTCATGGTTTGAATTGAATATGAAGACATAAATTGCATAGTTAAGTTGGTTGAAATTTTGTTCATGGAAGCTTACCGTTCATGTTGGGATTTTCCCAGTTTATAATCCCAGCAGAGGGCATCGGTGCATTTGAGTTCATCTCTGTGTCCCACTCTCTGTATGGTGTTTTTGCTGCATGGTTCTAACATATGTTCATTCTTTTATTTTTTTTTAGGCGATCGTGCTGAAGAAGAAGTTTGATGAGCAACTGTGAGTGGCCTTATTGTAGTGCTTTGAATAGTTTACCGTTCTTTAGCCAAATGTAGCATTTGTGTAGCTGTCCCACCCAACCCACACTATTTTGAAGTTTGGTGTCTTTGACTTTGGTCTCAACAGGATTAAGCTCAAAGAAGTGACCAGTGAACTGCAGAAGAAGAATGCCCACATCGAGGACATGGAATCCAAGAGCAGTCAAACTGGTTAGCAGCAACAGAGAGAAAAAAAAAAAGATCTTTTGTGGTGCATTGATGATCCTTCGCTGCCATTTCCTAATCTGCTCTTCCTTTCATCTGCTCTCGTAGCTCAAAAGGTGGAGGAGCTGGAAGAAGCCTTGAAGAAGAAAGACGAGGATATGAAACAGATGGAAGAGAGATATAAGAAATATCTGGAGAAGGCCAAGAGTGTAAATATCTTTATTTATTATTATATTATATGATATTATATGATATGATATTATATGATATGATATATTATATTTATTTAGCCTCATCCCATAGCTGTTGTATAAGATCCGTTTCAAGTCTTCCATCTTACAATCTTTTCAAATCTTGGGGCAACATTGGGCAGCTTTTTGAGCAAATGTTGCCAGGCAACCACGTAACTGGTTCCATGTGTTGTGATTGGATGATCATTTACCTTCTGGTAATTAAGGTTCTCCAGGAAAGAAAATATTGCCCAATAGCAACAACCCTCAACCCTTCAGAAATGAATGTTAAGCACTATCCATCGATTTTTCCTCATGGATTGACCGTACTTTCCTGATGAGTCTGATGAGCTGTGTTGCTAAACTGATTGTTTTATTGGTAGAAGATTTGATTGATTGTGTGTGATTGAATTGGCAGGTTATCCGCACTCTGGATCCCAAACAGAACCAAGGTTCAGCTCCCGAGGTCCAGGCCCTGAAGAACCAACTACAGGAGCGTGAGAGGATGCTTCACTCCTTGGAGGTGAACTCTAGCTGCTATGTGTTACTGTACAGCGTATGGGACATAGTCCCAATTAATGCTAAGCTAACCCTTATCCTCTCTGCTCTACAGAAAGAGTACGATAAGACAAAAACCCAGCGGGACCAAGAGGAGAAGCTGATTGTGTCTGCGTGGTACAACATGGTATGTGTTTACACACATCAGTTAGAGGAGTCAGTTATCATACCAGTGTTAATATTTAACTGTAGCTTAGCACGAACCTCAGCTGGTACAGATGAACCAGTGCCAGATTATTTCTATGCAATTTAGTGTGCACACACTTGAGGCATGTGGAGATTTGTCATAACTGATTGAGTTTTGCCACAAGATGGCGCTCATTGCCCTAGCTTTGGGGAGCGAATACTTTGCCCAGTTGCTTTGCTCAGTTCCAAGGCACATCAGTGCATTGAAGATCTTGGCCTGCTTCAAATTTAAATGCATTCTTACATGTAGACTTGGAGTTAATAGAGATATAGTGGTGAGATAAAACTCCCCGCAGTAAGCATTTTAAAGGCATGTTTTTTTTTTCTCTGTTTCTTACTTACCCTCTCCATTTGTCTGTGTGTGTTCCTGATGGTGTTCCTGTCTGTCTCTCTGTGTGTGTGTGTGTGTTTGTGTTTGTGTGCATGTGCACAGGGCATGGCCCTCCAAAAAAAGGCGGCTGAGGACCGACTTGCCAGCACGGGCTCAGGCCAGTCGTTCCTGGCCCGTCAGCGCCAGGCCACCAACACGCGTCGCACCTACCCTGGCCATGTGCAGCCCACCTCAGCCAGGTAGATCCAGTGGCCAACACCTCTGCTCTTCAACCCCCAAACCAACCCAACCCAACTCTCCACCTACCCAGACCTCCTTTCATGTCCCCCCCCCCCCTCCTTCACCCCTTGAGGAGACCTGCCAAAGCTCCTCAGTTTCCCAGTCCTTCCCTAACACAGCCCCAGTCTTAGGCTCACCCCAGTGCTACAGCATTAGCTAACTGTTACAGGGTTCACCCCCAAATTCCTCCTTGTTGTCATTTGGTGCTTTCCCTCCATTTTTTGATCTCCCTGTCACTCGGGATGTTAGTAGAGATGCCATCTGTCTGGTTTTACTGATTGATCATCTTTTTTTGTTTTGTTGTTTTTATTTTGTTTCATACATAGGACATAGCAGTGTTTGTGGGGGAAAAAATGCAGAGCGAGAGACAAACTTCTTACAAAAAAACAGACACTTCTCTTCTTGAATGACGAGCTCTGTGGTGTTTTATTTTTTAAGGAAGTGTTTCTGTGCAGGAGAACACGGTGCAGTATTTATAGGGAGATGTAGTTACTGAGAGTGGAAGTGCTCTGGAAATGTCGATCTGTTACCCACTGTGGTTATTCATGAGGATAAAAATTGAGTCAACCTGTGACTGTTCTGCAGCAATTAGCTTGTTTATGTTATTAAATTATGTTATAGCTACTAAGATGTTAATCAAAGTGTTTGAAGCAAGGGCTCACTATAAAGGAGCTTTCTAAACAGTGTTAGACATTGACAAATTATTTGCATATTATGCAGTGTACTTTTTTTTTTATGAGAAAAAGATGCATCAAAACATATCAGCCTGAGCTCTCCTAGATTATTTATTTTTTTAAAGTGTGCATCTCTGCTTAACATCCCTTAGGTCAAGCCTACAGGGGAAATTTTGTCTTCTCTCCTCAGTGTTAGAGGTGTGTGTGTGTGTGTGTGTGTGTGTGTGTGTGTGTGTGTGTGTGTGTGTGTGTGTGTGTGTGTGTGTGTGTGTGAGATTTGTCCAATATGGTCTCCCCATTTGTCCCCCCATTTAATGTTGTCTGAACAGTGCGGCCTATTGGAACTGGGCACTGTGTGAAACAGACGATGACTGTCTGTCTGACCTGAGTTAGTATTCTATCCTGTTCTGATATTTTGATATTGTTAGTATCTAACCTCTTCTGATTTTTTTTTTTTTGGGGGGGGGGGTTGAAAAGAAAAAAAATGGAGGAAGAATGAACCATTATCTATGCAGTGGACTTTTGAGTGTAAAAAAGATACTTGTAGCCATGGTGAGAAGATGGCAGACTTGGACAATTTTTATAGTGACTGTGGAAGAAGTGTGGATTTCTGGCTTTCATTTTCATTATTTTGACAGGAGATGCAATAAATACACATGCATATAAACATACATATTTGATCTGAAGGAATTCAACCACTTGTTACAATTTGGAATGTTTTTGGAGGAGGACGTCCTTCACTGAACCTGACTTTGATGGACTTTTTATCGTTGTTCATCTTTGACATGATGTGTGCTTTTCAATAGGCCCTGTTGTAAATCTGACAAATATTCAATTCATGTCTCTTTTTTTTCCCCCCATGTCTAACTGAGTGGGCTGGGGAGGGTTTTATATTCCTGATTCTACATTTTCAGGCTTGTACGTGTCATTCTAGAAGCTGTTGGTTGTACCCACCAACTGCGTAACTCACTATGCCTTACGGCTCTGCTAACATTAGCTGCCGCTACCGCATACTTGAAGATGTACAATCCCAGCCACCTATTGCTCTCCCAAAACTACCCCTCTTCCTGATGGACCTGTTGCTCTTGTGGGGATTTAATGGAGTTTGGGCTCTCATGGTTGCACCACAGACGCAGGGCCCCTCTGGAACTTTCCATGAGGCCACCGAGTCACATGGCCATGATTTTGCAAACTCATCTGTCCAGTAGTATGCTGAATAACTTTACTATCAAGAGTGAGAGGAAAAGATTATATCAAGGGGGGGGGAGTAATACATTCTGAGAGATGTTGTCAAGGTCACTATGATGTGGCAAACTATTTACTTTTTTCCCAGTTCTGGAAATGAATGATTCTCTTTTTGTAATTATCATCTTAATTATCTTACTCAAAGCCCATGTCATTATTTCTCCCCATCGCTAGAAGCGGCCACTGTTGATGCATAATCCTCTACTAGCTCTGTCTTGCTAATGAACTCATTCCCGCTCCTGCCATGTCATTGCACTAATTAATTACCCAAGTCTCCGGTCCAGCATTGTTGCCTAGCAACAGCGTCAGGCTCTGGACAAACACAGGTGACCCAGTGTGGACCCAGTGACTTGTCCAAACACGGATCAAATGGTTGATCAAATGATTTAATGATTGATCACTTGATTAACAGAGTAATGATTGATTGATTGCTTGATTGCATTATCGATTGCATGATTTGAACGGTCAGTCGGTCTCTTGGCAAATTTGAGAACGCTTGATGATTGACTTGTCTCTATCTTCCTCCTCTCACTCTTTCTTTTTCTTGCTGTCCCTTTCTCTGTCTCTCTCTTTTTTCCTCTACAGTGATGTGATTGCATGACCGGCAAGGGCGGGCGTGGTGGAATTGAGTGCATGACCGTGCTGCTTGCATGACTTAATTTGCGTTGAGCCTGCAGAAATAACCAATCAACACTAACCCCTCCCACAGCCTCCCCCCCATCCCCCCTCCCCATGGCTTCTTCCCACCCAATCACATGGACCGTTGGGGTGGGGATAGAGATTCAGTTGTAAGTCTGGATGCTCAGGATCACACACCCCCCACCCCCCCCTGGCTTCTTGAAACAGACATAATTTTCCCTTCTCCTCAAGACCTTCTGGGCCCTCATCCGTCTTTAGAAGGATGGACGGTCTTGCCAGGCTCTTTCCTTCATAGGCTGGAGAGGGAGAGATGCAGGCCAGGTGTACGTAGGCAGAACTGGAAATGGGTGTGTTTATTTTGACTACTTTCAAGATGGCCCCTGACCAGCGGTCTGGACAGATCCAGAGGTGGCAGGAAAGAAATGAACAAGGGGTGTAGTGGGGAGCAGGGTTTATGTTCTCTTACACACTACCTATGCTACCACTTTGACTATTTATTGGTGTAGTCAGCTGGACACCTTAATGAAACTGCTCAGAGGAGCAAACGAAAGGTTCCAAGACTGTTGAGTTCTCCAGAGGATCAAGCAGAAACCTGTTGATTAATAGTAAAATGAAGACATTGAACATGATTCCTGTATTTGCCAATTCAAATCCCTTTCTAATCAATTTATTTTTAAAGATGATTATTGATTAATTTTTTTGGCCACTCTATAGTTTTATTTAATTTAACTGTTTTGCCTCTTAGTTGATACAGAGTGTTACTTCTATACTCTCTTGTGTCCTTTTTCCCAAGCCCCTTTGAACAAACTGCACTGACAATGGCAGTATGAGATTTAAGATTATAGATTGGAGTCCATGAACATAACCGATCCTTCACAAAAAGGAACTGTATGTATTTATCCAGTTTTTGTTTGTATTTTATTTACACACTCAGTATTGACCGTAGAATCATTCATATCATTGGATATGAAAGCAAGGTGGAGAGTAAGTACATTCTGTGTTTTTAATATGAGCTCACAGCTGTATTTGGTAATTGAAATAGTGTAAAGTATTATTCTGTAAATTTTTTGTTGCTCTTTTTGGTTAGTTAAAGTGTAAACATGGAGTCTGGAAGTTGTCCAATGTCCCAGTCTCTGATGGAATGGAATGTCTATTCAATGGACAAAAAAAGAAAACACACTGGGAGGGTAGCCTCTCAAGCAGGTGTCTTTCTCAAACTATCATTTAAGACTCTCAAGTGCTTTTTAACACCCCAGAATTCAATGTGGAAGTAAAGTGTGACGCCACTGGTACCAGCATACCTTTGGCACATCTGTGAAACTGAAGTCTGTTTCTATTCTCTGTTCATTCTCTCCTTCTCCCTTCAGATTCTTGCAAAATGATGTCCATCTTATGCAATAGATATTCAGAGTTGTTGTAATGTGTAAGACTTGTGTTGGAGATCTTATAAGTCATGGAGAACTGTTGAGAACTTGTTGAGTTTTTAAGTAATGTTTTTAATAAAATGTTTGTCAGATGTGGCAGAAGTTTGCATGTCTCATGGAAACAGGATCTGTATCAGTGGTAAGAGATTCCCTGTCATCTTTTAGCTCTGAAATCCACAATAGGCCTTTCACTACCGTCCACAGTGGAAATCGTCTTATTTGTTACCCAGTCCAGGAAACCTCAAATATTAAAAAGCAGGTTGTTGTCTAATTAACTAAGGTTGTAATCTATCAACAGGTTTTAAAGGTGGTTGTATTTTTTTTTTAATTAATCAGGAGATTCCTTACTCTAAGTAGCAAATAACCTTCCATTTGCCAAGTTTTATATTGCTTGTATACAATGTGTAAATAATGTTATGTCTAAAACAATGGTGGAAGTCCTGATTATTAGACACAACATAGAAAAAAAACAATCTCATAATTGAGTTTGGTGGATTTCATTGTACATCATTAAGAAACATGTTGACAAAAGAGAGGAAAAAGAAAACGTGCTTCCTATGCTGCAAAAATGTACAGTTGTTAATCCAGTTGTAAATAAAGCTTGTATAAAAGTCATGCTTTAAGTTTAATGTATCTTTTCCTCGTCAACTTGCCTACCATAAAGGCTTGTAATTAATAAGTGGGTTAGCAGATCTGATAACGATAAATGCCACAATTGCATAGCAGACTTGGGGGAATGCTTCTAGGAGAGTGCATATGGTTGGATCAAACAATTTCCATTTGACAAACTGTTGAAATACCATAAAGCTCCGTCTGCCAGTCATTTTTTGTGCAACCTATACCTTGCAGTGTGCTAACATAAGGGAAGCAACAAGAATTGGCATTGGCTATATCTGAGATTTTTTTTTTTAAACAATCATCATTCTGTAAAATCTTAAAGTATATAAGATGAGAAACTCTGGTAGCTGTAGACAGGCCAAGGGGGTGTATATACACCCTCTTCAACGCCCTCCATCCAGATAGTATAGAGGCTGGTGGCCCATTGGAGACCAAGCTGATAGTCATGGTCATCAGTTCTCTAGTGGTCTCCCGGTGGGCCGCTGCTATTTCGCCTATTTCACCTTATACGAAATAGCAGCAGACCGCCGGAGTACCAACATGCATAAGGCCTGTTTGGACCGCTGGACTCTTGCTTTCTTAGCAGTGCAGGAGGAAGAACTCACAACCATTACCCAACATACTAGTTCCGGCATTTAACAGTATATTACAAGATTAGCCATGACAGTAGGCCTGCAAAGAGGCTGAGAATATTACATCAACTAATAGCACTTAATCTCTTTCAAGGCAAGCCTGGTAGGCTACGTCGACTTCCATGTGAAAATCTTAACGCCGTGAATCACCTCAACAGATGATTAATGTATAAAAGTTAATGGTCTTTTGGTTGGCCTAATGCACAAAGCAGGTTCGGCGGCTCTGTTACGATCGTTTCCCTGTGGTTTGAATCAGGGCGGGAAGGGACGCAGCCTTGAACGCGCGCCTCCGGGTGGATTTATTGCTTTCATGTGTGCTGTTGGATCCATCCTCGCTGCGTCTAACTGCAAAGGTCGGCCCGTTCAACACGATCGAATTGGCCGATTCGACGAGGTATGAACTCTTGGCCTACGTGCTAGGTAAGGACAAGCATACTATGATGAACGTGAGCAACGCGTGACCACAACTGACGGTGTTCTCCAAGGCAGATAGCCATGAAGACAGACATCTGTGATATTGACACCCACGCTTTTAAAACCCTGTTGAACTAGGACAGAACTAGAATAAATAATGAGGACTTAAGTCTGCAAAATTCAAAATTTCCATCGGAATCAATAAAGAAGCTATCAGCTGTTTTTTTTTCTATCCAGCCCAAAGTGAGCTTGGCTGTGAGTGCAGTTTTGATCTGTTTGCTATAGTATAGTGTTTCAGGCTCTATAGCCTAGCCCTTGTATTTCTATCTTCAGAAAAGACTTCTAGTGAAAATTTGCTTTGTTTCTTAGCCTCAGAGATGTTACTATGATCCATTTGGTTCATTTCAAAGATTTACTGGGTTATTGTGTGGTGTGTCTCCTTATTGTTGTGGTTCCAGCCAAAATGCACACCGCCTGCTCCTGCTCTGCTCTGCTCTGACAGGGTCCTGTTGGAAGAGTGTTTGGCGGTGTGTTTTACATGCCATCACTGCAAACCTGTAATTGAAAGAGAATATTGTCTCATCTGTTTCCCATCTGCCCTGAGGTTTCCATTACTGACGCATCTTCAGTGTGCCTTCCCAGCCCAGAAACTCAGACGAGGCAGAGGGAAAATGGGGTCCTATCTCCCAAACATTGCTGGCCACATTGGTCAAGGGAAACCTCCCAACCTCACCAAAGCCTAAAGGTAAAGTGTCTGTTTTAAAGCAACACTCCACACATTTTCCAGAGCCTTATTGGCGGTGTTATAGGTTGCTGATTGCTGTTTGATGGCAATATAATCAACATTGTCATGCCATAAAGCTTTTCTTTTATATTTTGAGGTGGTAAAACTATGTGCATATCCTGGATGGCTGGTGGGAATAACCACCCTTCATATGACTAAATGCCATATAAATTGATTTGAGGGTGATACCAAAAGAAATTGTCTGATAACGGGGGTACTTCAAATAGTGGTAAAAAGTTATATAGTGTTGCTTTTCCACCAGACCATGATGTTCAGGATATGTTTGCTAACTAGGAGTGTATTTCAAGAGAGTTAAGTGATAACCCTGAGTTAGTGGTAAACCTGATAATAAATGAGATTGGAGTCTCCATTCTTTTAACTAAACAAAGTGAGCAGGCTACTCTATTAGGAGGTTTACCGCTTCCTATAGCTTTATTTACCCAGGTTTATTACTTAACCCTCTACTAGGAATAGGCTAAAGTTAATTTCTTCTCCCTGGTCCACCTAGTGTTTGTTGTTCATCGTCCGTTGTCCACACTCAGTCCAGAGATGTAGCCAAAGGCCCATCACTGGCTATTATTCTGCACTATACTGAGGCATATACTGCATAACTAGTTAAAACTAAAATAAACTGCAGTAGGACTTAGCATATTACAATCAGGCCATAGGCCTTTGTGGACTTTCATGATATGGTCCAAAAAAAGCACAAGAGGCCATAGATGCATCATTTGTATGAGTCTAGCGTGCTCTCACCTTGTTTATAGCTGGGCTCTGCACCTAATGGCTCCTGGGGATATTCCAAATCAGAGGTCAAGTGGCAGAAATGGGCAAATTAAGCCAGAGGTATTGGGGTGTAAAAAACTGATAATAGAACAGCCTGGAGCATCTCTGTTTGGAGGTTTACCATTTCCTCTAGTTTCTTGTTTATGACCACTTACTTGGAATAGTCCCTTGTTGATAAAATGATTGAACAATTCAGTAGCGTTTAAAGAAATGAAGGAAAGTTAGTGCCAAAACCAGTAATCAGTATTGTTATGTACTGCAGGCCATTTTTTATGTAGCATTTATAATGTCATTTGTGGTGTAATGTGATAATCTTCCTTCATTAGTATTGTTATGTCAAAGAGTACTGTGGGCAGTGGAATGCTATTACATCAAGTCAATTTTATATCCATCAATTTTCACCTCATTCAAACCAGGGATGCACCGATCCAGCTTTTTTAGTTGGCATACATGTCTTTTGCATATTGGTTGATACCAATACCAATTCGATATCCCAACTGAATAAAGAGATAGGCATCATCCTCAACTTTTATTGCCCTACCTGCCTAACTCGGCATTATTTAACAAGCCAAGATAAAACAGAAACAGAAAAATAAGATATAGATAGATAGATATAAATATAATAAATTGCTAACTGGAATATAACTAAAAAATAAACAAGTGTGTGCCAGTGTCATTTGAAATGCAACTTTTTATGCAAACAACTTGAGCAGAATCTTCATTCAATTATAGGAGATATGTATTTTGCAATATGCAATTTTTGTTATCCTTTTGGTGAGTAACTTTGGGGCTGCTTCATTACTAAACAGGCTCAACATGAGATTGACCTTGACCTTATGATGATATTAATAGCACTTAATAGCTATAGAAAATCTGTATTTTCTTACCTTACAGCTGCACCCAGCTGACATGATACACGTGTCTATTCTTTGCAAGCCAGGTGAGCACACAGTAACAGTAGTGTAAAGTAACATAGCGGGGTTGTTGCAGTCATTAAGTTTAGGAAACGGACCGGCCACTGGATCTGTTCATTTTTCTGATACCTGATCCAAGTATTTTCCTATATCAGGACCTATTTCTTATCCAAAAATTGGATCTGTACATTCCTAATTGAAACCCATAAATATCAAAGCCACGTGTGATAAACGAGAGCCGTCACCACCAACATCAGCCCTGCCACTTTGTTGCCCGCCCGTTCGTCCGTCACTCTTCGCCCTGTTCAGAAACTCCTACTCCCCCACAATGGCCACATTTGCACGTAGCCCTTTTTCGATTTCAATTTCAAACAGCCATCAGCCAACAACAGCACAAAGCGCCAGTTGATTCCCTAGTTAGTGTAAGGTGTTTCAGGGTTAGCATGGGGCACCATAAGCTGTGGTGTTGGGGGCCCTCAACTGTGTCCGACACCAGCCACCCCTGCCCAACCCCGACACCCCTCTCTGTCTGTGTCCAGCCCTCCTCTTCCCATATAATTTTTGGCACGACAGTAATAAAACGCAGGTGAGAGGTGCAACTCTAGACCCTGGGGCACATGCTGAGGCTGTTTACAGAAGGGGTGGGTGAGGGGTTGCAAGACTTTCCTGGGGAGTAGTGAGAGTGTTTGACATGTCTGTGCCACCACCACCCCACCCAACCCCTATCCCAAGCATGGGAACATTTATGCAGTGCCTATACCAGTTTGTCATTGTCAGCAGAGGCCACTGCTGAAGTAAAGGCCCTCCACACTTTGACAAGTTTGATTGGGTATTTTGTGTTAAAGACCTGAGCAAGTAGACCAAAGTTTTGCCTGACTAGGTGGCACAGTTTGGCCCAGTTTTCTGATACTTTGCTGCAGAGCACTTCTGGGGTCAAAACCCTTTTTTGCCTTGAGAGCTGCTTTTTTCAGATTTTTTTTAATCTTAGAAGATATTTGGATATTTAACTTACAGTTACTTTTATTCAACAGGTTTTAATACATTTTCTACTAGTTTTAAAAGTAATGTTACAAGTAACATTAAATGTAAACGGGAGTGACAGAAGTATACGCCTTTCTACGCTTCCCATGTAGGCTAAACACCAACCTCTATTTTCTCAGTGTCCTTTGTTATGCAAAGTAACTTCAAACTTAACAGCACAACACACTCAGTTATCGTTGACATGTCATTGGCGAAATTGAACATTAGGCCTACCAGAGATTAATGTGACTTCTGGTGCTTCATAGACTTGCTGATGGTCTTGTAGTCTGTCTCATATTCAGCGAAGTGAAGTTTCATGCAAGCATTGAGGCTTTCATAATTTAAATGCAAGCACAGGTTTGTCTTTGTATTTTTCAAATTTGAGAAAGATTGCTTACATACATTAGTGGAACCGGACATGGTTAACACAGGAATACTAACTCGTTGCAGTGTGCAACATGTGACAGACTGTTCATTCCAAGTTTTCAGAATCAGTATGTCTGGATAGAAGCTCTCCCATTTCAGTTCACTTGTGTTCGCTTGCAAGCTGTGCTCGCTGACGTCCGATTCCTTCCAGCTGATTGTTCAGTGATCTAAACTTGGCCGCTCAGATGTCAGACGAGGTCTTTCTCTTCAGTTTTTTTCCTTTTCACCATTTGTGTAATCTAGCCTACAACAAGCGCACACATCAACATTAGCAATGTAAGTTTTCTCGTGGACAGAAATGGGAAATCTGTGATTTTGTTTGATATTGACATGGCAATGATCAGTGAATGTAAGTATATTATGCAGGTGACAGAGTAAAGTGAATTAAATATGAATTAAATTACAGGCCGACGTATTTGCCACAAAGCCTTGTCAATTTAATTAAGTTGTATTGACTGTTATTTTAGCCTTTTAGGCTACCAGGCCTAGGCTTATACTTTGATTGCAAGTTGCTTTTGTTTTTTCTGTTTGTTTTTTTACACTAACCCATTTCATCCGAGAGTCCCTGCCATGCAACAAAGCCCCAGGTTCCTGACCCATGGTATATTTTGGACCAATAGACTAAATGTTAATCATATGAGGTGCTGTTGTTAAACTTCTGCTCTGATGTGTACAGAATGCGTAGTGCGCAAAGTGATGTGTAGCACAGAGAGCGCTATACTTTGACCTGTGATGCATGAGAATTATCTGGACATTTTGAGCAGGAGTGACTCATGTGTTGAGCCACATCCAGAGAAATCAAAGGCTGTTTGAACAGCTGCACCTCACTCTCTTGGCTTATCCACACGGTGGAAGAGCTGCCTGAAATAATCCTGATTAATAAAGTCACCTCGGCTTCAGTGGACAGACATCACGAGAACCTTTATGAGTGAGACAGAGAAAGAGAGAGAGAGACGAAATGATTCGTCAGAGAGTGAGAGAGAGAGAGAAAAAAGGGGGATCAGACGATGTGGCGCGCGAGTGATTCATGAAACTGCAGAGGAAGTGAGGTCATGTTGGATGTTGCACGGGCCCGCATGCAAGGTTCCCGCATGGCTGTTCCGTTGCTCCATAAACATCGGATCTAGTGAATTTATTTACAGTAATACTGTCAGCACATGTCCACTGTCTGTGTACATGTTTGTGGGCTGGGATGACTAAGTACGTAATGTGATTGCAGTTTCAGACATTTTGCTTGGCCCGAGACCATCCTGTGCTTCCTTAGTGGACCCAGGCTTCACTAAGGGATTCATCTCTGGTTAATTGCAATCAGAGGTTTCAGTGGTGAGACAGGATTAAGGAGAGAGGGAGGGAAGGAGAGAGAGTCTGTGGCCTAGTTCTGTCTCATTGGCTTGTAAGTCAGTGCATTAGAAGAGAGGTGTGCTGTGTGGAAATATTTCAGCTTTTGATCTATAGACTTATTTGCTGAGGGGAAAGGTCCCCAGATGTCCAACAGAGTGGCTCTGACTAACTTCAGGAAGAGGCATTTCAGAAAGTTTTTCTCCACACTTTTCTGTGTTTTAGTCATGAGAGAGTTCAGGTCTGGCTAATTTTGCCTCTGTGCCTTTAATATTGAGTGAGTGCTGTGCAGCCAATAATCTGTCATAAAATTGTTCAAAGACTAATTACATTAAATCGCTACAAATAAATTTGCTACAGATTGTGCTAGAATGATAAAAGGTGCATGGTTTTTGCCTACATTTGTCCAAAGACTTTGATGAGTGTGCGTGTGTGCTATTTTTGCAATTCAGTAGACATTCTAAAAGGAAGAAGTTGAAAAGGAAATATAATAAAAAGACACTAAATCTTTGCTCCCTAGTCCTCACACTAGCTACTAAACACACAAGCAAAGCCTACGATTCTCAATCCCATCTGCAGTTCATTTGAAAGCTGTTAATGATGTTTGCTCAGAGGTAGCAGTCCTTTCACTATGAGAATGAGACCACAGCAAAGAAACATGCAATAAATCACTTTCACTCCTCAATTCCTCCCTTGAAGTAAACAAAAAGGCTTATTCAACAGTCAGACCTTGAACCATAATAAATGTTGATGTTTGTAGACTGAGTATATGCTCATGCTTTTATATCGACAGACCAGTCCCTTCAGATATTTATGATGTAGCAACAACAAAATTAAACTGTTGTGTAATGTGGTATTGTCAGAAACTGTCAGTTTTTTAGAAGGATATTGCCAAACCTAGGGTTGGTTAGCATTTATCCATTACATGGTCATTAGTTTTGTGTACATTTTTGGATGGCCACAAGAGCTGAGAAGAGTTGGTCTGTGCTTTATCACTTCATTATTTATTCTGTTTGATTCTCTATTCTGTAATGCAGTCTTTCATTCATATACAAACTGTTTTTCAGGCATTCCTCCAACAGTAATGAGAATAGCTACAACCATCGCTCTGATTTGTAAAACATGAATTCATGTATTCAAATAACCATTCATTTGTCATCCTAGACAGACAGAACAACCACTGTTTGATGTCAGCCATTAGCTATGGATTAGTCAGAAGTTTCAACAGATCCAATGACAAATGTGTCTTACCCAGTCCAAATAAAAATTTCTTCATGTGGGAATATTTCTATTGATCCAAGGGTTTGACTCTTTATAGTCATGATATTATACGGATGTGGGACAGAGCCAATGTTATGCTAAGAGAAGCACCACAGATCTCCACGGAGGAGATGGTTGGGAAAGAGGAACATGTCCCATATGACTGGTTATTTGCAGATTGTCTGATTCATCACCTCCTCAAAATCTTTACTGGAAGCCCTTGATTCATGTGGTTCAGCTCAAGGATGTCCAAGTTGTCTGGAATGTGAGTGCATCCTCCTGTAAAACATTTCCACACGCGTGCCTTCACTTCAGGCTAAACCTTTATCAGTCCAAGTGAATGGCCTCGTAATGATGTTTTGCACGCTTTAACAAGCATGAAATGAGCCTTCCAATGTGGGGACAGAAAGAGAGAGATTTAGCGAAAGACAGAGAGACTTTTTTGTTAAACACAGGGAACATATTACTGTCTTATTTATTTCTTCTGGCAAAAGTTGCCTAACGACAGCAAACCAGCATGGTGGTGGATGGTTTCAGTTTTCCCCCCCCATTCATATTCATTGTAACCCAGTATGTCTGTAGGCCTTCTCCACCTCACATTCCTCCAGTGCCAGCCCCAACCGCCATCTACCCTGGACTGCTTTGAAGACGAAGACAAACTCGTCCCTCTGCGACTCCGTTCACCTCTCCAGCAGTTTCCCACCTCATGCGGTTCTACCAGGCCTGGCAAAGCCTCATCAGCAGTTGGGTGCCCGTCCTTGGCAGCCACATCAAGCGAGGCTCGCAACACACAAGGTTAAGTGGGTGCATCCTCTTTTGTTGTTGAGGAAATGGTGCTGTGGTTTTTCTGCAAGAGTAGAGAGGGCCCAGGGTGAAGGAGTCGGAGGGAAAGAGAGGAGATGTTGACATTTCTTTGAAAATGTTTTGCCTCTCCGAAAACCTGGTTCTTGGTCCTGTATGTTGGAAACATGAATCCTGATCTCCGACACCCGCCGGACTCCTGGTCCCCTGCCATGTTTGAGACTGGAGAAAAAGCTGCGAGGAACTGAGGCTATTCGAAACAGGAATCGAGAAATAAAATGGTTTTGACTGGAGCTGCATGGTACATGTGCCGTCCAAGACCGCTTGGGTTATTTTCTCAGGGTTTTCTGCTTTCAGCCCACGGTCGTTTTGCCATACAAACCTAACCCCGGCATTGGAGTGTGTTTGCTGCGGAAGGTCCTTATCATCTCATTAAGGCCTGCAGATTTGGCCGTTGTGCTGCGCCAGCAGCTTGTCAACAGTGGTAAATGGCTTACATGTCCCACACTTCTCCCCTCTATAGATCAGGCTCTCGGACGCACTCCCGAGCTGACAGTGCACTTACGGTTTAATCTGAAACACATTCCCGAGTGCCGGGAGACGAGTCGAAGTCATCCGCCGCTGTGTCTGGGTGAGAGTCCCAGACAGTCGCCGGGGGAAGGGCTTGCGACAGCCCTCTCACTCTGGGAGTGGAGACATAGGGATCTCTGGTGGCTTGACAGTAAATCAGAAAAAAATGACACTGGCTCTGATGGACCCTGATTGTTCCTGAAGTGATCTAAGGCGCAAATAACAGTTTCATTCATTTGATGACTGGCTCGTGTAACAATTCCCATTCTTGCTATAACAATAATATATTTAATCGTGCCAATAAAAAGTATACAACTGTGCAACTCTTGTCAGTTCTCTTGCTTGTTTCTTACTGACATTTATTTGGAAAAAATGCAAGATAATCTTTGGAAAAATGTTATGGACACTAAATGCAGCACTAAATTGCCTGGTGAGTCCTGTGTTTGTTTTTCGATTAGAGGAGAGAGCACATATAGGGAACATACAGGGCCCAGAGTTAGGACATATGGAGTTGGCTGATATGTTTTCCCATGCTGGGAGAGGGTAGAGGCCTCTTTGTTCCTCTGCAAAACAACCGCTCTGGTTGTGAAGTGCAGAATGTCGAAGGCTGGGGGCCACTTGGGTCATGCAGCATGAAACGCATTTGCATGTGCATTCTTATCATATGAAACGGACATGATGATTCACATGTGTGAATCAAAATCTCATGAATTATTTATGACCCGATGGCAGCACAAAAGCAAAATATTTGTTCTGTCCCCTTGAAAGGAGCAGGTCACCTTTTGATCCGTACCCCAAAAGAGGAAAAAAAAAAACTCTTTTAAGTAACATTCTGATCTTGACTAAACAGACTTGACGTTTAGAAAAACAAGTCTGTTGCTTTGTTTTTTCCTCCTCTGATGTTGAATGGTTGGCCTTACCACACCAACCATCTGATGCTTGCTAAAGGAAATGTACATAATGGATTGCCATACTGCAATCACACCAGTCGGCAGACTTCCGCAGCTCCTTGATTCATAATGTTGTGTGCTTTGAACATTTAGATAAAAACGTCAACAACTGCTTTTCACCAGAAACATACTCATCTCAAGCTTTAAAATGGACATGATGCTTAGGGGCTCAAGGTCAGAAATACAGAATGTTTTGTTGATCCATGATGACACCAAATTATGCTCACTGAGATGCTCAGTGCCTACTCCACAGATATTTATTAGCACTTAGGGAAGAGTTTAAGAGGATTAGAACGGGTTACCCTTGACCTTTGGAGCAGATGCACTTGGCCACAAATCATGCATATTCTCTGATGGTCTCTCCTTTGACATTAAATGGGACACTGGTGCAGGTGTGTTCCACAGGCCTGTAAGAACCTTCTCCTCCTACTCGTCCTTCCCTTTATCCCTTCATCCTTTTTTTTCTTTTTTGGCGAGCCGTCGGCCTTTCCCTTCATGAGGTCCTTTGAAGAGCAGGTTGGACAGAAGCAGCTGTTGCTGCAGGTGAAAGGCATTACCAACCGCATGCTCCCTTGGCCAGGGCAGACCTGGCCAAAGGCCAGTGGCAGGTCTTTGCACCAAAGGTAAGTGGTGGTGATGTGTGTGTGTGTGTTTGGGGAATGGGCGGGATCTGCAGAGAGCGCAGTGCATAAAGTGGTGTTTTCAATTTGGGCTGTGGAGGGAAAACAATAAAAAAAACGCCACAGCATAATGGCCAAACTCATAACAAGTCAAAGCGGGGACATTTTGAGGAGATTTGAAATAAGCCACGAGGTAAAGGAAACAATCTGGAAACGACTCAATTAAAAGGCCCACATGATGTCATGGGGCTTATCTCAAATTATATGTGTACATCTGCAAAGCTAAGTTGTTTGACCATGTTCATTTTTTATGTTGTTTATGTCAGAGCATCACAGATGTAATTTTAGCATTTATGAGCATTTATTTAATGTTTTTTTTTTTTTTTTTTTTTTTTAAGTCCAAGATCTGGAAACAATTAATTGCCAGCACACATAGACTTATCAAATACATCCCTGTCCAAGGCAAAGTAACGACAGCCTGCAGACCTGGGTTAGAGGATGAGAACAGATGGCATATCCATTTTAAATGGAAACAGAAAATGAACTTCATGTTGCACATAATATTTGATCCAACACAGACCGTTAACAAGAATTCCATTTACCAAAGCTATATATTTTGCTTGTGCTCAGATGTCAGCACTGCTAAAAAGAGGAACAAGTCATACAAAATATTTATTTCATGCCGTTTTCAACAAATGGTTTGTAGGGACCAAGCATGTGAAATGTTTCCATGGATGTCTGGATACAAATTTGTGGTCTAAGCCATGTCAATACAATGTTTTAATGCAGTAGTTTTACTCAGTTTATTTGTAGTTTGAGATATGTTTAGGGTTCCAGTGTTGTAGAATAGACCTTATTTTTAGTAAAAGATACATCAGAGATGCTAATTAAATCCCAACTAAATATTTTATCATCTTATCATCAACTTCACAGAGACAACAGCATCAGCATAATTTTTCTTTCATTTAACCAAACAAGTGAAAACTGTAGTTTTAAATATCTTATCATATCTTAAATATTGTTCCATAATAACTATGTACTATGACTATGTAATATGAATCATGCTGTTTTTTTCTGAAAATAAAAGCATTTCTGTAGAACCAATTTTACAATATGAACATTTTTACACACACACACACACACACACACACACAGACTGCCCTACAAACCTTTAAAGGACAACTGATCCATGCAAATATAATTTAAGGCCTTCATGGTACATTCTTATATATTGGCACTGGAGAAAGACACACAATGTGTTTGTGCTGTCTTATGTCGCTCAACATCATTACAGGGCTTTCTTGACGGAATGGAAATATGTTGTAGGGTGACTGATTTACTTGCGTAGTTGCGTAGTTTAGTCACATGCTTTCAAGTCTTGTAGCACTCCCTGTAGATACCCTGAGCAGTTACTGTTGGCACTGACCATTGCTTTGAGCTGCTCTGGTGATTCAGAAATCTTTTAAGACAGACAAGGCAGAATGGAGAGAGAGTAAGAGAGAGAGAGCGTTCTATGTGCGTGTTTCCCGGCAGGGCTGGGGAGCACGGCTCTCCGTAAATCTCCTCCTTTCACAGTACTCACCACTCAATACTCTGAAGCTTTCAGAGGAGTTTTTTTTTTTTCGTCCTCAGCCGAGCCAAATCGTTGACGTCTCTCCAAGTGCAGACGTTAGAAAACACCCATGCCTCACACAACACCAGTAATGTGACATTTTCACAGCTAAGTGGAAATGGGAATTATATTTGCCAAGCTTAATGTTCTACAAACATATATACATAACAGAGGACGCCTTGAAGCTGTGGACAGCTTGATAAATGCGGCGTCAGTAAAGACTGTGTGTGTTTATTATGTGGCTAGTAGTGGGTCATTAACAATCATATGGGCATTCTATTCTTATAGACCGGGTCACAGTTACAAAAAACAACAAACACTTAACAAATTTGCTTGGTTTCTTTTGACACATTATTTAAAAAGGAATGGAATGGTGATAACAAAGAGGCCATAAAAACATCATCGCAAACTAATCATGTATTGTCCCTGTGTTTTGGTGGGCAACAAACATATAGCAAAACTAGTGATAAATCACCAGGTTGTGGCTCTCAGATCTGGTAATAATAAAATCTTACAGCTGCAACTGAGACCCCCTTTGTGTGTTTTTTGTTTATTGCTTTTTTGAAGCGACGCTTCGAGTTTCTCCTGTATTTTCCCCTCTGTAATGAATGAACATGCCCTCCAACCCTACAGTTTGTTGACTCTAGTTTCAGCTACCCGGCCATTTACCCTGTGCTGACAGATAAACCCAGCACTCAGATGTGTTGGTCCCTTACAGAGCCAGTGTGTATGTGTGCTCACACACCACACACTTATAGCGTGACTCCGTTAAGCGCAAATCCAAACAATGACTCAGTGCTATTTCATATTTTTCTGAGTGGCCTATCTCAAGATGAGATCTCTCCTCCCTGTAAAAACACCATGTTGGGTCTGGTCTTTCGTGACCTCCACCGCACCCATGGCACCCGCTTCTCCAGTTTCCATCTGAACCCGAGCCTGTGAGGTCCCGTGCTGTTCCAGCAAACCGCAGCTCGGGCAGTCTGCTCTAAATCCCTCTGTCAGGCTGGGACAAAGCCAGTGTCAGAGCCTCCCATGTAGCCCATGAGTCTGTGTGCTCCGTTGGCCCCGAACACAATCTGGCCCTAAAAGCCCTCCAAGAGAAGTTTATGACATCCTTTCTCTCTCTTTTTCTTCCATTGCCCTTATCTAGAAGACGCCACCAGCAGACAGAAAATAAATGTTCGCACATTAAATGGAAGGCCGCAATGGCACGAAATACGGGCTCCAGTGTTAAGTAGTACATTGTTTCCCCATAATTTTTAACACACCCTTGGCCCCAGCAACAAACACCCAGATGCCACATAAAGAGATGCCGTTTATGGCCGACAGGGATAAATTTTAATGCATCCAATCCTTTTGGCGGGTTGGTGTGCGAGAAGGTCATGTAAGCAAACCATGCTGCTGTAAGGCAGCAACCTCCACAAATACAACACTGCAGACATGTTGGTGGTCTGCCTTCCACCATTCCTGTGTCGTTTCGCCAGTGAACTGCTTAACCAAGATTTAATCCCTTCTTGGTCCTCGGCGACAGATTATTGAAATGTTCCCATAAAAAATTATGAAGCACAACTGCCAGGTATGGAGATCTCTGCATGTGACTCTTGGGATGGCTTAGGGGCAACTTTTTGAATGTGTTTGTGTGTGTGTGTGTGGAGAGACAGTATCTCACTTAGTGGCCCATATAGAAAAGCCATTTCGAGGGGGGGAAGGATTGCAGCCCATCTGGTGTTTAGGCACCAATCCAGTGTGTGGAAAGTTGACCCATCCAACAGCGTCAGTGGGGGTCTTTCACACTTGACTGAGTGACACACAAGCCCCTGTTTATAAAGCACATCCACTACAAACATAAAAATCTCCTGTAAAAACAAGGAATTGATGTACAAAACAATGTGTTTAAATGGTCCATATTTAAAATTTGTCTACAGCCATAAATCTGTCCATCTGTCATGGCTGCAATACATCAAACGACTCCCAAAGCGGCAGGGAACCCAGGCCTTGTTTACTAAACAGTAAAACAGCTGCATGATCCTTCAGGATCAGTGGCTTGTTATACGACCCCACACTTTTCACTGTAACTTCATGCCACTGCAAAGAGACCCTGTTCTAAAACTCGTCGGTGAAGAGTGACTTTATCCTCTTGCTCTGTTTATAAAATAGGAGTCATTGAGTGTCAGCAGGCTTTCCTCTTTCTCTCGCAGTTGTGACAGTTTGGAATTGGTCTCTGCACTGCATGTATAGGAGGAATAGAGGCTTGTGAGGGGACTGGTCAAGTCTTTTGATTCATGCCAGACGGTTCACATGGCCTTGCCGTTGGCACACTACCACACGCACATCATTTTCTGCTATTATTTCAGCAGGTCATTACATGAACTGTAATAACATTATACTTTGCTAGTCAGTTCATTCCTGTTAAAACAATGTAATATGTTAAAACTGAGCTGAAGGAACATTGAGCGGAATAAACTCTCATCTCATCTGAACTTGACAAACTGTGTTGGATCAACACAGAATGTTTCCTAAACTGAGTACTTTTCATGGCTTGTTTAACACAATCGATCCATTACAATGAAATTATGTCATAGAGGGTATGTCAACTAATTTAATTCCACACTGATCTACGAGGTAGCCGCACCGCATGAGGTTCACTGTTAACAAAGTGTGACGTACATGAGAATTATCCTCACATTCAACATGAGTGCAATTATGTCATGGCCACTGGCTAGTGTAAATGTTCACCCTAGTGTTTAACTGTTTTTATTTAATTCAAAGCAAACAAAGAGTTTTCACTAGATAAATATTTTATTGTTTAACAGAATAACAAAAAATATTACAGTTTCCTCATGTCATGCACTGTAAATGAGAAGGTCAAAATTGAGTGATAATGGTTAACCTGCTATGTGGTATCCTGAAGAGTTCACTTTCAAAGCTCTGATAGGGGAACATGAGGAACTGTCAAAATAAACATAATTTTCCATAACCTAGAAACTATATAGTTAAATAAATTAGATGAATACACTCTATGTCATACATACAATCAAAATTCTCTGAACAAACACACCAAGAGGATCATAGTTATTTCCTATGAGAGGAAATGCATTTAAGAGATAAGGGTGCTGGACATTTCATAATGATAGTTAGTATCTGCTTTTTAGTCACAAAAATATAAGGACTCTTATTTATAAAAAAGGACAAAAAAAGACATTCCATACAATCATTTTCATTTTTTTTCCTCTCCAATAATTCTAAATTACATCTATGATACATAGATATATATACACGTCCCACAGTTTTATGCGATACAATAAACAATTCTTCAAAAAGAGAAGAATAAATAATATGTGAAGGACACTCCTGCATCTCATCCCCCTGTAGGAGTGCAAACACCTCCCTCTGGAGATTTCCCTACTTCAGTCTGAGCCAGTCCTCCCCAAAGGAGGAGGCATTTTTATTTTCCTGTGTGGGCTGACTGCTTGGCCCAGGCAAGACGGGCACTGTTTGGGTTGCTGGCACTGATCTTAGAGGCTGAGAAGCAGGAGTGTCTGTGTCACCAGCGCCCACAGACACAGTGTGGCGAGAAGCGGAGATGTTAGCAGCGGGACGGCGCCCGAGAATGTTCGGCTGTGGTGGGAGCGGCCGTGTCCCTTGTGCTCGAACGGCTGCACTGTGATATAGCCATTGATGATGCGGACAACGGGCGGAGGGGGTGGTGGCTCCATCGTTGAGCTGAAACAAACAAACACACAAACAAATAAACATACATAAAGAAGCCCACATGTGCTCATAGCTGCTGTGACTCAAGGAACAGAGAGCTGCATCTGGAACTTTGAAACAGAAGGGGAACTCAGGAAACAGGAGGGGTGACAGTGACACATTCTGTAACAGTAATTTACTTCAGCTGAATGAATGGCATCATGAGAATTCCATCCAAGCAAAGGTCAAAGTGTTCCATCCAAACAAAGGTCAAAGTTCATTCTCAGAGTGTGAGAAAGTTGACTGCTACGTAGCAGACGCTTTTATCCAAAGTGATATGGACTCGCAATATGGGGTTCGGGAACCCAACCCGGGTCCTCAGTTGTCAGTCGAGCAATGTAAACGTGTGTGTGTGTGTGCGTGTGTATGTGTGCAGTATTTGATGAGCCTGTACACTTGTGAGGACACTGTGTGTGTGTGGTGCAGACAGGACTGGGGCAGAGGTTAATAGCACTGCACGCTGCTCGTGCTGCTCGGGTGTTCAGGAAACTGCCGAGGTTGCTTCAGAGCCGCTTCTATTTATAACTGTGCAGAATAATCCCTCATAACAAGCCCTGCTAACACTGTGTGGTCTGCTGTTGATGAGCACGACAAAAACCTGCGCATGCACACACACACACACACTTGCACTCACAGCTGTGCAGCAGCACTCAAACACATCATCTGGACCCGAGCACTGCTGTGGATGAAGTCTTAACAAATGCACAGTCACACACACACACACACACATACATACACACAGACACAGTCTGTCATGTAAACATACTCAATGAGTACTCAAAGTCAATGAGTACGGTGTGCTCACAGCGCCTTGCTAAGAGAACTAATGCTCCGCTCACCACTGGACGCTGGCTGCCTCCCAAGTTGGCTGCTCTGCCATGAGCTCCTGACAAGTCACCAGAGACGAACGCCCTTGCTCTGACCACCAGGCTGCGACCAGGGCATCTATTTTTGTTTTCTTTGGCTTTGGATACACACTCATGTGCACTCAAACCCGCATGGTCACAAACATACACACACACACACAATGTTCGGAGCCTGACAATGATTGTTTGCTAACATGTCTGGAAGTCATCAGATTTAATCTGATCTGCTGTCTGCGCTCCACGCACTCCCATGGGCTTGTACAGTGTGCACAGTTTTGACGTTACAAATGTGAGGGTCGTACCCCAGCAGAACTGAGCCCAAAACAGCTTTTAAAAAGCAGAGATGGCTATGATTACTCCATCCCTCTTTCACACACTCACAAACACACACAGGGAGAGCACAAGGACCCACACATACAGAGAATGAGAAATTGGGAAAGGAGAGAATGGAAATAATAACAAATGAATAGACGCAGGGAGTAAAGGGCGAGCTGGCGGACGGTGGGCTGGCGGGCGGGGGGACGAGTGAGCTGGTGCTGGAGGGAGTCCGGGATTGAGAAGGCCTCTATGTCCCCGTAGACTGTCCTGCTGAGCGGCAGCAGTAAGTCACTGCGGCGGCCCGATTGAGGTCTGTGGCACGCTCTCCATCAGGCATGGCCAGAGCTCGGCCGCAGCCGCAGCCAGCCAAAACAAAACAAAAAAATAATATAAAAGAATGAGCGAACGAAGAAGAAACAAAAAAAAGAGAAAAATCAGACAGGTTCTTAATCCTTAGACCACCAACTCTGCCATTCACTACATTTCCCCTGTCTGTGTGGATAAAACGACACATCATCATGCACTAAGTGGATCGATTGCATTGATGGACTGTTGGGCTTCAGCCTGGAGTTTTTTGCAGCACCTTGGCTGCTGTCAGTACACAGGAAAGAGAGGCAGAGTGAAGCAGCGATAGAGCAAGAGTCCATATATGGAATGAGTCTTCCAGGAGCAACTGGGTGGCTCACAGCTGCCGAGGACCTGCGCCCTAAATGAACCCGCATATTTAATCAGGCAGAAATACAAACGTTCATTTTCATCAGTGCCATATGCTAGCAGTTAATAATATTTACCTTGCATTGATTGGCTCTGGCAGCAGTTCCTTTGGACATACCTCTGTATTTTATGCTTATTTTAGAAATTACATTCCAACATTCATTTTTTCCCCCTCAGTCTCTCTCTCTCTCTCTCTCTCACCCTTCCAAATCTATCTGAGCTTTTTTTATGGGTTAACATTTGAAGGTATGTGGTTTATTTTTCTTCAACCTGTACAGAGCATCTGGTGCCAGTGAAGTTGCAGCCAGCACTCGTAATCGCCAGTGATGCTTCGCACGGGGCCACGGATCAAAGACAGCAAAGAAAAGTTGTCCTGTATCCGCTGGAACGTTTGAGACGGGTGTCTGTATGTTTTCAAAAGAGTTGAGTTGACACGTGTCCATTTCAAAGGATTAGAACAACAACAACAACAACAAAAAAAACGAATGCAAAATCTCCCCTATCACAATGAAGAAGAGAAGGTCGGCAATGAAGGCGGCTGGAATATCCAGAATGACAGCAGTAATTGGACCTTCGGTCATTTCAAGGGCTCCTGTTTGCAATCATATTCCTTAAACTTGTCAAGCTGATATGCCATCTGAGGCTTTTTGGTTTATTAAAAATCCACCCACAATAAATTGGCTCATTTTCCATGGAACACGGAAAGGAAAAAATAAAAGTTGGGGCTACACCTGGCAGAAGTCAAGGCTAGACTGAGTTTGCAGGTTTTTGGTAGCATAGAGGGTGGGGAGAGAAAGAGGAAGAGAAACACGGATGAAAGTTGAATAAATTGTTTCAGTGCCTTCAAACTGTAAATGACATTCACATCCTACATCTGTGTCAGCAGCGGCTGGAAACAGATGGGCCCGTGTTCTCCAGCCAGTTTCCATCTCTCTCTCTCTCTCTCTTTCTTTCTCTCTCTCTCTCTCTCTCGGAGCTGCCACTACTGTCATGGCTCCATCTGGCTGCACACAAGTGGGATGACCACTCAGGCTCATTCGATTGAAAATTATAGGGAAATTAATTTGAGTGATTTCCCTCTGCATCCTTGCCCAGAGAGAGAGAGAGGCAGAGAGAAAAGAGTGAGAACACACACACACAGGAGAATCAGTGCCCTTGGACCTATGTGTGTGTGTGTGTGTGTGTGGTAAACGCTTTTCTTTATGTCTAGTAGGCCAGAGGACTGTAGGGCTACTATAGTAAATCTCGAGGTACAGGATGTGTCTGTGTATTATGGAACAAGGTAGACTCAACTGGTCTGGACTCGAGGCAAAAATAAATAGATTAAATTTAGAGCTGTTGTTTGTTTTCTCTTTCAGGGTCATTTAACCTAGTCTAAGTTTCAATTCAACTTGGAGTTTATTTGAGAAGAAATCTTTTTTTTTCAAAGGCCTAAAATGACTGAAGTGTATAGGTTTGTTCCTATTTTAAGATTAATACAGTAGATACAGTAGAATAATTTCTGACTCCAACAAAAATGTACGGCATATTGTATTTGAATAACAACTGTTCGAGTTCGGTTATTTTACTCTTTCTGAAAAGAAGCACTCTTCAGAGACATCGTAAACACAAGTATGTATATCTAAATGTCTACATACACTTTCCCTCTACAGACAATTCGTTCAGGGAACTGAAGTCTTCACGGAAATTCAGAATTCAGAGACTCTGTGTGTGTGTGTGTGTGTGTGTGTGTGTGTGTGTGTGTGTGTAACTGCACATATAGACAGCCACAGCTTGAAGACTCACGGACCCATGGCTGCTTTTCCCACACTGAACCCAGCATGTTTTTTTTTTTTTTTTGCTGCAGGCAGGGGTGTACTGGGGCTCATAGTGGAGGAAAGGAGACGCCAGGGAGGAGGGCAGAGAGGATCCCCTTTACACCAAGTGGCCGAGTAGTAGGAGTGCATGCTCTTAGATCACTGATATGACATGGGAGCCGCAGACGAAGCCGCCCAGGCAGCAGCCGCAGTGGGAGGGCGAGGAGATGGAGCCGGCGGGCCGGATGGGATGTGATATGATGGGCTGCTGTAGCCCTGCCTGAGGGGACAGGGAGGAAGTATCTCCTCTGTCGGGGAGAGAAAGAGAGAACGAGCAGCTCCCTCTCACTTCTCTCTGACTCACCTCTAACACAGTGACATCGGAGACGCACACCGGAGTGTTAAAGGCAGTAGTGTATTATATGCACTTATCACACAATCAGGAGGGTGTAAAAAAAGTGTAAAAAAAAAAACACACACATAGTAGTCTCACACAAGCATACTAACATCTCTTGAACACACACACACACACCCCTCCATACCCTTACTTAAACACACACACACACATACATACCCTTACCCACACCACACACACGCACACCTTCCGTAGCAATGTAGCTGCTCTGAGCCTAGCTCACACCACGGGCTCTTGGTCAATCTGATCTCCAAATACACCACTCACTGCCTGGCTCCGTCACTCAGCCTCTCCTTGCAAATTATTGGGTGTGTTTATGGTCATAATTGAGGAGTTATTAACTCCACTAAGTCTGACTTTGGCTGCCTGAACACCACACTAAATCCATCGTAAACCACACAACCTGAGCAACTTTTGAAGACGAATAAGTGAACGCACAGAGGAGGAAAAAATAATAAGCCTTGTAAATTACATTTTTGTGTGCCATAAAAAAATCAGTACAACACACTAAATCATATTCATGCAGCATTTAGAGAAAAAGTTGGACACTAAAAAAAATTTGGACACTCGTCAGTCAAGGACAACTTTGTGAGGTTTGGACACTCGTCAGTTAAGGACACCTGTGTGAGGTTTATCATTTAAAAAAAAATCCCACAATAATATTTGTAGTCGTGGGAAATTTTTGTTTGAATTAGCATTCAAAATAAAAAAATATTTTTTTTAATCTGGAAGAATGTATACCTATGCATGAAAAATATTGTTAAAATATGTATATTGTAATTTATACACAGAAAGTATGCAATGTTTATGGTTTTAATGTACAGTATATTAAGAACTCCTCATTTGGAAATCTCTCCTCTGCTGGTATGTGCTAGTGAAATCCTCCCTCTCATTCCTAAGTCTACAGACGTATTGATATGACGTTACTTTTTAAATGTCCCATAAAATCCTGAGTGCAACTGGAGGTGTTATAATTCTTTTAAATGTCTTTAATTTATTTATATGACCTTGCAGTGTGAATAGTGGTTTGTTTTCACACAAAGGTGGGCAACCACAGAACTGTTCTATGCACACAACTGTGTGTCCTTGCAGATCCAGCATGTGTGTGTATAAATCCCTTCCAAAAATCCCTTTAAAACCACGCGGCTGCTCACCTCTCCTCGATGCGGACCCACAGGTCGTTGAACTGCCGGTGCCGCTGCTTCTTCTGTTTGTTCCGCCGCTTCTTCTTCAGCTTGCGCTCCACCTTCTCCAGCAGCTCCAGGCTGTCAGGCAGGAGCATGTGCGGCAGGCCGTCCTCGTCCTCCAGGGGGAGCCTGTCCAAGGACTCGTGCAAGAAGGGCTCCAGGGGAGAAGAGTCCTCCCGGTCTGGGTCCTGACCCTCTAACTTAGAGCCTCTTCCACTGGAGGGAGAGAGAGAGAGGGTTTGTGAAGATGAGGCAGGTTTAAGAGGTCGATGGAAATCAGAGTTACTGCTTTTAAAAACAAGATTTTTTTTGGCAAAGTCTGGAAAGGTCAGTTTAAATTTCTGTCCATGTTGAGTGGAGAAAAAAGGGCTGTGAGAAAGATGGACACTCACTGGCCAAAATCCTGTCAGAGAAGAACTTCAGAAAACCCCAGCAATACCCTTGTTATACTTGTCACAATGTTAACACGAACAAATGGACAAAACAGCATAGAAGATTACGGCTTAATGATGAGAAAAAGATGGTGTCCTTGATACTCTCCAGCTATTTCCCCTCAAAAACAGACATGACAACAGATAATAACGATAAGAAAAATAACAACAACACTGGAATGCCCTTGAAAAATATTTCCAAGATGCCAAAAGTGAGTTTTTGGAAAGGAAAGAGGCAGGCCAATTTGTGCAAACACTCCCATCTGTTTTAATGTTATTTTCTGCGATGGGAACATTAAGGAGGTTGATGTCTGCGGCCTCCACATTTCTGGTGGAAGTGGTCTGGGGAAGTTCGGCACTAATCCTGGCCGCACAGAGATAAAAGGAGAGCATCTGCTTTTGATGAGTGTACTGCTTTGGCCATCCTGATATTTTTTCTTTATTGGGACGCATACATGTGGCTTGAAATGGTGTCTCAAACATTACAGGAATTCATTACAGCTGCACTGGTGCAAATAAAACCAGAGAGCCAAACCCCCATCGACTCGGCTTGTGCATATTTACAATGGAACTTTTCGTAATTCCGTACATCTAATGTCTCCTCCAATCTGGCATTTCATCTATTTCATAAATATCTTGGTGTGTGTCAGTGTGTAAGTGTGCAGTGTGCAAGTGTGTGACCTGCGTGTGTGTTTGTGTGGGATGGGGAGTGGGGGGACACTCCTCTCTGGCTTCTTGGAAGCATATCTTAGATAACCACTTGATAAGGAGAAGTTAAAGATTCTTTTGATTTTTTCCTAGGGTCTTGTGGGATATCTCACCCCATCATCTTTCCCCATCTTTGGGTCTGCTGACGTGTTTTGGTCTGTTGGAGGCTGAGAGTGCATGATAGGGAACACACACACACACAGCAGATGTGGCATGACGGAAGCACAGTGAAAGACAAGAGGAGATCAGAATGGGAGGAAGATCTTGAGAGAGATAGCCACCCACAGAGAAAGCAACCATGACAAAAAAATAAGAGCCACTGATGGACGGACTGGCTCGGACTTCTAAAGCACGGGAGACGATCTGTCCTCTCTCTCTTTGTCTGAGAGGAGAGCTCCAGCGCCTGTAATTAAAAACCATTAAGAGCCATCCTCTCACCTCTTTATGGGGCACCCTGTCTTAGAGCAAGATGACATGTCAGGCATGTCTGGAGCTTATCTGAGCAGGACTTTATTTGGGCTAACTGTTCAATGAATCAATGAGAGAAGAAGACTCCTTGACTGCCTCCCAAACGCTAAGCGCTAAGCCCTACCCTGGTATGTGACAAGGACAAAAAACACAAGTTGTCTCTTAAATAAGGGTAAAGAGGACGTGTGGCATAACCTTTTCTTTGCCTGGTCGGGGCCGAGAAAGAAGCCAGTCAGAGTGCTGCTCACATCCCTTTCCCAAAGAGAGCAAAGCCGTCACATGAGTGACAGTGGGGGCACATAAAGGGTCCTTTCTAAGCCAGGTCGACCTCACGGGACACTCTGCAGATGATTATGTGGGCTTGGGGATTTTTTTTGTGTGTGTGTGTGTGTGTTCGTGGAGCAAGGGTCCGGGAGTTTTGCTTTCTGTCTTTCAGCTGTGGTTCTGTTGCCCACAAGGAGGCATTCTCATACAGAGAAGCAAAAGAGCGCAAGTGCCCCGGACTTTTACACAGGACCGCAGAGTGGAGGCAGATCGGGATGCAGTTATCCCAAGGAAAAAAAAAAGACGTCCTAAGAGGAAGGAAAAAAACTGTGTGGGGGGGTTAGAAATTGCTGATTTCCATCCATGCAGTAACCTCGAGTTTAGATTGTGAGGCTAGACAAAGGCAGAAGGACGGATGTATGTGACGGAGTCTACATTGTGGCTGCTGCGCTGACCTCACTGTGCAAATAACGCCAGCCTGTCACATTTGTTTATTTTTACTCGAAAAACGGCTAATCATCTTGAGTTAAGAACAGGGCCAATTATACGATTAAGTGGATTACAGTCCTTTTCAGCTGTAAACGTCTAATTGTGACCTTGCGTCTGTTTGGAATTCATCGAGGACGATTAGCACAGGCCTTGTGACTGCCACTACGGCTGTGGAGGTTATGACTTTTTTTTTACAGAGTGGGTCTTCAATATCAAGGCTAAAGCGGATGGCTCATTTATAAGTAAAATTTTTTGATTACTTTGCAGACAACACATTTTTCACAACAGTCCAACCAGAACCCGAACATCTGTTTTTGGTCTGCGGGCGAAATTACACAAACCTAGGAGTGCGCTTACTTGGAAAATGATTTCCATTTGAAATCCAGTCGGCGAAACAGAGAGACAAAAATAAATAAATGCCACGCCGGGCCCCGGGGTGCGGGGAGCACCATGAAATGCAGTCGCGCATGTAACCTTACACCAATTTAAGTGATAAAATATGGCCCCACCAATTTTGCAGAGCCAGGTTTTGAGAAGAAATCATAATAAGTTACAAATCTGCGGGAGAATGAAATCCAGTCCCCTTCCACCGGTGGAAGCGGAGGAACAGGTCGATGCAGTGGAGAAACACGGCCCTGTTGGCTGATAGCCGCTGTGTCCTGCAGCCCGGATGGTTTCATGGCAGTAAAAGTTTAATCGAGTCTTGAAAGCGATGGGTAAACCTGAAAATCCCACACAGCCCGAGAGGCAGCGAGGCGGCCTCTTTAGTGGCTTTGTGGTCCGAGGTTGTTTTTCAACCCCAGGACACACAGTGTTCTGCACAGGGATTAGTCAGGGACACAGGCTGCATAACAGAGGCCAAAAACCCAACAGTCACCGCAGAGTCCCTCCAGAATTTTCTCTCTGAACCCGGTTCCGTTTCCCACAGTTCATAAGAGGGGGAATGTCATGTTCAGAACACGTCTCTTCAGCGCAGCACACAGCTCTTTTCTTACAGTAACACTGCCTCCGGCGTTTAAAAAAATGAAGATCTCCCATTTCCACATGGGCGGCGTGTTTTTCTGTAAACGTGATCTGCGAGAAGTTACGTTTTTTTGTTTTTTTTTTCTTGTGAATGTGTCTGGCTGCTGATTGGGATGAGATAAACAGAGGAAGCAGCTGCTCTTCAATATGGAGCCACCTGTGGCAGATAGGTCAGTTTGAAGGCTCCGAAACAAGGTCCAGAGGGCAAGGCAGATGGTGGGGGGTTGTGAGATGTGAGTTGGGGGGTGGAGGGATGGAAGTTGGGGGTTGTTTGGAGGGTGGGGAGTGGTGGATGGGGATAGAGGTGAGGGGGGTCCTGGTGCTGGTGGTGGTGGTGGTGGTTATTATTACCTGTTAAGGGGCTGCCCCGCGGGAGTGTGCTCCACTTCGTAGCCTTGACTCCGGAGCACATCAATCACCGTGTTGTTGCCCAGGAAGTGACCTGCAATATAAACAATTCTCCTTTCAGTCTCCCAGAGCGACGGTCGACCCCAGAGGTGTCAGTCAGTCACGCTCACACTCGTACACACACTTACACACACTCTCTCTCTCTCACTGACACACACACACACACACACACACACACACATATACATTCACTAAACTCCACAGGGCGGAAGGGCTACACCACCCAACAGCCATCAAACAACCTCCAGCCCCCTCCCTTCTTGAAACGTAAGCACCCATGCGTAACAGAATACTGTATGTGAATGAGGGCATCCAATTGGGGCAATATTTAACAAAAACAGCTGACTTCATTGACACGTAAACACTCCTCTCTCTCTCTCTCTCTCTCTCGCTCCCACCTCTTCTGCACATATAGTGCAGACTAGGACTAGGAATGTATCATCAATCTGTGAGGGTTCAACGGTTCAACATGTGGGTTTGTTAGAAGCAACCCCTTGACATGCAATTTCACCTGATGAAATAGCAAAGCAAAACCAGGACCAGAGCCCTGGCCTTCTGCTCCTTGGTGCCCCATTTATCAATGTAAGTCACCGTCTGAGTAAGTCAGGGCACCAGGGCCTCGCAGAGGAGGGCCACTCTCCTCCTCACACGATGGCAGAAATAGCTGGCTGCCTTCCTGCAACCACCCACCCCTTCACAGCCCCACGGCCCTCTCCCCTCTCCTCCATCCACTCCACCACCACCCCCACCCTCTCCACCCTAGCCCCTGCTAAGCTAGGTGAAGTGGGGCATTGTGGGTTCAGGTTGCCCGTGTCAAGAGGTCCCCATTCTTCTCCACCCCGTCACAAAAGAAATGGGAGCTCATTGTGCGCACCAGCTCAGCCATGTACCGCGCTGCTGTGTCAACAAAGGCCAGGCCTTTAATCTGACTCTAATGGTGAGCAGGAGAAGCTCGCGGGCCCACTGATAGAGAGGTTTAAGACAGCCGAGTGAACCAGAGGGCTGGGGGTGGTGGTGGTGTGGGGTTGATGGCAAGGGCCTGCAGGTGGGCACAAAACCAAGAGGGGGAGAGAGGGAGAGACTGTGAGCACACACACACACACACACACACACCAGCTCTGAATGTTGTTTTTTGTGAAATAATTCTTCATGTGGTAATCCCAAAGCACTTACTGCCTATTGTTTTTGTTGCATGTGTTGTGTGTTTCATTGTGTATGAGACAATTAACACTTAATGCTAAAGAGGGATTTGATTTGTAACTATGCTACTGAATATAAACTGCAGGCGGGGTTCTGCTATCAGTGCAAACTATATAGGAAGAGGTCATGCCATTCTAAGCAAAAGCGAATAGTGAAAACAGCCTCCTGGGCTCACCAGGGGGCTATTTGGAATTGTTTTCTTGAATAGGGTTGCTTTTTTACCCCCCTATTTCTGAGAGAAAACCCTTTTCTTTTAACTTTTTTTTTTTCTCTCAAAGCATCCCCCCCTGGCAGACCTGAAGCAAAGTGACACAGAAGAGCCCTGCACAGAAACTTTCTCTCCCTCTGATTTATGGCTGTTCATTCTGAGGAGTTAGGGAGGGGGGCTGGGGTGGATGGAGAGGGGGGTGAGGTGGGACAAATGGAGGCCATCTCCACAATGCAAGGGGCTCAGAAGGGACGACTTCAAAGAGGGGCCGTCACTGGAGAGGGGAGGCTGCTGAAGGGGGATTGAGGTGGAGGAGGAGGGGCTGGGGGTTGGGGGTGGGGGGGTAGCGTATGCCTGCTGACTGTTGGAGCTCAGCGACACGTCAGCTGGGCCTTTCAGACGGAGCAGCGGCCCATCACGGGGGGCTCGGCCTGGCTAGCCAAACGAAAAGCAGTGCGTAGCAAGATCATCGTAGCAGTAAAATGACCCTAGCCCCCCCCCATAAAGAACAACACTGGAGTGCTCTGCTGTCACAATGTAAAAGCATTTTAGCTATGGAGTTGTGCACAGAAATAACACAGTGGGAATGCTAAAGTGGAAAATGCTGGTTAAATCAAATGGTGCATTTGAAAACTAAATAAAACAGGGAAAAAGTCATTCATCATGAGCCATACAAGATTTTAGAGAATCCTTTCTTTCACTTCAACAATGAAGTGCCATGAATTTGATGCAAAACAGTTTATACCCTATAAACTATAAAAACATTTCATGATTTGTAAGATTTTCTCCTTTAAAGAAACTGACAGGTCTAAGAGAGGGTTTTTTGAGTGCACATGAATGAACAGTGATTCAGAAATCTGACACAGTAGGCTTATTTTAGTGTCTTATTTCGGGAAGTGCTGTTGTAATTACATCGCCAGTAAGAGAGTCTTTAAGCTCCCTCCTGACTCTATCTCTCCACCTCATGACTGACACATAGTTCAGAGATTACACAATAACAGCCAATAACAGTTATTCTTGGACGCTATAGCAACAGGCCGTTTCCCGCACACATTCTGACGCCGGAGTGTGAGCCATTTTTCGAGATGAGCGAAGGCATGCTGGAAATGTGGCAAGCTACTGATGGACAACCGTATAGTCCCAACGCAGGGATTCTACACCAACTGTCAAAAAATTTTAAGAATATGTACCTCTCCTGAGTGTCGGTGGAGTTTGAGATATTTTCAGGGTTGTGAGTGACGGGTAAATAGTCTGGGATAAATAGTCTGTTAACACATTTGCTGTGTTAAAATTACATTACAGGACCCTGTGTCAAAGGAAGGAGGAAATGACCATGCTTGATGATGTCACAGAGTCTTATCAAACCAAAATGTGTTCAGTCAGGGAACTAAAACCTCTTTCCTCTGCACAGGTGCAGTAAAAATAACAGAAATGAAGTTCTGTTCTGTTTTTAGAGTGACAAATTTGGCACATTAAGTTTTGAGAAAAATTAATTAAAGGTACGTGGAATATGAAATGAAAATACAGAGTTCATGAAAAATGAATAGGGGGAGAAAAAAAAATGTTCCCACTCCTGAAGCAGGAGACCACGGTGAAGCACAAACAAAAACAGACACCGCTGATTAAAATGATGGATGTCTTGGTGTGAGAAGGAGGAGGAAAAACAGTGAAAATTATGTTTTAATGTTTAAAGAATTGGGAAAAAGCCCAAGCCAGCATGTAGGCTGTGTGGTGTTTGGCGGGACTACGGGTGTGCGTGTGGTTCCGTGTCTGTTTGAATCAATCATGCGGCCTCTGGCGTGAACAGTAGCCTGCTGATCTCATTGGCTGGGCTAAAACCTAGGGGAGAATGGACAAATCATTGGGCCGGAGCCAGAAAATGACCTGCCGGTAAGTAACTCTCATCGTCGCAGCCCCCGACCACCCCCCCCCCCAACACACACATACACACACGTACATGTACAAGTATACACACACACTCAAATAACCACTCTACCTTTGAAAGTTCTCAATTTCTGCCTGAGGCCAGTCCCCATGTCTCCTTATTAACACTTTGTTCAGTGAGTATGTCCATCTGTGTGTGTGTGTGTCTACATATGCGCATATATGTGTGTTTGTGTGATTGACTGTGTGTGGTGTGGGTGTGTGTGTCTATGTGTGTTAACTGTTTGAACTGGACTGCTCTTAGTGTTTTACTTTTTTCCTGTCACTTTAGCTGTAGCATTCATATGGTGCTAATGACGTGTGAAACTAGCACTAGGCTTAAGCAGAGCGATAGGACCTCCCTGTGTGTGTGTGTATGTGTGTGTGTGTGTGTGTGTGTGTGTGTGTGTGTGTGTGTGTGCAAGTGCTTTGCTTAGACATCCTCTTAATCCCAGTAAGCCCACCATGTGTCCCTGACACTGATGCTGAGCAGACCCACAACTCTTAATTGCATCTCAGAGCTATCTCCACCGCAGCACGGCTAAACATCCAAACGAGATGTGCTCCTTGCACAGTACTCTATCTGTTGCAGCTGCTCCACTGAGAGTCTCTGACAACAGTCTGAGAGGAAAATCCCAAACACTAATAAGCAACAAGGCTTGTCCGTCAATCAGGGATCCGAGATAAGAAACTCTACAGTTTGCCCAAGCCTTGAGGGCAGTGAGGTAGACACAATGCCGAGACAATTGTCTCCCAAAGGGCTCATCCATCAAACTGCAGAGAGTGAAGCAGGCTTGTCCAGACTGGCTGCTAAGCTCTAGTGAGTGAAGGGAGAAACACAGCAAAAGAGCCAGTTGCCTCCCAGGCCTTCCTGCACTTTTAGCCAGACGAGGTGAAAAACGTGTGAAATTGAACCCGTAACTGACGCCTGTCCCCTTAGCTGCGTCCCCATCAGCCCCCGAGACAGACAGCAACAGATGAGGCCAATTGACAGAGGTGATCCCCATTTGCTTTGAGTGTCTGGTTCTTGGCAAAAGGAAACACTATCATATCCTCACTAAGCAAATTTGCGCTGCAGAGATGTGTAGCGAAAGATGCACTTTGATGACATTTGATGCTTTTCAGAGGAACTGCTGCGAAAGAGTAGTGCTACTGAGAAACTCTAAAGACGTGGAGTGAAGAGGGCATTAGCTAGAGGAGTGCAAACGTCTTGCTAAGTGATGGGGGTGCTGCTAACAAAATCCCCTCCATTCTAAAACTGGGGGTTCAGCAGTTCAAGTGCATCTACGACTAGGGCCACTCAATGATCGCATTGATCTATGAGCATGCCTCTTAAGTGGCTTGTTGACTACACGCCAAGGTCAATCTCGAAATACTACGGCCTTTCTAGTGCCGGCTACGCGGACTGCACAAAGCCTCCTGCGTTTTCGCCGCGCTCGGACGAGATGGCAGGAGATAAGGACCCGGGTAGCGGCCAGCCTAAAAGCTTTTCTTCAAGTTTTCCTCTGAGCTCTTAGAGGTCCCTTTTTTAAAAAAAAAAAAAAAAAAAACTCCTCAGCAAATGTTGTATATGTAGCTCTTAAAGGTTCCCCTCTTTCTCTCTCAGACCAAATTTCTCTGAGGAGCATTCATTCGATCAGCTAATGCTCCCACCAATCACTCTCTGGCACACTGCTGGGGCCTTCAAGGCGACTAGTGTCCTCCAATTATTAGAGGAGGCATATGACCAAGGGCCCTTGAATGCCGCTTCTTTCCACACGGTGCAATATTTATATTAGAAATGGTAACCAGGATTGAGAGGCAGTTCTCAAAACATTACGCAAACCAAATAAATAAGTGGCAGAGCGCTGCCCCGCAGCAGGCCAAGCCAGCGCAGCTGTTTGTGTATACATCTTCTCCGCGGGCTGCATTCCTGACAGCCCATAATCATCGCTGCCCTGCTGGAGCCTGATGGAACTCAACGTAACAAGATGGATGAGGCCGAAAGAGGTGGAGGTGGAGGAGGTGGTGCTGTGCCCCTCGTGCCTCCTGCCGTATTAGGCTGTGTGGCTGGTAGCGATGCCATTTCAAGGAGGATGACTGTCTCACTAGTCCTGGGCTCGACCTGCACGGATCCATTCTCAGTGATAGAGAGCTGATTTGAAAATCCGAGAGAGAAAGAGAGAGACGACTGATATGACTATCAGAAAGAGAGAGAGAGAGAGAGAGAAAGAGAGCAAACTAGGAACTGGACTGGAGCTTGCTGTGAGTGACTCATGCTGGGATCTCTGATCCCTGGTCAGTACTCTCGCCTCTGGAGGCTCCAAGCTCTGATGACATGCTCAGACAGAAAGTCTCTGTCTGATCTCATCCCTCCCTCCCTCTCTCTTCTCTTTCTATCTCTCTTTCTCTTTCTCCCTGTGTGTGTCTATTCCCTCTTTAGGCCACGTCTCCTGTAATTAGGCGGCGGCAGCAGCAGCAGCAGTTAAGTGGCGCTGATAACTCCTCCTGTGCTGCTGATGCTGCTACCCATGCTGGCTCCAGACTGGGGACAGACAGACTGGACAGAGAGGCAGTGGAGCCAGCTCCAGCTCCCAGGGGCCCCACACAGCCTCCCGACTAGAACAGCGCAGTGAAGAAGAACACACACACACACAAACACACACGCACACACATAAACACTCACATACCTGCACACACAAACGAGCGCCCCCCAACACGCTCACACACACACACACACACACACACATACACAACCTAACTCTCCATCTCCTTCCCCCACTCTCTCTCAGGGAGAGGGACCTTGACAACTGTGCAAACAGGGCTGAGAGGACAGAAGCACCCTTGCTGTCAGCCTAGAGAGAAGGAGAGTAAGGGATGCTGGGCACCATCAGGAGAATGAGGGGGTGAACAGTATGTGGGCCAAAGGTGACTAACTAGATAGATAGATAGATAGATAGATAGATAGATACTTTCATGTTCCCATGGGGAAATGTATCTTGGACTTCTCAAAGCATGTGTCCATTATAGACAAACATAAAACGAGAAGACAAGACATACATAGGTGTGGGTACATAGACTCATCATATCACTCCTTTCACCCCAACACAATTCCTATCCCACCCTACACTCTTGCCACACACACACACACATTGCCACACACACAGCCACACTCACTCACTCACACACACATGCACACACATTCACACAGCCACACACACAGCCATACCTTCACACACACACTCATCCAGCCACATGCATACATGCACATTCACACAGCCACACACACATACACACACACACACACACACACACACATTCACACAGCCACACACACACACACACACACACACACACAATCACACAGTCACACACACACACACAGACACATTCACACAGACACATTCACACATCCACACACACACACACGCACACACACACCACTAACACCTTCCACAACTGGCTTTATTTTTCTTTAGCTGCCTGATCTGACAGTGACAGCAAGTGCTTTTTCAGGGGTGAGCAGATGTTGTCGAGAGCACTCAGGGGGCCAAGACGGAGGCTCTGTTTCCCGCGCCTGAGAGAAAACAGTCTAGAGTCCCTCCGGGGGAGAAAGGGAGAGAGAGAGAGGAAAAGAGAGAGAGACAGGAGAAGGGTTTCACACACTGATGACACACACCTGACGATAAGTCTCTGTCGGGTCAGCCGCGATTATTACTACACCGTTAGAAAACACTGGATCGCAGCTCAGCTGTCCAGTACTCTGACAGAAATAAATCTTCCATTTGGGTCTGCCGGTGGGAAAAAAACACTGCAGCTTTTAACTGTTATTCTAATACCATATAAAGAGTAATGGGAAGCAGACTCAGGGCAGACATTTGCATTGTTAGACTATTCTCATTCAAGCTGCACAGTAATTCATCTGTCTCCTTAAACACGACAAATCACAGCACTTTGTCCATCGACAACTTTGAGAAAAAAAAGCTCTGTTGCGAGAAACAAAAGTTTCTCATAAATACTCAGTCATAAAGATGACCAAGAAACCACAAGCGACTTTCAAACTGAAGCAAGAGTAAATATTGACCATAAATCCTGATTGGAAAATGGCTGCTTGCGTATAGCAGGCCCAGACAGCGGGGAACTACATATGCATAACTGGCAAGGAGGCCTTTGCCACTTCTGTAATGGGACAGGCTTGTGGCAAGACACATAGACAGAGCAAAGCTCTGCTTTCCTTGTTGGCCAGCCGACCAGCTGTCCAGCCAGCCCTCCCTCAGACACAGACCTCGGGAGTACTGGAGGGAGAGAGAGAGAGGCCGCGTCCTGTTAATATATATATCAAATCACACACACGCTGCATTCAACCCTACTTACGGTTTCATTATGGATTTATTCAACCACAATCCTGCATTTTTTTTTCCAGGCTGACACTGAAAGGGTTCCTTTTCCTTTCCACGTGAACCAGTCCCTGGCCTTGCTGCGGGAATGATGGAGGGCGATTAGGTCTGACATGTTGGGAGACAAGTTCCAAAATAGACCCCGCTCAGAAATGACAACATGATTACACATTATCACACTCGCTGAACGATTAACACACAAAATTTCCCTTTTTTTCCCCCTTCTTCTGCTTTCAGAGGTTTGGTCTTTTTCTCCTCCCTGTCAGACCTTGTGATGGACTGAGCAGGGTCCTGCTTGTAATGGGCAGTAAATGATTGTGGGCTAGCCTTGCCTGTCTGAAAGGTTAGGCTTTGATATTTAACAGCTTGAGTTCCCCTGGACTGACTGGCTCCCGAGTTGACCCTTGAGTGACCCCGACAACGGGTGAAGGCCAGTGGGAGGCCCCCGGCATCATCAGGGGCCCCGGGCTAATGGCTTACTGTAGCCATGGGGAGAAGGGACCGCCTACCACGTCCAAATGACAGCATTTAGAGTCTGACTAGAAGCAGTGGCAAACCACTGGCCTTGCTCCGGCCGGCCCTACTCAGCCATAGTTTACGGCCTTGTAACTCACCTGAGCACTTTTAGAGTCTCAGGTCTATTGTCTATTGCCACGTCAATTTATGGCAAAAAAGGTGCGGTAAGCAGAGCAGTTTGGAGTGTGTGTGTGTGTGTGGGGGGGGGGGTTAGTGATGGAACTAACTAAAGAGCCTTGCCTCTCAAGACTGGTAAGCGCTGAGCACAGGAGCAGTTCACACACACATGGGCAGGCAGAGAGAGAGAGAGAGAGAGAGAGAGAGAGAGAAAGTGATGTAAAGCCATCTGAAACCCCAGAGAGTCAGAAAATTGAAACAAACATAAAACATCAGTCTAGAGGAGTGCAATTTCAGTTGTGTTGGAACCAAAGACATGAGCTCCCAAGTGTGTGGAACATCCTGACTTTCCACCCAAAGGCTCATAGATCCAATATTCTTTAATTTGCCAATCCAGAGAATGTGGGAGAAAACAGTTGGAGCAATAATTATTTGAAAAGGGAACCGTGTGTTAAGTATATTGTTTATGTATCGCCAGAAGCTGTATTTAGTGTCTTGACTAGGAAATATGTGAGATGCAGAGGGCTTCCTATATCCCCACCCATGGTCATTTACGATGGTGAAATGACTTGAAGCAGAGTGTTGTTGTTGGAGCTTTTTGCGTTTGGCAAAAATATAAATTTTAGCTCTTGGCTTATTACGGGTACGGAGGTGAGCCCTGTAATAAGTCCAGCAAAGAGCCGACGCCAAGACCTGAGCCAAATAAAACCTGCCCATGTTATTTTAGTACTCTGCTATACGCTCATTAATACTTCTTCCACCCTGTTCCAAAGCTGAAGTCATGATTCTTTTAGTAACAGGAAATTTCATAAGTCAATGGCTAAATGAATTCTCATTATTGCAGTACACAACATTAGGGGCTTCACTGAGCGAGCAAACACAGCCCTGAAGCAAAGGTAACCAAGGACAAGCCAGCTGAAAGTGCAGAGCTCATGCAAAAAATCAAGGACACGTGCATTTGCAATTAAGGTGTATTTTTGTTGGATCACAGAGGTAACAATAGAACACCCGAAGACCCGATCTGTCAGTTCAACAGAGGTGATAACTCACAGTTCACTTCCCCCTTTGCTCCTTAAGCAGCCCTGAAGGAGGGTAATTAATCCTCACTGAGCTGTGGTTTTGGGGCACTTCTCAAACTGACACACCGCTACCGCTACGCTAACGAACTCCAATCAGGTTAGAAGCACAAGTCAAGACTGGGGGCAAGTCAAACTGTTTGGGGAGGCAATTGAGGGAGTGGGTCTTGCTAGCGAGAGGAATGGACTTACAGAACATTGAGGCTCGTTTGCCAGTATCCACACAGAAAGGCTTTCAGAATAACACAATTTAATATCACGCTTAAAGTATTAAATGAAATTTAATGGCATTGAAAATATATGGTTGGAAAAACGCATGAATTGCATGAATCGATGGCTGGAAGCTGCTCAAACCCCCTCTGGATTACTTTTTGATTTTGTGAGAGTGTGAAAACTGCTGCAAAGACCCCTCTCCCTTCAGCCTGACCAAAAGAAAATGAAAGAAAAATAAGAAAACAAATCAGGTAGCGCTTCTTGTGACAAAATGCCTGTCCTCATAAATAAATAAATAAAGCCCCTGGGATATCTTTCATCATCATTCTCACACAATTCTGGCATGCAAACTTTATCCGACCATCAGGAGAGGCTTCTCAGACAGAATCCTGAGACATGGCTGACTGGTAATGAAAGACTGCGACTCCGATCACAACGGTCGTCCAACTCACCCCAACCACCCTGCCCTGAAAAGCACCCTCTTGAAGCTCAGAAGAGTCCCGACTCCAATGGCTCTCGCAGACCAAACATTCCGTGTCTCCACAGAACAGAAGCTGGTGTTTGTGGTGCTCCCAGCCATGGCAAGAGGTAAAAGCACGGTATGTTGCACTTTTACAAGGTTCACTTGCTCACCTCGGTATTCACGTGTGAGCCAATGTCCCCAGGATAAGTGAAATAGAAGGCAGGGAGGGAGGGAGGGAAGAAAGAAAGAGGGGGCTCCTGAAAAGAAATGATAAAAAAAGCTTTCAGTGGGAGAAGCGAGATGTCAAACATCTGAAGAATTCTAAGAAGAAGAATTTTAGATGCCAGAGAATGATACAATTAGGGGGTCTGAATATGTACTGTGGGGAAGAATCAAATTTGAAAATAAAATTCTTAAAAAGGACCACATAGACTTTACTTGGGCAGAAGTTCAAGCCAGAGTCTGCCTCCAAGCATTAAAACGCTGGCTTCAAAGGCAAGCAGGCAGGCCAGCACACCTTAAAAATGATTCATTAGTGTGTTTCCATTAGTAAAGGAGTGACAGCTCAAATGTCACTGCCATAATTCAACTTGGGAAAAAAGGGGACTTTGTGGTTGTTCTTTGACTCACTTGTCAAAGAGAACAATCTAGAATGGAATTGCCAAAGCCTCACTGGATCTGTACTGGTAGAATTTTGTATTCAGAATTCGAGCTTTAGAATGTGGTTAAGATCTGGCTCCTGAAATAAATAATGGAAAGATGCTGGATAAACGCTAATAGTAAAGTCACGGCGGGAAAAGGACTACTTGATCTATCTCCATTAAAAATACAAGTGGGTGGGTTGGTTGGTTGCAAAGGTGAAGTGGAGTAGAGTGGGGTGGTGGGGTGAAGGGGAGAAGGGTTTGGGGGGGGGGGGGGTCGGCTCTGACTACATGCCCAGAGCTTCCAAGTCTCTAAGGGGGGTCAGAATTCCTGGTCCCACAGACATGGTGGTGTGAAAGCTTCTGCTAAAATAAACCAGAGCCTTGAGAAGTCCTGGAGGTGGCCTTCGCCCCTCTGAACCAGCACGGTGCTGGATTACATATCTCTTGCACGCACTGCCAACCTGCCTCTCAGTCTGCCAACCAAAGTACTGGCATCAAGAGGAACGCTAGAAAGAGAGAGGTGGAGAAGCCAATCGTCTGACCCCTTTGCAGGTGTTGCCAGGTTACTCAGGCCGGTGAATGGGATGGGATCAAAGAGGGGGGAAACACTTAGCTGAACACAGCAGAGAAAATAAACGTCTCGAAGGCTCTGTGTGTGTTCATTGTCTCGCATATCACACATTTGTGCCAGGGAATTTTGATGTTTCTGTTATTTTTTTCCTTATAATGCAATCTCACAGTTTAAAAAAGAATGAGCCTGTTAAGTGTAATTGTGGTGAGAGGCATGGTGATGACTGGCCAGTCTGGTGAGATCCGTCTGGATGCCTGTGGGGTCCTATTGAGGTATCTGGAAGTGGGTGAGTGGGGTGGGGTGGTATGGTGTGGGTGTGTGTGTGGGGTGGGGTGGGGGGGTGCTACACAGGATTTGAGTGCTGTTGACACGAGATTCTGCGTCTGTTTCCTCTTACTCTCCATGATCCTCTCTTCCTCTCCCACTCCCCTGTTCTTTCTCCAGTGCCCGTGTCCCACAATCCCCTTCTCAAAGTGGATGGCCTGGGCGTGCTTCCCAGAAACCTAGTAAACAATGCTGTTATATAATAATAAAACTATGCACAGCTTCTTATGGACCCACTAAACAACTATCTGAAGTTGTGGTTTGGAAAAAAAAAAATAATGCAGCTCACATTTTTCTAATTACGGTTGTATGGTGCCGTGTTTGATGTTGAATCACATTAACCGAGGCATTATCTTTTAGGAAAACAATCCTAAAATGTGTGTTTCACATGGCTGTTCTAACCTATTTGGGTTCACAGTTTAACCAAAACTTTCTTTGCTGATATTTCAGTATCAACTCTTTTCTTTTGCCTTAGGAGTTGGAATATAACCACTGCTAGATCACTGTGACACTTACGATCCTCTTGGTATCAAAGTCTTGGCGACACTAGATTACAGAGCCTCCAATGTAAATGTTCGGTGGTAATGACATCTATGGTTAGACATGCTTTGAATAAACATTGGATTTAAAGAAACTGAAACCAAAGTACACCCTCAGCTATTTCAAAGTAGCTCAAATGAGGTGAAACGTCCTTTCACTGACCTACTGCAAAGTTCCATTCTAAAGGAGAAAGCATTAAAGCAGGCAAAAAGGATTAATCCCAAGCTACAATGCAAACAGGCCGTTAACACCTCCAGCAGGAAGGAGTCATAAATCCCGCCAGTGGTGTTATCATGCCTTCTTTCCCTTCCAGACCTTTCCAGCTTAACGTTCTGGACTTAAAAGCTCTGTGCAACACTACCTTTCAGAATGGCCGCCACGCCATGCCGCTAATAACCAAATATGTCATTTTCCTTCCTTTTCATTGTGCGCAGCAATTTGTGAAGCGTATGAAAGTTTGGCCACGAGGCAAAAAAACATAAAACCCGATTCCAGGTGCATGTGCCACAGCTCTGAGCAGACACGGGGTCAAAGGGCAAAGTTGACAAGGGTTCAACCCTTCCAATATATCAGAGCGGGTGTCATAACATGTTCTTGCTGCACTGCTCTGGAGCTCTGTGGTTAAGACAGGCCGCAGATCCTATCTGCAGAAAAGGAGCCTCAATGCTGACACAATGCTGTGCCTCAGGGCCAAGTCTAAAGACTCTTGGCTGCTGCCTCTAGAACAGACTCCATGAACACCCCTGGGTAACATGTGCCACCTCTCTTGCCCATAATGGCACCCCAATAGGCACTACATTGGCACCTCTGGGTTGTCGGTGCCATTGGACGGCTCTTCTCTTGTTTCCATGCTAACATGCTGTGAGACTGAGCTCATAAACACTTTCACGACTGCTCTGGAGGCGATAAATCAGTGGGGGGACACACAGCACCTCGACCCCATAAAGGCCGAGCCGCCCCGGCTTGCCAGTCCACCAGCAGACGGCGTTCCACTGTTTAACAACCACTCTGAGTGCAGTGTCTATGGGTCCAGTCCAAATCTCCCCCCTTCTCTCTCTCTCTCTTTCTCTTTCTTTCTTCTTTCTTTTCCTTTCCCTCTTTAACGTTTGTTTTGACATCTGCACTGGATTTATGTGACAGGCCACAGCAAAACAGTTGTAAAGTATTGTTATATGAGATCCAGGGGGTTGAAAACATGTTAGTTTGTACATGTCTTGGTTTGATTGGTCTCCACTTGTCCCTCTTCCTCCCTCTCCATCAGCTGAGGCCGGGCACCACAGCTAAGAGGCTGGCAAAAGAGTGGCAAGAGGGGAGTGTTGAGGAAGGTATGAAAGCTTGACACTCAGAAATACACCAGGTTTTACCATGTCATCTACAAACACACACTCACCCTCTCTCTCTTTTCCACACACACACACACACACATACACACACACACTCTCTCTCTCTCTTTCACACACACACAAACTCTCTTTTCCACACACACATACACTCTCTCTCTCTCTCACACACACACACACACTCTCTCTCTCTCTCTCTATCTCTTACACACAGATACGCACACACACACACACACACACAGGCACACACACACACACCTCCATGAAAACACACCCTGACATCTCAATGTGCTTGTGTGGCTTAGGAACACATTTCAGGCCTCACTCTCGCCTGTGCTTAAACCCAAGGCCTCTCACTTCACACGTCTCACGAGCCCCCACACCAAAAGGCGCTTAATTGTGTGTGAAAAGAATAAAACACTCAAATGTAAACACAGAAGGCTAACAACCACACTCGTAATTACTCACCCACAAATATTTAAATGTGTGGAAGAGAGAGAGAAAGAGAGAGAGAGAGAGTGTGTGTATGTGTGTGTTTTTCTCCCTTTTTTTTCGGCGACTTGAAGAACTTGCTCTGTGTAGTATGACTTGAGCTGTGGACGTGTGTTCACTGTCGCCTTGTTGTGTGTCTGTGTGTGTGTGTGTGTGTGTGTGTGTGTGCCAGAGAGAAAACGGGGCTCTGGCTGGCTGTGAGCAAAAGCACGGTTCTCTACAATATGTAAACATATCACTTTATTAAAAGGCAGGACCCGGTATGTATGCAGGTATGGTAGTCATTAATGAGAGAGTGGCGAGTGAATGGTTACCTGTATTGGGTTACTAGATTCTGCAGACGCAAGAGGCAAATAACTGCTTCCACATGCCGCCTTCACAGTCTAGCACTTCACTTGCGTCGCAATTCACGTCAAAAATTAAAATCCCTCAAATATTTCTGGGGGAGGGTGGATGTGGGGTGTTGAGTGTTGGGTGAAGCAGCAATGCTTCATTCATAGTGGAACCTTTCCGGTCTCAATGAAAGTGTTTTGGCCATGGCAAACACTGCGTTGCCTGTTAAGCTGGCAGGGAACACTGATAAAACGCTGGCTGCTTGAATATCAAATTCATAACAGCGGAATATGCAAGGGCCGAGAATCACAGCCAACTCTGAGTTACATGGCACTACACAGCCAGTTGTATACTCTCAACTAACTACACTAAATCAGCACTAAAAATATTGCGATTACGCACACAAGTACAAGTGACTTTTGTCATTTCTTACAACATCTGCACATCTGGCCAGTGTTGGGCTTGCTGTTCTTTTCTGACACAGGCGAATCAGGACTAATGGATTCATTTTTCAGCAGGAAATACCATGAAATCTAATTAGAAGCCAAGGTGCTACTTTTGAGGTAAACAATGTTGACAAAACCAGATGCCAGGGTTGCGCTGGCTTCTAGCGAAAAACATCAAGCGCTTAGATGTCAATGTAACCATGTAACAACGTGGACGTAATGTAACAACGTGGACGTAATGTAACAACGTTGTAACAAGGTCGATGTAACAAACCTAGATGATTGAGTAAAAAATTAAAGTTGGCCACCAACTTTCCTTTGTAGGTATGCTGTGGTCCAAGAACATGCCCCACAGTGTACATAAGCTGATTAAACAAACTGACCAAGCTCTCCAAAGAACAGTAGATTCTTGTTGAAGCAAATTATACCGTCTATTCATGGATGAGGGGTAATTGGCATTAAATGACCCATTTGGGTCTTTTTTGCCCAGGGCATGTATCCACCCCTTGGGAGTGAAATATGCTGGCATCTGTTTGAATTTCACTTTTCTGCATGCCAGTCTGGGGTGAATAAGGAGGAACAAGATGGACTGGCACCTGGTAACTACTTTTAGATTCAATGGAGAGGGAGCAATGTGGTTACTTTTGCACACACCTGCCCCTGTTGGAAGAAGCAGTGGAGTGTGTGGGATTGTGAATGTAAATTAGTGAATGTAAGTGTGTCTATGTGTGTGTGTGTGTATGAAAGTGAATGTGTGAATGTGTGTGTGTCTGTGTGTGGTGGTAGTGGTGGAGGTGGCGGTCATGGTGGTGGGGAGGTGCTGTGGCCTCCCAGTAATGGTTCTCGGGCCAGGCTCAGTACAGAGAAAGCTGCTGACGTGACCACACCACTGTGCTCCAAATCAGCACGAACACTACATTCCACAGCTTACTAATGCATGAGAAAGGAGGAGAAGGAGGAGGAATAGTGGGGGCGAGCAGAAGGAGAAGAGGAGAAGAAAAAGAGAGAAAGAAAGAGAGAGTGACAGAAAACAAAAGATGAGAAAAGATTGTGTAAATTTATGTGAAAATGTCCCATCAAGATTACATATGCCAGAAAGAATCATGCATATCAGTATTATATATCTCGCTATATCTCTGCTCTTTCTCTCTCCCTTTTCTTTGAGTGTGTGCGTGTGTTTGTGTGTGTGCGCGTGTGTGTGTGCGCGTCCCCACTCTGCAGGACTGTGAGAGAGAGAGTGAGAGAGAGACAGAATGAAAGGGGAGAAATTATAGCTCTGGTTTTGGCTGGGTCTTTGCCTGTCACTAGATATGACATTAGGAGTGAGGTTCCAAAAGGCAGAAAGTCTTCACATACCGAACTTCACACTCACCAGCATCTTAAAACCACAAACAGGGCTGCTGTCCAAAGATCACTCACTGGTATAAACACTCTCTCAGTCTTGCTGACATCTCTGTTCTGCCAGGGCTGGGAAGACAAGGTGGCATAGCACCTCCAGGACGTTGTGAAGTTTTTGATGAACGCATCACTGTCATGGCACCATATATGGGATATCAGGATAACACAGTGTCTTCAAAGGGAAGCCATTATTTTGTTGTCTTTATTTTCTGAGGTAATACGCTGCTTGAATATGGTGAGCAATGCAAAGTACTGGAAATATTTTGAAAATGGGAGTATATTCTACTCTAGAAAATTCTGTCAAACAGAGCAAAACAGAGGGTGCATGACTAGAACACAAACGTTTTTCCTCCCAATTTCTGGCCATCATGCTGGAGATGCAATTGGAAGTAAGGGCCGCTCTTGTCAATCATCTGTTTTTTTACTTCCATGGTGTGTCTAATACTTGTGACATTTGCTGATGATAACTGCACAGAACAATGGACTTTTCCATCAATCTATTACCTAAGTCTAAACGTTTTCTCAACGTAACCTTTTATGTTGTTGCGCCACTCTGTCTATACATCACACACACACACACACACACACACACACACACACACCAGCAGCCACACCAACTTCTGCTGGGCACTATTTGCCTTTAACCAGCACTTTTTCCATTACCCCCTCCTGGGGCAGAAGGGGCAACTGAGGACAGGCCGGTACAGAGATCCCTCCCTCAGCTGTTCGTCCCACAGAGGGAGCTGGAAAGGGCTTGTTGTGTATGCAGACAGAGATCAGTAGCCCCCCGACCCCCATCCCCCCTTGAAGCTGTGATTGACAGGAGATGTGAGGACCCGATAAGCCTGGCCTCCCAGCTGCTGTTACATGGCCAGGGGTGGCCCTGTGATGAAGGCAGCCATTGTGGCTCAAACTGCTGTCTCTCAGTTTCCAGCCCTCAGGGGAGTAATTAGGCCACGTTTCCCCCCCTTAGAGGGATGGTGGGCTACATATACGAGCATGAGAGAGAAAGAGATGGAGAGAGAGAAACACCAGAAGAGAAGAAAAGCAAAGAGAGAGCAAAAACTACAAAGGTGAGAAGAAACTGGGTGACATAACCAGCTAGAGGGCCGAGTAAAATGCTGAGAACAAAAGTAGGGATGGAGAAAGAGCAAGTGAAAAAAAGAATGAAAGGAAGAAAAAAAAGAGAGAGAGAGAGTTCTGTGTCCTGCATCCTGAGTCTCCCTACTCAGGGGCAAGTGGGCAGATCACTTTCACTCACCTCAGTGGGCCGAGGGCCTTGTTAAAAAAAAAGCCCCGGGGGCCGGCTGATGAAATGGAGTCCTTGTTAGTCCCAACGAGGCCCGGTCCGACGGGCCCATTAGTCCGCCTCTGTTTTCACTCACAGACTTCCTGCAGCCACCGAACGCAGCCGACTGTGAAGACCTCCTCCGTTCCTCCGCCTCCTCCTCCACCCTCAGACCACTCGGTCCTTAGGAGAAACCCAAAACTCAGCAACCCCACTCCGCCTCCTCCTACCACCCCACCCCGTGACCACCGGCCCTCATCTAGAGAGGCCAATGCGACACACGAACAAACACGAATGTGCCCGAGAGAAAGCATTTATCGCCAGTGGAGTAAAAAAACAGAGGACAGGAAAGGAAAGGTAAAATAAGTGGTGCACGTGAGCAGTGAGTGACTGAGTCTCTCGTAAAAGCTCCAGGCGTAAAGCTGGAGAACAGTGTGGGGCCATGTGAGTTTGAAGAACGGGAGAAGGCGGCGCCCATGTTCTTGAGCCTGCGGCCCTCCAGAAGTGGTTGTAATTTCATGCGCTTGCTTGGTTTTCTTTCCAGGGTTTCCCTTTTGATGGAATATGAAGGATGCTTGGGGACTGACTTTAACAGTATTTCCCTGCTTGAACCCCCCTCCCTCAGAAAAAAAGAAAACAAAAACAGTTGACTTAATACTATCCTTGTAATTGCCTTGACTTTAATTCAATTTCACTGTCTGCAGACAAGCCCAGTGTGTCACTGTATTCGCATCAACAGATGTGTTTTTTCATCTCCCTTCCTCCCTCCCTGTGCTTCTCTTCTCTCTCTTCCTCTGCCTGCATTTCCCTGTCTTGGGAGGGAAGGCTCCCTCGCTCCCCTCTTCATCTGTTCTGTCACACAGGTACTGGTGCAGCAGCAGAAACTCCCCGTTGATCAGCCATGTTTCCCCTCTCTCCCCGACTGCCACCTTGATGCCAGGCCTTGGGCTCCCATGATGCAAATCTATAGCGATTCCTCTCCCCCTACGGTTCTGGGTTTGTAAGACTAATCAGACAGGGCAAGCTCAATCTTTCTCGAATCCTCCTTGCTCTCTCAGATGTCAGCTAGGCAGATAATTTGATAAAGAGCCCCTGATTCCTGCACCGCAGGACTGCAAACAACTGAGTCGATTCTACAAGGCTCCCCACTAACCAAGACAAATGGTGGCTTGACTAAGTTGTGTACACACACAGCGTCACACACACACAGATCAACACCACTGCACAAACACCCACTGATACAATCAGACACACACAAATGCAAACACAACTACAAACACTTACACACACACACATACGCACTCAACAGGTTTGTCTGAACCCCCCCCCCTTTTCTCCCCTTAGAAAGACCTTTCCTTATCAGCAATCTTCCCCAGAGGCCAGCGCTTGGTCGCAGTGGAATTCTAATTGCTTACACCTTCTGCTAGACATTCCTCCATTGATGCTTTTCAAACTCCGGAACCAGAATGTGAGTAAGTTAAACAAACTATTGTGCAGAGCTGCCTCTATCTTATCACTGTTTTCATTTCCAGGGGTTGTCAAACAAACACCTCTTGGCCTCACACACCCAAGCCATGTTGGCAGAGACACTTTTGTCGAACCCCCACAAATTTCATTATTCCTCCAGCAAAGGAAAAAAAACCTGCCAACTGTGGAGCCTTTGGGTCAATAAAGACCACCTGTACAAGGCATGAACCTTTCTAAAGACTTCTCTTAACCACAATAAAAGGCATGGCGGGCAATAGGGCCCATCTCCCTCGCAAGGATGACTGACTTCACAGCTCTCTGCGGGAGTATGGGGGGGCGGGTATGGGGTTGTGGGGAGTGGACGGGGAGTCTAGTAAATCCTCACCATTTTTGCCAGCGTCATTAACGGGAAAAGTGATGTAATCCCCTTTGAGGGCTTGAATTTAAATTTCACACCTATGGGAAGCACACTTTGAAAGTAGAAAGGGCATTTTATGCGCAGCTGTAACCCACATGATTGCCGACACCGTGGGGGCTGGGGTGCGGTGGGGTTGGGTTTTTTTAGGAGGGAATGCCATGTTCGACTCAGTCAGGCCTTTCTTTCGCAATGTGCCCAGCTTCCAGTGCAGACTTCAACAAAGTTTAATCTATTCAGTTCCAGTCTCACTACCACCAGCTAGCTAACTTACCAACACCTTCCTCAGCCTTGCCAAAATCTGGGGATTTTCTGGGGAGTTTGCATCACTGGGATGTCTGGTCTGAGAGAGAACAGAGACATGTACCTTGGCGGAGACTTTGGCTTACTCTTTATTCTCCCCCTCCAGCTTTCAAAAGCCGAAGGCAACTGCGCTCTGACCTAATGGTCAAGGCTTAAGCCTCCTTCTCCTCTGTTCTGCACGAGTGCCGTGGTCACAATGAAAAGGAATTTAAGTCATTTGTTCTAAGTACCTTTAATCAGATTTTCGACTCGTTTAATTTAATGCCCCGCTTGGGCCTGGGACCTGCCGCTGATCTACAGATGACCTGGCGGTGAACTGCAGGAGTCCGGGGCCACAGCTGTGGAGGGCTGCTTGAAGTTGTATTTGTGAAACGTTGCCAGTGATGAAGCAAGTGTGTGTGTGTGTGCGCGCGCATGTGTGTGTGTGTGTGTGTGTGTGTGTGTGTGTGTGTGTGTGTGTGCATGTGTGTGTGTGTGAGCAGGGTCAAACAATCTTTTCCAGTTAGTCAATGTGCTCATAAATAGATCAGTTCCTCTATATACCAAAGCTTATAACCAGTTCCAAGCCATTTGAAATGCAACTTAACTGGACTGTTTTCTAAGTAGCCACTAGTTTACTCATATACACTCATATATGAGTGTACTCGTTACTCGTATACAGCAGACGTGTTTATCTTTCACTGAATGTTTACCTTAACTCATAGTGCAAGAGTGGTATACTGTTAGCAGTGTGCATGCCCCCTGGAATCAAACTCATTATCTCTGCATTATCATTTTTATAAGCACTCTGTTATTGCACTGTTATACACTGTTATACTTAGGAATGTACTATATGAATGATAGACATGTCTTAAAACAATCACTGCCTAAAAAGAAGCACTGCAGTTTTATTCTAAAAAAAGCTTGCAGGTCTAAAAGGCCTAGTTGCCCTGCTATAAGCTAGATGCTAACTAGGGGTCTTTTAGTCATAGTCTGCAATAAGTTGTTCTAAGTTCTTTTTTCTGCCATGAGTTTTTACCGACAATACAGAACTGCAGGTGAATGTAGCCAGGCTAGCGCCACCTAGTACCTCCACTCAATATTGCTTTTCACCACAGTACTATGTGAGGGTACTCTCCTAAAGCTTAATTTTGCTTTGGTAGAATTTTCTGCCAACCAATCAGCTAACAGAGGGAGGGCTGAACATGATGTCACAACCAAGGGGTAGCTAATGGTTGAAGACATGCCCAATAGTTTTTTAGAGAATTCACAGAAAGTATTTGCCCACCAGGAAGCAAACATGTGCCTGTCAAGAGTGTCCAGAGTCTTTGCACAAAGTGAAAGCGCCTAGTCGACCAGGCTATGACAGTATGCAATCAAAATTAATTTGAACACGACGCCCAACACTGCCTTACAAGAGCATTCTTTCAGAGCAACTGCTGCAAAGTGTTTCTTTGAGTGGACCCTCATTTGACTGTCAAGTCCGGACTCATGATCCGACCTACCGGCTCCGAAGGCAAAAAAGAAGCTCTTGTCAGGGTGCTCTTCCAGAAGGGCTTTTACTCTCTTCCCCATCCTCTCGTTGCGCTTGTAGATCAACTCCTGTCTGAAGTAGCTGTCGATCTCCTGCGCCGTGATCTGCTCATTTGGTGGTAGAGTGACATTGTTAAAGTTGGGGACCTGCAGAGGTGGAGAAAGGGGTTGGAACAATCCATTAGGAAAGCAAGCACTGGAAGAGAAAAAAAATATATTGCACCCACATCTACCAAAAATATTCATCCAACTAACTGGTCCTCTTTCTACGTCAGACAGAACAGAAAGGAATGTGCAAGGTCCTGAGACAAAGAGGACCAAGTGTGGGAGGCATAGCCGAAGGAGGCAAGAGCTATTTTCCTTATTATGCAAAGCATTAAACGCTGCTGGCATCTGAAAGTAGCAATGAAGAGGAGCCAAGTCGATTGCTTGTGGTATCACTAGGCGATTACATAATTGGTGTGGCGTGGGACTGGAAAATTCTGGAGATGCTGCAGCAGTTGGGAGACTAAATCATAGGTTATCTATGGAAATGAAAGAATGGAAATTCTGTTTAAAAAGCAGGAGGTGAGATCTGAGGAGAGACTGTGAAGGCTTTGGAAGTAACTGCAGGTACCTGTGAAGTGTCATGGTTGAAGATGATGGAGTTGAGATCTCCACAGTTGTAGTGCTTAATGAGGTCCTCGGTAGTGTAGGGGATCTGAACACTGCCTGCCCTGAGAGACTCTTGCTGCAGAAGGGTCTGGTTCAAAGCAAAAATTACCTGGGAGACAGAATGAGAGAGAGAGAGAGAGAAAGGGTAGTGATGTTACTAAAATGGCCTGTTGAACGAGTGCATTTTATCAAGAATCATTTCTTTTTTCTTTGTGACACTGTTCTGACTCCTTCTGGTATTCATCTTCAGACATACTTCTGCCACAGCCTGAAATCTTCAAACACAAATCAGTTCACAGCTGATAGAAAAAACACACAGCGCTGCAGAGACACAACAACAAGCCCCTGTCGCTCATCCTGCTTTTCATCACCTGTACAGTTTTTGGCACAGTGTGGTTGTTCTCACGACAACCTCTGCTTGAGGCGGCCTGTTTTCTGGAGACTCGAGTCCCTCTGAGCTCCTAAACCCTGAACAACCTTGTGTACGGAGATTAGATTACCGAGGACCAATCAGAGCGAGGGTAGCCACATCTCCCTAACATTTTCCGATTAGCAACTCTGTCAAACGGAAAGAGAATTAAGAACATTTTCTTCCAACCCAATTTGAGCTGTCAGGCACCAGTGGAAATAGGACATTGGAATCTTTTGTGTCATCAAAGACATGTCCATGTGTGTGTGTGTGTGTGTGTGTGTAAGTGTAACTGTGTTATGAATGAATGTAGGCATGTGCTCTAAAAGAAATTCTACTTTCTACTAGCCTGCTCTCTCCCTGATTCTTCCCTCTTTTTCTCTCACTCTTTCTTTTTGTTTGTGCTGTTTTGGCAATCCACCATTGTCCCACCATGAAATTCTGCTGTGTTTCCTTGCTGGCCCTGGTCAAGCCTGCTGTTTCAGATTACCCCTGAGATCTCCCCTGAAAAAGCTCCTCGGAACCCCACGATTGATCACCAACAATGGACCTAACCCTCACCCAAATAACAACTTTATTTGTTTCTCAACAGGGAAAATCAATCAAACTGGCCAACCCTCCCTCTCAGCACACACACACACACTCACACACTCACTCACTCACACACACACAAACACACACAGGGCCCCCACTCTGTGTGAGTGCGGCACAGCTATGTTGTGTGGACGCAAGGGGCTGCATGAATTTATATTTCCTCCCCTCACACACACACAAACCCGTAAGCAGACGCGGCTTTTTTCATGTGTTGTTCTCTACAGTTCTCGGATGACACTCTTCGCCATGGCTGTCATTGTCGGGGAGCAATCGTATAGGAGAAGAGGGCAGGGCACAGCAGATGCCATCTTGTCTGGGACAAAGGCTCCCCTCGGCACCCCTCTCTGCTCCCTACTTTTATCCGGCGCGGATCAAAGCGGCACTCTGCATATGAAAAGGGTCCGGCTTTATGCTGCTCAAATTAGCCTATCGCCACCCTGCCAGCCTCCCGGCTCCCCCAACAAAAACCCCACACATCTGTTCCAAAGCACATCTTCAGGGGGCTTTCTCTGCCTGGCCATCCAGGCTCCTTTCAGACCATTAAATTATGGTGCTTGCAAGAGAAGGGAGAGGGGTTGGTTGGTTGTTTGGTTGGTTGGTGGAGGGGTTGGAGGATCATTCATACAAAAAAGAAAAGAAGAGAGGTAGATGGGAGGAGTGGTGAAGGTGGAGGAAGAAGAGGAAAAAGAAAGGGGAGGAGGTGGTTGAGAGCGAAAGAGGCAGAAGAAGGAGAAGTAGATGGAGATAGAAGAGAGGGGTCGAGCTGAACGAATTCCATTTCTTCCTGTGATCCCCTCCCCGTTCCATCCCACCCCACCCCTACCTCACTCTCTGTTGTGTCCTGTGCCGCGGGTCAGTGGGTGCATTTTCCCACTGCTCCCCGGTGCTCATTCATGGCTGCCCCCTATCCCACCCTCCTACCCCCCTTCAAAAAACCTCGCTCCTCTCCGAGGGGCCTACAAGCACACACCTCGGGTCCGGGGGCCAATGGCCATCAAAGCCCCTGTGGCTCTATGAAAGTCAATAATTCCCCTTTGTTATGGAAATGCCACATGATTTTAAAAAGGGGAGGTCGGAGGAGAGTGGGGAAGATTTCACTGAAAAAAGTGGGACAGGGTGGAAGGGGAGAGACAGACAGAGCGAACGGGGCCACTTGATTAATGGTTACCACTACCAGGCTAATAAGGCACCCTGAGGAAGGCTCCTTTAGGGCAACAACAACTTACCCACCTAAGGAAGATTCTCTTACTTAAAGCTCCTAGGGAGGATTCTCTTTCCCAGAGTTTCTGAAGAAAGTTCTCTTACCTAGAGTTCCTGAAGAAGGACCTGACCTAGAACATTATCTATTCAAATGCTTAGTATGAAAACTTGGGCTGAAATCACAACTGTTTGGTTCACAGCCTGTAAAGGCATTTCTAAAGTACACACATAAAAATGTTTCATGACCTCCCCCTCCCCCCACCCTCTCCCCTTGCAACTATTCAAATGAAATATTCCTTAGCAAAATTACAAGATCCACCCCCATTTTTCATGTAACCATAAGTGTCCATAAATCACATCCATAAACTAGAGTCGCCACTTCATCTCCATAAGCAGTTAAGAGAGAGAGCCAAAGATCGAACTCTAAGCGTGACTGATATGGTGAAAACCTTTTACAGCTCTGGCATGGGACAAAAATGAATAAATAAATAAGTAGACTAATTAAGTTTCTGAATGACTGGAGCTGGACAATAGCAGTGTGATGTGGCACGGCTTGATTTGCTGATAATGCACTTTTCACTTTTGCCATGGCAGAGAGGGGTGAAGTAGAAGCCTAAGCACTGGCTTCAGGGCAACAGCAACTAACCCAACTTGTATACATGACTGCATTTTGACATGTGGACAAAATGAGGCATTTGAGGTCATGATCCCTGACTTTGGAAAACATTAACATTATTTTTTACCATTTTCTGAAATCTGAATGATCAAGCAATTAATTGATTTATCAAGTAGCAATACATGGATAAACAACAGGTAGCAGACTTGCTACAGGGGTGAATTGTCTGATACACAGTGACTGATGTCATGACATTCGATCAATCAATACCACTAAAAAAGACTTGGACTTAGATGCCTGGGGCCTCTTTGAGTTCCAAACTGCTTCAATTTTGTTAGTGCAGGCATTTGTTTTTCAGGGGGAATCTCTTGCTTGACATGATCTGCACAATGACTCTACCAGCCAGACAGCTGAACAGCCTTGGCCAACTCCCAAGGACGAGCGGCAGGCTTCCAGCCGCCTCTCTCTCTGTCTTTTACTTCCCAGTGTGTTGGGCATGAAAGATGTTATCAAAAGAAACCTAAAACGCTACTACAGTTTTGGCTCTGCACGAGGTCAGGCCAAAAGACTCCATTATCCTCCCGGTATCAAACGCAGAGAGAGTTAAGAGAACGGTGGAAATGTCTGAGCCGAGACTGTCCTGGCACATCCGAGTGATGGCTACATTTCTCCTCTGTCAACAGCTGGGGCTGACGGACAGCTCTGTGGCCCTGAATTAATGGACTGTTAAAAGCATTAACCCCCCACCCCCCTAGAGCTTTGTGTGTGTGTGTTTTTTTTACGTACAACACAGTGATTGAGTGCACACTGCTTTCAAACAGAATGAGACACAGAGAAACGCAGGATAATGCATGCTGCTGGAACTGCTTGATAATGTATGATAGAATTGCTAAGATATTTGATTTGAGATATGCCAGGAACACACGGGAGGTTGGCACAGCTGTTAAGACTGGCGTTAAGTTAAACTTGATGTAATGGGACAGCGTCGGACAAAAAAAACACACACACACACACACATGCTGTTGGGTGAGCAGAGAGAGAAAGAGAGAGAGAGAGAGAGAGAAAGTGGCTCAGGGCGGCCTCCATGAATACAGCTCCTCATAAAATGCTTTGTGGTCCACCTCAGTTTGCGCGTAAACGTGCCCAAGGCTAAGTGGAGAGGAACCCTTCTTGAGCAGAGGCCGTGCCCTGCTGCAGGCTAGTTGATGTTGGCAGCCAGTGTGCCGCGGCTGTAACTTGCGGTCGGCGACGAAATCCCATGTACTTGTGAGAGCTGTCTGGAAGCGTAGCGTAGCACCCACTGCCCTCAAACCTCTGCTAATACTTGGACTTTGGACTCTCCTCCAGTTGGAAAATGCCTATTCTGTCCCTAGCAGCGTTCTAACCTTAACTTTACCTCTTTGGGCAACTGTCATGTCCTCAGTCACTCTCTCCATTGCCACCTCACTCAATCACTCGCACTTGCACAGTGTGTTGAGATGGGGATTGTGCTGGCCATTACCAATGGTCTGTTTTAACACACACACACACACACACACACACACACACACACACACACACACACACACACAGACACACACATGCCAGAAATCTGTGCCACCCACAGAAGGAACCTTGGTTGAACCAGGAAAAAAAAGTGAACAAGCAAAGACGGGCATTTCGGAGCGTGGCTCACACAAAGCCGAGATTCACGGGAGATTGAAAAGCATTGCACAGAGCCAAGACCGCCCCAGGCACTGAGGTTCTGACGGATGGACCTCCGGTCCTGGCCGGCGTCACAGGAGCCAGTGCGCGCAAGTGTGTGTGTGTGTGTGGGATCCAATGTGTTCTGGAAGAGGAAGTTTGGCGTTGTTTTGGTTTATACAGGAAAGCACTGGCTCCAGAGTCAGACGTCGGATTTATGTCTCGTTTCGCGTGTCGCACCTTCTTCAAAGCCCTGCCTCGGCCCACCTCCGACCATTAAAATGCACTGCTGTAAAACACATCCCTCTACAGCACTTAGTGCTCAGCTCATATAAATCACAATGCACTGTCTCCAGAACATTCTGTTTTACAGTAAAAAGTGCTCTTGAGATCCTAATTAAACAGAAAGCTGTTTACCAAACAGCATGTCTATGGATGAATGTGTACAACATTCAGTACGTGTGCTTGTGTGTACACAAGATACTATGTGTGTGTGCGTTTGTGTCTGAGTGTGTGCATGTGTGAGTGTGAGTGTGTCTGCGAATGTGTGCATGTCTGAATAAGAGTGTGTGTGTGTGTGTGTGTTTACTGTCATCGTATCTGTCTAATGGAGCGGATTGCTGGAGCAGGTAAGTACGCCAGTGAGACAATGAGTGAGAGGTGGCACTCAGGATTCTGCGGTGTCCATTCTTATCTCTGCTCACCCCAGTCCGGCTTTGATCCCTCTTTCCCTCTCGGCCAGACTGGACTGGAGGGGTGACCCCTGCATTCCAGCAGCACTAACAACCCAGCCGAGCCAGCGCTTGCTGCCCCAGATTACTGCAACAGGCTCGGAGATCACACCCCAGTGCGCCTTTGAAGATTTCTCCTATGATTTTTGCTTTTTGCAACACACACACACACACAAACACACACATATGCATACACATACACACACTTGAAGATGATGAAAAAGCCCAGAGTACATAAAGTCTGTTATTCTGTATTTACACGCATACACACACACAAACACATGCACGCACGCATCACACACACACACTTGGCAGTGTCTCGTGCTTCTGCATCTCTGGTGCATCTCTGGTGCATCACAGCGGTGGGACTGTACTGGACCGTCCTTTCTTCAGGAAGAGAAAAAAAAACTCACTCGGCAGATTCTGCTTATGTTTTAGTACACTACAGACGTCCCTTTGATTACTCAACCGTGGCGAGCCAGCATGGACCATCTGCTCCATGAATACACCCACACACGCTCTCTCTCTCGCTTTCGCATACACACACACACTTTTGCACATACTCTCTCTCTCACTCTCTTTCTCACACAGACATTCTCTCTCACACACACACTTTTTACACTAACTCACACACACACGCACACACATGCATGCACAAATAAACAGGGACCCTGAAGATTGACAGTTGGCCAGGAGTGTTGAGTGTGTGGGCAGGCAGGCAGGCAGGCAGGCGGGTGGGCTGACCTGTGTGTCTCTTTGGGGGGACGCTAGAGTGGGCTTCTGTCACAGTAGTGAAGGGGAGAATATAAACAGGCCGGAGCACGCGGGGGACCGGACTCAGCACACACACACACACACACACACATAGCCAGAAGTGCTTTACATATACACTGGGACTGTAGGCTTGTGTGTGTGTGTGTGTGTGTGTGTGTGTGTGTGTGTGTGTGTGTGTGTGTGTGTGTGCGTGTGTGTGCACGCGTGAGACCACTGCAGAGCCAGCAGAGGTGGAGAAAAAAACAGGGGATGGGGAATATAGAGTGAGATGGTGGAAAGAGAGAGAGAGGGAGAGAGAGAGGAGGGGTAAGAGAGAGAAAAATTGAGAGAGAGGTGAAAGAAAACAGGTGATGGAGATATAGAGTGAAAGGGTGGAAAGAGAGAGAGAGAGGAGGCGCAAGAGAGAGAAAGAGGGAAAAGAAAGGGAGAGAGAGGTGAAGAAAGAAGAAGACAGAGAGAGAGAACTGGGAGGTACAACATCAAGGTGGAACAGGAGACAAACAGATAGAGGAGGTGACAGAGAAAGAGAAAGGTGAAGAAGGAAAAGAGGTATGAAAGAGAGAACAAGTGGGCTCATGATCAGAGCCAGGAAGACAGGTTAAGGCTTTGGTTTCTCCTCCTGATTTTGACACCACTTGCCAGTGAAAACCTCAGTGGCATCTGTTCAACTTGCAAGAGAAAGAGAGTGTGAGTGTGTATGTGTGTGTGTGTGTGTGTGTGTCTGTTTACAACATGTCACACAAGCCTCACCTTGTACCTTGCTGCCGCCTGTCACCACCACTACAAACCCTCCAAACACACACACATACACACACACACACAAATACACACACAAACACCTCTCCTCTCCTCAATCTTGCGGAGCCAACGTTTACCTTGGTGCGTGGCCACAGACAAATATTTAGGCTGTCAGGGAGAATCAGTCTCAAGCACAAAGGGAGCTGCAATCCACCAGAGGCACGCGGCCCTCCTGAAGATTGCAACAGGGTGCAAGCTTAGAGACATGAGAAGAGAGAGAAGAGAAAGGAGAGTGGAAGAGAAGAGATGAGAAGAGAACACAGACAGGGAACCATGAAAAAGAGAGGGAGCAGAGGGAGCTGCAAAATAGACAGAGGGAATTGCTTCAGAGGAAGAGAGAAAACAAGGGTGAAGAGAATAAAGGTGTGTTTGGTAGACAGAGGAGAACATGCACATGAGTGTCAGCTCAACTCCAGGGGGCGCTGTGGCACAATGGGCAAAGGCACTGGTATCTGACACAAGGCCATTTCTCAGTCTTTCTCCGTCTGTCTCTCCCACTCACTCTCCTGCCAATCTCCACTGTCCCATCTGAATAAAGGCAAGAATGGCCAAAAGTAAAAGTGTCAGCTCCGCTCCAGAGACTGGTAATGGTTCAGACACTTCAGGAGTGTCTGACAAATACCCTCTGCAGCATTTAGTAGAAGAAGACAGAGGTGGGTGACATCGCCTTCAGAAAGTAAAAGTCCTACTGTGTACTCCTTCCGCCTAGTGTACTCCTTCTGCCTATTGCACTAACATTCCTGACTTACCTGCTTGAGGAGTTTCACTTAAAAGGATCAGTGGGTCACTAAATGGCTGGAACAAATATTTAGCAGGACTTTTACTTTCAGAACCTGGAATGTCCTAGTCTGGTAGGCAAGACTCTTGAGAGTCTGGGAAGTCTCAAAGTCTCAGGCATGAATTTACATTGTGGTGGGTGGGAATTTTGTTTAAACTTTATTGGTTCTGCCTTCAATTTCAGTTCATTGATTGGAGATCACAAAAAATCTAGGTGAGTTCCCTAACACTAGTACTGTAGCGAAATGCAATATTGAGAGGAGACACTAGGTGGCGCTAACCTGACTAGGGATGTCCACCTCTGGGGGGGGTTCTAAATCTCGAAATCGTAAGGCGGTTAATCTTGCCCAAATCTCAACATCACTTACACCATAACATGCTGCCACATTGTGCAAAGAAACATTATTAGTTTCCAACTGATAGCGTCAGCAGCCTTTTCTGTCCTGTTCTTTGAACAGCGAGATGTTTTCACTGCGCTGGGCGATGGGACAGACGGAATCGAGCCTGAGCTGTTTTAATGAAGATGCTTTCGCTGGCAATCCCACGTCTGACTCTTTGGGTGGAGGACCCCAGCGCTCTGAAGGGGGATTAGGCAGATCAAAGAGCAGTGGGGGCTCTGGCGCAGACTGGCATGCCTGCTTCACACACACACGCGCACGCACCACATACAAGACCCCAGCCCCAGACCAGGCCAGTTAGCCACACAAGGATGACTGGGCGCTTTTAATGGGACGCAAACTCGACCAGTGGTCTTCGATTTTGCTGGGGTGTACACACACACACACACACACATTGTGAGGCTTACAACCACCACTGGGGTTTTCAATTTCATGCACATTTGTCTCCCGAAACTCATTCCAGGAGGCCAGAAATTGCAATGAGAGAAACAGCTCTTTATCATCCCTCTCCGTCATTGCTAACAAGACATCTACTGCAATGGCAAAGTGTGTGCATGTACACATTGCACACAGTTCTTACTGTATAGGACTGTTCACATGTGAAAGTGTGTGTGTGTGAGCATGTGTGTGTGTGTGTGTTTATTTGCTTATGTAAAGGAGAAAGCCTGATGGAATCTATATTTGCCAGTGTAGTGGCTATTTTGTTTATCTAGGCATGCAGCAGAAAGCTGCCCTGCCCAGGCGTCTATCAACATCTGCTAGCCAAGGCTCTGGGTCGCTAATGCACTTCCTGTTTTGACCCCTGAGCACCCACAGGTCAAATAAACACGCTCCAGTTTAACTCGGCACAATAAATACAGACGTGCACTCGAGGGATCCGGGCGGGGGTGGGAGAAGAGGAGAAGAGAGGAGGGGAGAGGAGAGGCGAGGAGAGAAGTTTAGAGGAGAGGAGAAGAGAGGAGAGGAGGTGAGAAGAGTGGGGAGGGAAGGCAAGAAGAAGAGAAAAGGGGAGAGGAGCGGAGGAGAGGGGAGGGGAGGGGAGGAGAGGAAAAGAGAGGAGAGGAGGGGAGGGGAGAGGGGAGGAGAGGAGATGTGAGGTGAGGTAGGGAGAGGAGAGGAGAAGAGGGAGAAGAGAGGAGAGGAGAGGAGGGGAGAGGAGAGGAGAGGAGAGGAGAGTTTGAGAGGAGAGGTGAGGTGAGGTGGGGAGAGGAGAGGAGAAGAGAGAAGAGGAGGGGAGAGGAGAGGAATGGAGCGCAGAGGCGTACTTGTGGCCATTTGTCCAGCAACACCTCCCATGGGCTGGGCGATCAGTGTGTGTGTGTATGGGGGGGGGGGGATTCTTATAGATTTTTTCATTTCCTTGGGCCTCATTGGAGACGTCAACCTCCCCCCTCGCCATATAACAGACGTGGGTGGCAGGGGGAGACGAAACCTAAATACACTCACAGACTGGTCCCCACAGAAGTCAACTGTTCTTTGAGCCAACACTGCTGGAGGGGGAAGGCAGAACTAGTAGACTATGGCTGGCATGGGGCTGCCGCTGCTGGTGGTGGTGGTGATAATGGCGACTGAGTGGGTGTTGCCCTCTGGGTGCTCACACTGTGGAGTAATACGACAGAGCTGCCAAACACAAAGCACACCATCCGTGAGTTCCAAGGCCAGAAAGAGACGCCAGGCACCCGCCTCCACTCAACCCAACCCCTCTGAGCTCGGGACATCAGGCGCGGGCAGGCCGCACTCTCGTGCTCTCTCTGATCGTCCGACCTTGCACTCTCTCTCTCACACACAGACACATATACACACACGCACACACCACTCAAGTGCGTCCTGGATTCTGCCCGCTGAGTGGAAAATATCTGCGGACAACCCTTCAACCTCAGAAGCGAGTGAGGCCGCATGTGGCCGAAAAACGATAAACCCTGCGGGTTTATTTAAGTGAGTAGTGTACCGAGTCTATTGCTGCTAACCACAAAGAGCTGCAGGACAGTAATACAACAAACAGGATGTGCAGCCGAAGCTACAGTCTACGCATGTGCCAGGTTGGGCCTGCTGGTGGATACTGGGCCTACTTCAAATAGACTTAGATGCTTAAAAGGAAGAAGAGTACAATGAAAGTTCAAAACTGACCCCAAATGTTTGGGTAAGAGGGAAACAGAGAGCGAGGGACAGAGAAAGAGAAAAAAAAGAGAGAATCAGGGGGATGAGGAGGGAAAAGGACAGAGAAGAGGCCTACAACCGGGAAACAGGACAGAATGGATGGATGAGGGGCCTTCAGCAGGAGCCAGAGTGAGAGAGAGAGAGAGAGAGGGGAGGAAAGAGAGAGAGATGCAATTAACTTTGAGGGGAGAGGAACAGTGGGCTTCTTGTCAGAGATCTACAGCTTTTATGAGGTCAGCTACCAAATCCAGACAAAGACGCCCATCCCCAAAGACAAACAGTCTTTGGGTGTAAATGACCCTGAAAGCGCAGGCCGTTTCATGTGAGCGTGTAGAATTCTTTCGGAGCGAGGACAAAAAGTAAACAATACAAAGGCCTTTCTGAGGGGGGTGGGGGAGGAGGGTAGAGGAGGGTGGGTTTGGTGTGTGTGTGTGGAGGAGGAGTGGTAGGAGGGGATTGTGAGGGGTGTGTGCATGCTTTCACTCTCCAGGGCTTGTGTCTTGAGTCTGCCGTTTTAAAAGGTGAAAATTGAGGCAAAACAACTGTTCAAAGAAAAACAGGCAAAAACAAGGTTCCCATGGTGACCGTGCTGTATACATGCAACGGCGAAAGACAAAATGCTTGGGTACAGAGTGTGTGTGTGTGTGTGTGTGTGTATGTGTAAGTGTGTGTGTGTGTGAGTCTGACAGACATTTGGCAGGGTTTTATACTGGTCTGTATATGCATAGATGCCCCTTCCGTTCTCACTGCAGTCCTGGGCTGTCCGGATGGTTCTACTACGGCAGAATTCAGTCATCTCGGTTAATGCTTTTATTTGTTCTGTTTTTTTTGTGTAGAAACTCTAAGATTTAAAGAAACTCTAAATTTTTTAATTTAAAGTTACGCAACACTGCAACACTGCCTGCAGGATGTGTTAAAAAGCCTTCAATTTAATGGAATTCCATTTGAGAAAATAATTCAGTGGGTGTCGAGTCTCCCTCGAGTTTGTTCCAGTGGCACCATATAAAAGAATTCTGCTCAGACCACGCACTTGTTAACACAGGCCCGTTCAAAGAATCTAAGAAATGTTTCTGCTCAGAAGAGACAGGAACACTTTTTAACATAAAATAACTGATAACCAGCAACATTGAGGGAACACTTTGAGGGAACCTGACAAAAACAGCCTTTTTCTGAGTGGCGATTCACTGTCGAAGCAGCGGCACAGAGCTTTGAGCTCATTGGCTGTGTCCCGCGGCCGCTGCGCCTCCAACATAGATCATTCTGACACCAGAATCTCTCAGGCTATCACAGAGTCCTTCGAAAACAAGCCAAGAGTGCCTCAGTCAACAGCTGGATGTGTGAACTGCCCATCTGCCTTTGACTGAACATTGGCCATGTCCAACATGCACTTGTGCCAGACTCTTCCATCAACATGCCCTTCACCACCCCACCGCCAACAACATCCCCTTGGCTTCCTGAACAGGTATCAGATTAAAGATGGATTAACAGGCCCTGTAAGAAAACACACCACTTCACATGCGTACACACTGCATGAGTGAAGTGAGTCTATGAGTGGAGTCTATGAGTGTGTGTGTGCATGTGTGTGCTTCTATGTAAAAGTGTGTGTGTGTGTGTGTGTGTGTGTGTCTGTATGTTAGTGTATGTGTGTGTGTGTGTGTGTGTATGTCTGAATGTATGTATATATGTGTAAGTATGTGTGTCTGTGTAGTTTTGTGTGTAAGCATGTGTGTTTAAGGATGTGTGTGTGTGTGTGTGTCTGTGTGTGTGTGCTACAACACACACAGCATTTCCTTTCTGCACGCTGCAGTCCAAGCAACAGACCATCACATTCGCGGCGTGTCCACATCAATGTCTGTCAGCCAGACCAGAGCTGGAGGAACACCCGCCCCACCCGCTCCACAATTTGTCAGGGGGCAACAGCATGCTCCAAGCAGCGGCAGTAGATCTTATCTGGGACACACAACTCCTGCTCTGTTCACCTTACACCCCCCACCCCCACCACCCAAATCCAACCCCAAATCTTTCGCTCCTGCAATCTCAGAGCAGATGCATCCTCCGCTCACTGCCAAGAACTTTTCAATAAACATCATCAACAGTGCACTTAAGGTAGAAAGAAAGAAAGTAGAAAGAAAGAAAGAACAAAAGAATCTGGATGACAAGGGTAGTATCATGGTACGCAGCAGGTGCTTCTGTGATTCATTTTTTTTCTTTTTCTTTCTTTTTCTGGAAACGCCAAAGGATGGTGAGGTTATGTTCAATGACCTCAGTAGTGGGTGCATGGCTTTGTATTTTCCCTGAGAACATGAGTGGGAAAAGTTGTCTGCCAAGTGTTTGGGAAGTTGCTTTTTTTCTCTTTCTTTATTTATTTGGAGGAGACTTTTTGAGGTGGAGAGGTGTGCTAAGCTAGCGAGCAGAGCGGCGTGGCACGTCTGCATCTGATAAAAAACCCTCCCCGGCACGTGGAAAACAACTCCCTTTTTTAATAATGCTTCTTTTGGGGGAGGAAATGAAGAGTGTTGACTCAGGAGAGGCTGGTCACCGTGAACATTCTCTCTAGCGAATGTCCTCAAAGAACGGTGTGGACGTCTGGAGACGGTTTTGGGGGTAGATGAATGCACCCTCCTTCGCCTACATAAATCACATCAACCTGTTATGTTCATATTTGTTTTAGAATACTGCAGAGGTTATCCAAGCATTTGCACCTGTAGTGCCATAAAGCATTTAACTTTGCACTGCTTTTTATACACGGACTGACCCCAATGACTCTGATCAAACCACCTCTACTGCGCACGCATTGAGCATCACACTGTTGGTTTTTGTTTTATTGCTAGCCCCAATCAGATTCAGTGCCTCACTGTCCAATAAATGCTGGTATATCTGTACCAATAAGAGTACAAAAAAAGAATTGCTGCATAGACACACACACACACACACACACACACACACACACACACACACACAAAGAGGCTGTCTGTAATTAGAGAGCTACCACAGGTCAGTGCAAGTGAATTCCTCAGCAACTGTCACCTTCAGTCCAGCTGCAGCGGCAGGGAACAATGAGGGCCAATGATGGCCTTTAAACAGCTTCAGTTTAGGCTATAATGACCGTGTCATCTAGAGTCAGGAGCCACTCACAGCCAGGGCTATCTTTGGGATTAGCACCCAAAGATTAGCAAGATAAGAGGAGCCTATCACAAACACACATCATACACAGCTACCACAGACACACACCCTCAAATGAGTGCCAAAGATAGTTACAGAGTTATCCTGGAAACCTCATGTACACGCATCAGGAGTAAAAAAAAGAACAGAAAAGAAAAACACAAACACAAACCCGTCCCCTGGAATAAATAGCCGCACTTTCATGTCATTAAACACTTTGGGTAATGGGCATTAGGTAGTGGCACTGGGGCTGCCAGGACGGAAATATCAGTAATTCCATCTGCATTTTGGACCTGATGATGTTGGTTAGTTCAGCTTCGTCTCATTCCCACTCCTTTAATCTGGCCTCTAATCGCTACGCTGAATCTAGCCAACAGCCAACAGCCATTTGAGTGGTAACAGGCTCAGTTACACTTCACAATGAGGAAAAGGCTTGATTTGAGGACTTAAATGTTTCTCTGAACAACAATTTTTGCTCAGCTTTTTCGCTCGTTTCTAGGTAGTCTGAAGTTCACACCTAGAGGGACGAACTGGGTCTTTCCAAGAACTACTCTACTTTGGCTGATATTAAAGAGCTCAAAGGGAAATGTCTTTCGGATTTATTACACACACACACACGATTAAAGACTGCTGTAAATGCACAAACCTACAAGTTCACTACTGCTATACAGAAACAATATTCACTAATGCTAAGGACATAAAATCTGTATCATAATCATTAATCTGGTATAATTATCACCAATACTACTGATAGCAGTGGACAGCTATGCTGGATTACAGTAATAGGTAATCTATTTATCTAATCTAATTACTGATTGGGGTGGGGACATTACTCTGTGGGTTAACAGAACTAGCGAGATGACACAAAATTATTTATATAATATTTCTTTTTTTTTCCTCTATCACTGTGAATCACTGTCTACTTTTCTGTTTTCTTCTCTCTCTCTATCTCTTTCTTTCCTCTCCTTGACAGGTCACATAGTGATGGATGGATGTTGCCATAGAGCCCAGGGCTGAGTCAGAGGCTCTGACCTCTGTGACCTTCACTGGTAAAAGAAGACAAGCTATTAAATGCACCCTTGAGTCACAGCAGGTTGTGTTACAGGACCAGGAAGAGCTAACGGCTACGCCAGGTTCTTTGATTCCCACCAACGTATCCTTTGTTTTGGGCATACAAATGATCCACAAACAGAAAATACTAACAAGCATTCATATGAATATACACCACAGAGAAGGGTGATAGCCATCCGCTTGATGTTATGCACACAGACAAGCAACAACAGTGGCATTTGTACTATCTAATAGTTGTGTATTTGGCCAACAGAAGTGGAGTAGCCAGGCACTTGCCTGTGAAAGGTATCTGATGCTGAGAGGGGGGCTGTGATGGAACGCTTACCGGTCAGAAAGGTAATACAACAGATGTGGGTGTCATCCACAGTGTGTGTGTGTGTGTGCGTGTGTGTGTGTGTGTTAATTGTGTCGCTCAACACTTTTATTCCCTCGGGCAGTCTCGGGTGATCACACAGGTGGTGAGAATTTGTGTCTTTCAGCTGCACTTCAAGTGCAGGAAGACATGACTACATGCCTACATAGTTCAAATTTGCTATGATTAAAGTAATTATGGTTGTGGGGGACTATAGACCTGTGAGGAACACCAAGAGCAGGAAAATTAAGCACACATCCAATCAAAAGCAGCTGATTGCCTGTCAGATTCCACCAATCAGCCTGGTGAACTTTGACACTGGTGTCACAGGTAACGGGAAAAGCTATGCGTCATGCCAGCACACTGTAGCACGCACACACACACACAGCACAGAGGCAAAGCCTGATCCACATTTAAACGGAGGGCACTTTCAACACCCGTAAGTAAAATACGCACAAGCACAAGCTCTCTACCTCTTTAACACTGCAGAGATAATCATAGCTGTTGAAGGAAACAAAATAAAATCGGCAGCAGACGCTCACTGCTACACAATACCGCAAAATGAGAGGGAGGATGGGGGGCGGGAACAAGATGGTCCTCCTCAAATGAAGTTTCCACTGTATTCTGATCCCTTGTGGCTAGATAGGTAGGCTAGGAGCTGCTTGCCTTTCTCTCCCCAGCCGGCTGGCAGCCACTTGGGCCACAGCTGCGAGTTGGACTGACTTCTCTGTGCGTCAGTGCTGGAATCAAACTCCTGTAAATCTTTGACATGAGTCTATTAAGTATTTGCTCAAAGGAATGCAATTGGAACCACCTGTTACACAGCACCTTGAAAACAAGACATTTTTCACTTTTAAGAAAAAACGTAAAATGAATATGAGATAGCTGTTTGCCAGAGCATACAAGCGACGGAATGTATTAAGACAGCAAACAAATTGGTGTACAACAACACACCCTGATACTTTTGAACTGTGCTGTAGGGTATGGCAACAAAATAGCCTGTTAAGTCCAGTGAAACTACAATTAAAATCCCAGACAATAAGACTGTCACTTTTAATTTCAGTATTCTCCAGAGGGATTGTGTGTTGAAACATAATGAAGCACTTACTGTAGAGATATCCTAATATAAAAAAATTATGACTAAAAACTAATGCGGAGACACAACCTCTGACACGTTTAATGTGGTGTGCTCTGAGTTCAAATTGGCCAGTGGGAAACCAGCATATATTGTTTGAAAAAACACTGGAACTTCAAATGTCAAACCACTTATTGTTAACATTTCAGTGTTCTGAACCAGACTGGAAATGTGTGTTATTATAAAACAACTGTTATTGGGCAACTTTTGACTACAATTATGAACGACACTAGCAAGGTTTTTTCATTTGAAATGGGATCCTAATCCTATTCTGAGTTGAGCTCTTGAATATGCAGCAGGACGATGGAAACTGCTGGAAATGGGCTTCAACAGCCATCGGGTAGTGGACAGAGAAATTAGATAACATTTAATGCTGGCCGGAATCTTCAAAATCCAAAAGAAAGAACGTACACTTGGGGTTGGTTCCAATCCTGATGGAAACATCACTCGTTAAGGATTTAATCTGATTATAAAGCGGTCCGCAGAGATTTTCCGCGGTAGGCAAACTTGCCAATTGAATGGACTTGTGCCCAAATTGTGCCCTAAGTGGAAAATAAGGACCACCATTGTGCTCGTCAACCTCCCTAAACTCCACCCGTACAGCTACAGTCAGCCTACTCTCACCCAAGACTGTGGAACGTAGTTGACATTTGCTGGACTGTTGCTGTTTTGTTCTGTTTTCTTGCCACATATTGTTCTTGTTAATGAGACTGATGAGAGAAGTCGGGCAGAACGCGAACCCTTTTCTTATCGTACTCTAAGCATTAAAAAGAAAGATAACAACAGAAAATGAATTCCTCATATTAAGACAATGCCTATCATGACAAAAGAGTCATTTATAATGCATTCCACAGAAGTGGCATCTGAGCAAACTGCAAATCAGCAAACTGGCATCTGAGATCTAAAAGCAAGCATGGCCAGCTCATTACCGTGATCCACTTTTGGACGGCTAAGTTCACATCTTTCTGCTCCATTTCTCTCCCTCACCACAGCATAGATTTATGCGTGTGTCTAAAGAATGCGGTGAGGAAAGGCAATGGTTTCTGCTCCCTGTCTCCTCTCTCTCTCTCTTTCTCTGTCTCTCTCTCTCTCTCTTTCTGCGTCTGAGGGATTTTCAGCACAAAGGTCACTTTTTTCTTTTTTTGCCATGGAAAATGGAAGTACCTCACTTCTGGACTGGGAAAGGATAGCATAATTAAGATAAAATGATGGCCATGTTTTTTTTCTTTTTTGCTTCGTCTTTTTCGGCATGGCTTAAGTCAGGGAAGTGTAAAGGTTTGTTTAGTTTGGTTCTGGGGAGTAACACTCATATCTGAAACCCCTGGGATCACAGTGCAGTGGGTAAAAAAGGGGGCAATTTAATCCTCCTTTTCAGAGCCACCATCTGTGCAAACGTAATTTATCACTACTGGATGGATGGCTTTCTTTTATATTCTCAGCAATTTGGCTCTGGGATTATTTGTTCAAGGTTTGGAATTATGCTTAATACCACAATGTAATAAACATTAAAAACACTAATGGAATTCAAATTTGAGGTATGCAGCTAAGGCGCCATAGGTTATTAAGTTATCGGGCTATTTGTTAAATGCTCTAATTGTGTACTTCAAAAAGCTGTCAAGACTAAGCGACCACTGGACCGCTGGATAAAAGCTGTCTTAAAATAGTTTTTTTTAAAAACCATTGATGTCACTACCACTGTAATCACATCAGTGTGAGCTTTCCCAAAGAGCATGCTGTCTTTCCAAAAAAGTTCTAGGCCTATGTCTTGCTGTGATTTCATCCTGTGTTCATCCGGAGTTCTCTGGATGAAGCTTTTCACTTAGATGAAGGCTGTATAGGGATGGAGACAAGGGAGAAAAATGGATACCCTCTCCACCCTTAAGAAACTCTTGAAGACCCAGCTCTTCCAAGAATATCTCCTGGCTTAAATTTTGAGAATGCACATCTTATACTTAATAAGATGTAGCTTGAATGTTATCCTCTTTTGTAAGTCGCTTTGGATAAAAGCATCTGCTAAATGCATAAAGGTTGGATCATGGGCATCTTTGACGGTCATCTATGACTGCCCTCAGTGAATGGACCAGGGCAGGGGTGGAACTGAGAGCGAGAGAGAGGAGGGGGCAGAGGCAGTGGCTCTCTAACTCTCTGGCATTACGAAACTGAGACAGCGACATTCATCATTTTTCTACGGGCCATTACTCCTACTGACAGCCTGAGCGAAAACATCACTTTCATTACGGCAAAGTTCCACTGGGGCCCAGAATGTTCCATGCAAGCCCTCCTTGGGCACAAATCAACCACTCCTCAGCATTGGGCTATTTCACTAAATGAGCTAATTGAAGGGGCTAATAGAGAGTATGGAAATGATGCAGAACACCGCAGTCAAAGTCCAAGATGAAGCGCACATAGCTTGTACCTCAAACTAGCTCATTCCAAACCTGGCCTGGCCCTGGCTGACCCGTAATGGCAAAATAAATGAAGTTCTAACTATTGCTGAAATCAATTGCCACTGTTGTAGTCATCATTTCACTTTGTGCCCTGTGCATTCATCTTTTCACTTGGATTTTTTGAGGCACAATATGTCGGATCCTTATGTTTTCTGCATTTTATAGCATCCACTTATGACATTTCACTGGAATAACATATTGGGACTACCAAAAGAGATCTGGTTTTAAACTGGAATATGACTACCCTTAACATGTTTAGGTGCCTGTGACTGTAATCTTATGAGAAAGAAATGACACAGAGGACATTTTCGGCTGTCTGGACAGCCAGTCTGCTTCTGTGTTTTAAATAGCCCCTGTCTGGCTTCTGGGTGTTGGGAGAAATTGCCATGTGTAATCCCCTTAGTTCCGTTGGCGCATTAGCACAAATTCCTGCAAACTCCACATGATTTCAGTGTAACCGTGTGCTCAGAGGGATGTGCATAATTGCGCCGTCTAATGAGCTGACATTCAGCTGTGCTGGAAACAAGGGGGTTTTGAGTCAAATTCAGACGAAAACCATTAAGGTCACATTTATCTTAATAACGCAGGACACACCAAAGCAGACTATTTGCACAGCTGATGCCATCCACACCTACCAGGCTTCTGAGACTCATTTGAAGGAAAAGAAAACGCCCCATTCCTTCTCATTCCCAATAATCCAGAAAGTTTAAAATTGTAAGCTGCTGAAAATATTGAAACATGTTACATCTGTACTGCAATGTTGTTTTCCAGGACAGGTATGCATACAGGTATTTCCAGGACAGGTATGCATATGGTTGTGTTTCAGTAGAAGCAAGAAAATAACAACTACACATCCTCTGACTTATGCTGTGAATACATCACATGAAATAAAATATCCTTCCTAGAACAAGACTGCTGTTCTCTCATTGTGATTACACTGGTTTGTAAAACTCCAGGGCAGACAAAAAGTTTCCTCTTACCTGGGAGAAGTTGAGCCTGTTGAGTGGGTGACACTGCTCTTCCACCATCTCCACGGCGCCCGTCTGCTTGCGCATGCGTTCGGCCTCCTGAGCTAGGTAGAGGTCCAGCACAGGTACGCCACGTGTCTTGATGTCGGCCTCGGTCAGCGAGTTGACCATCAACATCACCCACACAGGCCGCTTGCGCTCCCAGTTGCCAGCAATGGCGTTGAACAGGTAGTCAGCATACAGGCCCTTGCCCCGTTGGTCTGGGGTCATCCATGATGGCATCATGAGCTTGACATACTCCAAGTGACGCTTCAGGCGCCGGTATATGTCCCGGGGAAGGACGTCCTGTAGGTTCTCTCCCTGGGGCAACAGCTGGCAGCTGGTCAGGGCTGAAATGGTGTGAGGATCAGTCAGGTCCAGCTCGAAGTAGACAATGTGGCTCTCCTGAAATGCTTTCTTTGAGTTCTCTGGGATGAAATCCCAGACACGGGTGTAGGGCACGTGGATAGTTCCATAGAAGTAGGAGGGCGGATCTCGTTTGATTGTCCATAAGAAAGAGTTTAATTCACTTTGCTGAGAAGATGGGAGAGAGAAGCAGAACAATTTTAATTCTGAGGATTTTTTATGAAATATGAAAATATTACCAAGTAGACAGTTCATATGCTGGCAGTCTACATAACACAGGTTTGATATAAAAATATTACACTGTAATACAGTATTACTGTATTTTTACAATGTACTGAAAGAGCAAATATGAACATGCATTAATACAGCTTTAGGCTAGGCTGTACAGAGTTCAGAATAATCATGATAAAAATATAGTTTTGTGGAATAGTTATTTTATGCCAGTTAGGCCATACAACCCTTCTTATATTCAATACAATGTAACATCTCTATGTTATCATATTCGTAAAAATCTAACAAAGTGATAACAAATACCTTGCGCCTCACAGTCTCTTGAAAGTCACTTACTGACCAACTAAGAAGCTGTGCCAGGGAAAATGTTGATTCTAAGGTTGTTAATTAATACGTCAACCGGCAGTTAGTTTGACAGTAGTAGGCTAACTAATAAGGACACTTCTATAATGCTCAATCAAGACAATACACGTCCCTACAACGTACTGACCACTCCGCGGGAAACTGTTTAGACAATTTATCAGTCTAGCACTTGTTAGAACATAAGCACATACAATTATTTGCCATCTGAATTCCGTCAAAGAATATTTTGGAGACACTAAGCATTGTTTGCTATTTCCAGCAACCATCTTGAATAATCATTAACTTCCAGGACACAAATGTTTGTAGGCTTGGGCTATTTAAAGAGTGCACAAAGACGTTCCGTTTAATTAACCTAGATTCGGTTAAATCTTTGATGTATCACATCAGTAGCTCTTAACAAACAAGGCAACATTTTACTTTCAAAATATTTAAGACATTCCATACGACTATGCTATTATATTTGGACATTATATAGACAGCCAACACCATGGCAGGGAAGTCGGGGACTTATGACAGAACCTTTCTGAACACTTACTTTTCTATTAGGCTCGCAGTCCGCTGAATCTCTGAGGCTCCACGGGTTGGCTCTTACCAACAATATAAAGAAAGCGTGGATAAGTATGCCCCAAGTGACCAGCATCATAGCTTCAAACGTGGGCAATGTTTTCTCAACGTAGTGAACGTCTGTTGTTTTGTCCTACAACAGTTTAGCGAATTGTAAAAGTTATTTCCCAAACTTTCCCTCCGACAAAATGTCACATAGTCTCTTCTGCTTACTTGCCATGATGCCACAACTTGTCCAGCGAGGCAAATTTTGGTTTGTCTAGGTATGACTATTTTGTTAAAGCGTTAAATGAACTTCCTTGACTAAAGTAGTTACAGCATGTTGTTACTGTCGTCCGCATTAATACCTCCTTTCTACTCCCGTTTAGCGCGATGGAAAGCTGAGACCTAACATCTTATACACGTTGAAATAAATGTATCCTCAGTTTCGCGGTGCTTCGCCAAATCCACTATGTTTCTTCTCCACAAATCATTTGCACGAAAAGTGAAGATTCCTCTCCAACAGGTAAGAAGCTCTTAATCGTCAGAGCGCGTCTTTTCAAAACTTTAAGCAACTTTGTAAATGACTTTCCACCAACAGAATGTAGCTAAAAGAACTGAGGGTTTCTAAATAGTGTTTGGATCGATTCTGCCCGACTGATACAAATTTCAGTCAGTTCGTGCCATTCATTAAAGCCAAACTCGGCCGCTGAGCTAAACGTGACGGCTTTCGCTTCTTCAACTTGTGTTTCTAAGCTTCAGGGAACCCTTTACGCCTTGTGTGCGTTGCCACGGTACGTTCGCATCACTGTCAGAAAGTGGGAGACCTACCTACCCCTGCACCCCGCAACACACCCCTCGACCCCCCGCCCTCCATTGCACACTCATACTGTGCAATAATCTGATTAAAGCATCTGAGAGCCGCGGGTCACTGGAGGAGGGGCGGAGGCATTCATTCACTGTAGGACATCAGTGAACAGCTCTTCAGAACTTCATCGAGGAATCCACTAGAGAATCCTTAATTCTACCACTACCAACAAGTGTAAATGGCAGGAATGTGACAAAAGTTCCGCCATCCAATGAAAGTCTGGGTGGAATCACAACAAGTGTTTTAAAACACAACCATAAAATCGCAACAAAATAAGCAAATAAGGAATTCGCGTATCCGCACAGAAAGTACGTTTTATGGGGTCTTTATTTTGGGTAATGGTCCGCCTGTGTTGGCTAATTAGTGAAGCTGCAATAGACGAGCCCGTGTGGGGTGTTGGGTATCCTGTTGTTACATTATGTGACGCTAATGCGCTACAAACCACGTAGCATTAACATAAGAATACGAACGTTAAGGAAGCTATTGAATCTTGCCTGTAAATTGCTATTTTCACACGAAGGAGCTAATCCATGTTGATGAAGGTTTCTCAGTAGACGTGAGTGTAAACAAAATATCTGGAGAGGTGGGGTTATGTTGGGAGCAAATTAAGGTAAGCAAAATTTGAGTTTGCTCAGGCCACAAATCAAAACTTTCCATGAAAGAGTAATTGCCATTGTAACAACAATCACAGAATAATTTAAATAAGCTTTGCATGTGAAACAAAATGATAATAAACTACCGGTTGACATTGTACCACTGGCAAGTGTGGGTAAAGATACATGTTTTTGAGCATGTGCAATCTACGTTGATTTTTGGGCATGAGCAATCTGTGCGTGATAGCTCGCTTGGAGATTTGCTCTGTCTAAAATAACTATTGAATCTGTAGACTTCGAAAACTTTCCCTTGAAGCCTGGAACACTTCTGCTTCTTTAAATCTGTTGGCCAGATATGTTGATCATCAACACATGTTTTTGTTCAAAGGAATTAGAAGCAGGATGATAATTAAATATTTTTCAAAACAACATTTTTCCCCACTGTGGCGTGACATTTAGAAATCGCTTTGAACCCAAATACAGACTACAACATAGTGCAGTCTACACGTAATTTAAAAACATACTATATGAACGTGAAATTGAATGAACAGAAATGAAACACAAAGAGCATGTACGTCTATTGTTTTCGTATTTAAGAAATGTAGATATGAGACGCTTCAGATAAATGTAACATGCTGCGCACACTTGTGTATTATGTGTGCGCAGCGTTAGGTCAGAAAGGGCTCCATCTACTGGTCAGTAGAGATTAGCCCTGGCAGAGGTATTCTGGACACCAGAGAGAACCACTTCTCAGAAGATACGGAGATAATGGAGTACCAAATTAAACTTTTAATCTGATATATGTAGTCGAATCATAATAATAATTTTATTTTCCTATCTTGTTCTTTTTGGTATGGCTCACATCTAAATGGGTAGGCTACAACTGAGGGGCCCTTTCAGGCTATGCGTGTGCAGTGTGTGGTTGCAAGGACATATGGGCAATGCTCTGGTGTAGGTCACATGAAAGGAATTGGTTTCCCAATTTAGCTGTAAACACTTGTGATTTACCCTTGTGTGTGTGGGGATTGTGTGTTTGTGTGTGTGTGTGTGTGCGTGCATACGTGCATAGGCCTACGCACACCACATGCGTTGTTTACAACAAGCTAATGTGCTAAGATAAGACTCTTTTCCATGGGGTCTTTTGATGTGTGGCGATACCGGTATATGCACTCTGTTTGGCTCTGGAGGATCTAAACAGGAAACCAAAGCAAATTGGCCGGTCAAATTGACATGCTGATTGAGTGGCTGCAGATTGGGGTCACTGGGTGGAGGGCAAAGGGAGGCAGAGGCTTCCCTTTGAACTGTCTCCGAGACGCGTGTCAGCACTGTTGCAGGCTGGATAAGAACACTTCTGGTATGGAGGGATGTAATAAATCTCGTTGAGACCCTGATCTGTTTCATGCCATCTGTGTTTATGCCTTTGCAGAGCTTTTTTTCTTTCAGATGTTTTCTGGTAATACACCATGCCTTTATTTCAAGGCACATGCCCTAGTCAGATATGCTTGGATGTGAAAAGATGTGTAGCCTATGGTGTGTGTGTGTGTGTGTGTATGTGTGTGTAGTTGTAATCTGTTATTTTTCCTCCTCTACAACCTTGAACAGAGGTTTCTTTACCGGGGGAAACCATTTTGGGTCTGTAATGATTTCCCTCAAACACATAAAGTAGTGAATGTGTGTGTGTGAATGTGTGTATGTATGTATGTGTGTGTGCGCAGTGCACTCATGTGTTTTCTTAAGATCATAGTGTTGTTTTAATGTCAGCCATGAGCCACGGGACATAGAAAGGCTGACACTTCATCTCTACTCATCAAACACTGTGGTTCATAACAGAGATATCACAGAGAGAAACTAGAGAAAGGCAGTGAGAGTAAGTCTCATGGAGAACCAGAATGAGAGGGAGATTTGACAGAAACAGACAGAGGCAGAAATGCAGTTGTATGTGTATGTGTAAGGGTGTGTGTGTGCATATGTGTGTGTTTGTCGGTAGACAGGGACCTCCTGAGGAGCTCTGGGCACGTAGTGTGAGAAGGTCCATCTCTGCTCTCCCTCAGCCCCTCTGAGTCTGTGCACAGGGATCTTGGGAGAATGAATGAGAGAGTGAGAGAGAGAGAGGATGATGGACGACTCCAGTGTAGACCTGGCTTTCATTTAAAAACAAGCAGGAGACCAGTAAGGGGGTGGGGGGTGATGGGCCAGTGTTGGGAGGTGGGGGGGGTGCTGATTGGTTTACTCAGAGGCTCCAGAGTTGGGTATCACAGCTGGGGATGGAGAGGGCCCACGGATTCAAAACATACCTGAATGTATGTGTGTGTGGGTTTGTGTGTGTCTGATAAAAAAGTTGCAATCTATGAATCTATCTCTGTGTGTGCCTGTATGTACATATGTACTTGTATGTTTAAGTTTATCTAGGGTATTATGTACGTGCTTATATGTATACTCCTTCAATAGACTTTTCGGGCCCTGAGATTTACATTTACGTTTGCATTTACATTTACATTTCTGCATTTAGCAGATGCTTTTATCCAAAGCAACTTACAAAAGAGGATAACATTCAAGCTACAGCACAATGAAAACTAACAAAGAATGCATGTTGTTAACATGAAATTTGTGATATTGAAAAGTTGAAAGTGCAATAATGTAATAAAAGTGCAGTATGGAGAGAGATTAAGAGTAAAAGATTGAGTGCATTCCTGGTATTCAGAAATTCAAGCCAGGAGATATTCTTGGAAGAATTGGGTCTACAAGAGTTTCTTGAAGGTGGAGAGGGTATCTGTTGATCTGGCTTTGAAGGTCATTCCACCAGCGTGCAACAACACATGCCTACAACCCTTTAGGAAGTATGCACAGAACCCCCCTCATACAAAACACATTGTATCACCCATGCATTCCAGCCTCTGTAATGATTTTTAGTCCAGCGCTGCTAGACTGTAAAAAAAAAGTTTGAAAAATTGGTGGAAACTCGTCTCAAACAACTTAAGTAAACATAACTAGTCTATTTTAAGTTATGGTAAACATAACTTGAATAAGACTAGTTACTTTTACTAAACTGAACCAATGAGTTTCCCCACAATTTTTCAAGTAAGCTGAACTTGAAAGAGAGAGTTACGTTTACTTAACTCATTAGAAGTAACATTTTACACCAATTTTTCAAGTAAACTGGGCTTTTTTATGTTTACTGTGAAGTAAGCATTACTTATTCTTTTTCACAGTGCTCCTTCATGGCATCAGTGACTAATAATGAATCAGTCTCTGCTTGTCTTATAGACTATTAGTCATCCCAGTAAAATATGAAGGACCTAAGCGAAGGTGACTTTCCTCAGGAGTTCTACTGGCAGGAAAACAAACAGGAAAATTGCAAGAAAATTAATAGCATTAAAATGGATAATTTTTTTAAGACACTCAAAACCGCAAACACAGAGAGGGAAATGTATGCACTCAAACACACACACACACACACACACACACACACACACACAGCCAGGCTAGCGCTGCCCAGTGCTAATGTTCAATTTCTCATTGAGCTACCACTGCATCATCTATCCATACGCTTAGGTTTCCACCGACTTTGGGGTTTGCGGACCAATCAGAGAACAAAGGAGAGGGCTGAATGTGAAGACGTTGAACTCAAGTGGGTAACATTTGTCACGACCAAGCAGTAACGATTGGTTGAAGCAGAAAGTATCTGCCCACCAGGAAGCAAACGTAATGGATAGGTTTCAGACGCTTTGCACGAAGTGAAACAGTGCCATAGCGTTAGGCTAACACACACATGCATACTGGTACAAACACACACATACCATACATACACCAAGACAGAGTCAGATAGACAGTCAGATATTGAGAGATATAAACATAACTACACACACACACGCACACATTCAGAAGTTAACTTCAAAAGAAACACAGGTAATCCCAGATTTGAGTCAGTATAAAATGCAGGCTATGTGCCATGTTACCTTAGTGTTTATGTAGCTGAGTCCCATGCCCTGGTCCATAAGTCTCAAGTTTATCACATGATTTAACCATATGGAGAGTATTAAGACCATTTATTGTTTAGCTGTATGCCTGACTGTTACATTTAGAATACTTGTTATAATGACAGTGGAGGTAAAACCATAATTGTCATTTATACATTACGCTGACAGATCCAGCTGCTAAATATTGACGTCCTATTCAGTAAAACACAAGCAAACAGAGTAACCCAAGTCATACAAAAACGCTCAACTGCAGCTTGGGTTTCAAAATTGTCATGGGCGAGATTGGACAAAATAAATCCGCTCGAATCAAAACCAGATGGTGAGGGCGCGTAGCCGTTTCCGTTAACTGGAGATACAATATGTATATATATATATGTGGGCAAGAGGGGCGAGATGCTGAGTCAAACAAGGGGGTCATTTTTGCAGGGGGGAGAGAGACTCAAGAGGTTTGCCGGTGCTCGCAGGGGCGCCGCTAGGATTTTTGGGCCCTACGATAGAAAATCATTTTGCCCCGCCCACTCCAAATTATAATATTAATGTTCTCTGTGGCCCCTTTCAGTACCAGGCCCTTAGAATCATCCAAAACTGCCCCCCAACCACCCCTGAGTGGTTGAGACCCCCACTAAAGGGCTTTTGTTGCCAGTAGCAGGCGGATTCTGGGCTGGAAAGAACCCAATACTAGAGTCAGTTATTGACTAGTTATTAAGCAGTTTATTAACCAATGAATAGACTTGTGCTCGTTATGTGACGTGCTTGTTACTCACTTATTAGCAGGTTAGGTGGCAGAGGAAACTGTTAATGCATGTTCATTCTGATTTTGATTCTGATCTCCTTGATCTAGTTCTGCTTCAAATACTGGGTGAACATTCATCATGATTGTCATATCATTATACTGCGAGTTATTTTTCAGTGACCTCATGAAATTGACGGTGTAAACACTATGGTCTGCTTACCACAGAAAACAAACAAATAAACAATAATTAAGGGGAAGGAGGCGTGTAATTTTTAGTACTTAGAGTTAAAAAGCACAATTTTCCTGATTTGATGGAAGGTATTAAATTTCACACAAGGAACAACTTTTAGGGAGAGGAAGAAAAACTCTTTTAGGGGAATAATAAGTCTTTCAAACGCCCTATCATTACATACATTGGCCATTCATTTCCGTTGGGAGACTCTTGCCAATGTGTCAAATTACTGGGAAAATCTTTCACTGACCCATCCATCAACTTGTTGACATTAACATTGTGACCTTGGCCATTCTGCGGCATGTGTCATGTGCAGAACCCTGATGTAAATACACACAGGCATTGGTTAACAGGACCCCAATCAGCACTTGATGGATAGACCGATAATGACTTTGATGAAACTCAAATGAGACATTAGTGCATGCTCATATTTATTTAAGCAGGTGAGTGATCACAGTTTAATGTGTTGTTCTTGAATGGCGGCGGCACATGGTGGGTTCTGCACTTTGGGAACGCCTCTGCTCTGTGTCAGGGATATATCCGGTGGCGCAGGGTTTGACCTGATTCTGAATGTTTCCCCTAAACTTTATATTTGTAAAAAAATGTTTTTAAATAAATTATTTTCATGTCATATTAGGTAATGTCCATGTTTGTTATTGTCATTTATAAGCCAAGATATACTTATGCTGTGTAGATTTGTTTATGTTTATTAGTCCAAAAAGTCCAAAAGTTGCTGTGTGATTGGCTGAAGATTGCTTCGGCAAGAGGAGACTGAAAAGGGGACAAACTGATGGATTTATTTCTCTTCTCCTCCCCTCTCTTCTCTTCTCCTATTTTTTCTTCTCCGTTCTTTTCTTCTTTTCTTTTCTGTTCTCTGCCCTTCTCTTCACTTCTCCTCTCGTCCTGTCTCTTCTCTTCACTTCTCATCTCTTCTTGTCTGTTTTCTTCACTTCTCCTCACAGCACTTTTCACTTCTCATTACATCACCATTTATGCATACATGGTCTGGCACCAAGTGTAATGTATCTCCTCAAATATCTCTTGTCTTTGGAATGGAACAGTCACTTAATGACAGACCAGTCATGGCTTTAACATTTACCAGACCCAGGAAGCAAACGATCATACCCTCAGTTACACACTGACATGTTCCTATACATTTTCCAGCCACTGTGGACATTTTCAGATCCTTTGATCACAAATGAGAGGCAAGCATCCTGTGTCTGGGAGATTCGCAGTTCAACATCATTGTTGAATGAAGCCAAATGGCACAATGATCTAAGAGCAGCACTTCTTAGTCCTTGTCCAGAGGGTTAGGATTTTTCCATGGAACCCTGCTCTGTGTCTTTAATGAAAGTTGTCAGTTGTATTATTTAAGGCTTTAGCTCAAAATTGACTTCAACACTAGATACCTTTATACAAAAAGACTTAAAAGTCATGCAGTAGTTTGGAAACCAGTAGGTCAAATGAACACAGTTGATCTATCCTGTATGTGTTTAGTGTTTAAACAAAAAGTAGAGGTTGAACAGGTTGACAACTTGTTAACTATTCTAGAATACCTTGATGACAGTTTTGCAAATTTTCTCTCTTGACAACAGAGGGTGCTGTTTAGGGTCTTAAGGTGATAAATAACCCTGAAGGATAATAATCATTTTTTTTCTTCCTAAGCTGAGGTGACCTTAAAGAAGTGAAATATGTCTCTCCACGAAGGCAGCTTGATCCTTGAGAGCGGTGAAAGTGCTGCTTTCATGCTCCATAGGATGAATATTGATTTTCCTCCCTTTCCTCTTGACCCGTATTTGTCTTATTTTCCCCTCTTTCTATTCATCTCACTTTGTCTGTAATGTCAGTACCACTTGCTGCATCCTCGGAGTCGCAAAGGGCTTTACATCCCATTTAGCGGCGAGCGTGTGTGGAGAAAAAAAAAGAAAAGAAACCATCAAATGTTCTTTTGATATTCCCTGTGGGGTTGCCCCCTCACCCACTTTTTTTCTTTTCAGGGTTTCAGTGTGAGTCCATTTGTGCTGCTTGCAACAGGTCTGAGAGAGTAGGTTGCCATTTAGAGAATGCTGAGGTGTGTGTATATGTTTATATGTGTGCGTGTGAGTGTGTGTGAGAGAGAGAGAGAGTAGGTGTATGTTTGTATGTGTGTAAGAGAGAGAGGACCAAGGGGGGTGAAGGTTGAGTGGAATAGTTGGCAATAGACTCACACATTGTGTGAGGCAATGTATGAGTGTGGGTGGTGCTGTGTGGTGAAATGGATTTGCTCAATCGGGCCTCACAGCAGGTGATGGCAGACACAGCCTGTCCTGTCTGAATGCTCTGAGTGTAGAGGGAGACACACACACACACTGGTGCTCAACCACATGTACACACACACACCCATAAACAAAGGTACATAAGCATACACACACAAACACACACACACATTAAGAAATGTGATGAGTATTGATAATTCCTTGCATACAATTGACTTATGGTGACTTCATTCATGTATAAGACATACTTCCTCTGGGTAACTGCAACAGTTGGAGGATGGCTTCCACACATGATATTAAGGGTATATGCAGTGCTAATATTAAGTGTTTATGCAGTGCTTCTGTTACAGTAGTTACAGAAGACCTGCTAGCAGACGAAGGCCCAATAACAGCTGGGATATGCCACCAGAGAGCTCAGCAGTCAAAGGTATACATCAGAGTGGGTATGAGCCAAGTGGTTTTGTGGTTTTGCTTTGTTAGCTTGTTCTGCCTTGCTAATGTGCTCCTTGCCTTGGTTAACCTGTTGTCAGAGGGTGATGGGTGACTGTATTGTGTGCTTATGTGCATAAACTGCCTCACGTTTGCCTCAAGTCTGTGGGTAATCATGGTAAATACCTCATTATGCACATGCTAATGCACATAGACAAATCACAATATATATTTACAATAAGAGATATCTCACTCTCAAACCAGGAAATTGGTTTATCATGTTTTTTTCACACATCCATTAATCTCACATCTAGTGGTGTAACGCAAACGCACAGGCCCCCCTGCAGGAAACCAAACGGGGCCCTCCCTCTGAGGTCCAGTTGGGCGGATAGATATATTGCACACGTGATGCGCAGTGGGATTTGCCTGCCCTGAACACAGAACTTGCATTCTGGATGGACAATGGACAACATGTGTTTCACAAGATCATATAGGCCTGAAATGACTTGCAGATGATAAAATAATTGTAAGATAAAACACTTCAAAGAGTAGGCTACACTTACCTCAAAAACTTTTGAATTGGATTGTTTCTCACTATTTATAAGACAGATGTATTCCTTTTTAAATTTAATAGGCCCCTATATACAGAAATAAAACATCAAAGGTAGGGCCACAGCAAGGTGTAATGCATGATAATGCTCTGCTAAAAATGACAACTGTAATGCTAAATTTAAATCTGTGGCTGCACAACTCACCGTTTGGCTTGCTGTTTGCCGTTCATGTAAAATAAACTTGCCTGAATGGCTGTTCCACTTGTTCTGTTCAGGTTATTTTCAAACTTTGATTTGCTAGGTGAGCTGGGGCCTTTTGGACTGTGGGCCCCTCCGCCTCACGGGGCATGCAGGGGTGAACTTTATGCCCCTGCTCACATCTCCTTGGACCTTCACTTCTCAGGGGTCAAGTGCAGCTCTTCACTCCAAGCCTTCCTCTTAAAGACCTGACTCTTTCTGTAAAAACAAACAGTCCTCTCAGGTATACTTGCTGGGACCACTTCAATATCAAACTACACCCGACGTGTTCCTGCCCTTTGTGTTTGATCAGATAGTCTTGATTACACTGCTTTAATACAACTAAACTTCAGGCTGCTTTAAAATAGAAGTAAACTGGCATCAAGTTTTTAGAGCAATATTTTCTTTTCGCAGACTCTTTATTTTTCAGGGCCGCAGACGTGTTTGCTCAGCCACCAGACTGGCGGTAATCTTGAGCATTTAGTTATTTGATGCCAGTCAATTCAGCGCATGAAATATTAATCTGAACATTGATTTCAATCTGTCGGCCTGTCAGTGGAGGCTGCCCTTTACAGCTGCACGGCTGCTTTGTGTTGAAAAAGAGACTCTGGTCTCTGTGAGGTTTTTTTTTCTGCTCACCACAGGAGCTGCAGCTGACATCCTTTACTTTCAAGCACCAGTAAACAGAATACCCTGACAAACACACACACACACACACACACACACACACACACACACACACACCTAAAGCCTATAGCTCTGCAAATAGTCCTTCTGTGGGATCAAACGGGAGTGTGTGGGGGTGATGTGTAGAAGTAAGCTGTGCCCACCACCACCACCACCACCCTGCCTCCATCAGCCCGCTCCAAACCCGACACCACCCCTGCCCCTACCACAACCCCCTTTCCCTCTCCGAACAGCGGGACTCTCAGAACATGAGTCTCCTTTCAATAAGCAGAAAAAAAGAGGGGGAGAAGGAGGAGAAAAAATAGGAAGAGAGGGGAGGATAGAAAAAAATGAAAAAAGGACAAAGTTTTCATCACTTTCAAAAAGCTCTGTGTTTGTGTTATCCTCAGGTGTTTAAATAAATATTTATGCTTGATGAGAGACTGAGAGGCTCTCCCCACTGCCACCATGTTCCAGCCTCTCCGCTCATGAGCCTGATTGTCAGATAGTAAACAAACGCGCTTCGTCTCTCTGCTGGCTCTGAGCCAGGCCTATCTGCACCCGCCCTGCACTCACTCTGACAGGTCAACGGACCTCGTTCTGTGGAAGGACCCCCCTTCTCCGCTCCTCTATTGATAGAGGGAAGTGCATGTAGCGAGTCCTTCTCCAGGTAATGGTTGCATGGGGCGGGAGAGATCCGCTTCACCCACATTTACTTTTTTTTTTCCCTCAACCTCATGTTTTTTAAGAGCTCATAATGAAGGCCCTGTAGTGATGGACACATAGGGCGAGTGATAACTATGTGGGCTGGTTCTGGTGGAGAGCTTGATTCTATGCCGCGTGTGTTCTGTGGGGAAATACATCTGTAGATGTGCCGGCGCGATCGGAGGGATAAATTACACTAGGAGCACACAGTGGCTGTGCTGATCCAGACTCACGCTGAAATAACCATCTGGACTCGGAGTTAACATTTGGCTCTTGCAGCAAATGCTGTCCTTCTGACTGACGTGAACGAAACTGTTCAAGGCCATTCTTGTTGTTTACAATGAGGAAGAAGAGTAAGGATGTTTTCCATCATTGCATTTTGAAGGCAGCGATTGAAATGTCCTCCACATCTGTTTTCACAAAAACATCAGTGAAGACATCATCACTCTTGGCCATGACCGATGACTCTTGCAGACAGATAATTGGACATTCAAGGTGCATTTTTCACCTTGAATGCCATCCAATTATAATAGTTTTATGGATGTGTACATCCATCTTTGATGATTTACCTCCCAATGTTGTTATGTTCCTTGAATACTTTAGTAATTAAAAAAAGGATTTGTGCTTTCTCTCTCTCTGTCTCTGAGAAGAGGGTTGTGGCCTTGAGCCCCGAGGATAGTTCAATACCACTTGCCAAGAGTTTTGTAATTCATCAGACAAGCCAGTAGGGGGCAATATGTACCTGTCATCATCACTGGAACAGCAAGTTGGATTAACAAGCTTGCAGCCAGATTTCCAGTCTGTATTCAACAAGACGAGGTGCACGATGCCAAGTTAATTAGTGGCATTTCTAACTGAATGGAAAGTCCGTCCAAGACTGTGCCCACACAGGAGCGCAACCGATCATAATGAGAGAATGACAGCTGCTGCGTCGCATCCATGACTCGTGCCAATATGTGAATATGTGTTAGGGAGGAGATGAAGATTTTCTCTCAGTCCTCTATATTTGATATAAGTTTACCCCTCCCCCCCCAACACACACACACACACCTCCATCCTACCACCCCAACACACCCTTACTCTGCCTCAAACTGTTGACATGAGTGGACCCGCATTACAATTAACATTTTCTTTTTTTCTAGTTAATGATGTACCACTTCACAATGGTGCAACACCGATAAAGTGTCTCCTCAAACATGTGCTGTCATAGGGGTGACCAGCCAAGCAATTACAGTGACAGGTTCCTCTCCAAGTTGAACCAAGACTGGGGGCCAGATACTGTCGGCAGCCTGACTGGGCCGCCTCGTTTCAGCTCCACCAGCTCATTCGCATGCTGGGCAGCCATGTCTGCCGCTCTGCAAGGCCTGCGTGCCCGGAGATCTCCTCCAGTATATTTACTCTGTCAGCATTAATTGTGGAGGTTTCAGTCTATGCTGGAGAGCTTTTTTTCTTGTTTTATGCAGGCTGTGCATAGAGTCAAGGCGGTGACATGGAAATACACAGATGGTATCAAATCAAAGGAAGACCACTCGACTCATCCTGTCGGCCGTCGCCGACCCCGGCATAAAACATTCATTACGGTGATAAGACATCTTTTTAGACATCTCTCTTCATTGGGGCGTAATGACTTCATGCGTTGCATATTTCAGAGTGCAATTCGTTGGCAGTAAAGAGCCATCTAAATCATGGAAAGCATCTTTAGAGCTCATCATTGGCAGGCAATGCATGGCCAGTGAACCATCTTAATCGTATGTGTAAAAATCAGAGAGAACATAAAAAGCCAAGAGACAGGAATTGTGCTCAGAGCCTGCCCTGCACATCATGGTTCAGAGATTGCTTGTTATGAGAGAGACCTGCAGCATTAAGGGCTGTTGATGGGAAAACCAATACACATTTTATTTTGCCAACGGTGTGGCCGCTTCTGTTTGTTTGGGAAAATAAAAGACCCTGGAGCCCTTTGGAGCTCCGCTAGAGAGCCAACAACAACAATAAAAGTGTGCCTATCTTTCATCAAACTGCTACCGATGGCATGTATAATTGGTCTACCAAACAATCAGATGACTGCCTTAGCCAAAATAGTGTGATCGATAAAACGTTATACACACAGACTTTGTCAGACATTGGTTTCTGTCATTCTCCTAATTATCTCTAATGTGGCTCCCCGTCATCCACAGTCTCTCACTGAATGTCACTCAAACTTCCTGTGAGTGTGTGCCTGGATTGATACAAGCAGCCTCAGCCCTGAGATTTTGATCGCCAGAGGATTAGGAGCCCTGGTCGTCTCAAACAGGAAATTAATCAGACGCACAGATACAAATGATCCCCGTGTGCGCTTCAGAGCTGTTGATAGCCCTCATCTCCATCCTGGTGGGTGCCATGGTAACCCTGCACCTGCTGGCTATGGAATGAAGTGTGGAACAGATCCATGTGCCGTCCAACTATGGATGAAGACGAGCAGAAATGGAAACCATTGCTAATGGCATTCTCTTGTGTTTTTATGTATTCAGCTAAGTGTGCAATTGTAATCAGAATGATAATCATGCATGTGTGTGTGTGTGTGTGTGTGTGTGTGTGTGTGTGTGTGTGTGTGTGTGTGTGTGTGCATGCGTACGTGTGTGTCCAGGCATGTGTACATGCATGTGTGTGTGTGCGTGTGTGCATGTCTGTGTGTGTGTGCCTGCCTGTGTGCATGCGTGCATGTGCGTATGTGTGTGCGTAATCATTTGAATATCTGTGTGATTCTTTGAGAGCATCAGGTATTACCCACTCTTTTGCATCCTGCCTGTGTCGCATTTGAAACATCTGCTCTCTGCTTGTGCATGCGCTGTTCAGAGAGAACCGTAGACGCCGTTCTCCTGAGCTTCGCAGGGACGGACCCTGTGAACACTCAGCAGCATTACATTATCATTTTTTTCATCTTTTTACATCCCTCTCTTTTTTTTCTTTGTCTTTTTCTTCTCCTTCTTCACATTCTCCCTGTGCTGCCACTTCTCCTCTCTTCTGATTCAGATATGTATATAAAGCGCTCGGGTCGTTTGTGTTTCTCCTCACGCCCAAGTTGGGGAAATGATCTGTCAGGTGGTATTAGCGCTTAACCAGTCTGCTGCTGCTGGTTTAGAACGGGTTGGAAAATGGCCACAGGTGGCTTTGGTGGTCCAGTGTATGCTTCAGTCACATCATCTTCACGTTTTTCTACTTATGAGAGACTACTGCAATGACAACTTGGATTAATAACCAGTCATTAATTATGCATTTCTCAGGGGGTGTAGTTTTAAATTCAGCTTGATGTAAAGAAAAGACGTCATGTAGTTGCAACGATAGAGGTTGAAGTAAGTATGAACAGGGCATTTGAAAATGCACATGTCAGCATCGCTTAAAAGATGAAGTGAATTACAGGCGACATTCGCCGCAAGCCCAAGAATTATGAAGCAGTGGAAGTGGCAGGAAAGATGAGATGATCTAATCGGCTGTTAGACTTAACCATGGACACTGAATCAAAACCTCTTTCCAGCAGTCGACTGTTTATACAGTATAAAAACGGAGTGCAGACTGTCTCGGCTAAGGGTCAGCAGTTCCTCAAAAACCAGAGCAGAGTCTGACGTCAGTCAGTGCCTGCTGTGGTCAACCTCGAGAGCTCTCAATTTTCTCCCAGGCGCGGGAGTGGTATTAGTTTTTCGGTTGTGATGGGAATATATTTCATTTGAAGCTGCCCGGTGCATCGGCAGCGGGCCACAGAGGTCTCCTCGCACAGAATCTTATTAAACTCCCAACCGAGTCCCAAGGTTAAGGTGCTTATGGCAAACATGTCCCTTGGGAGGTGCGCAAGGGTCTTGTTTGCACCTGCATCCTGTTCATCGCTCTCAGGTTTCCCTATTGGGATTTACCTGGGGAAAGAAGGATTCAGCTTTATATATAAAGTGATATTAAAACCGAAAATCTAAACCCAAGCTGACTCCAGGAATCAAAATTTCATGCATTTCAAATTTACATTACAGCCACATGTATATATTTATATTTATATGTGCGCGTGTGCATGCATAGTTGCTTAAGTAGTAAGAGGTTAAAACAGAGCAGCGTCAACATCGAAACACACACACGACATATAGTTGGTGCACAGTCATGCAAGTTGGGGTGTAAAGGGGGATGATGATGTGAGGCTCATGAATAGGGCATGGCATGTTGTGACCAGAGCGGCACAAAGTCGCCTGTAGGACGGAGACTTGGCTAATTAAGTTGGCTAATGTTGTGTCATCTCCTCGCCATGGCAGTGGTCCAGGACACTGGCGCTAATTAATGAACATGACGTGTGTGAGTGCTGAACATAAGGTACTGGACGGTTCTCAGGCTGTCAGCAAGTTGCACCAGGAAGCACGGTATTGTTCATAGTGTTCATTGTATTAAATAGGTTAAGGCTTCATTCACACAGCAAACAGTGTAATCACAGTGTGTAGCAGTTGCTGTGCTTGTGTGCTGTGTGTGCACCTGTGTGTCACAAATGCACTGAATGTTGTGTGAATGAGGCATAAGTGTCTTGACTTCAGTTAAAAATTATCTGTCTGCAGGTGAGCATGAGAAATGATGCTTCGTTGTCCACAGATCCACACTGGCCAGGGCTAAAAATCTTGGGGTTGGAGTCTCTGGTCAGTGATCGTCCGCCACTCTTTGAGAGGCTCCTCGCTTCCGGGGAATTCACAACACTTTGCTCTTTTAACAAGCATGTCTGCTTGACCCACATAGACATGTAATGCCATTTGTACCATCCATTCCAAGGAGTGCTCCTGCTTGAAGGACCCTTTCTGCCTTGTCATGTGGAGCTCAGGTCTGGCTGTTTGCTGGCCCCGCAGGAGCCCTGTGCTCTAGTACAGCTGGATGCTCAGTCAAGCGGTGGGTCCATCTGGGGTGATTGATTTTCCTTCCAGTATGTGTAGAAAGAGCTGTGGCTGAACGGGGATTACACGGAGACCCCCCCCCGACCCCCCGAAACGGGCGCACATACAAACAAACAAACACACAGATAGAGCAGAACTACCACCACCCCACACACCCCAAGTCCCTTTCTAGCATTGTCCCTTGGGATGTATGTCCCAAGTGCCCCACCGCCATGTTATTCTCCCCCCACCACACACACACACCCACACCCACACACACACACCATCCCTGCCCTGTCTCTCTGCTCGTCTGATTCTCAGAGAATGTGACAGGAGCACATTAGGGTAGGAAAGGGTGACAGTAATGGCAGACGCTTGCAGAGTGTTTACCTGTGACTCCTGTGTGTGTGTGTGTGTGTAGAGGAGGGTTGGTTGTCTGGAGACCGGTGGGTTGGAGGTGTTTGTGTGACAGTGCCCTTCCTTGTGAGAGCTGCTGCTTCTGTGGAGTGATGGAGACGTGTTGACAGATTCTCATCTGCCTTTGCGCACGCACACACACACACACACCCTACACAGACACCAGTGTGTACCTTCACACAAACACACACACACACACACGGGTAAGTACTAGCAAGCCCTGTGGGCCTGTGGGTTTAATTGAAGTGTAATGCAGCGTGTGTGCCCCCCCCACGACTTAGTCACTGGAACACTCTTTCAGGCCATTTCTTCTGCTCATCACAGTGAGACTCTGACAGAGGTGTAGCAGCAGTTTAACAACACAGTCCAAGATTGAGCACAAGGAAGATGAAGGGAAGAAAAAGAAAATAACATCAAATACAACCAAAATGGGCCAATCAAATGCCCCCAATTTCCTTGATATTTTGTCCTTTTTTGTTCCCACAGGACATGAGTCATGGCTGCAGCTTCTATTCAAGGCCCTGTACACCTGGTTCGATTCACCACTGATGAAAAAACACCATTACCACAGTTTGGAGAGACCTCGATCCTTGCAAATGAGCGGATTTTTGCTCCCGCGGTTCTTTCTGACATCAAAGACATCCTCACTATATCAGCCTATTTCACAGAGAAAAAAAACACATAACACACACACTGAGGCTAATCAAATGTGTGCTTTATCGAGCATAAAGTCTCCCTTGTCACTACCATAGCTATAATGGATCAAAATGGATAACACTAGCTGTGTTACTCAATAGCTCCAATAGCCCCCCCCCTTCCCGCCAACTTCATCCCCCAATGACTGGCCTCAAGGTGAACAGGCCCTCGTCCCTCTAAAGGACGCCCCGTGTTGAGGCTTTCAGCAGGGAGTGAGTGGCCTCGGAGACGATTAAAAATGGCCATGGGGGCTCCAGAGAGGGGACCTTCCCCTGTGTTCCGACTAATCCTGTGAATGGGTGAAGGAGTTAGAAATGCAATTATGGAGTCATTTAGAGCAGGGCCACCAGGTCGTTATTCTCCAAGCTCAATTCGAGGGGACTGTCGGCAACGGCCTTTATTCTGGAAATTATTGATGTGTGAGCGTGTGTATCCTCTCTCTCTCTCTCCTTCTCTCTCTCCCTTCATCTCATCCTTGCAAATACTTCTGTGTTCTGTCTTTTTGTTTGTTCTGTCTTTATGTCTTTTTCCTTTGCTCTCTCTCTCTCTCTCTCTCTCTCTCTCTCTCTCTCTCTCTCTTTCTGCCCTGTCAATTTGTCAGACACACACATTCATGCTTTGACTGTTATTAATGTATAGGTTACTGACATGTATATTGTCGTGAGCAGACTTAAGCACCCTTTTTTTTAATAGGCAGCTCTTAGCCACACAAATTCCCCCCTCACCCTCCCTGCCACATTATCCTGGGAACCCAGCTGGTCTCTTCCCAGTCTGCCCTCTTATGCTCTCCACATTTCAACCACTACTGCAACAGCACTAAAGAACACAATAACTCCATTTATAGCCTGGAACCATCAATTTTCTTAACTCCAACCTGAGTCACTGTTAGTAAGCATTTCAAGTGGTGAATAAATTTCTTGGGGCTAAAATGGTTATTTCTGAATTTTATTATTTTATCATATTTCTACATGCTTATTAACATTATATACAAAAACTTCACTACAATGGTTTTTGTTGTCCATCATAGGCTTTTTTTTAGTAGTTTACTTTTTTTGGCCTCCTATTGCCATGGATGTTCCTGCTATTCATGTAGAAACATCTATATGTAGACCTTTCCTGTCCTGACCATTAGTGGTAAAGTGGTCTGTGTGTGCTCAAAACAGAAGTGGTTATTAGCATCTGTACTCAGATCTGTGATACCATCTAATGGTCAATGTTTAGATTAGGGTACACATATTTACCATTCACTAGCATCTTGTTACCATGCAGATTAATAACATACTAGCCATTTGTTAGTCATTACAAGTTCACTTATCAATACATTATTCTACATGAGTTTATTCTACCCATAGTAAACCATTAACTAGAATTTTTCCAATGTAAACTCCTAATTACTGCTTATTCATAGTAAGTAATCTAGCTGTTGACATGATATTAATATGCTTTGCTCAGTAAGGGGCTTATAAAGTGGTAGTACAACAGAAACAGTTATTCTCAAGAACAGTTATTCTCCATCAAAAAGATGTAATTAGGACTTATTTCGACACTTAGGGACTTGTAGTTGTGGGTTTTGTTCCTATGAATAGACCATCTTTTCTAAATGTTATTGAAGGAGAATAATGGTTCCTGCTGTACTACTGCCTTATAAGCCCCATACTAACCAAAACATACTAAGATCATAATTCATTTCCAACAACTAACTTACTAACTACGAATAAACAGTAATTAGGAGTTTATACTGGAGAAATTCTTAGTTGATGGTCTATTGGTAGAATAATGTCATGCAGAATAAGGTATTAATAAGTGACTTGTAATGGCTAACAAATGGCTAGTATGTTACTAATTTGCTTGTTAATAATCTGTTAGTTAATGGTAAATATATGTACCCTAACCTAAAGTGTTGCTTGTTGATAATCTGTTAGTTAATGGTGAATACAGTATGTTACCCATTGTTTATCCTCCACTGTGAATGCAGATAGACCTGTTAATAACATACTCTTCCTTGAGCATAGCAGCTCTTGAAAATGACACGTTTTACAGCCCACATGCTTGATACATGTGAATGCTGATGACACATCTCCCCTCTCCGCTGCCATGACGGGCATCTGGGTAATTAGCTCAGTGTCCCAGATGTTAGAGCTGTTGGACGGGCAGTGAAAGGTGAACATGCGGGCAGGACATTCCACATGTCAGCTTCACATCTACAGGTCTAAATCAAAGAGACGGGGCATAGCTTGGATACACCGGGCTATTGCAGATGCAGATGGGGCCGGAGGTGGAAGGCCAGGAGATGTTGATGGCTTGGAATGAAACGAGATGTCACCGCTCATCATCCTAAATGCTAACCAATCCCAGTGGTATCTGGGCGGGTGGCCGTCCAAAAGGATCTTGATTTCTGCTCAGGACAGTAACAGAAGCAGCAGTCTGGCTGGCTGGATGAAAAACCAAAGAGGAGCAGGTTGAAGATCTGTGTCAGCGACCGGAGAAATGCAAAGCCTAGATGGCGCCACTGCACCAGGGTTTCTCTTGGGGGCAGGCTGTGTGTGTGTGTGTGTGTGTGTGTATGTGTGTTAGTGGTGACATGTCTTCCTGGTGGTGTAAGGCAGGGCTGCTCGTCTTAAATACTTCATTTAAGCAGGACTTTTCTGAATAAATCACATGAATACTTCATGTGTGGGAGGTGGGAGGTGACACACCGCCCCTGACAGCCTACTAGCCTGTATCCCCACAACACACACACACACAAATTCATGCGAAGAAATAATCTTAATCTGGATAGAGGTTCATTTGTTAATCTGTGATTATTTGTTAATTTGTTAATATACATTAAACAGAAGCATAAAGAAATATAGACATTTACATATAAATCACATAAATATTGTACACACGCACACATGCATACACACATACATACACACACACAGATTTGTGCTGTGAGATGCTAGGTGTTTTGTCATACAAATGCTGTTGGCTGCTGTAACAAGACACACACACATGCACACACACACACACACACACATACAAACACACTATCATGGACATGGTGGGGAGGATCTGTGATACAACACACTCAAGCTCTCTCGCTCATTCTCTCCCCACACAGCTTGAGATGAATAATCATTGGGGTTCATCTCCACTCCCGTCACGACCTGCCAAGGAAATTACATTCAGGTCACACACACAGATGGCCACTTTCACCCTGCTTCTCTTCTGTGTGCACGCGTCTCTGTCTCTGCATGTGTGTGTGAGTGTGTGTGTGTGTGTCAGGTGGTGGGTGCTTGTGTGTGTATATGTGTGTGTATGTGTGTTTGTGCATATGTGTCTGTGTGAATTCACGTGCACACACGCATGTGTGTATACATAACATTACTTACACATGTTTACATTTAAATGTATGTGTACTCGTGTATTTTGTGTTAGACATGTGTGCATCTGCATTCCAATCAGAGAGCTGTCAGTCACCTGGTGTCTTTCTATTTCACACTCTGATTGCCTCTGGTCCCCAGGTCACACTCGTCTACCTCGATGTCTCTCTCAAATCTGACCTGTCTACGTAGAACATATACCTTCAAATATTTACACTAAACAACCTGGGCAAAGGCTGTTTACAATAGGCTGAAAAAGCCTACAGATGCAGAGAAAAAAGCACATACTGACAGCAAGAGCAGATGCATGTTGTTTTCTTTTTGAAATTCTTGAAACAGCCCGATCAAAAGATATGTCCAGATAATTGGAAATGCTAATACCTGTTGACATGGAGAGTCAGATCAAATGGGATCACCGTTGTGTTGTCTATTGATTGCCATTGGAAAGGTCTATACCAGGGGTGGCCACACTAAAGCCTGGGGGAGAATTGCGGCTCTCTGCTATCTTTCATGCGGCCCGCCATGAAGTAATGTAATGTAATGCGGATGTAATGTGGCCCATTGTTACATTAATCTGTCATTATATATCCATCGCACATCATAGTTTCAGTACTAGTGTGAAATGCTTGCCAATATTATAACAGCCTGCGGTCGCTCTTTCACTTGAGACTGGTTAAAAATGAGGCTCTTCATTTTGCACTGGCCCTTGGCAGTTTCGATTTTTCAGGATGTAGCCCGCAAACACAAAAGTTTGGCCACCCTGCTCTATACAGACGATGCTGAAGCACCGTGGGGTTTCAAGTGTCTTCAGAAAGGGCTGGTTATCGTAGGTGTGTGGTGCCCGTCAAAGGCAAGGGGAGCGACGGTGCAAACAGGTTGGCAGCCCCTCCCCCTGCATCAGCATGCGGGCGCTGCCCTTTAGCCAGAGCGTGCCCAGAGACAGCGCTGGCAGACTCTGCCTCCGCCTCCACCGCCGCCCTCTCACTCCCAATGCCCTGCTCCCAGCAGCAAAAGGGCACGCTGTCATTCACAGACATTCAGGGGAAATGTGAAGTCCACACACACACACACACACACACAAATGTACACACAAACACACACAAATGCACACACAGACACGCTGATTCATTTGCACTGGTGAAAATGCATGCAGACATCCACATAGGCATATGTTGTATCACATTCACACAGACACACACACATAATGTTATCTTGGGATTAAAAATGCAAACCTTTTTTTTTTACTGTAATCCACCTGAAAAGCCACAAAGTATAGTTCTCTGCAGATACAGCTATAAGCAGCAGCTGATAACTCTACTTTTCACACAGATGCTTTTGTACTCTCTACAAAATCACCTACACACTCATCTAGAGATCCACAGATCCACAGACACACACACACACACAGACACATACATATACACATACAAACATACACATGTCTGCTCGATGCATAATTTACACGCAGGCCGGTCTCCGTAATTGTCTTTTTCTCCCACGCGAGCAGCAGCATCACGGCTGCATTTCTGCAAGGCTTGCTGTCCCCTCCTCTCTCCTCTCCTCTCTAGTCTTCCCCTCTTCTCTCCTCTCCTCTCCTCTCATCCCTTCCCTTCTCTCTCATCCCCTCTTCCCTCCCTTCCCCTCCCCTCCCCTCTGGCTCCCCACTCTCTTTCTCTCTCTCTCCTCTGGGACTCTGTGATGCTGGAGATTGGATCTCTGTGCCTCGGTCCTCAGAGAAGGAGGAGGCGGGGGATGCGTGGGGATGCGGGGGGGATGCGGGGGGATGTGGAGGGGCTGACGGCAGCGCTGCTGTCGGCTTTTAGTGCTTCCCATCACATCCACCCCCTCCTCCACCACCCTTTACCCTCCAGCCCCCGACCCCACCCAGCCCCCTAGTGAGACGCCTCAGCCTTAAACAACATGTACCCAACCTGTAAGAAATGCACACTCTCTCTCACATACACAGACACACACACACACGTTTAAACCACAAAGGTGATTAAGCCAATCACATTCAGCAGGTTGCCCATTTTTGGTTAAATATTTATACAGGAATGAGGAACTGTCTCTTACCCACCCACCCACACACACACACATGCGCGCACACACACACTCATCCTCATTTCCTCCATTTTCTCCCTTGTTCAGTGACTAAAAAGTGCTGCTTTCTTTACTGTCATTAACATTCACAATTGATGGCATGCACATGTCTGCAGAGAGAGAGCAGTAGTAAAGGTAAACAGAAAGATGGCTACATGAAGTCTGTGTGTGTGAATGCGTGTGTATAACTGTATGTGTATACATGTGTGTGTGTGTGTGTGTGTGTGTGTGTGTGTGTGTGTGTGTGTGTAAGTGCGTGTGTGATTGTGTGTTTTTTTATTCACCCAGAGGGGGAGTCCACTAGTCTCCTCCTCATCTCATGCTCACTCTCTCAGGAGCCAATCAGTTCTCTCCTGGCCACATTAGTGATGAAGCTCACCTCCACATCCACAGTTGGGCGTGGGAGCTTTGTTGCCCATGATGGATTGAATTTCAATACCATATATCTGAACCCATACGGAAAAAAGCAACAACAACAACCCAAAACCAATACAACACAGAATATACATCTTCAGTCAACGCCTGCACATATAAAGATTTACGAGGGCATTAATCTTGATCTTTTGGCATACAAAACATTTTTTTTACTCTCTTTTGTATTGTGGCAACACCCCAGTGGCACTTAATTACTGTGCTTAATCAAATGAGTGGATATCTCCTCTGCAGGTTTAGGCAAACACAGGAAGCCCCCCCAAACACACACACACCCCTTTGGCTGTTTACACATGATCTGAGGCGTCGATTTAACACTATTTGTATGTATCTGTGATCTGCAGCACTTTTTATCAGGGGGCTCTTGCATACTGCTTGTGCTGTCTGGCTCAGAGCATGCATACTGTATTTCTGGTGTGTGTATGTGTCTGGGTCTGTGTGTGTGTTTCATTCTGTTTTGGTTTGTATCTTGTCGTATTTTGTGCAGTATTTATGTATCTCTGCATGCAGTTTGTGCTGTTGTGTGTGTGTGTGTGTGTGTGTGTGTGTATGTGTGTGTGTGTGTGTGTGTGTGTGTGTGTGTGTGTTAGGGTGTGTGTATTCTACGTGCACTGTGCATTTATACAGTGATTGATGGTATATGTAGTTAAATTGACATGTGTATGAATGTGTGTTTGTTTGTTTCACTCTTTGATGTGTACATGTGCACTGCTGTTTTATGTGTGCAAAGCAGCTGCTTTGAGTTGCTACTGGCATGGGTGGAGTGCGCTGATGCATCTGCCTTGTGGAGCTTCACCAGTCGCATGGAGGAGAGAAGATGAGGGGAGGAGAGAGAAGTGGAGAGGAGAGGAGGAGGAAAAGAGGAGAGAAGAGAGGAGAAGTGAGAGGAGAACAGAAGAGAGGTAGAGAGGAAAACATAGGAGGGCAGAAAAGAGGAGAGGAGAGGAGAGGGAAAGGGAGGGGCAAAAGCAGGAGGGCAGAGGAGGAAAGGAGTGGGGAAGAGGAGAAGAGAGGAGTGCAGAGAGGAAGAGAGGAGGAGAGGAGTGTGGAGAAGAGGAGAGGAGAGGAGGGGGAGAGGAGAGAAGGGGAGAGGAGTGTGGAGAGGAGAAGAGTACAGGAATGGGGGAGAGGAGGAGGGAAGGAGAGGAGTAGGAGAAAGGAAAGAAGAGGGGAGACAAGAGGAGAGGGGAGAGGGGTGGAGTGAGGAGAGGAGGAGAGGAGTTGAGGAGATGAGTGTGGAGAGCTATGCCGCTAATTGATTGTCCTCCTCTGAGCGTCTGCTGGAGGTTTGTTGCCAGGAAATCCATCATATGCACAAACCTGGCACAAGCCTGCCACTTCCCCTGTTGTCAGTGCCACAGTGCCAGAGCGGGCACAACTGTGGGCATGGCACGCTTCTGTCACCACCTTGCAGGGTACGAGACAGAGAGAGCGACAGAGAGAGAGAGAGAGAGAGACAGACATGGAGAGAGAGGGAGAGGGAGAAGGGGAGGAGGGGAGGGTGAGAGGACAGAGGAGGAGAAATGGATATGAAGCAAAAATGGAAAGATGAAGGGAAATGGAGAGATGAAGGGAGAGAAAGAGAGAGAGAGAGAGGCAAAGTGAGAGATAGACAGATATAGACGGGTGCTGCTCCCAGTCTTGGCCTCCCCATAGAGTAAAATCTCATGTATAAATAAGCAGTCTTCTACCACCTCTAATGTCATCAGTCATTCTTTCACATGTTCCAGTCTGACTCCAGATAGAGCAGAAAGCAGTAATTCTCCTCCCTCTGTCTCTCTCTCTCTTTCTCTCTATCCCACCTCTCACTCTCCCTTTCTCTGTCTATCCCAACCCTCTCCCTCCATCTTATACCCTCTGTCTGCCTGTCTTTCTCCCTGAAGGCATGTTCCTCTCTGTCCATGTCTGGTTCATTGTCTCACTTTCAGCCACTTTCTGCCTGATTTCCTCCATAAGGCTGTGAGCTGATAACCCAGTGTTTGGGTTGGGGTGGGCTGCAGTGTGGTGGGGTGGGGGGGGGGGGGCATTATTTGAAAAGCTTTTATGTCGATACATCCCACTTCCACTGTTAAATATTTCATGACTGCCTGATTTGATGTCTCCTCCCAACAAGGCAAGGCAAGGGCACCTCTAACCACACAGTCCACTGTTCCTTTGCCAGGGCGCACCAAACCCGAGGACGTTCTATCAATCACCCGTGACAGTCTATGCCACTCATTAGGGCTGCCTTTCCAAAATGGCAGTGACTGATGGAGATCTTCCATATTGGGAGCGTATGGCATTTTTGGGCCAAGACGTGGCTCTTCTGGCTCTCAAAAGCAGATAAGGAGCCATGCTGTCATGCAGTGTGGAGCATTTCTGGACTGAGGAGTGTGCGCCAAGGACAAGAGGTTGTAGGTAACAGATGCATGGTCTCTGAAAGCAGCTGTGGGCTGCTTTGGTTGCTGGAAAATAAAATGTATTCATAGACGAATTGCAGCAACAGTGATGCAATTCATTGAGCAATGTGAAAAAATGAGTGCCTCAAAAGTTTTCAAGCTCATCTGATGCATAATAATATTTTTTATATTATTTTATATTATTTTTTATATTATTTAAATATCAAAACAATTTTAAAGCTCTCTTTTATAGTCCACTGTGGCTATATTCTAGGTCTAGGATTGAATTCATTCTTGCTCGTTTGTTCTCTCCTAATGAAAAATGAATTTGTAATGTGTGCTGTTATTCTACTCTTGCAGATTTTTTACTTTTTCTCTCTCTTGTTCAGAGAGACGTATCACGAATCACTTTTAAATGTCAAACAAGACAAGCCACATTCCCTGTCCTAATAGCCAACCCCCCCCCCCCCCATTCCCCAACCCCCAACCTGCTCCTCACCCCTCACCCTCTCCGTCCATTTCCTCATTTTAGAATATTTATGGTTATGGCTAAAGTAAAAAGGAGGCTTGGAGCCTATGCATCACAGCCGAAGCAAATTGTCCACGGCCGGTTCCCTCTCATCCTGCCGACTCGGCAGCGAAGGAAAAGGTTAAAGATTTTTTAGGGGGGGGGGGGATCATTAATTACAGAAATGAACGGAAGCAACCTAGGGAACAGAGTGGCTCTCCTGAGACTGTCCCTCCAAGGGGAAGACCTGTCATTGAACAAGGTTGGTGGGGGTGAGGGGTAAGCGAATGTCCAGTAGCCTATAGGTGTGTGTGTATGTGTGAGAGACAGAGACAGAGAGAGAGAGAGAGTGTGTGTGTGTATGTGTGTGTGTGCGCGCACGCGTCTTTGGTGCGGCCTTGTAATTCTTTTCAGAAATATTCACACCTAGCGAAACACCATTGCCTGTAGATTCATTGAGAGTTGTTTTTCATGTTTTTTCAGTGTCTGTGTGTAAAGTGCTTTGAGTTTCCTTTGAGCTTCAAAATGCACTATATAAATAAATACCTACTTACTTAAACCTGACTCATGTTGTGGCCTATGAGAGAGATGAAAGGATGAGAGTATGAGAGTAAGATGGTGTGTGTGAGAAAAAAGCTGTGTTGAGTCAAAATGGTCTTGAGAAAAGGCTTGTCAAATAGTCTTGAGAAAAGACTATTAAATGGTCTTAAGAAAAGACATGTCATAGTCTTGAGAAAAGACTATTACATGGTCTTGAGAAAAGGCATGTCAAAGAGTCTTGAGAAAACACTTGTCAAAATGGAATTGAGAAAAGAAGAGATTGAACAACTCTGGAGTAATTTTTCCTTTTTTATTGTGTGAAATTGCTAAGTTTATCCAAATGAAGAGATTCATATTCTGGACATGCAATGTGGCATAAATCACACAGTGAATAAAATGCTCTGAAAAAAGGCACTGGTTTAACATCATATTGGAGGTTCATAGGATTAGGTGGGTCTGATTAGGTGTAGCTCTCTCAAGTTGCCTCTCAATTTAATCTGAATTACCAGTTGTTGCCCGTGATCAAAACGGTGCTTGTTTCATCCGTCGCCAAACAAAAGATATGATGAAAAGGTGCACAGAGAGAGAGAGAGAGAGAGAGAGAGAGAGAGAGAGAGAGAGAGGAGAAAGGGAACAAAACAAACACATGTCTATGCATCTTAAGCTAATGGCACAGGTAAATGGCAGTGCTCCATAGCAGGGACACCTTGCAGTGCGCAACACCATGCATATCAATCACTGGCTCATGCATAATATATCAGGGCAACTCCATGTAGAGAGAGTTACAGGCCGCTACTGTAAGTGCAGATGGGCCTGTATGGATTCTCAGGAGACACAGACAACAACAGAAAAAAAAGAAAACAGGCGTCTATCTGTACGGATGCACACATTTGCGTGCTGTTTAACAAACACGGCAGAGCAATCTGAATATCAAAGCAGGGAGACTGCAACACCTGGTGATCCCCTCCTGTTTACGACACGGACCTTACGTCCAAATCCATCCGCATTAGGACAATAGCCGTGAATCCGTGCTGTCACTCGCATAATTGATCTGATTCAGCTCATTTCAGCTTTAATAGTCAAATAATCAGTTTTTATCACCATATTCTCTGGCTGGCTGTATGCGCCTATGGCTGATAGAGATGAAAAAAAACCTGCCATAGTTCAGAGAGGAAATAACCAGAGAGATGTTAGTGGGGGGAGGGAGATAAAGTATGATAAGGGAAAGAGGGAGGTGTGTGTGTCTCTGTGTGTGTGTGTGTGTGTGTGTGTGTGTGTGTGCGTGTGTGCATAGGTGTATGTGTGTGCATGTGTGTGTATGTGTGTGGTTACTGAATACACATGGTAGTTAGGAGAAGATGAGCGAAGAATTCAATCTCTACCATGAATTTAGATGCACAATAAAATGTGACAGGAGTCTGCAGTAAAAGCTTATCTTTTTAATATAAACAATAAGACCTCTGTGAGTCTCTTGGGTGCGTATGTGTCTAAATTTCAGGCATGGTTGAAGGTTTAAAGTGGGTGACACTTCGACTCAATAGTCTGCTGAAGGACATCCGTGTGCCTTCAGAAGTGTCCTGATCACAGGGCCAGGGATGATACACCCAGACACACAAGCACGCACACACACAGACACACACACACACACAGGTCCAGTCAGAAGAGCTGCAAGGTCTCACATTGATCAGTGCAATAAATCACCTTTTTCCTTACACAGAGTGTATCGACAGGGCTACAGCACATTATGCATGATTGAAATAGCTAATAAAATGGACCAAAGCTGCAGACAGCATCTCCAGGAGGCTGGAAAACCTTGTGATTGAGTTTGAGTGAGGTGCAATTGTTAGTTCAATTTTAGATCAATGGCGTTCCTTTGGCTTTCGTTTTTCTCATCTCTCTCTCTCCCTCTCTTTCTGTCTCTCTCTCTCTCTTTCTCTGGCTCATTCTCATTTTTGTTGAAGTCCATCAGGCGTGGAAGATGAATTACGTTGAAATTATTTCCAAATCCTTGCTCCAGCTTCCCTTGGCAACCATCAAGCCTCTTGATTTAGCTGACATGACAGCTTGAAGAGATTGGATACTTCAGAATAGATAGGGCCCTTTTGTGTGATCGCAGCCATATTCAAAGAGCATTTTGCTAATCCTAGAAGAATAATTACATATAGGCGTAAAAAAAGAAGAATACAAAACCATAATCCATCTGATGTTTAAATGTCATAAAAGATATGATACAAGGGAATGTATTATACTGATATATCTTTAATTCTCATTAATATACATGAGATGCACATCTACATTTTTCCATATTACAGAAATATCAAACGGTCAGACTTCCTAATGCTATACTAATGCTAATGGTACAGTATAACAGTACATGTTAACCACATGTTGAGTATGGCATGCATAGATTTTTTAAAATCAGACTATTGAAGTGCCATTGACTGTTCATAGTTAATATTTCAGCGTCCTAAGCCTATGTAATGGTGTGGTTATAATGTAAAAAGGGGTTTGTCACATCAGGGGTTAGTGGTCCTTATTTATTTTTGAGTCCACATCTGTATTTTGGCTCTTGTTTGCAAGCATGGGGGTATTGATTACACAAAGGCTGGTTGCCATGGCAACGTCAGGTTTGCACTCCCATTCGCACCGTAGCTGGAGGAGAACACAGGAAGTGACTGGAGCTGTCTGGGGAGAGTGCGATAAGTCAGACTACAAGTCTCCCTGCAGACGTCAATGCCAGGGGGAGGACAGGAAAATAGTAATTGTCCATTTGGTTGTCTGGGATGAGCTGCTTTATTCATTTGCATTACAAGCAAACAGTGGATCTGCCTAAAGAGGAGAGGGGTCAGGGCTTTGGAGGACTGGAGTCTGTGTGTGCGTATGTGTTTGGGGGGTTTGAAGAAGCTTAAGTAACAGCAACAGACTGGCATCTCACTCGCTGTAAGCAGCCACCCAGACAGGAGGCCATGAATAAATGAGAGAAATTGCACTTTAAGTTACGGGAAACATTGAGCAGCATCAAATATGTACATGGATAAGCATCACATGCCCCCAGTCACGTAGGCTGAGTGAAAAAGAGCTGAGGGAAGGAGTGAAGGCTGCCAAACAAACAAGCTTTTACTGTAAGCCTGCATTGCACAAGAAGCATTTCTTTGCTGTTCTTTGTTTTCAGAACCTGAGATTAATCTGGCGAATTACAGCACATTTAACAAAATGGTCCCCAATTGCATGTTAAGGAGGTAAAGATAAAAAGGGCCTGCTGCTGTTCTGACCCACAGTCTCCAGCGGGTTCAACTTTCTCTCCTAATTGCCAGCCCAGGCAATTTTTCCTTTGGTGTTCCTCCCTGTCTGAAATGGTTGAGACAGACCACAGAGTGGCCAATTACACATATGCGTCTACAGCAAGCTTTTTGTTAAACCTCTGGGATCTGTGAGTGTGTTTTGTAAGGGAACTTTTGCATGGCTGTTTCTGTGTTTGACTCCTTCAGACCTCTGCATATAGTTCCACCCATGCAACAAGCCTTCACAGCACATTGCTGTTAATATGCTGCAATTTCTCCTTGGTAGGAAACATAATACTTATCATAATACTTAACAGCGTGTGTAATGGGCTTTCATTAGTGTTTTTCCTTGGAAGCACAGTTGAGCTTGATGCCTCTGTGGGCTACTGTTATAACTCCAAGCTAAAAGAAATACTCTCTTTTCATAACCGATCACCATTTAATTTTGCAGTTTCAATCTTAATAATAGAACACATTATTTCATGCATCTTTTAGGATTAAGTAATTGGAAAGTTGCATGTTTAATGTGCCTACGGATTTTGATGCATGTATGCATCAAAGAAACGTCAGCAGGCAGTAGGCTGGGCAAGCTGTTTTACAACACCCGTTTTCCCATGTATGAGAGCATATGCCTGAGCTTTGTATCGTTTTGTGCCTCTGCTGCTCTAGCATGCTGTCTCTGTGTGTCTGCATTTTGTCTTGCAAGTGTACTGGGGGGTTCATGCATGAGCATACACAGTGTGTCAACTCGTGTGTGTGTGTGTGTGTGTGTGTGTGTGTGTATTGTCTTGAGTTGGAGTTTGTGCTTACAATCTATGCATCTGATGTGGCTCTGTGGTTTGGAGCATGTGCTTTTTCTGTCTAAGCGAATGTTTACACGCATTTTTTGTTTGTGTGCATTGGTGGCATTCTCCAGATATGTTTGGATGGTGAGCCGGCACTTATGGGTCAAAGTGCAATGTTGCTCGCAGCTCGAGTGTTGGAGTAAGTGTGTGTGTGCTTTGTAATGAGTGTGTGTCTGTGTGTGTTAGTCTGGTAATTTGCTTGGGTTGTTTCATCAATTGGAGTGTGTGTTTGAGTCTGTGTGTACTTCTGTGGCTTTGAATTTATTTATGGATGTGTGATGACATTTATGTGTGTGTGTGTCTGTAAAAGGTTTATTTTTTCTTTCAGGTGTGTGTGTGTGTGTGTGTGTGTGTGTGTGTGTTCGTGCTTGGGATCTTAGGTTTCCATTTGTGTATTTATATCTGCATTACTTAGTCTATGTGTGTATACGTATGAGGGTGTGGCTGTGTGATTGTGTGTGTGTTTGTGCATGTCTGAGTATTGTTGAGTGTTGTTGCTGTGTGCGTGCATGTGTGTGTGTGTGTGTGTGTTTGTGTATGCTTCTGGCTTCCGTGACCCGGGCGTGTTCGGGGGCCCGCTCGTGATGTGAAGAGAGTGCAGCTCATTGGCTGAGTGCTCCCGTCTCTCTTCCCTGAGCTGCACTTGTCAGCTCGGTTTTATCTCATACAAGCCCTCTTCAATATATGATGACATGATGGGTTTAGGGTGTGTGTGTGTGTGTGAATCTGCGTGGGTGGGTGTGCATGACAGTATGTGTGTGTGTGTGTGTGTGTGTGTGTGTGTGTGTGTGTCTGTGTAGTTTGTTGGTGGGGGCACTGGAGAAAAGTGTACTTGAATGTTTTATGATGTGAAATGGAGGTGATGAGGACATGGGGGTGGTAATTGGAAGAGGGCGGCAGGCGGTTGAGGTGTGTGAAGAGTGGAGGTGAGAGTCACACTGAGTTTCCCTCCTCCCCTCTTTGCCAACCGCTTGCTGTAACTGGGGGCCATTTTGTGTCAGCATTTGTGTTTTCTTTTGTTCTGGATTTTTGTCTTTACACCTCTCAGTATAATGGGTGGCAGTATAGGAGAGGAGTGGCACCGAGTGGCACTGAGGTGGAAGGAAGGGGGGGTTGTATGCATGTATGTGTGTGTGTTTGTGTGTGTGTGTGTGTGTGTGTGTGTGTGTATGTGTGTGTGTGTGTGTGTATTTGGGGGGGGCAGCTTGGGCATGTAGATATGATTCAATTAGGCATCATGGTTGTGTTGCTGGGTTGGCTGCTAACACAATTACAAGCAATCCATTGTGCAGATTTGAACCACACACATGCAAGAAATTAAAAGCAACACACACGCACACACAAACACAGATGAAGCCTTTGTTTCTATATTAACACGTTACTGTACTGGTAGATATAGTTGTCTTATGTTATGCAACACTGGAAGGCTTAGAGTAACATCAGCAGCATGTATATAGCAAGCTCTCATTTTATAATCAGATCACAATTTTATGAAACTCCAGTTGAGGAAAGTCAGAGATGTGGGTCAGTTCCTTGAACATTTTTAATACTTAATTTAATTTGTTGTGATTCCCTGGATGAAATGGACACAAAAGCGAAGGTTTCCACAGCAAAAGTATTTTCATGAAAAACAAACTGGAATAAAACAAAAGGCCCTGTTGGCCAAAAGACCTTCAAGGTCTTCAACAAAGTGGAGTGGAGTGGAGTCCCTGTGATGCGTTGGGCAGTTTTCACCACCTGCGGTCAGTGACAGAGCAATTGCCATACCAGCCTGAAAGGCTTACTGTAGATACACTCAAGCAAAGTACAGAATGTCTGAAAGGTTTACCACAGGTGTTAAAAAGAAATACTCTAAAAACTGCCTTTAAATATGCACATTTTACTTACCCCTGAACTGAACTGTCCAGGCATCAATAGCTGAAGGATTAAAGAGAGCTGTCGCTGAAATTGTACTGCTGCATATAGCCCTGTAAATTCAAGAGATTTACAGATATGTAGGTGAGGCCCAAAATGGACTGGATAGGTCAAGTGCGTATAGTGTTATGACAGTGTTGCTGTACTGTATGGGGAGAGAATGTTGAAACAGGTGTTATCCTGTTCAATAAAAAAGAGACCCTTCCTGGCATGCAGTCGTAATAAAGATGTACGTTGGAGAATAATGGTGACTGACACGTTGGGTAATATTCATTGAGCCTTGCAATCTCATCTCATCTGTCATAGCAAGATTAAATTGAAATTTAATTAAATTACAGCAAAACGACAGCATTAACCTGAGCGTTTTTTTTTTTTCATTACACTGAATTGTCAGTTTTTGTTTGACATTGTGTTAATCCAGAGAAGACTCGTGTTGAAAAATAATCCATATAAAACAACTCTTTCTTGGCAGTATATGACTGGACCACTGCATATAATCAATTGACAGTAGGTTTATATCTGTTTCTTGCAAGAAAACACATACCTTAATGGAGTACAGCAATCCCCTACATTTTCAGTTTAATCATACCCTCTATGTTGATTAACTGAACTTCATTACACTTAACACAAAAATAATCAGCAATTAAAATAAACAGACTCAGTAGACTCATTCTGTTTTGATCTTTTGCTAAACTATGTTTATCTCCTGCAAACAAACTGTTTCACTGATGACTGAGAAGAGATGAGTATCAGTGTTGCTGTGATTATTATATTATATATTATTATAAGGAAATGTATAGCCCTGAGCAGGTTTTGATTAATTCTGGCACTGATGACAGGTCAGTGAAATGAGGTCTTGAAGGTGAAATGAGGAGTTTACCCAAGCTCTGTCACAGTATAATGTTTTTAATGATCTTCTGTATCAGTGTATGAGGGCTTGCATACACTGATACATGTCTGCATAAAGGGGGACCTCCCCCTTGCAAAAATAGAACATGAAACTTAACAAACGTTTGTTCCTCTCGCTCTGGTTTTACCCTCTCTGGTGTAATCTTGTGGTCATCGTCATCCAGCTGCGCACAGCTGGTCATCAGTTTCAACCAGAGCATTCATGCTAGCCCCATTAGCATGTCCTCTCACACAGGAAGTCCAGTAATGAGACCAGAAGCTGTCAGCCAGCAAGAGCACAGGCAGCTGCAAGATCCCCAAGACTCATTGAGACAGTAGGGGACCAAATCTGTCAAGAGAGATGTCTTTAACTAGACACCTACCCTTCCCCGTTGCTTTCCCACCATATTACCTACTTTATAAATCCACCTGTGCCTTTCTGAGTGCTGCTGGCTGACAGTGCTTAAGATTGGCATTATGCTCAGGATCCGCAGAGGATTGGACAGCAGTCTCTCTCTCTCTCTCTCTCTCTCTATCTATCTATCTATCTGTGTGTGTGTGTGTGTGTGTGCAGTGTGCAGGTAGGCTTGTTACGGCTCTTTTGTGATGCAAAGGACGGTGAGTGTTTCATGTGTGAGCTGGTAGATGACAATACAGCATGCAAATCCTCGGCCATGTGCACAGCCTTCAGGTCTATTTTTGGTTGGGCGGGGGCGGGGAAATAATACTGAAAACGAAGGGCAAGCTCCTCGAAGACACTGAGGAAACGAGTCCCCATCGTAGCACACCCCCTTAGGATTTTGTTCTTATTGGGTCTTTGTCAGGACTGGCCTGGTATGTGACCGGATGACATGCTGAACTCTCGCCCTCGCCATTGTCTGTGACTGACAGTACCTCCACCCACAAAGCAACACTGTCAGTCACCGGCATCACCTTTGGGTTGGTACCAGTGTGATACAAACACCTCTTCATTACACATGCTATCATGTCAATGCAGTACCATAATAAAACGACAGCCTCTTTTGGCAGCTCTTAATTAAATTCCTAAATTATGCCTCTAAATATAATCTATTTGTGGCTGACATAGCCACCTTTCTTCTAATTAAGTCAGCTTTGTGATTTCTTTGTGGCCCCAAAAATATTCTGTCTGTCGTGGGCTTGAAGTCGGTCTATTTGCTACTGTTTCATTGAGCGAACCAAACATGCCAGCGTTCGCTGCCTGCTTGATTGATTTGCTCCTTCATGTCGCCATTTCTCCTTTTCATCTTTCCTGATTGAAAATGCAATATTCTGATACCTGCCTCCATTACCCATCCTTTTTTACATTTATATTAAAAAGGATAAAATATCTGTGTTAGATTAGCAGTGAGAGAGGGAGAGAGAGTATGGCACTGCAAGTGTTTGTGTATGTATGTCTCTCTCAGTGTGTGTGTGTGTGTGTGTGTGTGTATGTGTCCCTCTGTGTGTGTGTGTGCGTGTGCTTGTAAGAATTGATTCAGTGTCGGAGGATCATTTTGGCTTCATGAAAGCGAGAAAATAAATCATGGGTGGACAGCTGAGATGGAGGTGCGTATTTGTGTGTGCGTGTGAGTGTGTGCATGTGTGTGTGCGAGTGTGTGCACGTGTGTGTGTGTGTGTGTGTGTGAGTGTGTGTATGTGTGAGTGTGTGCATGTGTGTGTGTATTTGTGAGTTTGTGCGTGCATTTGTGTGTGTGTGTGTGTGTGTGTGGACAGCAGAGGTGTAGGTAGACTGTGTGGTGATGGAGAGGAGGCTAATGGGGAGTTCTCTAGCAGAGTGCTGCCTGACCTGGACGGTCAAACCAATAATGAAAGCGTCCTGGCCTTTATCTGTTCAGTCTGCCCTTAAGACCTGTCTGAAACCCCTGTCTCTTTTCTCTCTCTCTCACTGTCTCTCTGACAGTCATTCTCATCGTCCGACACACACACACACACATACAAAATCCCCCAGCCCCCCACTTCTCTGTCTGTCACATACACACACGGTGCACCCCTACATCGGTGAAGTGGCTCAAACATGCCTAATAGTTCAGACAAAGCACCTCAATTGACCCCCTCAGGTTACCCCACCTCTTTCTCACTGTCTACCCACCCCCCTCCTCCTTTGGTTCTTCCCATTTCTCACTCACTAGTCCCCCTCTCTGTTCTCTCTCCTTTCTTCTTCGCCATCATCATGTGCTGTTCTTTAGGGTAAAAGACTAGTTATCACTCCAAATTTAGGTTATCTGAGTTTAAATGTATTATAGTTATCGCCAACCTCTCTCTCTCTGTGTCTGTGTTGAGTGGCAGACTGGAGCGTGTGTTGTTTACAGTAAGTGCCAGGGTGATCAGAGCTGCTCCCAGGCCCAGAGTATAATTCTCACTGAAGATCTCCGGCTTAGTGTGCAGACAGATTTTGAGGGTCTTATTCATGTCCTAAGGGAACAAGTGGAGATTTTACAGAGTAACTCTCCAGAACCCACAATGGCATTTGAGGATGGCAGAGAATCTATGACTGGATAAACAGTCTCTCTGTCTCCTTCGGAAAGTAAGGAATATCTAATAGAAAGGGAATATTTTGAATATTTGGGAAAGAGAGTTGATGGGATCTTGTGCTTTCCAGGAATTTCAGCAATACTTGTTCTTGCTATTTGAAGGAACTAGTTGCAAACAATGCTTTAAAATTAACGTCCAAATAGAACATAGAACACAGGACACCAAACACCACCGCAACCCCACTGTAAACCTCCAACCAAATAAAGAGGGGAGTGCAGGGTGGGTGGTGGGCATTTCAGGGATTTGGTGGTGAAAGTAAAACAGACAGGCTGCAGATGACCCCTCCCTTTGTGGTCATGAACTATTTTGTGAAACTTTTTTAGCCAGGCGCTTCCGCTCAATATCACATATCGCTCCAGCACAGTCAGGGATCTCTCCATTAGCATAGGTTTCTGCTAACAGTTTTTTTGGCTGGACAATTAGCACACAGAGGGCTCTGGCATGACCAATATTTTTTAAGTTCACTAAAAAAGTATCTGCACACGAGGAAAGACACATACAGCAATTGAGGAATTCCATGCTTTGTACAAAGTGATATGATGTGAAAGCATTTGGTGCATCAGGCTAACAGTTTTTGCCTAGTGTAAGTTGTCTGTGCAATGGGCTAATAGCCCAGCAAGAGTCCAGTAATAGTCCAGTCCAGGCTTGGGTAGTGTAATTAAAAAGAAAAGTAAAAAGTAGACTAGGTGAGGTCCAGGCAGGAGAGTGTGTTGTTCAGGGGGTGATGGTCATTGTCCAGTATAGATATCAGTCTTCTCAGGGTCCTCTTTTCTGTTACTGATGTCAGTCAGTGTGTGACACAAACATCTAAATTGAGTTATTGGCAAAAACCGAGCTAATAATTTAACGGAAGGATCCAAGTAATCTGAGTATACATGCATGGAAGGAAAATCGAATTATTGACCAGAGTGCTTTTGACTCCATGGCAGTAGATGGCGATATACTCCTGTTTGTGTTTCTACCACCCTAGTTGTGGCTAATTCTTTTACTGTCTGGCTAATCCAAATCCCTCGCCCTTGTGCTGCACAAAAGACAGTACAAAACACGCCTGGTTCACATCCTTTTCTTAACATTAAATAACTATTTTAACCAATAAAAACAATGGGCCAATTAACCAATACAAACAATGGACTGGATTAGATGCACAGCACTTTTTCTGATTCAGGCAGCATCTACTTTATTGCGTTTCAAATGAGAGTGAAACAATTCTATTGCGGAGGCATTCCTCGTCCGTATTAATCCACCAGTGATCTGAAGGCACTATATGCCATCTAATTTTCTATTATTATAAATGTTAGCAATGCGCATATCAAAAAGTGTTGTTAACCTTGCTGTCATTTAGTTTAGGCTATATGCTTCTACAATGCAACAGTGGGAAAAATATGTGGAGGTAAACTATTATTTCACCTTAGCGAATGGGCGTGTACTGCCGGGAGTAGCCTGGAGAGAACCCTCTTAGCTAAATGCATAAATATAAATGTCCTAGTCCCCTTCCTCTGCAAGCATTCATGTTACACATATGGGGCTTTGGTCTAGGAGCTAGTGAACATTCTAAATGTTTGAGCATGAGCAGATGTGTCTTTACTCCCCTTCAGAAAGCTGCCTCCTCTTTATGCAATCATCAACAGTGGTCCACATGCTGTACATGCAGATAAGTCTCTGCTCTTGTTTCTGCATCTGTCAACTCGCTGCACATGAATTGATGTGGGCAGTTGGCTGATTTTTATTTATTTATCTAATGTTTTTTTTTTTAATTCAGGAGTTAAACTTGCTATTAGCTTTGCAGTGGGAAGCATATGGCCCTCCAGATCTAATCTTAAATGGAATCACTTGGCAGCCAGGGAAAAGTGGCTGAGGGTGGTAGATTGGCTGCCGAGTACCTTTGACTGTCGCGCAGTCTCCTGCAGGTGCATTTCAATGACCTCTGTGCACATGTGGAAAATACCCCACTGGTATTCTTTGCTCAGCAGCAAGCAATTACCTTTTTCATGTGTCTGTAGTTGTGTATGTGTGTGTGAGTGTGTGAGAGAGAGAGAGAGAGAGAGAGAGTGAGGTAGTGAGTGTGTTTGTTTGTGCAAATGTATGTGTGTGCGTGCAAATGTGTCTGTATGTGTGTGTGTGTGAGTGAGTGAGGTGGGTGTGTTTGTGTTTGTGTGTGTGTGTGTGTGTGTGTGTGTGTGTGTGTGCAGCATAGGGGATGAGGTCAGTAAGCCGACGTGATCAATCAGAGACCCAGTCGGCCGGCGCGGTACACGGAATGAGCTCAGTGGGATTCATCTGTGGATCCGCCGGTGGCCGATCACACCTCTGAAACCAGGACCATGACCAGGGGCCTGTCATGCTGGGACTCAAAATGGAGGAACATGCATCTCCAGCTATGGAGGGACTGACCTATTTCCTGTCTCCTAAATGGAAGCCAGATTTATCTATAGCTGCATAATCCTTTTCCTGTCTCAACTGGCCTACCAGTTTACATTCCTTTTTAAATATATCAATCAATCACATTGATATATTTGATCTATTAGGGAGCATGTTCTCAGAGGGGTTCAGTTGAGCTAGTGTGTTTCCATCCCTGTGAGCCTACTGCAGCAGTGCAACAGTTTGGGAGAGGGGAGATGATGAATGTGCCGCATGCCCTTAGCCTGTGTGTCCATGTGCTTACAGTGTTTCGATACAGCACATGAAGGCTCAGTGCCCCTGGAGACAGGAGGACAGGAGCAAAGGGCGTTGTTGCCCTCTGGCCCTCTGGGAGAGGTGACTGCTTGTGTGTGTGTGTGTGTGTGTGTGTGTGTGTGTGTGTGTGTGTGTGTGTGTGTGTGGGGAGGAGGCTTGACCCTGATTAAAAGTCGCTGACACACACCAGTTGAGGTGTACAGACACCCAGCCTCACGAGCCATGTTAACACAGAGAGGCACACACACACACATGCACGCACACAAAACACAAATACAAACACACAAACACACAGTGCTACATTACATACATACATACTGTACATGCAAGCATACATACACAATAAACATAATACACATACACAATAAACAGAAAGAGCATCAATCCTATTTCATTCTATACTAATCTGGGTAAGTACTATGGTTGGGGGTCCAGTCTTACTGCTTTATGCCATGTATGTCAGACACTTAACGACATGTGATGTATGTCATGATGTTTTATAGCCTCTGTAAACACAGGTCTGATCCCCCAGAGTAATTGGGAAAAATCCTTGCAAATCCTTGTAAAACCATCAGCATAACTATAAAACCAGCATGGAATTACAAATAACACCAACAGTAGTTTGATACATTGGTCTTCCTGGACGAGATCTACAGTGATTGTGCAAGCACAGACATGTTTAGTGCCCAGTTTTAATTTTTTTTATGTCCGTCAGCTCTATTTTTGGCTTTGGTGAATTACCTAAGTCCTTCTGTTCTTCTGTTCTTCGCTAATGCAGACCCTAGCGACTGAAAATGTTTTTCATTCTTCCAAAGAGAATTCAAATGACCAAATAATAGCTCTGCACAAAAAGTGAGCAAAGAGAAATTCAAATAGCCCTTAATTAAATTTAAAACAATTTTTTTTTTAGCAATTTCATTCCATTAAGGGAGCCGTGCAATTATCACTTGTTTCTCTCCCAATGGTTTTGACTTTCATGTGGAGACACAAAGACCTCTGTGCCTCTCTTGCAACCCTGTTTGTGAGGTACAACCTCTCTATGAAGTCTGCTGTAGGCTCCATTCTGCTGGGGCTGAAACAGAAAAGACGAGGGATCCCGTGAGGATGAATTCTTAAAAATACAACAACAACAACAAAACAATTATGTCTGTCTATTTCCGCATGGGGAGGCAGTGATTTTAGATCTCTGGGAGGTTCTGGTCTGGGTCTCTTCAAAGATGGTGAAACGTGACTTTGCATGTATCATTAATGGGCTAGATGTGTGTGTGAGCGTGCATGCATGTGTGTGTGTGTGTTTGAGAAAAATCAGGCAAGTGTAACTCATCCTTTGTAGATGCCTCTCCCCTATTATCAAAATGCAGAGTTGTGGTGTGTGTGTGTGTGTGGATGGGTGGGGTTATTTTACTTTAGAGTGAAGCATTAAGTTCTGTTTATTTTTTGTTTGTTTTGTTCGAGAGGCCTTGTGCTCTGAATGGAAAGTCACACCCCCTGTCATGCTTCACAGGCCTGACACACGCCATCAGACTCAACACTGCCTTACAACACGCTCAGCTTAAAATCCCTCTCTCTGTTACACACACACCCATCACAATCAACACACCCCATCATATTAAAAGCTCATACACAAAATACACGCACAAGCACACACACATATACCTAAACTCAAGCAGATTCAACACCGGCCAGACGCAGACAAGATTCTGAATAACCTCGGGACAACACCCAGGCACTCAACATGCTCACAGCAAAACCCAATTTATAGTTGCTGTTTCCACACAGTCTACTTGGATCTCATACAAAAATAGTCTGTCAAATAATGTCAGTGTCAGTGGAGGAAGCAAATGGATAGCAAAAAGTGCATAACACTGTCTGCACAGGCCTATGGAAAGAATGTCAATAAAATTAATAGTTATAAATAGGTTCAAGCCAGTAAGTCTGTTTCCTATAACTTGTTTGAAACTCTCAGGATTACTAATCAAGATAGTATTATTAGAGTAGGTTCAAGGTAGTATGCTTGGTTGTGGCGCTCAAAAATCAAGATTGTATTATTAGTGTAGGTACAAGGTAGAGAGAGGTAGGAGAGGTAGGAGAGATTCTTGATTCAAGATTCAAGATTTAAGTCAGTCTTTATTATATCTCATTGTACTAGTGTAGGAGAGGAGAGGGCGACATGGCACAGAAGCAGCGTGAGTCTGACCACGAGAATTTAAACTAGTGTGCCGTTTGGGAAGCAAGAGCTGATTGGTTTATGTCGCGACTAATTAACAGCGTCACTCAAGAGCTTCCTGTATGAACTTGGTTATTTCTGCTGGTGTTTTGCTATCCAGCTACTTAATACAGTACAGTGCGGCACTGTACAGTACATACTACATACATAATATAGCGTAATTCAATCTGCTCAATAATTTTTATTTTTTAATTATTTCGTATCATCGTTGTACATCATTGCACAAGCCCACACAGTGCAGGCATGTCATGACTTCTCCCTCTGTATTCATGTGTGGCTTGAATAAAAAGCAGTCTGAGGATGAATGCATGGCAAAAACAGCACCACAGGTGTCGGTTTACAACTCTTATTCACATCCTTTATTTGCCTCCATGGTGGAATGTCATGTCAGCAGGTTCCTCTACGCATTATGGAGGGAGTGTCATGGATAGTGGTCTTTTTTTAATAGAAGTGCACTGCACCGCTAAGATATAAAAAGTCAGGCAAGAGTAGCTCATTCTTTGTGTTTAAGGATGCCTCTCCCCTGTTATTAAAATTCAGAGTTGTTGTGGTCAAGGAAGTCTGGAATTATGTTGTATGGATGTTGAAACATCTTGAGAACACTGATCTGTGATAGAAGTGCTACTTGCCTACTTGGAGTATTGCGGCAGACTTTCACTCTCTGAAGAAAATGATTACTTCAGTTCCAAAGGCTTATAAAAGTTAACCTCTCTCTCTTTTATGATGTAGTTTCACCATAAATGACCTGGCAGCTATGCTACTCTCCGAGTAATCAAAAGCTCTTTTGAAAATGTCAAGAGACCTTATCAGAGAATTCTCTAATAAGCACATCTCTTTCCCACTTGCTTTCTCGCTCTTTCTTTGTTCTCTCATTGTACTCTGTCATCTGCCTGTCAGTCTGATGACACATAGCTCGTTTGCTTACTCAGTCTTCACACTCCAGCCTTCACACTCTTTGACTCTGCAGTACAGTGAAAGTGTCTTTGTCCTTTTAATATATAGATCACCTCTGTATATTATGCTGTTTTGTGCAGAACTAAATCCTTCATTTTCATTGACAATGCAGATTCACAAGGTGATAGTTTGTGTGAACAACATGATTTGTGGCAAGACCTCTCTTTTATCTTCTTTTAACTTTTATTTTTTAAGTGCTGTCTCTGATGTCTGTTTTTCTGTCTGTATCATCCCTTGTATTGGTCTCTCATAATTCTCTCTTCTTATCTATCAAACACAAAATCAGGAGTGAAAGTGGTTTCATATTCTTGCCAGCAGGATACTATGGGCCCTGTCACAGAAAATTATTTTGAGCCCCCCAAACATTGATTATAATACAAAAATTTTCTCGGGGCCCCTTGTCAGTGGCAGGCCCTAAAAATCATCCTAACCCGTCCACCCACCCACCCCCCAGGAGCACCCCTGTTTGCCAGTGTGTGTTTTCATGTGAAAGATTTGGTGAACTGCTCTTCCTTTTGTATTGTAAGTTACTCATAGAGCTACAGAAATTGCCAATACTGTTGAATGGCTAGAAGTGTGTGCATAGCACGCTGAAAATGTTTCATCATACATTCATTTATACCATTAGTTGTAGAGCTCTCATCAAGGCCTTTTATCCGAACCATTCCTGCTGCATGTTTTCTTTGAACCCTCTTTGCCTTTCAACACTTTCAACACAGGATATGAGCCTTATTGATCATGATCAATTCTTTTTTATGGTAACATCTAAATAAGACAATGAACTGGTATCCTTCCAAGCCATTTTGGATTACTCAGAAATGGCTGTACTGCAACTGTATAGGTGCTTTCTACCAACGAATCCAGTATGTTCTCGTGATTTCAACTGCTTACACACATTTTCAAAGCTCTGTGCCTTTTCCCCAAAACGTTACACACAAATTCATTCATTGCTCACACAAAATGACAAATGCCTCATGTCTCCTGCAGAACGACACATTGTTTTCTAACAATATTTTCAATCAAATGGAAGCACATTGTCTCACATTATAGACACTTTCATCGTAATACTACATTTATGTATATATCTTATGCACACTAATGCTCTAAACTTCTGTCTTTAATCAGTTTGTATAATCTGAAGGCAGAAGCTGAAAGTATGCTGTAAGCATGCAAGTAAATATATTTCCACACGAGAAAACAACAACAACAAAAAAAATTATACCATGTGTAGGTGGTCAGAAAAAAAGCTGACTTTCTCCAAATATTCTGTGTGTGTGTGTGTGTGTCTGCGGGTGGTCTTCAATATTGCCATGATACTGTCACTGATCAACACTCCTAACTTGACCTTTGGCCAATTCATAGGCCTTTATGGCAATGATCGGTTGGTGTTCAATAAAGCTGCGAGTGTTTGTATACATGAGAAGTGAGTGTGAAGCACTCAAAGTGGCCTCACATTCAGTATGCTGATTTTTCTGTACTATGCACATCTCTGAATCTTTTAGCCATGTGGAGTATCAGACTTCACTGGCTTGCTTTCAACCCTGCATACACTACACCTTTGAAATGTAAAACGATCCTAGCATTTACTGTATATTATAGTGGAGCTACAGAGAAAAAGTTAAATCTTTATATATTTTGTTGGGACTCCACTGCACTGACTAATCAAATGGGCATTGTGGTTCTGCTATGACTGGAGGCCTTGGAGGCTGGAGTGAGGCTGAGGGTGTCAAGCTGCTCATTGGATAGACTTCTGCAGACTGGCATGACAACAGAGGAGTGTGGAGCTCTGATCTCCGACTGCGACTACATAGAGATGGGGATTTTCAGCCTTAGTGTAATGGCAATATGCTATCTCTCCTGAAGGGCTTGCAGGCTGTCAAGGATGTATAATAGCTTTGGGCTTAAGCTATATTCTGAGTGTATATGTGTGTGTGTGTGTGTGTGTGTGTGTGTGTGTGTGTGTGTTTGTGAGAGAGAGAGAGAGAGAGAGAATATATATATGTAGAAAGAAGTGTGTGTGTGTGAGAGAGAGAGAGAGAAAGAGAAAGTGTGTGTATGTGTGTGTGTGTGTGTGTGAGAGAGAGAGAGAGAGAGAGAGAGAAAAGTGTGTGTGTGCGTCTGTCAGAGAGAGAGGGACAGAGAGAGAAAGAGAAAGTGTGTGTATGTGTGTGTGTGTGTGTTTATGTGCACATCTATATATGTGTTTATTTAAGTTTACAGGAAGTGGCTAGACTCTTACAAGCCCTGTGAGACCAGTTCATTTACTACACCCAAAGATTCATCCTGGCAGCCCATTTGAGATATGGGAACTGTGTGCTGGCAGCTTGTTGTGTTAGTAAGAACCATTTACTTTACACAAGGTCCCTTCGCTGCCTAATAAATAATTGAGTGCTGACTAATGATCCTCAGCCTGCTGATTGATTTAAGTGTTTGTGTCCTTGGAAAGTGAATTCCCCCTGTGTCTGATGGAAATCTACAACTGTTCTCCAATCAGTTGAGTGGCAATGCAAAGCTTAATTGTACAGTCTACGTACGTGATGACTACTTGCTGGAATATCTGACTGGAAATGTTAGAGAAATGTCCTGTTGCTTGTTTCCATGTGAAGCATTTGGTGAACAGAAGCCCACTCTCCTCCTTATGTTTAAGTTTCTCATAGAGCTGCAGGAATTGTTCGGGTTTGCACACACACACGCACACACATACACATACACATACACGCACACACACACACACACACTGCATTTCCACTCCACTCAGCATTCAGTGTGTGTATGTGTGTGTGTGTGTGGGTATGTATATGTGTGTGTGTGTGAGAGAGAGATAGAGAGAGAGCAGAAGACAGAGAGTGTAGGCTGCACTGATGTGATTAAAATGGACCCTGAGCACTCGTCTGCCCGGGCACCACTGCTGGCACATTAAGGGGGGAGATTAAAACAACCATTACGGTGTTGATCATAAAGAGACACTTTTAATTGTGATTACCTCTGACAGTAACTTCACGCCGCAGCCCGGCCTATGGGGGTGAATTAGGGAAATGCTTCCGCCTGTTCCGCAACGCTAAATAAGCAACTTGGGAAGCGTTAGTGTCGAGTGCACACCGGCGAGCACTTTGTCTTTGCCATGCTGGCACGCGCTCAGTCCGTTCAGGGGGACTGTGTGACAATGTGACAATGAATTTTTTACTATGATGGATGCTAATGACTTTTGCTTAGCGTCCTCCGCTTTGACTGTCTTATCCGTGCGAAGCAAAACAGGGTGTGATCACAAGCAAAACAAATGCGTATCAATCATAAGGGTGACGTGAATCAATGAAAGAAATGATTTCTGGTTTCTGGAAAATGAAAACAAGCACCAGAGTTAAACATCAAGTTGTGTCTGTCAGTGATTAAAACTAAACAAACAAACCAAATACAGGCTCTGTGAAACAGCTAACATGTCACCTAACACTACTACTCAATACTAACCAACAACCAACTGTTTTCTTTGTATATGTATGTATGTGCTTTATGCAAAGGCAATCAAGTTGGACTGGATTAACTCTCCTTAAACTGGGAGGCTGGTTGAGCTTTGACCTTAAGCATGGTGGTCAGAGGTGGAAGGTCTTGTTCTTGATTGCTCTCCATTCTGTACACCTCTTCACCTCTTTATCTCTCTATCAGTAGAGAGTAAGAAAGGTTTGGAAGAAGAAAATAGACCAAAACAAAAAGGCCCTTTGTGTTTTGTGAAATGCTGCTCTAGTTATTGGTTCATCTAAAGCCCAGACCCCTCCTCCCCTTCACATTCACTGAACCCCCCATCCCCACCCTGTGAATACCCCCTTCCTGTTTGCCTCCTGTAAGGCTTCCTCTCCAGTGGGTGATGCGTGTGGTATTGGATACCAGGGGCCAATTAGGAAAACACATGGGGCCACTGTGTTTTTCTAAGAGATCTGTGTAGGGACAAAACGCAAATCCTTGTTCAGGGAACTGGAAAAAATAAAAAAGCAACAGAGATGGTGCTCCACTGTTTTTTTTTTTTGGTTTGTTATAGGCTGGTTTGCAGGGCTGCAGATCGGCTGTTTGGTATTTCATGGGCAATCGAAGAATGCATTTGAGCAACATTCATTTGGTAAACAGCTGTAGTAAATGTGTGTAATTGACAGAATTGTACCATTCTGTGGCCATTAGGATTCAAATGACTCAAAAATGTTGAGCGGTACCATCAGTCAGTTTGCTCTATGGAGCAAATACACATGTACCTCTCTCACTTTTTCAAACTGGAGAAACATTTAAATGCTCACTATTTTAAAATATACAGTTTCAGCATCGGACTTACACTGCATGTGCTGAAAGTAATGACTGGAAATACAGGAGAGAGAAAAATACAACAGCTTTGGGTGATGTTTACGATAACAGAATTTTTTTGACCTTTGAATCCACTCCGCATTACACATCTTAAACATTCCAATTCGTCCCTATTATGGTGATGATTACGAAGGGAAATGCACTTAGGGAGGCGACGAATGGACTTCTAGCTGTTGATTACTGGCTGTCAGACACTCTCATCTCCAAACGTCTCCATGGCTACCCAATGTGGCCCTGGGGAGCTGCGTCTAGTGGAGAGCCAGAGAGACATTGGTCTGGGAGTAGAAGGATTGTGGACGTGGGGTGGGGTGGGGGGTTGTTGTGGGTGGACTCAGGGGCTGAAGGTCCTCTGCTGGCCCAACACCCCCCTCCTCCCCCCCTCCCCCCACACACACACACTCCACAGCACCAGCTGTCCTGGGGAGGAGGGGCGTGGCAAATTACCGCCATTATTAAGGGGAGAATGGCCTGGCTGGAGTAATTATTTGTGGCCAGGAGACACAGGTGTTCACAAAGCTGAGAGGGCATGGTGTAAATCAGGGCTGACACAGCCAGAATAATGAGCCAGAGCAGAGCAGTGCAGAGAGGTGGGGGGGGATCTCTGATGTCAGTGCCAATCTGCCCCTCTCTTACCCCCCACTCATCACCCCCATCCTACCACTTTCTGTGCCTTATGTTACATTTTCACTACCCCATCCCCAACCCCAGCTCCAGCCCACTGACAGACACACAGAAACACTCTCCCCTCCCGCCATTTAACTTGAGCTACGTGCTAATATCCGTTGTGGGATTAGGAGAAAGTGTGGCACTCGTTTAACGTGAAATCCCTTTGTAATCGGCTACAGCCTAGAGGGAGTCGTGTGAGGTGTTTTGGCTGGATTGGATGGCAGGTTTTCTTTGGCGGTCGAGTCCAAGTGCTGTAAACCACGAGAGGAAAGTAAAAGGCGCCTGGTGCATTTCGCCACAGATTTATGACTCCAATGCCTCACACTGGAGGCATAAACCTGAGGATCACTTGCAAAGAAAGCACTGGGCAGGCCGAGCTGATCTTAAATAATGTATAGATGACAGAGCGGTCTGACAACACGCTGCGCTATCAACACGCTCCTGGCTAATATGCGTCATTACCCACACAGATTAATCTAATAATGTCTGATGGTGAGAAAGGTGCTGAGAAGCAGGTCATTCAGCAAGCACACAAACATACTCCATTTGGCTGCAATAACACTCACCCCCACCCAATACGGCCCCTCCTACCAGACCCCATATGAAAAAGCACTGCACTAATACACTATGATAAACAGTAACAGAAAGGAAGCCGTGCAGGTCTGGAGTGTGGTGACCTTGACCTATGAACTCAAATGTACACATGGCAATAGGAACGGGGGAGAGAGTAGGACAAGGTCAGGGCCAGGTCACCTGTTAGGCATTCTTTCTTTCTCTCTCTCTCCTTTTTTTCTCTCTCTACTCCCTCTTTCCATCATCTATCCTCTCGATTATTCCCCTTCCAGCTCTCATATATTTTACAGGTTTTCTCCCAGTTTGCAGCTTGTTTTGGTCCACATCTTGCACTGAACAGTATTGACAGTCTTTCAGCTGACAGTGATATATCCAGGGTGCCATTTTGTCCTATGGTGTTTATTACCAATAAACCACAATAAAATATGACATAATATTTACACACAAGTCCTTGCCATACCATGCCACGTGTCATGTCAAGTAAAAAATTATTCATGGTGACAACCTACAATCCTACAAAAGCTCTCAGTTATTGTGGTTGGTGGTCATTTCTTTGTCTCGTCAGGAAAACAAACCCTTAGCATGTCTACTAGAATAGATCAATTGTGATGTGAATAAGAACAAAACACCTGTGAGGCTACAATAAAAACAGCTCACAAAAGAAGACCTAAATAAACCAGCCACCAACAGCAACTCTTACACAGCTTCCCCTGCCAGCCGTACAACCCATCCTGTTTCAACACTCAGTTGCCCCCCCCCACCTTCATGTAAAGAGCCTCGCCGATGGCTATTGATTCTGTAAGGGTCTGAAGAACGTGCAACGCCAGCATCTGCAAACTGAGAATCTGGCCAGCTGTAATGCTCAGGGTTTTCAGCTCGATTAGTCAGAGGAAACGGAAGAGACTGGGGCCCTTAATGGACAACTTCTGTGCGTTATTAATCGAATTTGCATTGCCCTGTGAGCTACACCCCCCTCCCACCCCAAGATTCAATTGTGGGAAGACAAGGAGGGAGGCCTGGTGTGTTTTTAAAAGGTGGGGCATGAGGAGGCAGTCGTTCATGGCACACTGCAACACGAGTGTCTCACCTGCTCTCCTGGGTTTGTGGATCTCAAACACGCCCACATGCAAACACTGACGTGTGGACACACACACACACACACACACACAAAAACATGAGCAAAAATGCACAAAATAAAATTGTGTTTAGAGAGAACACCATTGTTGTAGGCGCTTTCAAGCCAGGCTGAGATATTCCAGTCGTGAGGCATTGGCTATTTATCTGTAATATGCTACACCATTCTGCTAACCAAGGTTATCCAGCAGGGGCAAGCAATCACCAGGGAAGCTGAGGAGAGCACTTTGTTCAATCTCTCCTTCTCCATCCTAACTAATATAGACACTGGGCTTTACACGCAACCAAGAATACCAATGAGTGATCCCAGTATAGGCTTCTTCTGTCCTCCTTTCTGTCTACCTTCTGTTCCTCGGTTTTCTTCTCTTTGTTCACTTCTCTCTTCTTCTTTGCTTTCTTTTTGTCTCTAGGAAACAAAAACAAAATACCCTGACTGCCACCGCACAATTTGTTCATTCATTCCACAGATAGTCATCTTGTGAAGCAGAGGGAAATGTATGTTATCTTCACCCTATCCCCACCCAAACCCCTACCTACAGCCACGCCAGGCGTCCCCAGCCCTCTCTGCCTGAGCGTCCAGTTAATTGGCATATTATTGTGTGTTTCCACAGCAGATAAAAGATTGTTTGCAGTGGGTTTTCTCTTTTCTCTCTCCCCCCCCTTTTGCTGTGGTCTTCTGAATGTTCATTGACACACGGCAGCTAATTTGGTGCTCAGTTTTGCTAATTCTCCATCTGATAACCAGCCTATTAGGTAATTCCCCCTCTCTGGGTGGTATTATCGCCCCCTCCTCATCATGCCCTGTCTCGGATTGAATGGAGACAAGCCATTACTGTGTTGATTCAAGCTGGCTGCCCATGGCTTTATGCAGAATTAATAGGCCTTTCATGTTTTTCCAAGTCTGTGTGGCATATAAAAGAAATAGGAAGATTTCTTCAGCATTATGGAGCCTATTCATAAAGATTTTTTTGTGTTTCAACAAAATCCAGTCTCAGTTATAAACACACGGTGGAACTTTTCATCTCTGATTCAAATGGATTTACGTAAAACACAAATCTAGTTGATATAATATGGTATGGCCCCTTAGTAGAAAGGGCATCACAATAACAAGACTGTAATGAAATATAAAATGTGCAGCGCTGTGACCAAGGAAACTCTCTTACACACATACACACCGAGAGATAGATAGATAGAGAGAGAGAGACTAAGAGAGTGTGTGTGTCTGGTAAGCATTCAAATATCTCTTGTCAAACCATACTGAAGCTCACCTTAGCATGTGTGGCGTCTGGCTGTGTCTTTGCTGGTATTAGAAATAATTGGATAATTGGGAGAGTGAGAGAGTGTGGGGATGTGATGGTCCAGGTCAGTAGAAGGAAGGAATTCTAAACTTTATCCTCTCAAACTCTCAAACAAACAAAGGCTCTGTGTGTTTATTATGGATCACTGCAAAAACATATTGTATTTCTAATATAATCAGCCATTACCTTTCTTTTCTCTGCCTTCTTAAGGTGAATTCAAATTACATTAAAATGTAAGACTGACAGGTAATTTGTAATGTGCTTTCTTCAATCTGTATGGTCTATATTTTGAACATTTTATACAGTAGGCCTATAAAAATCATCAACTCTTCTGTATTATGAAACAGTCAGTTCTGCAGAAAATATTCACGCCTGTTTTTAAATGCCGTTTACCTCTTAAACGCGTCAAGAATATGAATCATTTCCATTGTTCATAATTTGACCAGAGATGGCAGACGAGCTCAACTCAGCGGGCATCACAAGAGCGTCCCGTTCATCTCCACAATCAACTCCATAGTGGAGCAGAAATCCGTCCCAGCCAAATCCACTCCAGGTTTTAAAGCGCCCTTCTTGAGATCAATGAATTCGCATAACCAACTCCGTACTCACACTGAACCAGTGGACAGCTCCCGTGCCGACTGGGTCCCGCACAACCGCCTGCGAGTCTGCACAGCGTTATCATTTACGTTATGCTTGGAGCTTTTGTAAAGATGGAGAACCAACGTGTTTGATAGTTGCCTCGTATCTTGGAGACTACCTGTCTGTTTACGTTTTCTCAAGCAAACTTCGGTTGTTTTGGTGATCTCTGTCCATTCTCTTGGAGCTTATGAATTGAATTTTGCGGCGTGAGAGCCGGGGTTTCTATGGACAGGCGCTCTATCGCTGAAGCTAAATCATGGAGAGTGCCGTTGGATGTACTGTTCTGAAAAGACTTTTATCAGTTACAATCTGTTTTTTCTTTATCAGTGGCAGCAGCAGGACATTCGGTAAGTCTTTCCAAATACATCACTTAAGCATTTGTTCTGTGTTTTACGTATATGATACATGGAAGCGACACCACCGAAAAGTGTAGGCTGTGTGAATTTCAGTTGAGGTTTAGAAGTAGTAGCCTTGATAGACACTAACGTCGGTAACCCATTTGGTTCTCACTTTCAGTTGATGGGGATATTGGGATCTTGAAGGCATTGCCGGGGTCAACATTAGTCTCAGTCACTGCTCACCTTTCTTTGCAGACCCTGAATGACTCAGGGGTTCACTGAAGCTTGCAACCTATTCCAATAAGTGCGTGTTGCGTGTTGAATTGTTAAATTTGGTATACTACCTTCTTTGGTTTTGTTTTATTCGCTATAGATTTCGCTGGCGGGTGGTGGACTAAATGTTACTGGTCGTAGCCTATTTTCGTTACCTCAATATTTCTGTTGCATTAAGGCTGTTTGAGTCGTTGCGATTAAAATTATGGCTCAGAAGCGATTAGGGTACAGTAAATGTAATAGGCGTTGGTTACTGACAATTTTGACATAACCAGTATTTTGTATCAGAACAGTTGTTCTTCAATGCCAACTTCAATCATACAGCCTGTGTAGTCTAAATAACTGGGAGAAAATAGGATAGGCCATATCTTTATAGTAACCTTACTAAATTTAGCCTGTTCTGATGGCATGGTGCATCAAACAAAAACCTCTACTCATAGTCATTACCCTGCTGCTGTAAAAAGGATAGATTGCCAGTGTATGCACTATGCGTCCACCACTGGTCCACTCGATTTTCTTGGCTTTGTGAAAAGTATGTACTACATCTTGCCATCTACTCCTTCGCTGTCATACAGGAGATGCCGATTCGTTTATGCCTGTATCAGATCACACACTGCAATAAGTTTAGCAAGTGATATTTGGTGAAAGTGCTGGAAATGTTGCTCTGCAGTTTAAACAGCTGTGCAGGTGTCTGTAAACGTAGGAATGCTCGTGTTGCTTTTCGTAAAGACTCCAAATTGTGAAGCACCAACAATATATTGTTTCGACGCATTCTAATATGCCCAGCACGACGCATTCATTGAGATAAAATCGTAAATTCATTTGGATATTAAACTTGGCACACAAGCATGCGTTTTTCGAATATTTTCGAAACATCTGACAAGCAGACATATGTATGACAAGAAAATTAGGCAGTTAGGCTCCCCTTTGACCAGTAACTGAACGCTGCTCCTCGACATCTCGACCCTCGGGAGCGGCACCGGGCATTGCATTCCACATCCAAATGGAAGTGTTTTTAGTAGAGTCATACTACGAACTCAGCCAGTTGCTGTTCACTGTTAAAGTGCAAGATTCTTATTATTGCCCAAACAGCTTCAGGCTGAATTCCAGCACCTGCCTGGCACTCTATGTTTGCACCATGTATTTCGACCGAAGTGCCACAAGAGGTGCACTCTACCACCACGGTTACGCGGCAGGAGCAGGGAGGCTCCACTGGCCCCATCCTCATTACTGAAGGACAAAAATCTATCATGTTGGTGACGCGATGACGTTTCCATTTCCAGAAAGACTTCTTCTTCTATACTCATAGTGATCATCCAAGACATGAGATGACTGAGATTTGCAAAAGTCTTAAAGTCTTTATCATTTGCTTGATCATTATCAACTTGCGCTATAATAAACATGGAGTAGGTTATATATATATATATATATATATATATATATATATATATATATATATATATATATATTAATTAATCTGTAAACTCTATAATTTAATCTGACTGCACTACTCCTTTCTGCAAAGACTATCTAACTTGAAGGAGAACCTCACAGGTGAAAGTGAAGTATGTTTAAATCATCTCTCTCTTCCTTGCCAACACAATTAAGATGAGATCCCATCCACAACTGTCCAGGATGTGGCACATGCCAGATCAGGGGCACGTTCCCCTACTCTACAGAATGTGCTCCTCTTCCTGGAATTACATTTTATCCTTTTGATGCTGAGTTGGTTGGCAGATTTAAATGGCATCTATGGAATCCTCCCCTTTCTCTCTCATTGTTGCTCCATCTCACTTTCCCTGCAGCTTGTTAGTTTGTTCTTAGTTACATTTACATTTATTTAGCAGATACTTTTATCCAGAGCCACCTACAAAAAGAGGATAAACGTTCAAGCTACAGCACAATCTTAAGAGTGCAACTTGCTAACATGAAACTGACAGGAAATAAAAAGTGCAGGAGTGTGATAAAAGTGCAGTAGAGAGGGTGGGAAGGGGGGTGCATTGTAAGTGCATTCCAGGTAGTCAGATGTTTTAAGCCAGGAGATATTCTTGGAGGAGCTGGGTGTTCAAGAATTTCTTAAAGGTGAGAGGGTATCTGTTGTTATGGTAGCACTTGGAAGGTCATTCACAAGCATGGAGTAATAGATGAGAATAGTCTGGATTGACCTGTACGAGGTCTCATACCATGTGCTGTCTGTGAGATGGGAGTCACTCAAGCGTTTTGAACCTGCCTTTTTTGAAGTCCTGTCTTAATTAGCAGGTTTCATAATAATGCTAATTTAGGAAATAATAATATTTAGACCCAATTCATCATCTGGGGCCTGTTTATATTTATGCACTGCCTCCCCTCAAGACTTGGCGTTTTGTCAAAACAGTTCACAGTCTTCACAAATTAATGCATGCCGTTTGAAGTGGTGTGGATTTTCTCCTCACTGATGAACACACACACAGTGTGGAGACTAGCAGTGTGAGAGAGGCCACCGTGAATACTAATACGACAGGCACAGAGCCTCGCAGAATGCCACCAGGTAGCTTTCACCTCCGAGCCCCGCAACATGGTTAACACGGCGGTCAACACACTCTTCTTAATTACTAAGCAAGCCTGCCACTTGTGCCAGAGCGTGTTATCTTAATTTAGGACAGATTTACAAGTCGGGGGTGCCCACCCCTCTGTTCTAATTTTATCTGAGGTGAACGAATGTGTACTGTCTGCACCCTGTACACTCTGGGATTGGACTGTCGCCATCTTTGTGCTGTTGTGTAGGCTAGGCGCTGTAAACATAGGTGCTGTTGCCATTCAGTATAATTACTGAAAAAATTGTGTGTTCGTTGAGTCATCATGCTGGCCTCTTGTGACAAGATTGGTTTGCACTGAGACTGTTGAGTACATCTGTCTTTGCAATATGTTCAAAACCCAATGTTTCCATCCCATTACCCAACAGACACTTGGCCATATTGGCAGTAGCATCTCGTCTTGAAAACTGGGACTCCAGCAGAAGTAATTAGACTGGCATGGATGGTGTGCATACAGGGAGAGGCATAACAGATCTGATTTTGCCCATAGTCACTTTAATCACTGATGTACCCCTCAGACTTTTAAAACAGCTTCAGACTGACACAAATGACTTCTGCACCATCCACCACCAACACTGCACTTAGGCCTTTCATACAACCTAAGCCTGTAAGAACTCACTTAATGCTTGTGTCATGCTATTTTTGAATTGAGCTGATTGACTTTTATCCCTTCTGTTTCTGACTGAGTCTCTAAGACACGTGGAAATCTTGAATCTCTCTTTTGCCAGCAGGCTCAGCACAGGGGCTTCACCCCTGGGGAGAACGAACAATATTTCCCCCTTTTATTTTTCCCTCCTGGAAGCTCTCTGGAGCTGGCACAGAGTGCCTTTCCCGCTGTTTTGAGGTTCAGGTGCATTGTGGGATTGGCCACGGGGAGGGTCTTAAGATGGCGGGATTGGGTTGGATCGGTTCCTCTCTCCTCGCCCTTGTCTTTGTGCCATGGTTTGTAACCAGATGGGACCAGACAGAGAGAGATGGGCTCTAGATGGCGTCTACACTAGGTGCAAAATATGTGATCAGTGAGAAGTGCACCATCGTACATTCTCTCATTCAACTTCTGGCGTGCAGTAGAGTGTGTGTGTGTGTGTGTGTGTGCAGTGCATGCTTGTACGTCTGCTACAAGGTTTTCCAGCACAAAGATTTATCTAATGGTAGGAAAGTCGTTCAGTTTGAAGCGATTAGTTGTCACTGACTCACCCTTGATGCCATGCTATTAGGACGTTAATGGCAACATGTTCATACGCTTCCGCCATGATTCAGCTGTGCTCTCATTCTGCATGACCTACAAAAAGAGAGAGAGAGAGAAAGAGAAAAAACTAAATTTGTGTGTCATCACTTAGAGTAGCTTTTAAACTCGACTTAGCAGTGACTCTTAACAAGAGGAAATCAGTGATTAGCGCCTGCCTGCCTGCTTGCTTGCCTGTGTATGCCTAAAACCTGTGTATGCTGGTTCATCAGTTCAGTGGTCAGTGAGCTGATTTGTCATTTTGGAAGGACAGTCGTTTACTTTGGTGTTGAGCATAGAACACTGTAGGTCACGTCATCGTCATTCTCATCGTCCAATACGCCCTTACCATAATCATGTTGGCAGACACACCTTGTCGCCGTCTGTGTTGTGTGCGTATTCTGTGTGCTTCCAGGATGCTTAAGTCTATGTCAAGACAGCACACTGACAATCATTGCCTGTTTTTATGAGAGCATTGGGCAGTCAGGCACTGTCACATTAAGAAAACACATAATGGGAGGATAACCTATGACATCTGTGTGTGTGTGTTTGTCTATATATATATATATATATATATATGGGTTATATATATAGCCCATTTATTTGCTGCAAACATTGTTTGACGTTTTCCTCACCAGGCTCCGGGCTGCTAATAAACATCTGAGTGCTACATCATGAGGCACATCAGTGCTGACATGACCATAGGGTGTGCCATTTTTCTCCTTATTAGCTCAAATTAGAGGAAGTAGAGGAGGCGCTGGTAGAGGAGAGAGGGTGCTAATTGAAGATGACATGAGGAGCTTTGCGCTTTTGTTGACTGTACTGAACAGCAGTACCAGGCTACAAAGGGACAGTGGCCAAACAGACCAAAGCAACCAAAGAGATCCGTCTCTTCACGTTTTAAGGTGATGATGTGATTAGATTAGTGTGTGTGTGTGTGTGTGTGTGTGTGTGTGTGTGTGTGCGTGTGTGTGTTTACAGGGAGTATGCTGGTAGTAGTGTTTTAGGGATGCTGGGGAAGTTATAAAGGTTAAAAAATAACTGGAGAAAAAGGCAGACCATAGAACTTTCAAACTGTTTCTTTAAGAAGGAGCCATCAGTAATCCTGGAGAAAGTAGTAACAGGGCTAAGTAGAATTTCTCACCTTGTCACTGCCTGAGGTGCAAAGCTTTTGAAAGCACTTGAGGATTCACAGGAAATTAATTCAGACAGGCTGTTCCCTTTCAGAGAAAGTAAGAGGCTCTAACCAGACTATTGTTTTCAGAAACACCACAGTCTATAGCCACATGTGCTTCCTCTTGCATATGCTCAAATGGAGAAACATTCTGACAGTGGCATAGTCATTTCTGCCATCTCTGTTGTCTCAGATGGCGTCGCGACAACTCATAGTTCTGCTCACGAGTCATTCGGGATCAGTCCCACTTCTGCCTTTTCGCCTTTTTTTTACTGTTTTCGGTGAGACACCTCACTTATGAGGCACGACAGCAACCCAGAGATATTGTTTCCATTCCTTTCTTTCTTTCTGTCTTTCTTTTTCTTCACTTGACTTGGCAGGGGAAATGTTTCCCGTCACATCCTAGTATCATAGGGGTTAGAGGCTATGAGAGTTTCATTTTGAGTGAGGCTCCGAGATCCACACTGACAGTCTCTCTGCCAGAGGAATGTTCTTTAGTGCCACTGATCTGAACTCTCAGCCTCTCTTCCTCCCAGGTTTCTTTCATTGCTGTAGATTTGACAGCATGTACAGTTTTAGTCAAATCCTCTGCCATAGTTTATGCCCTTATGACATTGTGAAACATCTGGCAGAAGCAGGCTGTTTGTGTAGATCGTTTTTGTTTTGTTTCACATCATGGGTTGGTGAAGGCACCATAAAGCAGATTGTTTGGCAATCATATTCCTCCATAGTGCAATATTGACGTGACTGCCTGTCATGATTTGGTTAAGCAGTTAGCTCAGCTTAGCTGCAGTAGAGAGGGGTGCACGTGGTACATATGTATGGGATTGCAGTGAGAGATGTCCCACAGCTTTGCTTTTGAGGGTTTGATGTCAAGCAATCTCTCTTGTGTGACACAGATTTCAAATCTGCTTTGTAAGCAAGCGCAGTTTTGATTTCATTTTTTTTCCCTCTATCTTTTTTCGGGAGCTTATCAGAGACATGCATGTGTGTGCACACAACACACAAACACATACACAGACACACCACACACAAACAAACACACATAATCACATAATCACACAGCATTTTTCAAATAGACATTTGACCATCAGATACAGCAGAATATGTTTTGTGTGCAAAGCATACAAGCAACCTGAGACCATTTTCTACTTTGCATTGAAGGCAGATATTCACCAGTGCTGGTTTTTATCTCCAGGCTGTTTGATCTGTGGTGCATTATGTTCCTGTTTAACATGGATGCCATCAGGGTGCATTTTTAAAAATGCCTCAACATTGTCTCAATACATACCTCTTCTTTATCAGTTCTTACTGTATATTGTGATATCAGTACCCATACATTATCAGACAGTAACCTCCCTAGGGTTTTACATGAAATCCATGTAAACAGTTTGCACATTTGGATACCTGTGCATATGGGTTGTGTGAACTGTTGTGTACAGAGCTTGAACAGTTTATTAAAAAGTGTGTTTGCATAGAGTGCAATAAGTGTAAGTTTTGCTAGTTGGGAGGAAGGTTATGTGTTTTGTGTGTAGAGTTTTGCAAAAATAGCCAAAAGTTTAAAAAATTGTGCCAAAGCAATCAGAAAAAAATTAATAACCAATCAGCAGCAGATGTGTAGGAGCTGTGACACAGCACAGTGTGTGCCAGTTCTGCAGTCTGACTAGGCTGAATGCCATGACACTGTGCGTGATATTCACCCTCGTCCTGGGTTTATCGTGACATTGTTCCACCTGATATTTTTTCCTACCAACTTTACTAGTTCTCAGATGCACTACAATTAAAAGTAGCACATGTTCAATGGTCTAAATGTAGAGCCAAGTTGCTCCCAAGAGCCATTGTTCTGGTTGTCTATGGGGTGAGTTAAAAAAGAAAAGAATATAGAAAGGGGAAAGAGAGGAAAAGAAAATGGAGGGGACAGTCATGACCTGCCATCCCCTGTGTGTAGAAAAGAGAAAAGGGGGTGGTGGTGGGGAGACGGGAAGGGGGGTGTGGGTGCAAATGAAGCTGATGAGAGGAGTATCACTTCACGAGCGGCTAATATCTAATCTGGTGTTTAAGAAGGGGTGGGGTGGTGTGGTGGAGAGGAGAGGAGGAGGGGTTGCTGATGAGACGCTGTGGGTCTGGTAACCATCACCAGCCATAACCACCACCACTGCTTTCGCCTCTGCCTCTGCCCCTGAATAGGGTGGGAGTGAGATTGGCTGTCCTGGCCCTGGCAACAGCCCATTGATGATGTACAGCCTCGGGCGAGTGAGATTATGCTCTCATTGATTTCAGCGGGGAGGTGGCGGGGAGGCCTGATGGCTTCTGGGCCGCGCAGGCGGCCCCACCTTCAGGCTGTGTTGATTGGGACAGGATGAGTGGGGGAGTAGGGAGAGGAGGAGGGGGGTGGCGTTGGGTAGAGGGGGGTTGGGAACTGATGGCAGCATAAAGTATGGGCTTTTTTAAAAAAAAACATGCCACACAGCTGTAAAGTTGGAGGAAAGTGGTGACTGTGGAAAAGAGATGATGAGATGGGAGGGAGGAAGAGAGGAGAGCGAGAAGGAGGAAGGGAAGCAGAATGAGTAAGTGAGTGAGAGGAAAGGGGGAAGAAAGAGATGGGGAAGACCGTAAGAGAGGCAAGAGAGCACGGGCGGCTCTCTCAATTAACATGCTTCTCTCATGCGAAGCCTCCATCTCATGACTTTCTTCATCAGGAAATTGCCAAGGAGCATCCGGGCAGGCACTGCGACGTCAGGCACAAAATGGGGCTTTGGGGGGGCAGAAATTCTTCCCTGGAAACAACCAAGGATATACACTCACTTACTCACACACACACACTCCCTTCCTTTCCTTTCTTCTGCGTAGCAAGAGCAGGTTGTAAAAAATGGGCAGAGACACTGCCTGACCATCAGTCTCTTCTCTCCTCAAGGCTACAGGAGGGAGAGAGGGAGAGAAAGGAGAGAGAGAGAGGGAGAGAGAGTGAGAGGAGAGAGAGTGAGAGGAGAGAGAGAGAGAGCGAAAGAGGCGAGAGAGAGAGGAGAGAGAGAGAGAGAATCTTTTTCCCCTTGGATACATCTGTTGAAGCTCCTCTTTTTGTGGGGAGATGGGGCGGCATTGATGTGAGAGATTTTCTATATTTATTTTTCCTCCAGACCTCATCCATCCACAAAATCACAACAGCTGCCAAAAGAGAAGATTGAAACAAACATATGGTTCCCCCAGAGCCATCACCTTAGGAGTGGTGTTATCTCTGCGTGTTTGTGTTTGTGTGTGTGTGTGTGTGTGTCACTGTGTGTCTCCTGTCTCTCTCTAGCATAAACTAGATATACTCTCATCCTTCTCTCTCTAGCATAAACATAGACACACACACACACACACACAACACACACAACATACACACACACACACACACACACATTCAACACTACTCATCTATCATCAATTTTGCATCATCTCAACAGAAGAATGCATACCACTCTTTACCATTCTTGTGCATCAAGTGTAGACTTCACAGACCTGTTAACATGTCATTCAATCCCAGTAAGTAATCTCTCTCTCTCTCTCTCTCTCTCTCTCTCTCTCTCTCTCTCTCTCTCTCTCTCTTGTCTGTCGGTCTCTCTGTCAGCCTGTCAAACCTGAACACAGCAAGGCCCAGCTGGGCCCAGTCTGCTCCTCCACTCATTTACTCACCTGTACTATGTGAACTCAGACCTTGGATTTTCTTGGACACCTAGTAGCCATTCTCCTAATGGGGGCCCCATGCTGAAAAAGGCTCTCAGTGAGATGAGGCACTCAGACAGGTTTTCTGATGGGCATCCAGATGCTGTCATTTAGTTTGTAGGCATTTTGCCTGGGATGTCAGGGAATAAGAGTGCTGAGAGAGAGAGACAAGTAGGTGAAAAAGAAGAAGAAAGTGTGTGTAAAGTTGTAGTATTTGTCAGATAACTTTGCTTATGGCAAGCCTCCATCTTATAAAATGTCCTCAAGGCATTGCTATGAGATGAAGATGCCTGGAGATGCCTGAGATGAAGTGAAATAAGGGGGTGGTGTTCAGATGTAATTCCACAGTGGGAATAATCATAATGGAGCCATCAATGTCTAAGGGGACATCAAAGGTGAGTAGCATTGCATTTGTATGAACAGAAAAACAGAAGTCTGACTGATAAATACATAAATACTAAAAAGTAAAGGAAGCAAAGGAATTGGCTTGTTTTTTTAAACGTTCATAAACATTTTCTAGAAAGATGTGGTGTCCACAGGGGTCTTTGTCACCTATTTTGACTTATGACTTTCCTGCAGGGCAGATTTGGGGAATCTACCTTGTGTACTTTTAACACCACCCTGCTGACACTTTCATGAATTTCAACTTGTTACCCTCTTGTGAAAAGGGTTCTTGTTATTTTGCAGAGTCTAAACTCTGGCGTCTGTGGTGTTAGTCTTAGAGTGTGAGGTGGCTTTGTTCTTGATGCTCAGGACATGCAGCAGGTCATTTTGTACTTACATGACTTATAAGTTCAGAAAGAGAAAGCTTAGGCTTGGTAAGGCCAAGAAAAAGAGTTGTACAACAGTGATTTGCACAGCCATTGTTACGGAGAGTTCGATGGTTCTGATGGTTTTCATTACTGTGGCTTTGTTCACCTTTCTTACGTTCATATTTTCACTGTGGTATTTTGTGTGAGATGTACTACTCCTGCACATAATACTTTAGTATTATTTAGTCAGTGCAGTGAGGTTTTAGGGTTTTACCATTGGGAATATTTAAAGAGCTTTCCTGTCCATTTTGATTTGATAGAAAACGTGATCATTCCTCAGGCTTTTAATGCTTTGGGTGTTTAGGGTCACTGTGCTGGATATGGTTTTGGTTCGGGTCTCCTGTGACATGTGGAATTTCCTGGACTTTCAAACCTCCCTTTGGGAAGTGACATTAAATGTATTTAGATGTCCGACAATGAAGTTCAGCTGGCAACCTACAGCCCCTTTGTGCCTCAGCAACGACTGCACAGACGAGTTGAGTACAAAGAGATGGGAAGGATGAGGGGAAGCGAAGTATGAGAGGTGAAAAATGAGTGTGTGTGTGTGTGTGTGTGTTCATGGGGGGATGAGGAGGGCAGAGAATAAAGACAGACTGCGCACATGTGACCTGGGAGAAATGAAAGGCAAGCTGATGACATGAGACGGTGAAAAGAGCCGTGTGTTCAAAGGGTCAGCCCTCATTTCCATCACAATCACCACTCACCACTCCATCTGTCAGGCCTGGAACACATCAGCCCTTGTGTGTGTGTGTGTGTGTGTGTGTGTGTGTGTGAGTAGTTGTGCGTTAAAATGGTCATACATGCGGTCATTTTAAAGAGTGGATGTAGACTGATTACATGTGTTGAGTGTGTGTTATGTGTGTGTGTCTCAGAATTATACATGTGTGTTCCCTAGTGCATGTGGCCTTTTAAGAAAGTGTAGATAGAAACAGGAGATTGTGTGTGTTTACTGAGTGCGTGCATGAGTGTCTGTTGTGTGTCTGTGCCTGTCGAGAGTGTGTGTGTGTGTATGTTTTTTCCTGTGCCATCAGATCATGTGGTCATTTATAAAGTGGTGTGTGTGGGTGCTAGGAGCAGATGCATTATGAGTGTGGGTGTGTGTGTTAGCTGCATTACCATTAGAGTGTGTCTGTGTGTGTGTGTGTGTGTGTTTGTCTGCGGGGGTGGACCAGCTTGGCGTCAGCCTCCTCCTTTGCTCTGTGATGGAGGGTCGGGCCTGAGTGCTCCTTCATCAGTGCTAGCCTAGCGCCCTAGCGCTCGGCAGAATGCTAATACGCGTGTGTCCATGATTAACAGCCTGTCGGCCGCGCAAGGTTCATCTCACTGCTGCGGGAACTTCATGCTGTCAAATTTAGTCATGCGCCACTGGCAGAGAAATAGCAGGCGCTGTGCAGTCTGTGTGTGTGTGTGTGTGTGTGTGTGTGTGTGTGAAATTTGGAGTGAAAGAGAGGGAGGATGAGAGACTGAGTTAGTGGGAGTGTGTATGTGTGCGTGCATCCTGATTCCCATAATATCAAATACCCAATCACTAAACAAGCCAGAATGCTTTCTTGGACTGAGCCCAGCATACATATTTTATTAGTGGAGAAGTAGAGTTATTGTTGCTCCCCCTCCCATCAGAAGCAGGATGGGCACAGTCTAATCATAGCTAGTAGTCGTAGTGCTGTTCAATCCATGACAATGTCTTCAATGCAAAAAAAAAGAGATAATCGCTGACTGCATTGCTTTTTCCAGCTCGGTGACCCACGAGTATGCAAACAGGCCACATTACTGCAAAAAATACACACACACACCCTTGTGTGAGCATCCTAACCTCATTAGCCTCTCGGAGACTGAAAACCGCTCTGTTTGACCTACATCTAGCCAAATTTGTTTCCGTATCATTTTCCCAGTGTTTTCCGCTAATAACCTGCACGGCGGAAAGGGTGATTTTCGTTGAGCGTTTATTTCACACTCGGGTGGCTTAGCGCTGCGGCACTGGAGGTCCATCAGACTGCCATTAAAAAACCTACATCCCATTAAAGCCTATCCACTGCTAATGAATGTGGCTCTCCACTCCTTTCTACCTCTCTACCTCTCTCTCTCTCTTTGTCTCTTAATGAAACCCGCTAATCAATTAGCCAGCTTCTGTTAGCGTGGCGGTGGGGGTTGGGGGACTTGGGGTGGGGGACTAGGGGAGGGTATTCTGTGTTACAAAGCCTGACACTGCTCTTTTGGATGATTTGTAATTGGGAGAAAAAAAAGAACGGTATCAAATGTAGGTCAGTAAAACTATTTTGGTTTATTTGCATGTAGTGTGTGTGAGGTGGAGAGGTAGGGTAAACACACACTCACTCATATATGCATAAATGCACATACACAGACACATGCAGATACAGGCACACACTGGCACACACACACAGTCAAGCACACACACATGCACACATACACACACTCAAGTGCTCTCTCTCTCTCTCTCTTTCTCACACACACACACACACACACACACACACACACACACACACACACACACACACACACACACACACACAGAAAGCGCACAGCTGCTAGTGTCAGCCACCTGAGCCCCTGGAAGGGAAACATGAATAATGAGGGCTAAAAGCCAGGTGCAACAGTGTAGCGCTGTCCTTCTGCCTGTTCCACTGTGTGTGTGTATGTGTGTCTATGTGTGTGTGTGTATGTGTGTCTACGTGTGTGTGTCTGTGTGCATGTGTGTGTGTGTGTGTGTTTGTGTGTGTGCGTGTGAGTGATTGTGTGTGTCTGCCTGTCCACCTGTCTGAGAGTCTGTCTGGGTGTTTGCTCGCCTGTTGTCTGTTTGCCTGACTGTCCACCATCCGTCCATCCACCCTGTGGTTTCCTAGCTCTTTGCTATTCCCTGACTCCTGTGATGTCAGCTAATCCGGCCCCGTTAATTGGTACACAGGGTGCTTCTTAATCGGGGGCTGTGGTCAGCGCTTTGTTGAAGAGTGGCTTCCCCACACCACCCCCAAACCCCCAGCCCCACTCCAGCGGGCCCCTTAGGTGGCACGTGCAGATGGACCCACGCACCAATGTCACACAGGGACACGCTGGCCCTGAAAGATGACCTGCTGGGGAGCTTTGATTATCCAGCCCCTTTCTCCTCACCGCCCCACACACACCACCGTCACCCCCCTACCGCTGTCTATTGTGAGCGGATTGAGACATGAGTGGATGGTACGTCACTGTGGCAACAGTGTAGGCGATGCGGGGTTAAAGATGAAAGGTGCAAGAAGGGTTTCCAGGTCTACGGGGCGGCAGCCTTTGGTTCCTGCTGGTCCTTTGTCAAGCTCTGTCCATCTGTGGTTCTGCTCTCTCTCTCTCTCTCTCTCCCTCCCTCTCTTCTCCTCCTCTATGTCTCCTCCCGCTTTCTCTTCTTTTCAGCGGGGCACTTATGGAACAGCACATGGCCACCAACAATCTGCCAAGCTCAGTGGCTTGAGTCAGAGCTGACTGGTCATGGTTTCTACTCCAGCGAAATTAAAACGAACGCAAAATATTTAGTTTTATTGTCGGCACGTTTACAGAATTCATTCTGACAATTGAACCGAAACTGTTAAAATGCCCTGGCAGAGGTTTTGGTTGTCCTTAGTGCCGTGAGCATTCAAGGTGGTGGGGTTGGGTAGGGAGTTTAGGAAGGCCGATCCAAACTGTGAGCGCTGGGCTGAAGCTCCTGAGGCGGGAGCTCAGCTGATTGCGAGCGGGGACGGCCTTAATGAAGCCATGATGTGTCAGAGGCTGCTAGTGTGATTGAAGCCCCTGTTTCCTCCTGGGTCTGGCTTTCCTGACGCCTGGAGCGGAATGGGGACAGGAGGGTAGTGGAGCTGGGGGAGCCGTGTGTGTGTGTGTGTGTTTGTGTGTGTATGTTTGTGTGTGTGTGTGTGTCTGTGTGTTTGTGTGTGTGTGTGTGCGTGTGTGTTTGTGTGTGTGTTTGTGTGTGTGTATGTGTGTGTGTGTGTGTGTATGTGTGTGTGGTTCTGGTCCACGACACTGGGGGGGAAAACCCAGCGAGCTTAGGGGGCTTCCTCTATTGCCACCGCTCGTGAGGAGGGAAGGAGAGGCCCAGGCCGAGGACAACAGAGATGGAGGGAGAGAGAGAGGGACTAAAAGAGGAGAGAGAGAGAGAGAGGGAGAGGGAAGGACTATAAAAGGGGTAAAGAGCGGGAAAGAGAGTGAGGGGGGAGACCACAGCTGGGGAACAGGCATCTGCTCCATGCTTTTATGTCATCTGACACTCCCCTCAGTCGCCCAAATCCCCCTGGGGGCCTGCTTGCTTTGATTCAGGTGGGCATGCTGTGATGGTGGCTCCCATGAGTGCATGCATATATGTGTGTGTGTGTACATGTGTAAGTACATGTGTGTATTTGCATGGCTTTGTGTGTGTGTGTTTTGTGGGAACTTATGTGGGTATATGTACACAGTATCTGCATGTGTGTGTGTGTGCATGTGTATGTGGCATGTTTGCTAGCGTCAGGGGGCCAATATCCTGTCTCCAGTGCATATGGGGACCTGTGGTGACTGGGGTGGCGCAGGCCGTTAAGCCGGAGGGTGTGTCTGCATGATGCCACTCGACGAACAGAAGCCGGAGGCGGTGGTCGCCACCCCACACAATAGCCACAGACAGTGCCCCGTCGAGAGCGTGTTCAATGCCAAGAGAACCATCTGCAGACTGAGACAGCAACTGACTGAGCAACTGAGTGCAAAAGAGAGAGAAAGAAAGTGAGGGAAAGAGAGAGAGGAAGTGGAGATGTACATGTAGGTCTCACTCTGTCCAACAGAAAGGCCCGTAAAGCTGAGGGTTTTTCAGTTGCTGTTTCCCCGTTTTTTGCCCTGTGATGGTGCGTCTGAGCTGTAAGTAGGTTAGGAAGCAGGGAAAGAGGGGGAAAACCCAAAGTGTTTAATGAGAGCGTCGAGAAAACTCTCCGCGGGCTTTATTAGCTGATGCCTTCGTTTGTTTTAAATGGAGCACTCCTCTTTTTTCAGTTTTTTTCTTTTTAACAGTTTCTTCCCCCAGAACCAGAATGCTTCTGCAAGAGAAGTAATTTTTGTGGAGCTCATAATGTTTTATATCATATTTTTTTTCTTTCTTTCTCCCTCTCTTTCCCCCTTCCACTTTTTCGTTGGAGAGCAATCTCTCACTCTCAGGCGGAGCAGGATGACAAGAGACTGCTGTGGGCGCGCACATGCATCACGGGTCCTTAATAAAATCACAGTGTGCCTCCCACCATGGCCAAAATTAGATCCAGCGGCAAAATCATTCTGTCGTTGGGGCCCGGTCCTCGTACTCTGAGGCGAGCGTTTAATTCTCATTTAATTATTTGCCTGCTCTGTTCTACGGGTAAATCAATCACGGCGATGGGTGCGATGTGAGAAGGGCTGCGAAGAGCCATGCCAAGAGAGAGAGTGAGAGAGATAGCGCAAGAGAGAGAGAGAGCGACGAAAAAGAAGAGGTTCAGGAGGAAATTGATTCAGTGTGTGTTAGGGTGTGTGTGTGTGTGTAGGGGGGTGGCAGGGATCAGGCGAGGTAGAATAAGGAGAAGGTGGACACGTAATCTCGGCATATGCTTTTGGTCCCCTGCTGACACACACACGCACACACCATCCCCCTCTCTGTCCCCCTGACCAACACCAGATTAATCTCTGGTGGCTCGGCACCCCTAATCCATTTCAGTGACAAATTAAAAGGGAATCTAGCGGGGGCCCACCATTGAAAATCCAACCAAGGCCTTTCCCCCTCTCCCTTTCTCCTCTGGCCACCCTCACATATGGTTCAATCAGCAACCTCTCTTGTGCCTTCTATTCTTCTAGCACCTTCCATTTCCTCCAGAAAAATTCATTTCAAGGGCCTTAACCCCGACAATGCTTTAATGAATGGGGCCTGTGTCTGAGGCATGATGGCTTATGGGGTCAAAGCACTTCTGAGGATCTTGACACGTGCAACAGCCTCTCTCTCTCTCTCACACACACACACACACACACACACACACACACACACACAGACAGACAGACACACACACTCACATCCACTCACACACGCATACTCACTTTCTCTCTCTCTCTCACACACACACACACAAATGCATATCCACAAGCACACACACACACACACAGAAACAACCCTACAGTGACCTATGGACAGCAACATACGGTCCCATTTCCAGCCATAATAATCTCTGTGAGTTAGTGGAAGTGTGAGTGTGAGTGTGTGTGTGTGTGTGTGTGTGTGTGTATGCGTGTTTGTGTGGATAAGCCCCAAGCAAAATGGGCAAGGCTGCGCTATCATTCCAAAGTCAATATGAGCTTTAGTCAGCCTGATCCATGGTTTAGGATCAAACCCATAACTTTCTCGGGGCCCGCTTAAGTAAATCCCTCTTTACAGACTGGGGTTACCCACTGAGGGCAGCGCTCAAACGCCTCAAGGTTAATGGTTCATGGTTTTATGCTGATATAGAGGCCTGTGAATACTTCCACACACACACAGGTACGCTCACACACACACACACACACACACACACACACACATATACACATACACATACAGCACTCCCAGTGTGTGTATGTGTGAGGACATCACTCAACTATTGGTGGAGAGTGGAAACCACTGTGTGTGTGTGTGTGTGTGTGTGCGTGTGCGTGTGTGTGTGTGAATGTATGAGTGATGTAGCTGTTTGGTGAGTGTACCAGCCTTTGGCAGATCATCATGCTCTAGGCGGAAGCTGTCAGAGTTAGGCTGGAGGCGAGATCCAGGGGAGGGGTGGTGGAGAGGGTGGAGGAGAGGGCAGGGGAGAGGGCACTGGAGGGGCAATGGAGAGGGTGGAGGAGAGGGCAGGGGAGAGGGCACTGGAGGGGCGATGGAGAGGGTGGAAGAGAGGGCAGGGGAGAGGGTGTTGGAGATAGGCTGCTCCCTCCCTGGCGACCTGATGTTGGCAGAATTAAAATTGCCCCCTACCTCCACCCACCCACCACTCGACAACCAACCACACACACACACACACACAAACATATACTTGCAACTTGCACTCATTCTTTCTTTATCTCCCTCCTGTTTCACTCTTTCATTCCCTCTTTCTCCTTTTCTTGTGCACACACACACGCAATCACTCACAGGCCCATGATACAGTAAGCAGCCAGCTCAGGCGTTTAGAGGGATCTGCCAGAGGAGACTACCTCACTGTTGGAGCCTGGCACAGGTCACAGATCCGTCAGAGAGGGCACCAGCCCTGGCACATCACCTCATCGTCTGGCGCCTGTTAAAAGCAGTGTATGTATTAAGAGTTGAAATGTGTCTTGTGACCTTGAAGTTAGCAGGTAATCACCAGTAGTTACAATCAACCTCTACCACAGCCTATTTTCAAATTAAGCAGTAATTACAATGTTACTAAGCCTATATTAATGTTGCTGCTGGTTTTCTACCGTTTGCACCTCTTGTATCCATCTAAATTCCCTCCTGAATTGGATCTTATTACTGCTCCAGTGTTGTAGCACACAGACAGTGTGTCAGCTATTATACAGAAATCATTATATTCCAGCAGGAGAGAGGGGCCTCCTCAGAGTTGTTAGCTGCTAGTGCGCCACAGTCCCCAGGCATGAAACAGGAAAGACTATGAGCTAGGCAGGCCTCTCAAGTGCTCCCAAGGGTCGGGCATTACATGGCAGAGGTAGGGAAGCAGAGAGACTTCCAAAGAGAGAGAGAGAGATAGAGAGACTGAAAATAGATTGAGGGAAAAAGAGAGGGTGATGAGATGTAATGATGAGTCTCTCTCCCCGCTTACCATCCATGCCCTTTGAACGATGGATAAGGATTTGACATGTGTGTGTGTGTGTGTGTGTGTGTGTGTTGTTGGTGGGGGCAAGGGGGCGGTGAGCACAGAAAGATCTCATTAGAGCCCATGCTAACCTCTCCCTTACCTCTCCTTACTGTCCATGCTCTCTTCCTCCGAGCTAAGATGTAGGGAGAGAGAGAATGGGGGGAGGCATCAGAAATGCAAAAGCACTTTGTTTCGATTCTACCCTCCTGCTCGTCTCGCTGTCGGGGGCCTTTTTGCCCGCTCTCCGTGCTGAGTACCATATCAGCCTCCTTGGTCTTAGATATTTAATGGTAGAGAATGTAGAGGTGTAGTCTTGCGTCGGCAGTAATTTTTCAAAGATGTATTGAAAGTGTTTCATTTACTATGTATGAATTAGTAAGGGGCATTCATTTTCATGTAAGTATCTAAGGGTAGACCAAGGGTAAGGAAGCTAAAACATTGGAATTGTGTGAAATGTAGTTGAAGTGACTTCAGTTGAGAGGGTGGGTTGATATATAGTACTCTTAGCTCTGCTCTCAGTGGTACTAGTAATATTTCTGTGGTCAGTGAGACTGATCTGACTCAATTAAACTCAGAGTTTAATGTCCAAAAAGAGGAAAAGAGGGAAGAAAAGGAGAAACGACAGTGAGTGTGTTTACGTTGTCAACCCACGGCAGTGCTCATCCTCAGGGCTCCATTACCATGGGTCACTTCATGAAAAACAGCCCAAGCAAAACAGCTGTTTGCTTCATGACTCAGTGTGTAGAATCAACAATAAAATAAAAGCCTTGGAAATGGGCTTAGCCCATCGTTTGTGAACACATCACACAGCGCTCCTATCAGACGTGCCATCTCCCTAAAATAAGATGAACTTTATGTCCAAATGTTGACTCAAATCAAAGCCAAGTGTGCGTATGAGTTTATAATCCTGTCTGTTTTGAAGATTGAACACTGGCGCAGATAATCTGGGCTGGCTAACCACTAACTCTCAAGACGGCCCTGGGGTCAGGCCCATTGATCTGGGGAGAGGACTGTAGATGAGTTAAGTTGTCAGGCCTTAGATCGTTTCATCCTCGACTTGATTTGTAGTGAGCAGTTAGTAGAAATATTGATTCGTTCACTCACCCTCTCTGGGATTCACTTTCGATGATTACGGTTTTTGAAGATGAACAAACTCCTCATTCCCCACCAGCCTCACAATCACTCACCCCCCCTACATACACACACACACACACACACACACACACACACACACACACACACACATAAACACATACTCCCCTACCCTCAAATACTATCAGAATTTATCCACCAGGGAGACAATTAGTTCGGAAAAATTTCTGCTTCTGCGTCTGCTTCACCATTCGACGACATGATAGTACTTTACCAGCGCTGTGGTTCTTGCTTTTTTTTATTTGGTCTTTAGGATCGACCCAGACAGCTGGGAGGCAGTGGTTAATGAAAGAGCAAACATGGCCCACAACAGTAAACATTGGTTGCAGAGGCCAAACAAGTTATATTTTTATAAGAGAGATACTGATAGGCACAGCAGCTGTAGTGGTAGTCGTGGTAGTAGCAGGGTCTTTCTTAAGCAGGAGAGGTAGAGTCTTTAAGGAGTTTATAATGAACAAGCTGGAAGGAGTGTCTTCAGTCCCACCCCCTTCCCGCCCTCCCTCCCCCCATCGCTTATTCATCCACGGCATGCGCCGTGACAGGCCTTGGTCATTAATGGTTTGATGTGGGATTAAAGATGTCGCTCTAATAAGATGCCGGCACAGGCACCGAGGCCACTTCACGGGAACGTAATTAACCCGCGGGCCGACAGGGCGAACGAGGCACTTTCTTCTGGGTTCTGTTGCTAGCGCAAGGGAAGACGAAATGGAAATGAACCAACTTCTAGTCTCAAGCCACAAACCAGTTTCAGCCTCGGTTTTGTATTCACCAGGATGGTAATGCAGGGCGCTGTTAAAAAGAAAGATATATCACCTCTCTTAATGACATCTCTAAAATGTTATGCCTGTTTTTACCACCATCCATTTTCATTGGTTACACCCTAGGGACATGAATAAGCAGACCCATGCATGCAGGGTTTGAGTAACCCAACCAGATATAACCAGGTGTCTGATCCATGAGGCGCAAGTGGGCCTTAAGTTGCCAAGGCAACTGAGTGTGTCACCGGCAGGCTGTTGCTCTGGGACATAAACATAATACATTAGTACATAAGTACAATACATACGTTACATACATTACATACATACATACAGACATTCATTGATTACAGTAACATAATCAATTGTCTACTAAATTGATGCTGGTCTGGCCAGCACCAGTGAACACATACGTGTGTGTGTGTATGTATGTGTGTGTGTGTGCGCTTATGTTTATGTTTGTATTTGCATTGTCTCCAGTCTGTATATTTTAAAGTTGTGAAAGTGTTCCTACAAGTAAGCATATTTAAAGCTGGCTTTTTAATACTCATTTGCATACTGTAGGCTTGTGACTCTGTGAAGTTCTCCAGGCCTCAGGGTCTCTGTGTGAATGTGTCCTACCCTCATTTATCACCCCTGGCCTAGTCAACAGGCCACCCAGCCCCGTGCCACTGCATTGATTGCTGTTGCTGGGAGACAAAGAGGCTTGTTTGTCCTCTCTGGTGTGACCAGGAGTCACCTGCCGTCCGGCTAATCCGCCAGCCATTACCCGGTCCACGGGCGACTTTCAGGTTCCGTCTGCATGAATAAAGAGGACAGCTCAGCTCTGAGAGCAAACAGAAATGGCACAATGCCCAGCAACACAAATGCTTGCCAAGCCCACTCCAAAATACGAACAGGGATAGAGAAAGAAGTCTTCAAAGTAGTATTCACTCAGTGCGTGTGTGTGTGTATATGTGTGTGTGTGTGTGTGTGTGAGTGAGTGCGTGAGAGAGAAAGAGAGTGTGTGTGTGTGTGTGAGTGTTTGTAAATTGAGGTTCCATGAATCATTGTTTACAGGAAGAGTGAAAGAGAAATGCAGAAAGAGAGATCTAAAATACACTGACTCTAGCATCCATCTTGTTTTAGACTGGGAAATATTCAGGTAATATTTTTTTTGCAAAAAAACCCCTTAGTAATCATTTCAGCAGCTTTTTTCAGATGACATGCACGAGAGCAATTTCATAAATGTGCACCTTGGTCCAGAGTGGGAGCAGGGTCGGTTAATCATTGATACACGTCCTGCGTCATGAGTAGCGAGTTCAAAATGCCCCCATCGAATTGACAGCTATTAGGTGTGTGAGGGTGACTCAGGCCTGCCTATTGAGCGGCAGGCTTATGTTAGATGGCTGATTGAGGACAGGGAGGCCTTTGAGAGTCAAAATAAATATGATGCATCTTTCAGTTGTCCTTGTAAGGGTGAGTCTTATCTGTGTGAATTTCATTTAATCATCAACCTAATTAGTGAGTGGGTTTTGATGGAGGGAGGAGTAGGTGGGTTAAGCTTGTTTGCTTTTGTGGCTTACTGATGTGCAGGATGTTTGACAAGGTATGTTTTAGCGTAACTGTGTTATGTATGTGTGTCTGTGTGCGCAGTTGTGTGTGTGTGTGTGAGTGTGTGTGTGTGCTTGTGTGCTTTCTTGTTTTATTTATGGCTTAGAGTAGGTCAGGGAAGCTTGTTGCCACTGGCGACATACACACCAGACACACACACACACACACACACACATACAAACATACATATGTACACAAAAACGTGTACACACACACATACTGTATACACGGTATATACACACACACACACACATTTTACGCGGTCAGTCGAATGTAGCTCCCTGAGTGTCTAGAGGCAGGTGGTCTAACCTGTCTGAATTACAATGGCTCAGTCTCTCCCAAGCCACTGTGTGTGTGTGTGTGTGTGTGCGTGTCTTTCAGTTCTCTTGCTGCAAAAGCTGACCCATTTATCATTTCTCTTAGCCTTTCTCTTAGCCTTTCCTCAACTAGCATCTCAGGGATCTAACTGCATTAGCTTCCATGTTGGCATACCAATCCAAGTGTGTGACCATAGATGAGCTTTTAACCAACTGAACACCAAATGATACTTGACCCGCTGTGATGTAGCAATAAGTAAAAAAACTCTTGATTAGTCATCACCTATGTTCTATTAGCAGCAAAAACAGTATTACAGTACAGTACAAAAAGTATTAAAAAATATTATGGGGCCATTTCACATGGGCTACAGGTGTCCTTAGTTTCAGTCTTGGACTAGACATTGGCTTATGGGGATGTGAAGGCTTACCCGTGCCGCATTTGTGGCGTGCCATGTTCGTCTGTCTGTTCTGAGGCTACTTCATACTTGTAGATGGTAGGTTACATAAAACAAAGCAAGTAGGTTACACAAAACAAAGCCTGCACCTGTGTCATTTTCATTTAGGCTACTCTTTCCTCAAATGCTTCCCAAACTTTGCTTTTTCTGTGTTTTTTCTTTTTCAGTTCCCCGTCTTCAATTTTTCTCAGACCTTTACTCTCTCACGCATTTACCATGTGTGGAAAGTTAGAGGGCTGCATCTTTGCATCAGACAAAGCATATATGATAGCCTTTGAAATTTTGTAGGCTAGAAATATTTGTGTTTAAATATACATTTTAAAAGGGCAATGATTTGTTTTACCGGCTCGACCGAACCTCATCCCAATATCATTAAACTTATTTTTTTATGACTTGAAATCACTGGTGACCGCATGTGACCACGATGGACCATTCAATTTGGATCAGCCTGCGCATCACTGGTACCCATTGATTAGTCTTTCTAAGCACCAGCCGAACTCTTGAGCTTTTGCCAACAGTTGGCGACACCAACAACACATCCCACTATCCCACACAAACACACCCACCTTGTCTCTCTCACACACATGCACACACACACATATACACACAAACACCTTTTCTGATGCCTCTGGTAATATTTACTAAGTGTGCTCGACACCAGTGTGCTGACATTTGTTTTGGAGTGGGCGGTGTGATGTTGCCCGCCGGCTGGCAACCCTGGCGGCTGTGATGGAGTGGCCAAAGCCGGGCTGTGACACAAGAGGCGGGGGTGGAAGGGGATGGGGTAGATGGGACAGACGAGGTGTGTGGAGGAGTACGGCTGATGCTCAAAGCTCCGTTATTAGAGAGCACCTTTGAAGCCAAGCAGCCAGGAGACAGGGTGTTCTTTCTTATTGGCTTGGTGAATAGCTTTCGAAGCGAAGTGAATGTGACTCAGGGAAAAATGGAGGCAGAAGCTTTTTTGTTGTTTTTTTTTTTTTTTGGGAGTTTACACCTCACAGCATCTCCTTTGAATTTGTTCCTTTCATGTGCCAATCGGTTGCCGTGACGCAGCCCCCAGAAAACCCTTGCCGTGCCACTGGTTGCTCGATGTGCACCACACAGATTAATGGCACCCCGCTAAATTAATTCACTTTGAAGCGTTTCTTCTCCCTCGCTCGCTCTTGCTAACTTCTATCTTGCCTCCAGCAGTGTGCTTTTGTTGTGCTTGTTTGATGGCTTTCACCGCTTCAGATGTGTGTGTGATATTTTACAATGAGCTGGAGTGTACACACTCCTCATTTGCGCTGACAAGGGGCAGTTTTCCAAGGATTTACTTTCATAGCTCAGACATAAAGAAATTGGACTATGAAATAGTGTGGAGAATGTACTGTGGATCTTGTTTAATGCATTACAAATCTGAGGGAAAACTTTGTTCACAAAGTCTGGACTGAAGAAAAGTACAGTAATTTCCCGAATAGAAGCTGCACCATGTATCATGACCTCACCCTTGTATTAACCTCAGTTTACGAAATACGAATCTACTGAATCACAATCACATCAAGTTGAATGATGAAAAGAAATGCAGTCCTGTATATAGTCCTTAGCCATGTATTAACCTCATAGATGAAGAAATTTTGCAAAATCAATGTATTAAATGTGGTTAATAATGGAAACTACAGTAGCAGTCGTTTGTGACAATCTTTATTTTCAGTCCTACACCGAAAAAAAAAACTGAACTACCATGGATTGAAATGATGACTGTGTTCAAGCTGTCATGAGCCCTGAATGGAAGCAGCCATGGGTCTGAAATTTTGCAGCACCAGAACAGTTTCGAATGATCGATAAGTCTGACTGCTCTTGGCTCAGTCTCGCCCCCAGCACCACAGGGTACAGCATGGCTTCTGTGTGCTGCTGTTTGCAAGCATCCTAAAAAAGGGAAATACATAATAAATGGCATTGCACATCTGCATATCTGCAGCAAATACATATGACCCAAAATAATTCAGGCCATTGCATTAGGTTTGAGTCATGAGCTTGGAAATGTTTTTTTTTTTTAATCATTCCAACTGCATGAACCCCTAACCCCTGAAGTTGACTTCATTATGTTGACTGACATTTTGCCAAACAAGCAAATAGTCTTCCCTAGCAATCATTTAAAACCTCCACCACACACTGCCTTTTGTCTGATTTCTCTGAGAGCACTTAATTACTTGCCTAAAACGGCGCTTGTTATTCGCAGCTCACTGTATTGAGCAAACGCACATCAGCCTCATGAGCCATTGAGCTCCAGCAGTGCCGGGGGATTCTCTCTACATCCTCCCAGTCGATGCTGGCCTTAGCTCCCTTAACCAAATCCCCCACAGAGTGTTCTAGCACATTCCATTGTTTTCCCGTTCATTAAAATACATTCAAGAAGTGCTGTCTTCTGTTTTAAAATATTTCGATATGTTCTGTTTTTTTCTCATGTTTGTGTGAGTTAAGGATGGAAAAAGTGGTGGATCTGTATATTTTAGGCGTGTTTGGGAGTGTGGCGTGACAAAAGGTTATCTGCTGAGGATTCATCCTTCCTCACAGATGTGAGAGCTTAACCCCCTGCTGTCTGGCCCTTAATAATGCGTCTTTGCCATAGTGTGGAGTTTTCTTGATGAATCCTTTCTTAACCCGAGAGTGCTGATGATGGCTTTAGGGAGAAAAAATAAGAGTTAAAAAAAGAAGTCTTTTTTAATGTCTGTCTGGCGCTTGTCTTGAATGTATGTGTGTTTGTTTCTGTGTGTGTGTGTGTGTGTAAAAAACCAAACACAAGCGAATAGTAAACACAACAACAGCAGCACAAAGCCTCACACAAGGTGGAGGAAAGGATAGAGAATCTGAAGAGAAGAATGAGGAATGAGCAGAGGAAGGGATGGGAGGATAGAGGAGCCGAGAGGAGAAGGGCACAGGACCATCACGACTGCGTGTTTGTTCTCTTTCTCCCTCTGGCTGAGCTGCTGAAAGCTGACCTTGTGTGCCCCTCACTCACTTTGCCTCGCAGCCAATGATGGAAGCACACATACACATAGTTCAGGTCATCTGTAGTCAGACACAAACACAAACATGTACAAACGTGCGCGTACACACACACACACACAAACACACACACACACACACACTCTTGCTCATCTGCAAGGCCCTATAGAGAGCTCTGAGGCCACATGAGGCAGCCCTAACACTTCAGGACTTCAGGAGAGAGAGAAGAGAGGGGAGAAGAGAGAGAAGAGCGGGAGATAGGGAGAGTCAGTGCTGGGTCAAAGCCTTAGGCTCAGTGTTGTCAGAGTACAAAACATCTTTGTGAATGTGTGTGTGTGTGTGTGTGTGTATGGGAACTAAATGTATGTGTGTGTGTGTGTGTGTGTGTGTGTTTGTGTTTGTTTTGTAGGGGGTTGGGTAAAGTAATTTTTATCCCTAACACATAATTAGCTTGAATTATCATGTCCCCAAAAACACTGTGAGGGAAGAGGTCATGTTAGTGTTTGTAGTGTTTGTCATGGCCATTGTGTTAGAGCGTAGGAACAAGAGGGCAGCCACTCTACACTGACCCCCGCAGTTCAACGCAAAGTATCAATCAGACATGGATGACAACCTGAAGTCACCAGACGTGAAGTGATACTGACGTTAATCTGAGAAAACAGCTCGAAGGCAGGGAGATGGAGAGGGAGATGGAGAGGAAGCACCACACACACACACACACACACTCACACACATACACAGTGTGTCCACAGTCACCAAGGACAAGCATTTGTCCTTGGTGTTGACGGCAGCACTGAGATAATGGTGTCGATGGGTCCCAAGCAATGCTGCCAACACACTACTTGTCTGTTTAAAGTGCCTTACAGGGGCAAAGTGATCAGATAGAAATCATACTGGTAGGCCCATGAGTCGAAGTAAGTCGAAGCGCGCATCCCCACCTGCTTTGGGTGTCTGACCAGGCATAGAATGCAGGGTGCATCCATGCACGGACGACATTACGAATTCTGTGAAGTCCCTCGGCTTCCGAGAACAGAGAATAGATCATTTGTCTATCACGGAACCGCACTTTTGCCGTTCCCAGTCCCAGAGAACTAAATGTGATTAGCGTCTGACCAGACCTGAAAATAACCCAGGAAGCACAATTAATCCTGAAAAGGCTAATATGGTTGTCACTCTGGCAATGAATGGAGGCCTCCTGGGCAAGAGCTCAGCAGGGAGAGAAGCAGTGCTTGTGCTTGGGATCCCTCATCGGATGAATTAATGAGTTTTGCTTGACAGGCATTTTTTAATGGACTCTGTGTATTTCCTCGTGGTAGAGTCAATTAACATGAAATAGAAATTCTTCTACATGTCGTATTACACCCCATTATTTTGCAGGTCATTTTCCATCAAAGTATATTACACCTAGTGTATTTGACCAAAATTCGAATCTTATACAGTCACACGTAGGTGTGATATCTTTACCGTTTCCTGTGTTCTTGCTCTGCTCACCAATGCTTGTTTCTTATCAGCGTATCAGTGGCACATTTCCAAGTGTTGGCACAGTTTCATTGCTGTGGTCTGTGAAACGGCTGCTGCAAGTGTACCTTACAAGCAAATAATTAGCCCCCACACTGACACTGTCGCTGTGCTGTCCTTGCCACCCAGTCTGTCACGGCCTCTTTCTACACCAATCAACACACTATTTCTAAGCTACAAGTATTCATTATATGCACCGAGATGTATCAGCAAGATGTCTTCTGGAATGTTCTCAGAGCAGGAAAGCAGGAAAGTGGCTGAAGTGAGCCAGTCTGCAGCCACATACACACATACACTCACACATACATACACACCCCACCCCTTGCTCGCTCGCCTGTGTTCTGTGGGCTCTGAGCTGTGACTTGGAGCCCATTAAGATGCATGGCACACTTTCCTCCGGCTCGGTCGCTCTCGCACTGAGCACTTCACTGAGAGCCACAATCATGATAGAACATTCTGGATTGTTGGTGAGAGAGAGGCTTGTGTGTTTGCGTGTGCATATGGTATGTGTGTGTGTGTGTGTGTGTGTGTGTGTGCATGTGGTGTGTGTGTGAGTGTGTGTGTGTTTGGGTGCTGCTGACTGGAAGCTGTTGTTCTGTAGAGTGTGAAGGTCAAGCTGATTCTGCCTTACTATCCCCCACGCCACCCCACCCCAACCCACCCAATGATCCTAATAGCATGATATAGGTGGAGTAGGCGAGTGTGTGTATGTGTGTGTGTGTGTGTGTATGTGTGTGATGTGAGATGGCAGGAAAAAAAAACTCACACACAACCCCAGATGCTTGGTAGATGTGTGGGTGTGCCCAAGCTAAATATGTGCATACCACAAGGTCCCTGTTAATTTATGGGTGGTGTCATAAAGAGCAACTTTTAACTTACTCCCCCCTGTTTTCCTCCTCTTCTCTCTCTCTTTCTCTCTCTTTCTGATCACTTTATATATAATGTTCTTGAGCTGCAGGGAGTACCTTGCTTTTTATTCTCACTATGATTGCAATTCTGAAGCCTATGACATACAGATGTGTGCATAAATACCCATGCCTGTTCCCACAGAAGTGAAAACAAGTTAATTATGCATGTTTATGGAAATGAATGCACAGGAGATACAGACTGCAGACTGGATGTGCGGGACAGTAATTGATATACTCAAGGAGAGAGCAGGGGAGGCAGAAGTCAAACGCATACCTGGATCTTTTAGTCAATGAGTCTTTTTTTTCAAGGTAGTCCTCTAATAGGTAGGAAAAGCTTTGGTCTCCATGGAAACAGAAGGGCCTATCCCCCCATTTTCTGAGCTGTGCTGACATTGAATGTCGAGAGGCGACACACCTCAGAAGACCCACCAATGACTTTAAACCATCTACCCCCCCCCCCCCATATCCCATATATTTATGTGTCTACAGCGCATAAATATATAAATATTTGTTTCAGCAGAGCTGTGTTCCGCTTTACAAGTCCCCGCATAATAAGGCAGACTTCTGTCAGCCCTGGTCTTGCCAAGAGGCTGTGATTACAGGGTCTGTGCTCAATTAAAAAATGAGGCCTGCCTGTCTTTCTCTCTCTCCATCTCTCCACCATTTCTTTTGTCGTCTTTTCCAAAAATTCAACAGCATATGTTTGTCCTGTGGGCACAGCACTGCAGATGTTGTCAATGTCACTCTAAGTTTACACAAACAAATAATGTCAGAGCTCATTAGCTCCCACACTTCTCTCTCTCTGCCTCTCTCTCTCTTCCTCTTTGTCTTTCCCTCTTCCTTTCCTCCTCTCCCTTTTTCTCTCAGAAGGGCTGTTCCAAAGGAAAAAAATATAAAGTCATCAACCAAAACCTCAGCCGTGGTAATCACAACATTTCAAAACATGGTTCTTCCCTGTACACTAACCTATAATAATAAAAGTGAATAATACCCACAGTAAATAATAAACACATCTCGACAGGAGCTTCTCAAGAACAAGCCCGGCAATCGTACACTTTTGAGCAGAAGACAGAAGCTGCAGATCAGCTGGGTTGAGACAGGAACAGGCATATCACACGTCTAACCATTATGTGGGTGACAGCTGCTTGTACACCTGTGTGATGCTTTTGAAGCTTTCGGCTGGCAACCTTAAATCGATCACTTTTCTCCACATCTCCCACTGAAACGCCTCATCCTCAAGGTGGAGGTGATTTATTATCTGAAGCTACTCCCAGCCTGTTGTCTGTGAGACTTCCATCACTGACAAGACTGATGGTCAAAGTAGACTGAGTCAAAGGCATGATGTGGAGCACTGGTAGCTTTTTCATCTATTGTAACAGCAAGTTCCTGTACAGATGCTGGTATCTCTGCATAAAATCGATGTTAAATTCCCAAGTTTGCAAAATGAGGAGGCGTACGGGTCTTGGACAGATTAGCCAGACTGTCTCATTCTAGATTGAGCTGCAGCTGCTCTCTAACCCTGATTACACATGTAAAAACAAGCTGAGACAAAAGAACTTTTCAAGGGGTTATAGGTCTTTTGCCAAAGAAATATATTCATGTTCTGTTCAGCTTGAATAATAAGAGGAACCCAGGCAATCAGCTTTTCTTTTGGCGATTGGGTGAAATGAAACCATAGACTAAATCATGAGAGGGAGAAAAGCCTTTCAAGTTTTCTTTGGCTACAATGACAAATGAATTATATCACTGTCACTGGGAAGCCAGGCTAACTCTGAATCAATGTGGATGCCCCTGGTGTCTGAGGCCACAACTGCAGCATTTTGGGAACACAGGCATCCTGCTGGGATGATGATGAGGAAGAGAGAAGGGCGATTACACCGTCATTACAGCCAGAGCTGTATCTCTCTCTCCCTCCCTCGCTCTCTCTATCCCCCTCTCCCTCTTTCTCTCCCTCTCTCTTTCTTTTTCTCTCTCTCTCTCTGTTTGTCTACCATCCCCACCTCCATCACTGCCAGCAAGCACCACTCCTCTTTGTGTTGTTCCAAAAGCAACACCCAATTTGCATTCCAGGGAGGAGAGACAGAGAGAAAAAAATCTTTTTGGACTTATTTAAATTCAGAGGCATGCCTTCATGGGTAGAGCGAATGGGATTGTCTGTGTGTGTGTGTTTGTCTGTGTGTTTGTGGTGAGTGTGTGTGTGTGTGTATTTGTCTGTGTGTTCATGGTGTGTGTGTGTGTGGGGAGGAAGGAGGCTCAGGCTGCTAATGGAATTTAAAGCGGATGTGGTTTATTGCTCTTGCGTAGCACTGAGAAACCCATTTTTATGCCAGCCGCACGCTAAAAATGATCTACCCCCTTCAAACAACCCCCCCACTGTCAGCCCAGGTCACCTCCCACAGCCATCTAACCCCAGACACACACAAACACACACACGCACAGACACTTCCCCGCCCCGACACCCATGTGATCTAATCGATCCAGTCAATAGTGTTGTGGAGCAGCACAGACAAACTGCCTTAGCTCAAAGCAGCACCGCAACCACAAAAACACACATCCACCCTTGCCTTCTTCCTCAGCCTCCACCCTAACCTCACATGGGTGAGAGAGTTCACCTACGGTTGCATGGAGCCCAGTGGCTTCCTTCTAACCTGTGATTATTTCACAGTGACAGAGGGGCATGAGCTATGGAAGTGCTGCCATCATTGTGGGCACAGCTCTCATCTTCTCTCTCCGTCTTTGGTCTTTCACTCTCTCTCTCCTCAAACCTCTCCTCTCATCTCTCTCCCTCTCTTTCTTTCTTTCTCTCTCTCTCTCTCACTTGTTCTCTAGCAGTTGCTCTGTCTTCTCGGAACAGAGGAGCAATTCTTCATGTCATCTGTATCTGTAGCACTGCTGTTGCTAGGTGTCCTTATCAAAGGTTGCTGATGGAGAAATTACAGCACATTTCCACATGGAAAGAAATAGCTGATTGCAATCAATAATCAATCAGGAGAAGGCTGACAAGGCTCGTCTATCAGCCTGTGAAACGACCAGACAAGTCTTGGATGAGCCTTGCCTCTGGGCAACGCACCCAGGATTGTGCTGCATTTTTGGGTTTGGTTTTCCATGACTCAGGGACATTCTCCCAGCATCAAAGTGAAGAGAATAACTCCAGTGCTGCAATTAGGTACATTTCTGTTAAGGGCACAGCAGGTGACTGACAGCTTCATACCATTTCCCATTAGGCTGAACTGTAAAACCCTGTCTTAAAGATGCATTCAGCCCCTCAGTAATTGTCACACCTGAAAAGATCCATTCAGCTCAGAGGAAAGGTCAATGACATGTCAGGCTATTCAAAACTGCTCTCATTCTCACTCTTTTTCTTTCCAGCTCGTCCTTTAGGCAGCATCTCCCATTGTTAATATGAGTGGACCTTGAGGAGGCATAACTGCATAGGTTTGAGATAAACAGTGCCTTAGTGTCTCTCTTTAGTGCGTTAGAGACTCTTCTCCTGTGAGTCACATGTAACTCTTTGAAAATTCGTAATTCTCGTAATTCTCAGAAATCATCAGTGATAGTGAACAGTCATAGTAATGACAGCTATAATAGTTTTTCTCTAACTTACTTTCTTTCACTAACTGTATGTTGCTTTGATTTTTGTACAGCACACTGAACTTTCTTTGTATATGAAATGCACTATATGAATAAACTTGCCCAATTGCCATCATGTTAAATAACCTCAAGTGAGGTCAAGCACTGTGACAGATCTAAAACTAAAGTGTTTCAGGTTTTTCTAGTTTCATGAATGCACTGAAAGCAAAAAGTTTATTTCCTCAGTGATAGAGACCTTTATAGGCACCACCACATAACAAATCTATGGATGTTATGATTCAGGAACACGGCATCATAGCTTTGGGGTTTTTTTTGCACTCTACAAATCGTCACTTGTTACTTTGTCTTGGCCATCTTTAAATCAGCTGTCGGGTGCCAATAGCAGACCGTTTTAGCTCCATTTGAAAGGAGTGACACTTTGACTTTGGTGGTTGAAGGTAAATAGCAATCAGGACCAGACAGGATCAAGTGTTATTTGCTCACCTCAAGCTCTTTGTTGAGCCCTACACTGATCAAACTGTCAGCCATAATGGCCTCCAACATCCCAGGCTTATGTGTTATGTGGGCAGTTTATGGTGTCGCTTTTAGAGGGGACTTCGCTGCATTTCACTGAAGGCTCAAAAAGAAAGAGAGAGAAAGGAGAGAGAATGAGAGAGAGAGAGAGAGAGAGAGAATGAAAGAGGGTGAGGACAGAGAGAATAAAAGAAAGTGGGAGGGAAAGAGAGAGAGAGGGAGTGAGACTATTTGAAAGCACAATCTCTTTTGCTGTTCTTCAGCAGTATTCTAGATGGAATGCCCCCTCTCCCAGGCTAGGGGAGAGTGATACAGACACATTACCGCACCCCCGTCCCTGTCCCCTTTACTCCGCCCCCACCCCCTCGGCCCGCAGCCAGGCTGCTTCAGAATACAGATGTGCTTGCCGACTGCTCCTGGCAACACCTCTTTATTGCTTAACCCTGTCACGTAAAAAAAGTGCACACATCGCTTACGCACACAGCGGTGGGGAGCAGGGAGCCACCATGCGACGCTCACACAACGCAGGACACTTTGCCCCCGACAACTTGATGCTTTTTTCCCCACTTCTTCCATTAGCAGCCAATCATTACTTGGCACCTCCACTGTGGCTGTCCGTCAAGCTGCCTGCCAGCTTAACTAATTAAAGAACTACTCATTAGGGACAGGTAGAGGACTCTGTTTTTAACCTAATTGGGTGGAGCACCAGGACTTGTTAGTGCAGCATGGGGATCGCTTTGACTTTGCTGCATGCTATAACACTGTTAGCTCGCTCAGAAGCACACTGAGGTTCAGATGTTAGATGTAGGGTTGTCACTCTGTGTATTCATTGAGAAATCTGGGTTGAGAAAGAGAATGTACTGAGTTGAGGCATTATGCTATTATTAGCATAACAGTGTTTGGTTTAATATCATTCAGGTGATACTTGTAATAACTCGAGGCAGAGAAAGTGTTTACGGGTGGGAAATGTGAGCGTCTGTGTGTGGGCCATGCTAGTTTGACATTGTTATTACTTTTGAATGGAAAAACCTGGAGACTAGCAAAGGCTAAAATCAGATTGCAAAAATGACAGGGCATGAATGGATTACCTGAGTACAGCAAAAACAATGAATACAAGTAGGGAAAGAGGCAATGTGCTCTTCGCTGCACATTGAGTTTTGGATTAGATTCCAGCTCCCCGACAGCCACCTGTATATGATTATGTATGGTATATACACCCAGATTCTGACAAAATGATTTGGTTGCTAGCAAAAAGCACATATTCCTTTTCGAACCAAGAGAGCATGGAGAAGCGAATAGAGGTTATGCCATAACCCAAATTACCCAAAACTGGATTTCGAGAAAACATTCATTCCTGAGAAATGAGAAGAGAACCAGAGAGACATACAGAAAAGCAGTGAAGAAAATAAAAGCCGTATAGGTCTATCCTGCATCCAGTTACCCCATAACCTCATGACATATCAGATTGGCCTCATGGAGACGGTTTTGTTGGAGAAACCAGTGATTTTTTCAAATCACACAAGTCCCTATGAAGTTCCCTTGACCAGTTGCTGAAGGGCCACCTGGAGCGTCTCACTTTTCATCTCTCCGCAATCAGCCTCCTCTTACTTGGGTGTTGCTAATGAGGCTTTTCATCTAGTTGGAGCCACACTAGCAAACTCCTGCTAATGGCCCCCCTCCTAATCCAATCAGCACGCACTGATTACAGGTGCGCCTACACCAACACTAAGTGGCCCATCAGTGGAGGGCTCTGATAAGAGGCAGCCGGGATGTTTGCTAAAGCCCCTTCCACATGGCCAGCCCGGACAGACACTGGAGTAGATGCGGCTAATCAACTTAGTGTATGATCGGCCCAAATCATCCCTGCCATTATGTGTTCTGGAGCAGGCAGACATCTTTTTCTTTCACTGCGTGTCATCTTGTGCTCTTCATCTGGCAGCAGATAAAAGGCCATTTAGTGGCATTAGGGCTTAAAGGAGGATAGGTTGTTTTTATTTTAAAATCAAAGCAAAGTGTGGTCAATACAGCATTAATGTAACCAATAACCATTGCAGTTGAAGAGAGGAAAAAAGTCAACAAAATGAAACGACTGCGAGACAAAGAGTGAGAGAGATTGCAGTAGAAAGAGTGGTGGTTCTGTTCTAGAGGGGTCTTTTTTCCCTCAAGGTCACCGAGTTGATGGGGCTCGTGGGTGTGCCATGCTGGGCGTAAGCCTGTGGAGCTGGCATGGGCACTAGCCACCTGCTCACAGGGGAAGGCGATTCTGGCCATTTGATCTGCCAAGGGGACTGACCACCACCACTTGGTCGACGAATGGTGCCAACCAGTGCTGCTGGAAACGATGGAGGCTATTCTTTTGCCTCTCTCTCCCTCCCTTTCTCCCCCTCTCCATCACTCTCTTTTTGTCTCGCTCTCCCTCACTCTCTCCCCCTTTTCACTGCTCTCCCTTTGTCCCTCTCTTTCTCTCTCTCTTCCACTCTCTCCACCACCCTGTCCTTGTCTCTCTATTTCTCTCTCCTCCCCTTCTCTCTCTTCACGTTTGCTGGTTCTCCCGCCTTCATTGACTGACACTCGACAGTCTGGGCAGTGTTCCGAGTTGGTGCACCCGTGTTTGGCCTTGGCATGAAGTGCCACATATGTTTCGGAACCCGGTCGCCTTAATCTGCCACTATTTCGGTCGTTTCATGGTAACCCCTCCAAGCACCAGTGGCCACAGTCTGATTCCCTCCCCTCGAAGGCTGTTCTTTTTGTTTGTGACAGAGGAGGGAAGTGGTATAGAGCTACTCAGTAGCTTTTTTGTGAACTAAACGTACCTTCACCCTAAAGCAATGAAAGTGAATTTATAATCCTTGCCAGCTAAAGCATATAACCATCTGTATGAACAAAAAGCTTCCCGCTTTCTTCAACACTGTTGAAGTGTTCTCTATAAATACAGGTCTGTAAAATGTTAAATATTTAATATCTGCTTGTGAACCTTACATATTTGACTTCTAAGTGACTCACTCAAATGATTTCTCTCTGTCAAGTGAAAAATAACCATTGACAAGGATAGAACAGTGCTCTCTGTCAAGGTGACATGGTCACATGGTCACATAGTGACATGGTCCATAAATTCATGTTTATAGCTCTGGCAGCTTAATTTGAGCCTCTCCAATGAGCTTTTGTCTTCTGTATTTCCTTCAGTCACACTGTGAGTGTCTGCCACTGTGATTTGGACTAATTGAGTGTTTGGTGGTCAGCAGTGCCTGTTGTAGCATTTTTGGGTGCATGGCACTTTGGCAAAAAAAAAAAAAAAACCTTGATTCCCTCCCCAGAGACAAAAAAGACCCCTTCAGATGCCTCTGCTCGTCTCAAGCTCGGTTCTCAGAAGCCGTCATCTGTTTCGGCCTTGCAGCGTGGAAATAAAGGATTACCCTCGGACACACCATTATTCCCGTGATGGGTCTCATACATCAAGCCAAGGGGTGGACGATGGATAGTGAGGAGGTTGGGGATAGTCTGTGCTCTTGGGATAAAAAAATGAAAAAATACTGGGTGAGATTGGGTCTCCACTCTTGTGAGGCTCTATCCCCACCCAAACACATACACCATGCTTCAGGGTGGCTGCCATTTTCATTTTTGTGCTAGTGTTATCTCCACCTCAGAATAATGGAGGTAGCCGTTTTTTTCTTCTCTTTTCCTGAAATTGCGGTCAGCACCAAGGGATGTAGATAATCAGAGGTTACATGATCCCAGGGGCCTCCCATGAAGGGATTAAACACAAGTCTTGCCGAACATGTTAGTCAGGTCGAGGTTATCCTCTTAAATTATATGGTAGAGGAGGAGGGAAAAACCATGCCTGCAAATTGTGTCCAATTTGCTGGCAGAAAGCCAGGGAGAAATTATTCAGACAACGATTCTTCTATTGAACGGGTGAGGAGAATGTAGATTGTTTTTTTGTTTTGAAGCAACTTCTCAGGCACCCCCACCCCCACCCCGAAGGTGTCTATTTCTTGGTTGCTTTCTGAGAGGAAGAGCTGAATAAGGGAGCATACTGTGTGTGTGTGTGTGTGTGTATGTGTTGTGTGTGTGTGCTGCCTTTGCGTTCAGAGATTCCTTTCCTTCTATTATCAGTTAGATCAGTGACTGGATTGAAGTGGGCCATGTTGATCTCTTTGCTTTCATTATGAGGTAGATGTGACTCGGAGCTGCTCTTTGAAATCGCAATAGAAAGCTGACAGACTACGAGAAGCGAGATGTCAGAGGAAAAGAGAGTGATGAGGTAGAAGGAAAAAAGGTGGGGAGTGAGAGAGGGAGAAAGAAAAGAGGGGAACCAGGCAGATTGATAGATTGATGGCTATGGAGCTCCTTTTCTTAATGGCTGCAGGCATTTTCTCTTGTCTAGTCACCCTTAGCATTGATATTAGCCAAACCATTACCACAATGTGTTTGTGTGTGTTTGCAATATTTGTGTGTGTGTGTGTGTGTGTGTTGTCTAGCCAGGGTGATGTAATTACACTGGACATAGATTTGTGGGTTGATTCAAGCATTGTCCTGACACTGCAATTAACACAGGCAGGCACCAGTGGTTATAAATTGCACACACAGATGAATGAATGAATGAATGTCTGACTGCAATCTTCCCAGTACCAGCTTTTTTTTCTTCCATTAAATAAGCAGAGAGCCATAGAAGCGAACTTAATGCACAAGTCAACTCAAAATACACAAACATACACAAACACACACACACACACCCTCACAAAGAGGATGTTTTTGTTTGCAGCACTGAGAATGTGCTGTTTCTCTCAGCCCTAATTCTAGGCTCTGAAAGGCTCTCTTCAGTCTAGAGCTTTCTCCTATCGATTGTTGTGCTGAGGTAACTAGCACTTTTGCATTAGTGCCATTCTCAGCCGTCTGCATATTACCCCTATCACGATGTGTGTGTGTGTGTGTCTGTGTCTGTGTTTGTGCATGCATGTATGTATGTGAATGTGTGTGTGTGTGTATGTGTCTGTGTCTGTGCGTGCATGTGCATATGTGACTGTGTGACTGTGTGTGTGTGTGTGTGTGTGTGTGTGCTACTAGCCAAGCCTTTCCTTCAGCATTTGCCACCCTTCGAGTCGATTACTAGAGGAAATGTTGAGATTGCCACACCAGGGTTCTATATGACCTGCCATGTGTTTCTCCTTTTCTTATTCTTTCATATTTAGACTTTTTTCTTTGTCTTTGATGCATGCAGTTACCTGCCTCTCAGGCCCCCCACAGTGTGAGCCCAGCACAGTCTATAAATAACAGCCTCTGGATCTGTGAACTGCTCCGTCTCTCTGGTCTCTTCTCACAGATGCATTACTGTGAGAATACCTGGCTTAAGCATTTTGCATCAAGAGAGAGAAGGCCTCCATCTGTCTGTGCACATACTGCTGATCTTACGATACACTCAGTCTCAGATCCTTCACCTTTAGATTGAGAAGCTCTGTAATTGCCTGAAAGTGAACAATTAGATTTACTTTTATGTACTTATAAAAGCATTTGGATACAAAGTGTATGTCTGAACGAAAACAATCTGCTGTAATTAAACCCTGTGAGTTGTTCCCAGAGTTCGGTAATTTGCAGCCCACTCTTGCTAAATGTTTCTAAATCTCTCAACAACAATAAAAGCATTAATTAATTTCTCTATGTTGTGAAACCTACATCTGATAGATATTTTATGCTGCAATGTCATGCAGCTAGCCTGACATGAGGACAGCTGTGACAGCACAGAAATGGCCTCTGGTGAGGTGGGGGTGTGGTGTTAGGAAGGTTCTTCAGGCTTATTTAGAACTGGGACAAATTAGAGACCAAATTACACAGAGCCACAGCTTTAGCCTCTCACAGGTCACAGTTTGTGCCAAGCACATGAAAAAGAAGTGCACATCTTTCCCTGTTGTTCTTTTTAGTACTTACAATTTAGCATACTGCATCTAGATACTTTTTTGAGCCTGTGAAGAAGTGTGCACTATGCTGAATTCAGTACAGCTTACAGGTTATTGGCACAGGGACAGTAGCATATGATATGCAAAGAACCAAGAAGGCACAAGCTTTTAGGTTAGTATCAGAAAGTAGACTCAAGGGTGTATTTTGTAGTATGGAATCAGGAATGGTCTAATGGGGTCTCAGAAACCTGTCTCACATCCATAGGAACCTGCACAGTTGCCACAGACGCTTACTGACAAAGGTTCAGTTCAAGGCCATGTCCTATCATTTGTGTTTATGTTGCTAAATATTGATGCCCCTGTGCAATGTTACCTAACTGTTTGCTGTGTGTATATTTATGTGTTTATTTGTTAGGGTGGGGTAGGAGGGTATTAGTATGGGGAGGTAGTTGATGAGCACAGCGTAAATAGGCGGTTGGCTGGTCGGCCTGTTGGCTGTGTTCCTGCGTTGGTCCGTCTGGTCGGGGGGTGCAAATGTGAAACACAGTGGGAGATGCTGCAAAAGCCCCTCCACCCCACAACACACCACACACATCTCCACCTATTCCATCAACAGTAGTGCTTGGACACAGGCCCATCCCTCCACCCCACCACTCCTCCTTCTCTCTTTCTCTCTCTCTCTTCTTCTCTCCTCTTTTCTTGGCCAAGAATGTGGCCAAGACTTGCTGCTGTCCTCCAAACACTGCAGCGCGGAGAAACAGAAGCGGGGGGAGGAAGAGGAGGGAGGAAGGGAAAAAAGTCTTCCAGTGCTTGCACTTCTGCTGAATAGTCAGCAATAGCCTGCCTGCTGAGGTAGAGAGCAGAGTGGGGAGAAATCTTTGAGTCTGATTAGGCCATAAGTCTACCTGAGCTACTATAGTGAGACTGGTCATTAAATACATATACTCCCCCTAACAGCTTTATGAAAGTGAATGCAACTATAACATTATTCTTTGGGTTGATTGGGGTCAGCCAGAACCACCCCCCGCCCGCCCCCCCCCCCTTCACCCAACTCCACTGCCCAACACACACACACACCTCTGCTTGTCAACTTTGAGGAAAGGGTCTCGATGCAGAGTCCCGTGGGCTTGATGAGCTTGTGTTCGTACACACGGCGGAGACCAAGTCATTCATCACTCCTGGCCTCTGACTGAGTGGACGGGTGGGCGTCTGGCTGGCTGGCGAGGTCATGTGACAAGCGATGGGGGAATAGCTTCTGTCACGCTGGCTAGTTTTAACTGGCAGTATGGCCGGCACAGGTGAAGACGAGGTGACAGTATTTGCCTTGACGGGAGCTGGTGGTGTTTTTTTTTCTGCTTCCACCCCCCCCTCCCTCATCTTGGTCTGCATTCATATCACGGTCTGCCCCGGTGCCGGCGTCTGGGAGAGGCTTGCATTTATATGGAAAGCGGGCCAGGGGGTCCAGTGGGTTCCACACTAATAGCTTTTTTAAAATGCCCACTTTCACTAGAGGCCCAGACTGACCTGTCTTACTACAACTTGTGGTCCGACACACACACACACATTTTAAAATTTACATCTAGAAAGCCACGTGCACACAAACTCTGTTTCAAATACTGTTTTAAACACACACACACATTTTTTTCCATTCTGTCACACACATGTACACAAAATGCACATCCCTTTAGCCCTTCACCCAACTGATGAAATGAAACATGTGCATCTTTTAATTAAACTTTCAAATAGAGTGTCCCCCTCTGAGGCGAAGCGAAAAATAATCTGGTGAGATCACAGGCAGTTATCAGGACTGGCTGCTTAGAGACCTGCACTGGCTGCCTCCAGCCACGTGACTGCTGCTTTTATTTCAGAGAGACAAGCCTAACTTCAAGGCCAGGTTTGGAAACGCTGTTAGCTGGAGGTGGTGTTATGCCTTTTTTTTTCTTTTAACAGATTATTCAAGGCTTTTTTGGACTGTCAGTGGGGCCCTGATTGTGCCTTTGTGCAGATTGGGGACACAATCAAATACCCAATCACGGGTCAGAAAATCAGCGTATGTGTTGTTTTACTGCAATGGGTTAATAAGTGTTGGGAAAAAATCAGATTTTGGAATGTCTTATTCCTGAGTTTCTTGAGAGAACTTCAAATCGATATGTACTGCAGGCCAATCTCTTTCTTTCTGTGTTTCTCTTATTCTGTTTCTTTAAGCAGTTGCTGAAGGTAGGTGAAAGTGTAGATATTTTTGATATCTGTCAAAAGAGAGTTAAAATAATGCAAGGCAGTAGCAGGAAGGGAAGAATTTTAGGAGCGGAGCAATTTTATACCGAATTGCATTAGGCGCATCAGCTCTTGGTTCAAATTTGTGGACAGACAGAAAGGACCACTGTCTGTTTGCTTAGGTTTCATTGATTAAAAAGCCATTTACTATATTGCAGTGAAATGTCACCCAGTAGTTCTTACGGGAAGGATTCAGCAAGTGTTGCTGTGGGTGTAAAGTAGCCGAGGCCATTTTGGTACACGCTCCTGGTTAACAAATAAACCATTTCACAGTCCACTAACCGTTTCACTCCCAAATTAACTCCCGTGGTTGACAGAAAATGTTTGGCCTGTCCTAACCAAGCTGAACTAAAAAGATTAGAAGTGTTATCGGGATTCTAAAGTTCAGCCACAGCATTAGGTCCACTTGTGTAGAATTTTAATAACCTCCCTCAATATTAATAACCACCAATCTCAAATATACAGCTACCCTATATTCCACCCAAGTGGACCGTCTCCGTGGGGATATTGTACTCCATCCGATGCTGTTGTTGTCCAATTAACAGGCCTCCAAATTGCAAACTGAAGTGGCATTTTGAAAATGACTAGATAGACAGCACTGTCGACTGCGGCAGGTCTCAAGGAACGCTGGAATGTTATTGTCCTTCACCTGCCTCATCGCCATGGCAATTAGGACAGCCCAGTGAGGCTGATTGATATCACGTCGGGATTCCAGGGGAAATCCAATTCGCCAGCTGATGACAAACGACCGCACATCCGTTCAGTCAATTACAGCTGCCCGCTCCCCCAATGACTCCTGAAGCTCTCAATCTGATTGGCCTGTTTGGAAATTTGCACTATATGATCCGTCTGACGATTGCACATTGAATGTCGTTCCTTAATGTATTGCTCCTGTGGAACCGGTGTTCTCTGAGAGCTTGGGATGCCATTTCTCCCTAATGAGTGCCAGAGATGACACTGGGTGGCTCTGGACTGCTTTGCTTGGATCGGCAATTATGCAGTGTTGCCTAGTGACGTGCGGCTAAACCAAATTAATGGCCTCGACTGCAGTGATGTCTTTCACTGTGTCCGATGGAGATGGTGACATTGGTCCATCCATCAAAACAGGCCATCCTTGTGGTAATTTAGTGCTCTTGAAAGATTTGCTCGTCCAGTTTCAGTGGTGAACCATTGGCTCCTTTTGATGCTTGACAAAGAACATTTAACATGCACCAAGCTGAGCTGACGGAGATGAAGGAGAGTTATAATTGATTGGTGTGTGCCACAATGCTTCATCAGAACAAAGCCTGCTGTGACATCGCAATTTATGTCACTCTACTGGAGAGACATACTTTTTTTTGTTTTTTTTTCCAGATAAAAATCTCCTGAAAGATGAGAGTCGTAACAGAGCACAGTGAGCCTTTGCAGGGATTGTTCAAAAGCTCATCCTCATCTCCCTCCAAATTTAGCTATAGGATTTAAAAGGAAGGTCAATTGCTTGTGTGTATGTGTGTGTGTGTGTGGAAGTGTCTGGTGGGCAATGGTGTCTCATGTTCTTTTTTTCAGTCTGTTTTTTATATAGCTTTTGCTTTTATGTTGTTATAAAAGCATGTTTTATATGTGTTATACAACTATACACTCTGGTCTGTAACATGGAGATTAACAGAAAACCAACAGGAGACCTGGATAAGTGTGTGTGTGTGTTTGTGTATGTCCGTTAATCTACATTTGATGTATTTATCCCCTGTCCCAGTTATAAAAAGGTGAAAGGTGAGGTTTGAGGTTTAAACTTCCCATCTTCCTACCCACCCAAGCCTCTGCTGGATTTGCCAGGATTTGTTGGGCAGGATGTGCTGTGTTTGCCTCAAAAGAGCACAACAGAGTCAAGCCCTGGCTGGGACCACATGCATAATGAGATTTTGTGTGACACGACTTCTGTTGGAGGCAGATGCCACAGATCTCTATGTATTCCGTCATGTGTCAGTAAGAGCAACAGACTCTGGTGGCAAGTCTGGTCAGACACGAAGCAGTGTAAAAAACATGGAACATACTCATGGTGATTAGGATGAAATCTTCCTGCTGATCTCTTACTTATTCTCTTAAGTCTTCTTGGGATATCTGGCAGCTTTGTTTCAGATGCAATGTTCCTGTGTTCCTTTGATCAAGGGATTAACTTCAGACCTTTGTGAGATTGTAGGTGTGCCTGACCTCTTCCCTGAGTCAAAAGAGAGCGTCGGCAACTAAAGCCACCGCAGGGCTCAAGGCTACAGAGGGCAACGACCCTGTTGGCATGAGAAAAGCATGTTTACACAGGCGATGCCCCTGCCCAGGATGATGCCAAATGCAGGACAAGGAAATGCACATTACACCCCACAGATCCTGTAGCAGAGCTCACATTGCAATGTCACTGTCATTTTTAGCAAAGCCGGCGAAGGAGGGCATTTCTGACACAGTGTCGGTGCAGATACTTGGGTTACACTGATGGAGGTGTCAGGTTTTGGAAGCAACGCTGTATTTACTCATTAACGTGGCTACTCCTGGGGCCTTGACCATAACGTACACCTAGGCTTGTTTGTGTGGAGTTTGGCACGCTCTCTGATTTTCCTGTGATCCCTTGCAGGCATTACTTGACGAGAACCTGACAGGACTTGACGCATCATGTCGGTTCTTGTCAGATTGAAGCATCTACTGTAGGTTTAGATGGCCTCGCTCCGCAATGCACGGTGAACTGGGGCGAGTGTGGGCCGTGTTTGGTGCGAACAATCGCTATTTAGCAAACTGGCACAGTCCACGTCAGGAAGACACATGTTCTTTGACAGTGTGATGTCATATGTCACAGGGGTTGACACAAACATGTTGTGACAGCGACACTGCACTGCGCAAAATATGTCACAATCATCAGCACCGGAACCACTTTTAAAATGTGGGGATGCAAGAATGAAGAGGTTCTTTTCAAGGTTGTTTGAGGTTGTTGAGCGGGTTTTGCGCAATTAAAGAGAACGTTCTGAATATAACTAGAAAACACGTTCTCAAATCAGTTAGGCTGTGAAGGCCATGCAGGTGTGTACTGGAAGCAGGATGAAGAGAATTAGCCTTTCAGAGGATTGGGGTTCCTCCCCCGGGAAAATGTTTAATACTATGCCGGATAGATTCTTCCTATAGTTTCAGACAAAAATAATAATAATAATTTAATGCAAGTAAACAATGTGTGAGACTGGATGAAGCAGTCTCCCTCCCTCTCGTACTGACTCAACACAAGATATTCATTGTGGGTGTAGCCTATGCGCGGCTTAATTCCTAACCTGGAACAGCTTAGAAAGTGACTACCAATGCAAAATGTCCTGTCGTGGACATCATTTTTGTTTTGACAGCCAAAAGTAGGGATGCAAATGCATCCCTGCATTCCCGCTTATGGTGCCTATGGTCACAATGTCATAGACATGAGTGTATAGCTTCACATGCAGACTCACTGTACCTCCTCCCACTGCCACACACACACACACAATCACACACTTGATTAATTCCAGTCCCCAGCAATCACCTTAGGGCAGTTTGTCTGTGTGTCTGTGCGTGTGTCAGTGTGTGTGGGTCTGTGTGTATGTGTGTGTATGTCTGTCTGTGTGTCTGTGTGTGTGTGTGTGTCTGTGTGTGTGGCTTGAGAAGGACAGGAATGACACATAAGTACAGGCTGTACTCTGACATGACTGACATTATTTTACTGCCACAAATCCTCTGCTTAAAGACAAGCTAGATTGTCTGTGGGTGTATTTTTAAATCATCCTCCTTTCTTTACTGAGGAAGGTTTATTTTTAATGCCCAACAGCTTTTGTCTCACAACGGTGGGATAAAAATGTCATCACATAACAACAATAAAGAAGGTTAAGGCACCGCAGGCGTCCACTCCATGCTGTTAGCACATGAAGGCTATATTTTGCTAAATGCTTTGGTAATTAACAGGACAGAGAACAGATGTAAAAAGACTCTGATATGCTTTGTAAATGATTTTTCGCTGCTTTGTAAAGTCGTCACGTTTCATGAAAGGGAGGGTAAGAGAGGAAGGAGGGAGATTTGTGAAATGTGATTATCTCACTTATTTATGCATCTGTCAATGTGTTCAGACCAGAACATTCTAGCACATTTACAGAACACGAAAGAACAAGATGTGTGTATGTGTGTATGTGTGTGAGTAGATGTGTGGTTTGTGTCATAGTGTACAGTTGAATGATGTCTTGTGGTCAATATGGCAAACATGATTGGGTCTGAATGGCAATTCTGCCGTCACGCACCATAGGAGGCCGCTGGGCCGATTGGGGCACGAGACCTCCCTCTGATCAGACGGCAAGCGCTTTATACTCAGTGGATACAGAGGAGCGTAAACCCATTGGTTTAGCATCGATCAGTACTCCAGTTAGGGGCTGAAGTCCTGCTGTGTCATCAGACACCACACAACACACATATACACTCACACACAGGCCCTGAAGGAGTTACACACGACCCTGCCTTCCTTAATCAATAGGCAGGCCCCAAGTAGAGTGGAGCAGTGCTGAGCAGAGTGAGGGGCCCTGTCATTTTTCTGTGATTCTCTCCCCAGAGAGAGAGAGAGAGAGAGAGAGAGAGAGTGAGTGGCCCTGTCATTCCTCTGTGACTCTCTCCCCACAAAGATAGAAAGCGAGAAAGAATGAGAAGAGAGAGAGAGAAAGTGTATGTGTTTGTGTGTGTGTGTGTGAGGGGCACTGTCATTTCTCTGTGATTCTTTCCCCACAAAATTACAGAGAGAGAGAGAAAGATGGAGAGGGGTGACGCGTGCTGCCAGCATGCCTCATATTTCAGCGCAATTAGTCTGCTGTGACTCAACAGCTTCTGCAAAAGGAAGATATGCAGCAGGGTTGTTTTTTTTTACCATGCCAGATTAATGTGTGTGTGTTCTGCATGTACGTTTTATGTGAGTGGGTAATTTTGTGTGTGTGTGTGTGTGTGTGTGTGTGCGTGTGTGCTGTGCTTGCATATGACAGAAAGAGATAACACTGAAAACCCATTTGATTGCGCAAGTAGGCTCTTGTATCAATATGTGTGACTCTCTGTACATGGGTGTCCATGCGTGCGTGTGTGTATTCAACTGGATTTATTACACTGCTTGCTATTGATTAGTTTCCTCTCCTCTGCCAGTGAGATTTCTGCAGTACTGTCACCTCCCTAACCAAGCATTTAGCCCACTGTGCAACAGCCAGAGTGCATACAACAGACCTACCGTTAACATTAAGTCATTATGGAGAATTTCATCCAGACTGTCCTCCAATACATTGAATTTTGCCATTGCACAAAAGACATCATAGACTCCAGGGACATAAAAGTGACCTTAGTATTGTTGGTACTTGTTGCTGTTCAATACGCATACACCAATATCTTCCAGAGCTTGAAATTAGTAATTAGTTCTTAGGAAGTAAGTAAATAAATTCTTATGGCCCCTGTTGAATATGAATCTTCTTCTTGTTTTCCATGTGTACCTGGATGTAACTGATGCAGAATTAATAGAAGTAATAATATATTGCATAGGCAGTGGAGAAGACTCTATAGAGTAAATTATTGCAGCCGTAATGCATAGAGCCATCATGGCTGTCTATGGTGCACAGGAACACATCACCATAGAGCCAGTATGGTGGTCCATGTGCTGCAGTTGCAATCTCGCACCAGGCCCCAGGCCCTGTGCACGTCCTTTAGGTCACCTCTGTGCAGCAGAGCCATTTATTTCCTTTCATTAGGAAGTGTAATTTGATGTATGTGCTGGTAGTGGCCTTACTGAGAGCTCCATCACGGCAGCAAGCACGCACACTCCATAAGACACTCATAAACACCCACACATACACACACACACACACTCAGACACACACATACACTCACACACACACATACACTCACACACACACACATATACATGCATACACACACACACACTTACACACATACACTCAAACACACACACAGATACACATATACATGCATACACACGCACACACTTACACACACACACACATACACACACACACACACATAGGGGAATGAGGGGAGACCCAGGGGTTTGGCCATCACAGAATTTGTGGGAGGGATTGAGAAAATCAGATGGAATAGGTTATTTTGAGGGCTCTGATTCCAACAGACCACCTGCTGTTGGCTGTTTCGAGCCCCGCCGCCACAGTCGGATATTTCCTCTCCTTCATGACTGGAAGCAAGACATGTCTCTTGGAGCACCGTACAGCCGCGAAAGGGAATGATTTAATGAAGCGGCCTCTGTTCTCTTGGCTACATTCTTTCACAAAGCCTTTTTAAGAATAATACATGACTCCTCCACATCTCCTTAAAAAGAGAAGCTGACATGCATGCTTGTGTTTGTTGCTTAATGATGTCAGTGTAAGTCAATGAGGCTAAATGGGAGCGTCGAAAGAGGCTAGCGCATGGTTGCTGAGCTTAACCGTCATGCATGAATCTTCCAGAGGACACATTGACTGGCATGTCATCCCATCCATTCATCCTCTCCATCCATCCATTTGTCCTGCACTGGAGGACGACCTTGCAGTGCCCGTCCTGGAAAACGACCCGCTGACTTGTTTGCTTTTAATCACAGCTCCCGAAAGCGTACGTGTAAACACACCCTCGGCCATCCACCACCACACAAACACACACACACACACGCACCCCCACACACAAAAGAATAGCAATTGCTGTGGCTAAGTCACAGTGGAGCCTTAGGAGGCCTTTGAGTGCTGCTTGATGGGGGGGGGGGGTTGGGGGGGGGGCTGAGCAGAGAGAGGCCCTGTTGTGGGTGGATGGATGGAGGGGCTGTTTGAGACGGGGGCTGGGAGATAGAGGTGGATGGGGCAGGGGTTGGGGTGGAGGAGTGGAGGTGGAGAGGGAACCCATCACTAGCCTGACGGCACAGTTGCCGCAGAGCCTTTCAATCACTTACTGCTTTCAGCACCCCCAACACATATGTACTCTCCCTCCCTCACACACACGCACATACACACAGAAACTCAACCTGGGGCTGTGTGGGGTTAGCTGGCTGACCCCTGAACTTATGCTTGGGCTGGAGGGGAAACGATCATTAATATTCATGTTGACACCCCAGCTTAGCTTAAAGAAGCTGAGCATGCTCACTCACTCACTCTCCCACTCTCCATAGTGTTACTAAGGGCAACACCAGCCCTTTCTCACCCACTCTGCTCGACTCTGCACTATGCTTGAGTGAATGCACATATCCCCCAAACCCAACCGCAGGCCTAGAGCATACACACACACACACACACACACACTGCACTGCAAAGCTCCCTCATATACCATATAAACTGACACAGAAACACAGTTGCACACACAAACAGAAACAAACACTTATTCTCAAGTGCACGTATGTATATATGCGTAATGAACATTTGACCATGCCCGTGGACAAGTCAACTCGGAGAAGGTCACAGGTTTCGCCGTGAAGCCCTGAAAATGTAGATCTTGCTTTTATTAGGCAACTTAAGATTTCTATTTGCATGTGCATTTGCATAAATACGATTAAGTGCTCTTATTCCACGCATATTACAGGTAATTGTCTTCCCTCTGACCTTTGGGTTGTCCTGAAAAACATCCAGAGAGAGACTGGATGGATGGAGGGGGAGGCATTTGATTAAAGAGCAAGAAGCTGAGAGTCTCATTCAAAACATGGGACTGTGAAAGTCCTCATCAGAGGCGTAATTTCTCTAATGCCCGTGTCATTTATGCACATTAATAGCAGCAAATCATTGATAAACATCAGGTGAAATGGAGATAACCTTGGAGCGGTGTCATTGCTAGTAATGTTTTTAAGGGTGGGCGGGAGAAATAATTACAGGAATGATGTGTCTTTCCCAGCCTTGCAATGAAGTGTTCTATCTAAATAACCTATCAGTGTATTCCAGTTTTTCAACAGATCCGCCATTTTGTCCTTACACTCATGTGTCATTGACAATACTGAATGCATCTTATGTTGCTGTTATGTGTTTGAGGCTTTTGTACAATGTAAGGTCTCTGTTGTATTAATGTGGATATGTGGAGCCCGGATTGTTACCAGAGTACATTCCCCTCTGCCTTGTTAGATGTTCACATTCACTCAAATTCTAAACACAAACACACTGGAAAAAGTTAAAGGGCAGATATCTATTTTTGCCTCATATTTTTCAAAAAATACTGTACTCCTACTACTGGGGAATAGATGCTGCTTTCCAAACATTACGAGCTCAAACAGCTTTCTCAGTTTTCAAGAGGCACCTTGGGTAAATTTTGTAAGATCATGCAAATCAGTTTGAAGGAGCTGTTCTATTAGTTTCTAGGCCTTTCTACTGATTTCATTTTATAATAAATGGCTGTTTTTTGTATGAGGAAGAATGTTGGCAGTATTGATCTCGACCCCCACCACACCCCCAGACTGTGCTGATAATTGTTGTTGCTCTTTGTTTACCTCTCCCTAATACCAAGTCTCTTGAAAAATTACTGGAAAAAATTCAAGGATTTTATTCTAGCTGGTTTCTAGGGGAAGCCGCACAACCTTTTTTTTCCTGCCTCATCTCAGATCCTGAGGGCTTTAGTCAGAGAGTGTGAAAGAAGCCCAATGAAGTTTTTTTCCTCATAAACAAACATGGACCCAGTTGTCTTTGCGTCATGTCTATTCCACCATCTTCACCCATGCTGTCTCATATCAGTGTCTAAACTGGAGAAAGTAGCTGCCCCCCCCCCATCCTTTTCTGTTCTGTTCTGTTATCCTCTCAGAGCTCAGAGCTCCAGCACAGCTCAGCCTGGGCCCCCTCTGTCAAGCAGAACGAGCAAATAAACAAACTAGGCAGACTGTTTACGTGTGATTGTTTACGTGCGAGAAATCATTTCGAGCCGTGACAGATGCTGCCAGGAAATGAGCAACAGCTCAGCCAACAGCAGACCGGCATGATGCCACCTAATTTATGCGTCTTTTTTTTTTTTTTTTAAGTCTTTTTAACTCCCGGTGGATAACTGCTGTGGCAAACACGCTGTGACCTGTGACCAATCGCGACGGCCCCTGTGGTTTCTCCAACTGCTGCAGTGACATGGAGGGGGAGGGGGAGGATGTGTTGGGGGTGGGGGTGTTAGCAGGGTGTTGGTGGGGGTAGGGGTGGGTTGGTTGTGAGGTGGGGTGATTGTGGCGACAGGGGTGGTGACTGGACAATAGCCGCGGCAGATTGGTCCTTTATTTGGCCCGGGCTGCACAGGAGGAGTAGGGTTGTTGGGGAGCGAGATGGTGGTGGATGAATGGATCTCTTTGTAGGTCATCAGTCAGAGGCAGAGAAATCCCCCCAACCCCTGTCACTTCATGAACCTAACCCCACACCTACCCCCTCTGCAAAACAAGAGAGTCTCCAGAAAACTAACACAGGAAATGAAGAGGCTGACAAGAGTGGAGGTCAGCCTGCCTCTTGACCCTCTCTGGAGGGTGTCGAGACCCCTGGCCTGGAGGAGGAAGAGGAGGGTAGGGCAGAAGGGTAGTAAGGTTTTGTCACTCCTTCACAGCACAGATCGCTTTAGTCTATCTATAATGGCTCTTAACACTTACCCACTATTGACAAAGCACTTTTGTTTTCTGTTTATTGTGAACATGAGTTTTAGATTATAGTTGTATTGCAATCTGTGTTACATACTGGAAAGCTCAAAGCTATTTCGGTTACTGTGGAAAGAGAAAATAAAAAAGACTCAATCTTGAATTTCGTGAAAAGCTTTGACTGAGCCGCAGCATATAAGCGTTAATGCCGATGGCTCTGTTTGATCTGCCAAACAAAGCCTCTGCACACGCCCAGCAAATAATACACGGGCGGAAAAAAAGACGGCAGCATAAAGATGTTGTGGCTGAAAATCCCTCCATGACTGCAAGTACCTTATTGCTGTGGTGAGTTAAAAAGAGACAGTGAGGCAAAAAAAAAGCATAACCAAAAAAAAACCCTTAAATGCCCCGACTGGAAAGTGGAACATGATTGTTATTATTTCTGTGTTCTCGGACTGCAGACGGACGAGTCCCACACAGATCTGATCCAGATATGGGCCTCACATGTTCTGCTGCTCTCTTTGCTTTTTTCTTGACTGAATTTTCTCCATTTGTGTTGTTTTTGGTCAGACCCCATGACCTGATTTGCCTTCACATGGTTTGGGAGATTTGTCTTCACTTGGTTTGGATCATTTTGGGTGCGCTGTCCTGTGGAGCAAATTGTCTCCTGATTTTATACTGAGAACAGAAACCCGAGAGCCATGTTTTTCTTTCATCCGAGTTTTTGTCTTCTCTGATGAAAACAGGCAACTCCACACAAACTAGGTAAACACTGTCATTAAAGCATCATCTGAGCTGCATTAGCGTCGACCCTAAGATGTTGACACAAGAGCACCAAAACCACTTAGGCTGTCTAGCCAGTCGCTGCACTCCATAGAACATTAACACCACCATGGAAGACAGGAGAAACAAAACTCCACTGAAAGGTGTATGGGCCAGAGGCCCCTTTCACCTGCACCATAAATTAACCCATTATTCTTTGGGCTGCTCTTTAAAATCAATTTAGGCCCCTGTCCATTTCCTAGCCATTTTGCCTCTTTCATTTCAGGGTGGATGGGGGTTGTTTTGAGTGGGGTTGGTATTGGGTAGATAGATATGTGTGTGTGTGTTTTGTCTGTATGTGGGGTAGGGGTTGTGTTGGGTGGGGTTGGCGGTGTGTACATGGATATGTGTGTGTGTGTGTTTTGTCTGTGTGTGGGGTGGGGGTTGTGGTTAGAGAGACTTTTATAGTTTCCGTACAGTTACAGTTTCCTGCCCCCGACGACTCTCATTCCAGCATGACTGCTGCTGCAGCCGCCGCCACTGCCAAGGATAGTTTGTCTCGCCATGGCGACAGCCGAAATTGAAAAATCAACGTGGCATGGCCACATGGCTGAGGGGTCGGTGGCAAATGGCACAAAAAATGGAAAAGAGAGAGAAGGAGGAAGGGGGGGGGCAGAAAGAGGAGGTTGTACTCATGCTGAAGCAGGCGTCAGTGACGGCGTTTCGCGGGCCTTCCGCGGGCCAGTGCAGGGTTTGGTGGAAAGGGAAGGCAACTAGTGCAGCTATAAATCACTCCCTCTGCTGGAGCGACTGCAGCTGTGGCTGCCTTTTTAATATTTGTCAAACAAAGTATGAGCAAAGTGACATTTAAAAGATGTGTGTACCCGTGCATGTGTACAGTACATATAGTAAATAAATGTGTGAGTGAGTGAGATTGTGTGTGTGTGTGTGTGTGTGTGTGTGTGTGTTTGTGTGTGTGCTGTGCATCATCTCGGTGAGGAGATGATTGAAGCGGTCCGCATTCCATGCCGTTCTGTCATGTCAACTCTCTGGTTGGGGAATGAAGTTGAGAAATGGGGGCTTTAGAGATATTTGTTTATGTATGAGTATGCGTGTCAGTACATAATGCGTGAGAGCTACATTAGATGAGCCTGTGGAAAAAGCTAAATGTCTGCTGGCATATTACAATGCAGAGCATTGCTCTCGAGCAGTTCCATATAAGCTCTTTATAACCAACCTATTAAAGTGCCACGAATGGAATGAAAGTGTGTATCACACACACACACACGCACACATGCATAGATGTGAAGCCATAGGTTAATAATAACAAAACTAGAAGAGCACTCGGAGAGCGCAGACTTCCACCAAGGCAGTATAGGAACGCAGACGACATACAAATTCCAGACGGTGTTCCGGAACACCACCAAAACTGAATCATTCGTTCCTTGTCAAAAAATGGGCACCTTGTCAGAAAATTTCATCCAAGTCTGTGCAGTACTTTTTGAGTTATTTTGTAGACAGACAGACAAATGCCGGCGAACACATAACCTCCTTGGCGGAGGTAATAAGAAAACTGACCATAAAAAAAGGGTTTCACGGTGTTCCAGCCAAAGACTCCGCTCTGGGCACTGGAGTTTATGAAGCACTGAAGCACTTGTCTCAGGTCATGACACAGGAAGCACTTCCTTAAAGCTGCTGTGAGGGTAGCTAATCTCTGCCTACACACCTATACTGCCCCCTTTGCACTTATGTATGTAATATTCTGTATGTATTGATGAAGAGTGAGTGCTCCATCCATATGCATTAACAGCAAACATAAAATACGAAGCACGATCGAAGCAGCTAAATGATTAATCTTAGCATGGGGGTGAGGGGGTGTCATGTTTAGCACATTGACCCGTTGCATATCAGGACGGCTCGATAAAGCTGGACCCCTCCGAGCGGAATATATCTGAGGGTCGATCGCTTTCGATGCCATTGATCGCAGCCTTGCCTTATTTGGACCCGTGTGTGTGTGTGTGTGTGTGTGTTTGGGGGGCTGGGGGGTGAGGGGCCTGTACAGTTATCGAGCCTGTGCTTCGTTAGATGGGCTGATTGCCTTTCGTCAGGGATGAGGCAAGCAGACCCAGAGCCCCTGTGGAGAGCTGGGGGAGGGGGAGGAGAGGGGAAAACATGCCTGAGCTCCAGTCCTTTGACCCAAACAACTTCCAGATGAACCAGAAATCTAGAGAGGTCTCTCTCGCATAAGACTCCATTATGAATGTGACCAGACTTCTTTTTCATCTTTTTTGTTTGGAAACATGTGCTGGTTTGCCTTGGGCACTCTCTCTTCGTCCAGTCTGGCTTGATATATGTAGGCGTCATCTGTTTTGATTTGTAGTCAGCCAATCGAGTTTCTTTTTTTGGCCGTGGAATAATTGAAGCCCATCCATCCACTTGTTTGTCATTTAGCAACATCCATTCATCCATCCATCCATCCATCTGTCCATCAGTTGGCCAAGTCAATCAATCTGTTTCGCTTGAAAGATGAAAGAACAGTCTTGCAGTTGCATTACTCCTTCTCCAGAACGAAAGGTTTAAGCCACCATGTCTGGGAAGTATGACAATGCACCAGAGGGCTTTAGCAAGACCCCATGATGCTAATACAGCTACAGGCTAATGACAAATAAAAGGACAGAACATGGAGAGAGAGAGAGAGAGAGAGAGGTCTGCCATTAAGGAGATGCAGTGGGAGAGGGGATGGGGGAACAAAGGAGGTCCTCCTTCCTCCTCCACCATCACCACTGCCACCATCTTGCAGGTGAGACTGGTTAGTGTGTGTGTGTGAGGGAGGGGGGTTGTTGAGGGGAGAGGGGGTTCAAGTGAAAATAGGCCTATAAATTACACCACTGCTGCCCCTGACCACTTGATGCATGCAGCCACGTCAGAAATCAAGGTCACTTCCCCACTCACTTTATCTCCATGCACATACACCCCCTCCCCTCACACACACACACACACACACACACACACACACACACACACACACACACACACACACACACACACACACACAGATCCCCCCCACAAGGCCTTGTTCTTATGCCAGAAGGCATCAGGGAGAAGACAGGGAGAATTTAATGGGAGAAATGGATTTGTTGGAGAGCGAGAGGGAAAAAGAGAGAGAGAGAGAAGGAAAGAAAGAGATTTTGAAAAACAGATAGAGGGGGTGATTGGTGCTTGTGTTGCTTGGGAAGCAAGACTCAGGCTATTTTCAGCAGAGATTCGCTCTCCCTGGAATCAACCAAGCAAAAGATTGCATTTTTCCCCCCTTTGTCTGCAAGCATGCTCTCTTACAGTGTTAGTTATTTTAGCTGCATGCATGCAGTAATTGCTTAGTTTAACCTGCGGCTGTTGCACTCTTGCCTTTTGTCTCCACGGCTGGTGAGGAGGCAGAGTCTTCCTCTCTATCTATGAGCTTTGGCAAATGAACAGAATAATGGCACTGAAAGAGAGAGGGTTTGGGGATATTTTTCAAGTTCTCTTCTCTTCCTCCTCTTCTTTTTCTTCCTCTTCATTGACTGATAATTGAGTGCTCGGGCCTCAATAGCTTTCCATTACAGCTGTTGCCACAGTGCAGCCGCAGTCATGTGTGATATTTGATGAGAATATGCTCGGTTCTCCGATTGTAGGAAGACGATATAGAATACATACAAGTTCTGAGTCTTCTCATGACAGGGCCTGAAAGATCATAGCTTGGAATGCCTACCGGGTCCTCTAACGAATGCCTTTCGAGATCTGAGATGTTCACAGTTCGAGAGCTTGATATTCAAGGATTTTGAGGTTGCATGTGCTAAAGGGCATCTTTGAAATCAGTACACTTTATCTGTGAACTTTTAATGGAGAGTGTGTAAATTCATAACTTTATTGTGCAGAATGCTAATGAATGTATTCAAAATTATTTGCATTAGATAGTATATAGAGTTCACCTTATTTTGTAGCTATTTAATGAAGCACAGCATTTGCCATTGACTTTTTTTTTGAAGGATTATGGCCACCATCTTACTACCTTACTCTACTAGCCCTTGTTGATGATCATGATGAGTGGATCAATGAAAGTCTCCCATTATTCAAACAAGGTAAACATCACACTTGAATGGACTTAAATGAACGGAGAGGAGACCAATATTTTTCATCTCTCCTCAAAGCTGGCGAGCAAGCTGTGCACGCTCCACTGAAGTCAATAAAGGCCTGGTGTGGGCTATGGATGATTGTGATATTTTAACGTTATATTTCACACACACACACACACACACACACACACACACACGCACACACACAGCAGCCCTGCTGCTTTAATTAAAGTCAGCAGTCGCACTCATTCAAGCAGACTGCCTACTGAGATCACAATGGCAAAAAGGAAATGAGACTCTTTCCATCCTTTTCTTCTTTTCCATTCTCACTTTTTTGCATCTTTTAAACTGTGGAAGGATAGAGGGAGTGCCCCTGCAGACACGAGTGAAAGACCATAGCACAGAGTGGCGTAAAAGAAGACGCTGAGACGCGGGGGGATTGAATGGTGTCGAGAAGAACTTCACAAAGAGTTCCGACGTCACAGCGAGATTCTGTCGACTGAAACTTCAACAGGAAAATGCGATTTTGCTGTGGTTGTAGGTGTTATTTTTGTGAATCACGAAGCAGTGATAAGAATTCTATCTAAATCGGCACCTTCTGGGTGTTGGGCCACAACTCTCTTCTGTTTTATTGTTTTGTGAGGTTCTTTGAGGTCTGTCCTAATCGTAGCTGTCTGTCTGATAATGTCAGTCAGTAATTGTGCTCCCGTGGGTGTCCCCCCATCATGCCTGTCAAACGCGAAAGGTCGCTGATAATGACTTGAAAAGCCCTGGTTATCGTGTGTGAGCGTGTGTGTGTGTGAGAGAGAGAGATGCTGGTAGTCGGGGTCTCAGATCTAAGTGAAAACTGTCTGTTTTTTCCCTTTTTTAGATGTTGCTCAGTGCCTGCAGCCTCATGTCTCTCTGTCCCTGCCCCCTCCTCCACACACACACACACACACACACACACTCACTCTGCATTCATGCCACAGTCTCTGGAGGAAGAGGTGTCACCACTGGCAACCACAAGGCTTTGACGGGTTCAGAATGAGATTCCCCACAGACTCATCTCACACGGTTACACATCGCACCGCTGCAACTTCCTACACCCCACACCCCCACTCCACCCCATCACAAACACACAGACACACACACACGCTGTTCACATCCCCACCTCTCTCTGCATGTTCACCGCTGCCTCCCCCTGACTGTAAGTGATCTAAGAGCTTCTCTCTCCCACTACAGTGAGTCAGGAAATCCGTTGTCCCCTTTTAGTCTGCAGCATTGTCACTCCCTTAATTAATATGCATTGCTGGTCTCTGTAATTTGCTGTGGTTTGTTTGGGGATGACGGACATAAATCACCACAACCAGCACGTACTCTGTGAGCCTCTGCCTGGGGTGTGACACAGAAGCTAGCAGAGAGAGACATGCTAATTTTTTTAACCGCACGCGCCTACAGTTATTAAGATAGATTGCGCAGCCACTGCAACGTTAGCGCCTCGCTCACAAGGCGTCCATCATGATGGCCAGGACGTTTCATTACACTTCATCACCCCAGCACCCCCCCCCCCCCCCACCACCACCACCACCACCATCGCACACACACACACACACACACACACACACATCCCCAGAAGATTTGAGAGGTTGAATAAGTTCATTTTGCGTAATTTAAATGACACTGCCTTAGTCATTTTAGCCGTGACCTGAGAGGCGTCACACTAACAGCTCCCATCGCTCCTGATCGCACAGGAACCAGATTGGAGTGGAACTATTTCAAACGGCACGCTCTTTCTTTCTGCCTTTTCTATTTTTTTGTTCTTCCCATTAAAACTAAATGACATCCCAGTCGAGAATAGCAAATTTATATCACTCTGGGAGGGAGGATTACCTCCAGGTACTGCTCATTCAAATGGAACTGTCTTGGTTAATTGAGACTGATTGTGCACCCAGTCAGGTCTTTGTAATCCTGATGAAATGTTAAACACAGATACAGGCTTCTGACGTCGCTTTGGCAGGCAAGATGGCCTCTTAAAATTGCCTCACATTCACTGCCGGTGTCCTAATGGGAGTTGAAAAGGGAGTGCTTTGCCGTAATGCATTCACCTTGCCCACTGTATAAGTACTTTTAGTCAAATTAGTTGCCTCGGGGTAGCAGATACCCCCGTAGACCTGACAGACTGCGAAAAAAAAGGCAAAGGAATCAGGAATGTCCTCCTGGGCTGTATGTCTGCTTAATTACACTGCAAGAGTGTGTGTGGATGGATGAATAGTCTGACGCCTTGAGTGTGAATTTGTGGCGCAGTAATAACCCCCTGTATTCGATCATCCATACGTTCTCCTTTTCTTGCGGAGATCTAAAGCAAGGCATTTAATTATGGTTTAATTTTCACATTCAGAGATAATGACAGAAGTGGACAGTGTGTTGGAGAACAGACTGGAGAACAGTTCTGTAGAGACACTGCGTCTATATCATGCCTCACCTGGGGATACCACAGACAGCCTATCTCAGCCCCAGGCATGGTTATCGATTCGAAAAATGTGAGTGAATGTGTGTGTGTACTTCTGTGTTTTTTACACAGATGTGTGTGTGTGCGTGTGTGTGTGTCAGTGTATATGAGTCTGTGTGCTTGTGTGTGTTTGTACACATACACATCTGTGTGTGTGTGTATGTGTGTGTGCTTGTGTGTGTTTGAACACATATACATGTGTATGTGTGTGTCTGTGAGTGAATGTGTATATGTTGTGTGTGCTTGTGTGTGTTTGTACACACATATGTGTGTGTGTGTGTGTGTGTGTGTGTGTGTGTGAGTGTGTGTGTGTGCTTGTGTGTGTTTGTACACACATATGTGTGTGTGTGTGTGTGTGTGTGTGTGCTTGTGTGTGTTTGTACACACATATGTGTGTGTGTGTGTGTGTGTGTGTGTGCTTGCATGTGTGTTTCATCACTATCTCTCAGCCTTGTTGATAGCATGCTGACTGCCTGGTGGCTGGGGCCACCGTACCTGCTGCTGCTGCTGCCTAGTGAGGATGCTGCTGCTACTGCTGCCTAGTGAGGATGCTGCTGGTACTATTGCTACTGCTGCCTAGTGAGGATGCTGCTGGTACTATTGCTACTGCTGCCTAGTGAGGATGCTGCTGGTACTGCTGCTGCTGCTGCTGTTGCTGCTACTTAGCTGCAATATGATTAAGAGGGGCGAGTCTGCAGAGATGGCAGATGCCTCCTCGGCCCTCAGCAGCAAATGTGCTGAGACACATTTTTAGCCTTATTGATTTTTCATTAGAGCCCAGTCATCTGGGCACCAACACAGAAAGGGGGTGGATAGAATGGAAGAAGAGGGAAGAGGAGGGAGAGGAAGAGTGAATTCAGGTATGAGGGATAGAAAAGAGCAAAAGGGGTCAAGGAAGACAAAAAAGGCAGGCATGGGGGGGCTCTGTCTCTTTTTTTCCTCCCTCTCTCTCACACACACTCTGTCCCTTTCCCTCTCTTTCTTTGGGGTTGCTCTGGGTGCTGGGGTTTTGTCAGGCCATGTCCAGACGAGGACGGCATGCTCAGTCTGATAACGCCAAAGAGAATGCAGTGACATCTCCATTTTCCCAGCTCCAAACCCGAACCCAAACAAGGGGCTGCCTGGAGGAGGAGAGGAGGTGGGGTGGGGGTAAAAATCCATCCCGGCCGAGGGGAACTTGCGAGATAAGCAATAACCTGGAGTGTTGTGCATAAATTAGCACTGCTATCAAGATCTCATTTCTCCACAGTGGGGCTGGGCTAGCTGGGCTATGCAAGCAGAGAGCAGAGCTATTTGATATACAACAGATTCAAAGTCACATTCACTGATTGGGCAAACACTAAATTTTAAATGGAGAGAGATAAGGGTGCTTTAGTAGTGCACATTTATGTATGCGTACGGATAGATGTAGATTTGTCTGTGTGTGTGTGTGTGTCTGTGTGAGAGAGCGATAGAGAGTGTATTAGTGTACTTGTGCATGTTTGAGTGAATCTGAGTGTGTGTGTGTGTACTTTGCACCAGGGCTCCTCTTGAGGAGGTGTATCCCAGAAATCCCAGCTTAGGGCCCCCCACCTGAGGCTCACAGCAACGACTGGGCCAGCTGGTGTCCCCCTCACAGACCAGATGGGGACCGTCCCAAGCTGAGCCCCTCTACACACACACAAACACACATACACAGACACCCCTCCCTGCTCCCTCCCCCACTAACCCCCTCTGCTAGCCCCCTGGGGAGCAGTTACTGGGCCAGCTCCCCTGATTGGGTTCATCACCTGAGCATGGGGCAGGAGATCAGCAGTAGGGCTTGGCATCATTAGGGAGGAAACCCTTTGCAGTCTGACTGCTGGGTATAAACACCAGCTCAACACCGCACCAGGGTTTGCTGGGGATTTATTTGAAAAACTTAACAAGCAGATCTCTGTGTGTGTGTGTGTGTTTGTGTGTGTGCGTCTTTATGATGGAAATTTTAGTACTCCCTTGTCTGCTTAAAAGAAAATGCAGCCTGCTACAGAATCATATTTGTATTCAAATGCAACAGATGTTGCTCCTTTTTTTACAATATATTCAAAAAGAGGAAATAAGTAGTCCTGTTAGAGCATTGCCTATTGGTTTATTTGCTGTGCTTCCACTATAAGAAAGCCCTGGGACTCCCCTGAATAAGGCCAAGGTAGGACCTGCAGTGTAATTTGATAAAAATAAATGTCTGTCTAATACAAGGTTGGGGTGTTGTTATGTTCCACTGATGTCTAAACACAGCAGTCAGGATACAGGTGGCGAAGAGCCAAAGAACAGCCCACAGCCCGTTTGTTGGTTCTCTCAAAGGCTTAACTTAAAGAACGGCTGAGGTTGTTTGAGGTGTGGTGGGCCGGGAGGTTGTGTTGTGTGTGCGTGTGTGTTGGGGGGGATCTGTCTCTGGGAAGAAGCCAAATTTGCATCAAGCACCTCTCTCTTTTTTTTAAATTCCAGAGTTCCTCCTCGGAGGCTCTAGATGAGCCCACGCACTTCTGATGTCCTGATTAGAACTGAAGTGTACAGAACATCAATTTCTGTTTTCTTTTTCGGGGGTGAAGCTTTGAACTTTTCTTTTACACTAGGGAGTGTTTGGGAACAACCCCTCCAACTCTCACTCTTCTCTTTATCTTTCCCAGAATGAAGTGAGGGAGTTTGGACCAATAACTAAATAAACAAATAAACTGAAAAAATTAAATAAGATAAACACATTACATCTGCTAGCTGCTATCTCCCAGCCTATTTCTCTCTCTGCTGTAGTGCTAAGCTAAGCTTAGCGGAGCTTCGGCTGGGCAGTGTTTAGCCCCAGGCTCTAGCTGAGGACAGTTCCAGGCTGGGGGGGAAATTAACTTCAGCGCTCATTCCCCCGGGGTCCAGAACATTCTTTTGCTGTTCCTCAGCAGTAGCTATCTAACCGTCACGCACATACTGCTGACTGCAAAGGACTCTCCAACCTGGTGACTTTAGCCTGTGGCAAACACTACTGTCGCTGCTATGCTCTACACTACCCAAACACTACCCAGTTGCTATGTGGGTTGGGGTAGATGTTCAGGCTGCCTGGAGACAGAGACACTGAGCAGATGTGGTATTGGTACCACCCACCCACTTCAGACATTTGGTGAAGTGTTTGAATAAAGACAACTGGGTCACACACGCACACACATACACACAAACACACGCACACAGACAGACACACACACGTTAACCCCCCTTTCCAATTCCAAGGAGCTTTCGCTTAGGCTTTCTCTCCGTCCCACTTCCGACCATCTGAGCAGCTCCCTGACATCCTCAAAGAGGGTTAACCAGTTCAAAGTTGTCATGCTCCTTCTTCTTCTATGGGGCAAGGGGAGCGTTTGCCCGTTGGGCTGCCGGCATTTGATCTTGCTTGCATTGCGCCCCCCTCCCATTTACCCAAACCCTCCTTGGGACTCCTCCTTGCTGTGGCAGAGAGAAGTAGCATCTAATCCCCCCAGCAGGGGAGGTGGCGAAGGAGAGAAAAGACCTGCTGGAGTTCTGCTCCTCTCCGTGGCAGGGGTGTCTTTACGCTCTCAAAAGCCTCCACCCCCCAACTCCGCACACACACACACGCACACACACACACACACACACACACACACATAGACACCACACTCGTATGCCTCCCCCACGACTAAATCACATCCCTGCAGATGAGGGGGCAGTCCAGAGCAGCCAGAGGTCAGCTGCTAAATCACCCCTGTGATGATGACTCCTTACATAATGTGTCTAGCCAGCTGCACTGACATGCACACACACCAACTCCCGGAGAGAGATGCTGAGAAAAGAAGAGAGAAAAAGAAAAAAAAAGCAGGAGATGAGAGAAAGAGCAATAGAGGGAGAGAGAAATGGGGTGAATTGTGGGGAGGTATGAGATATCTGGCCCATTCGCCCAGATACATAACAAGAATGACAGTAAGGGAAGTGGCTGTTGTAACAGGGCTGATTGTGTGGGGAGAATTTGGATTAGGAAGGTCGGGGGTGGACTGTATGGGTGCCGTCAAACAGACTAATGCACAGAATGGCCTCTTATCCCATCCAAATTGGAAAGTCATCCCATAAGAGGATATTCTCTCCTTTTTTCTGTCCATTTGGGGCTCCTCATCCTCCTAGTTTCACAACTCACTCTGATGGGAAAAGATGAGTGTAATGCATCAAAGTAGAGTTGTGTAATAGGCTAATATTTCACAGATGTTTCATCAGGTCCGTGATTCATAACTTCACACACCCAACTCACACATCCAACCCCAAAGCCCCTCCCCACACGCACACACACACACACATATACACACACACACACAAACCACCCCTGGCTCACACAGTCTGCATAACAAAACTGACTGCCTCACATTGACAGGATTTTCCCGTCTGGTAAATGCTCATCACCCACGTCTCTCTTTTTTAGGTAAATGCTTGCCTTCCACAAACCATTAATACAACAAGATTGATGCATTAAACTTTGAGTCGTGCTTCGATTACATGAAGCGGTTGAGGCAGCTGGGTTTCCTCCACCCTTGAACCTCCTGTGACTTTTCATTCCCACCTGGTTTAATAAATGAAAATCAAGAAAATTATTTTGAGAGTGACCCAAGCTCCATGCTTCGTCTGCATTCATAGAATAAGCTCTCGGAAATATTGCCTTCACTGAATTGCAAAGGTCACTTGCGGTTTGGCTGCCTTGGCACTTAAAAGGATCATTACAAATGCAGGGCTCCTCATGGAGAAACTACTTGAGGCGAAAAAAAAGGGACTCCTAAAAAGAGCAGTGCACTGGTGATTTGTTTTGGAGCGAGTCCTTGTATGATACACACACACATACACACACATTTGTATACACACTTGCACTAACACATTCGGATATACACATTCGGATATTCTGAACACACACAAACACCCACATATACACATATACACACACACACACACACACACACACACACAGTCACACGCACACACACACACATGACTTGGGGCTGATTGTGAGCGATGCAGGGCCTTGATTAGCCACCGGCGGCTAAGCAGGATGGGAACTAAGCCCATTTGTGCTCCTCACTGCACTGCAGGCCCATCCAGCCACTCAGACCAAAACCAGTTGGAGCTGGAAATACTTGGTCTGATCTCTCTCTCCCTCTCTCTCTCTCCCTCTGTCTCTCTCTCTCTCTTTCTCTTGTTTATTTATTCTCTCATCAGTATTGTCTGTGGTAAATAGTGCACACTGAACAGGATGTGAATGAAAAGTGATTAGACCAGCGGTGGTCTGCTGCTGAGGCTCTCGCAGTGTCCAGACGCTTTCTGTTGATACGTCAGCCATACATACGCACACACACACACAGAGTAATGCACACAGTCTTACCCAGTCTAGACACAGACACTCACACAAACACTGATTCATGCAGACTCAGTTAAACATTCACTTCCACCTCACATTCACCTTCTCATACTCACCCACACACATGCATATATCATGCATGTCTGCAGAGAGGTGCGCACATGCTCACACACACACACACACACACACACACACACACACACAAAGAGGATGGGTGGAGCCATAGCAGTTACCGTCTGGCAGGCAGTGACTGCGTGGGAGAGATGATTTGAGAGAGACTTGCCTGTGTTTCTGTGGATCGGTTGAAGGGCCTGATAGGTGACCAAGGAACAAAACAGAGACGAGACAGAGAGGAGAGGAGGGAAGGGCAGGGGAGAGGGGAGAAGTGTGGAGAAAGGAGAGAGGAAAAGAGGAGAGGAGAAGAGGGGAGTAGAGAAGACTGCGCTGCACTGCGTGACAGAAGTGGAGACGCATTGATGTATCAAAGAATGGGGCTGTCTGTGGAGCGGGAGCAGAGAGAGGGGTGATGTGTGTGTATGTGTGTGTGTATGAAGGGGGGGGTGGAGTGGGAATGGAGAAGGGAGATGACTGGAGAAAGAGTCCATGTCTGATCTTTGCAGAAGAGGCCATCAAAAGCAATGGCTCTCTCTGTGGCAGGAGGAGGAGGGGATGGGAGGAAGGGAAGTCCATGAACAAAGATGGTGGAGAGAGAGAGAGGGGAGGGGAGGGGGGGGGTGAAATTGAAGGAAATATATCTGGGGGGATATCCAGAGAAAGAAAAGATCCAAGAGCTGTGACAAACAGAACGATGGAGAGAGAGCAATAGAGAGAGAGAGAGGAAGAGAGAGAGACTGAGATGAGAGAGCACTGAGAGATCATCTCTCTCTTCCTATTTTATCTTAGAGCAGTCAAGGGTAGCAGTGGCTGAGCAGTGCTGAGAGATTATCCAGGAAGAAAAAAAAAGAACAAGAAATACAGAGCAAAGGAGAGCATAACAGAGAGGAAAAAAGAAAGAGAAGAGAGAAACGGAGAGTGACTGAGAGATGGGGTGCTGAGGGTGGGGTGAGGTGGAGGACTGTGTGTGTGTATGTATGTGTGTGTATGTGTGTGTGTGTATGTATGTGTGTGTGTGTGTGTGTGTGTGTGTGTGTGTGTGTGTGTGTGTGTGAAAGAGAGAGAGTGAGAAAATGTCTTTTGTGAGTGTGTATTCACTTTGGTGAGGCTGGACTGTAAGCCACAGAGGACACAAAGAGAATCTGTGTGTGTGTGTGCATGCGTGCGCATGTGTGTTTGCTCCTATGTGTGTGTGTTTGAAAGAGAGAGTGAGAAAATGTCTTTTGTGAGTGTGTATTACTTTGTTTTAACACACACATCTGTGTGTGTGTGTGTAATTGAGGGTCAGGAGGGAACAGTTGCCTGTGGAGATGAAGTTGTCCAGATGAGATTAAAACTGAGGGAGGGTCGGAGTGACAGTGTTGACAGAGGGAAATCGATGAGAGCAGGAATGAAAGGCTAAGCGTGGTAAAATGACTCTATAATACAGAGATAGGACCAATCAGATGCTATATCAGCTGACAGATGCAAAAAAAGAAGCATGCAACACTACACAAAGATTTAAGAAAACTCACAAAAGGTCACCCTCTCACTATAGTTTTAAAGTCCAGGTCTTATCTTTAAGCTGTCACAACTGTATCTGTCAGGCCATAGCACTGCTAATCCTACGGATCAAGTTTTTATTTCTGAGAAAAGGCATTAATTCGCACACAGCATTAAAGCTCTGTTAGAATGTATAGGGTCTTTAATCTAAGGCCATCTTTACTGTGCATCTATTTCATGATTTAAAACTGCTCTGTTCTTTCCAAGGTATTAATAGAAGTGGTTAAAAAGCATTAACTTTGTGTCTTTGTGCACATTTAGACTTGGCGGTCCTTTTGTGTGCATTTACTGAATGCAGATATCATTTCATGGACGTCTTCAAAAGAGATAACCGGACCCTTTTTTGTGCCTGAAGTCCCTATGGACATCCAGGGATAAAACATACAGTCTAAATAGGATAATAGAAGACATATGCTGCACACTAACATCAAAGATTTAGAGGTCAGGAGGGGGGGAGGGTGAAAAATGAGGAAGAAAGGCATGACCCGCTGAAATGTCCTGTCTTTGCTTTTATCTGTCATCGCTAATTCAACAGTATGTGTGTGAGTGTGTGTGTATGTGCATGTATGTGGTGTGTCTTTTCAGGGGTGGGGGGTGGGGTGTGTTCAAAGGCCCGCCAATGACCCCAAACTTATCTAAGGGCAGAGACCATTATTGCTCTTCAAACAACGAGGAAGGAATTTTTTTCCTCAGTGTTTGATGGCGCCACCCTATCCTGAGAGGTCAGCCGTCTCTCGCATTTTTGCTCTGTCTCTTTTTCTGTTCTTTTTCTCTGTCACTGTCCGTCTCTCTGTTTGTTTCATACTGGGCCTGATAGAATGAGACGTCTAGACCTAAAGGCTAGTCCCAGGGATCAGGAAACGAGACAGCAAATACACCCCCCCTCCCACCTCCACCTTACATCTCACACACACACATACTGATACACACAGGCACCTCCATGCCCCTAAGCACTGTGACAGACACAGAAACTCAGATCAAAGGACAGGATGAACAACGGAGTCGGAGAGAGGAAGAGAGAGGAACAGGTAGGATGAGCTGGATGATGAAGGAAAAGAGGAAGAGAGAGATGAAAAACAGATCTGAAAAAAGAAGAGATGAGAGAGAGGGAGAGCGAGTGATAGAGGATAGAAGTAGCTCAGATTACCAATGCCGTTGAGAGACCCAGGCTTGGTTAGCGGTGAGGGTGTAGAAATGTTCTTGCCATCATTTGATGAAGTGTTTTTTTTTTACACCTGTTGCCCCCAGGCGATGCTCCTGGGCATCTTCCTCCCTCCCTCCCTCCCCTTCCCCACACCCGTGACTGTGGCCTGCTTTGACATGCTGGCTGGTAGATGAGTCTGGGTGTCTCAACAGTCTCTCCATCAGACAGCCCCCGGCAGTGTTTAAGCTGTACTCAGCCCTTAAACACTTCACCCTGCCTTTCACCTCCCCTCCATCACCCTGGAATACACTTTAGTCATTCTTGCCTCTCTCTCTTTCTCGCATCATGAAGAAACCCAGCATGAAAGCTGAAATGCCTCGTTCCTATCCCTCTCTCTCTCTCTCTCTCTACCCTCCTCTGCTAGCTCAATGTTTCTCACCATCCTCCATTCTCTCTCTTTATAAAATATCAGTGATCCATTCCCTATCTCCCGGTGTCATCACAGTCATGAACCCCCCACCCTAAACACACACACACACACACTACCTCCTTCCCCAGTAGAATCTTAGGGACAACTTCTCATCCTATCCTCAGGGATGCTGTGCCTTTGTTCTGCCAGTAAGATCTCTGTGCTGTTCCACTTGCCAGGGGAGAAGAGTGGGGTGAGCAGGGTGACGTCCCTTTCCAGGAAAAAACAAAACAAAACTATCACTCAGTGTCTGCTGTTACTTTCTAAAGAAGAATCGTTAAAAACAAGAAAAGAGAATGACACAAATTCAAAAATACAAGTGGTTGAATGTGTTGGCAGAAAGTGAATGTGGATTGTTTTGCAGCTTCATGTAAGACTGAACTGAACATTTTTTGTTGTGTGTGTGTAATATATGTGTACACACTACTAATGCTTCATGTCCTGCTTCATTGTGAAATACTCAGTGTGAGTGGGAGAATCATGCTGTCATACACACACACACACACAGTAGGATAGGGTGGCCCATCGCGGATAGAGTTGCTTGTCTTTTAGCAGCTAGTCACATTAACATTTGAATCGGTGTGCTCAGCACCTTCCTCAGGCACGCTGCACTGCACTGCTCTCCTCTCCTCCACTCCTCTCCTCTCATCTTTTGGACAGGAATGACTGCATGAGGAATGGATGTGACTATTTCTTCATTCCACGGCTTAAGTGTGTGGGCCTGCCTAAAAAAAAGAAAAGAAAAAAAAACTTGAAAGCTCGTAAAGCCAAAAAAATTAAAAAAATGGAAAGTGTAAAAAAAACCTTGAAACACAGTGTACTGCTGACAGGGTAGTTAAGAAAGACAGAAGCTGAGCTCCTGTGTATAAATATGTATGAATGCAGGTAGTGTGTGTGTATGTGTGTGTGTGAGAGAGAGAGAGAGGGAAAGAGAGAGAGAGAGACGGAGTTGCATAGAAGAAGCAGGCACTGAAACAAAAGACAAAGAATTGCAAGCAGGCAGGCAGGAAGGCAGGCAGTGGAACTTCAAACAGCCTTTTTCCTCCACACCTACCTGTGTTGGCCCCTGTGCTGCTTTCTCTGGGTTTCTCTGCTAAGCTAGGCTAGAGGAGGCCTCTGTGTGTGGCTTGTGTTTATTTAGCATCCAGATTAGATGCACACCAGCATTTTGTTAACAGGAAATAAAAGAAACACACAGTGCACAGCAGCAGTTAGAATTCTCCATTATCTCCATATGGCTAGGTAGTCTTCATCTTCATCTTTTCTCCTTCTCTCTCTCTCTGCCATCTTTCGTCTTCCTGTCACATGGTCTATCATTTTTATTCTCAGCATCAGAGCTGAGCTGATTTTTCTAAAGCGTCAAGCAGGATGGAAAGTCACTAATCCAGGGTTGATTGATTTCGGGATGGATGTATTTTTGCACCCATGCCCTCAGAACGACACCACTTTAATCTTTAATCTTTCATACCTGAAAATCTGATGACAGCGGCTCTCATTGGAAAGGGGTGTCGATAAAAGACATTTTGGATCTAAAGACATTCAGCCTTTCATTGCTTTTTCTAATCCGGTAACTGGGTCAGCCATGGGTCGTCACAGAGTCCTGATGCTCCAAAAAAGAATCAGGAGACAGTGGAGGGGTGCAACACACTGCCGCCACTCAGTTATTACCTTAACATGTGAGGAAGAGTCCTTTCATACTACATTCTACATACTACTAAGTATAGTCCATGGAGACTGGCCCAAGTACTGGCACGTCCTCTAAACACCTGACTGTGATTTTGGGCTTCACATAGTAGGGTACTGCCACCCATGCTCCTCAAGGACCCTGATGAAGATTCCTGATGAAGGAAGCATTGAAATGTTAGTCCCCCACTTTTTGTTGTGCACTTTAATTCAAATTTAAGTTACGGTTACATCTGTGTTGTAGCTCTGATATTGTTAGTTTTACTTTCAAACTACAGCTCTGTCTAGACTGGGAAAAAACCTTGCACCTTGACTTCATGGTCTGGTGTTGAGAAAGGAGGGTCTGCTCTGTATCTGGCTGCCATGTGTGTTGATGCATGCACTTCACTGCCTGTGTACTGTATAAATACAACAACAAAGAGTTGCAGATATAAACAAGCCACAACTCTGATTTCCTAATTTATGAAAACATTACTGAAAATTGAGTCTCTAAAAGGTCTAATGACCAATTCTGTTAATTCTGAAGTCCTTTTAAAATCTAAATGTCTGTTAAATTTGTCTTCTTCTTGACATGCCATGTCTGTTTTCCACTATACAGGGAAACGAATGGAGCAGACATTGGTCAAATTGTGCTACAGTGATGTTGGTTATGTCAGGGTATCTAGGTAGGATTGTGTGCTGTGTAATGTAATGGGTTGAAAAAGAGTGAGATCGAATGTCTTACCTTTGTATCAAGCGGCAAGTATCAAAGCTATCCTCCAAGCTATCTCCACAGAATGACCTATTCTGTACTCTCACGTTTTAGCAAACAGATCTTTCTGCCAATTTCAACGACTTCAATCTCATTGTGAGCTCTATGCTACTCACTAAAATACTGCGTTATAACTGCTGTGTTTTGATGGGGTCAGGGGTTTGAGAAATAAAGGTGCGAGTACAGAACAGTTACAGATGGACCGTGCAGTATGGTTAGTCTAGTGTGAGTGTGTGTGGGACACAGATTTTGACTGGTTCCTCATGCTAAGCACTTTAGGTGGATAGTGTCACCTTTAACAGTGCTTTGTGCATGAAATATCCAGTTGATTTTTTTATGTGCTAATGTTTGGTGTCATATTTTCTTCTCTTCGGTCTCTATTGTTTCTACATCAGTAAAACAGCCGTCATCAGCAATCCCAGATATGTCTCTCTTATTCTCTCTCTCGCTTTCTCTATTTCTTACCTTCTCTCTCAGGTGGGGAGGTGACGAGGGGCTTCGTGGAGCTGCGCTTTGTGCTAGAGCCGCTGGACACGGTGACAGTGCGTGGTGGCGTCCTGCAGCTGGACTGCGAGGCACGCTCGGAGCGTGGCATGCCGACCATCGCCTGGAAGAAGGACGGCGTGCTGCTGAGCGCCATGGTGGACGAGCGGCGGCAGCAACTGGCCAATGGCTCGCTACTGGTGCACAACGTGGTGCATTCGCGCCACCACCGGCCCGACGAGGGCCTATACCAGTGCCTGGCCACACTGGAGGGCGCAGGCGCCATCGTCAGCCGCACCGCTAAAGTCACTGTTGCTGGTAGGACACATGGCTGTATGTGTGTGTGTGTGTGTGTGTGTGTGTGTGTGTGTGTTTGTGTGCGTTTGTGTGTGTGTTGCCTGTGTGTTTTGATTAGCCGTCAGAAAGAAGAATGGTGCTAGCTCATGAAAGATTGCAACTGAAGGGGATTTACTAGGATGTAGCTATTAGTTTTGTTAGAAGCCTTAATATTCACTTATTCATAATAATGCATTGGGCATGTGGAAGGGCCTATTTGCTTGTGCGTTGCTTTGCTGTTTGCTCTTTCAAAGGGATGGAGAGAAATTTCATTGTACTGTGATGAGTGTCCAGTGAATTGTTTTGTTCTGGTCTGGTGTTTAATAATAAATATTCAAATCCTCAGTAAGCTGAAAACAGGAGCCAAAAGCAATGTGCTTGACTCCATTGCAGCCTTAGGCACAAAATAAAAGCACAAACAAACATGACAGATCAAAGTATTTAGTTGATCCATGGCACTAGCTATGTGTTTTTAGAGCGTCAGTGCTGACTCTGATCACAAGTCCTAAGTATTACTTTGCAGCCACAGCCCTGTGTGGATGTAGGCTAGAGTAACGGATGACCCCGCTTTCCAGCAATAGTCTTCAATTTTGGATTTTGGTCTGTCCCTGGTAAAATACAAGAAAACCCACTTTGTCCACGATTTTTGAAGCTAATACTTTACTTGTTTTAATGGTATTGACTGTAGGACTAGGAATGTCCCCGGTTCCCGGCTCAGAGTTCTTGTCCCTGTAATGTAGGCACATGGACGTCTGTCCTACATTCAGATACAGATTTTGTGCACGATTTTCACCACCTCCACTCCAGGCTTTGTTTCCCTTATCCACCAGTTGTCGGGTCTGGCAGTGACGCTGGCAAGAAGAAGGAGGATACACAATGAGGGCTCTGGTTCCCACCTGACTCTCCCATAGTCACCCAGCTGTGACAAAGCTGCCTCAGTTAGCCGCCTAATGAGGCCCAGGGCAAGCTAGCGCAGCTGTACCCAAGCATGCTAAGGCTAATTAGCAACGAATAAGCGATAAGGGCCTGCCTTAAGGTGAGGCTCTCCAGTAAACGCTGACCCAAGGCCAGAGACGAGAAGAAGGGCAAGGGAGGCAGTGGGTTAAAGGAGAAGAGAGTGCAACATGGTTCACCATGTCACCATGCCAGACTATTCAAGTCTTTTTTTTAACTCACCTGCTTCTACCTTTCTTTCTCTTTCTCTCTCTCTCTCTCCCTCTCTCTTTCTCTAATCATTTTGAAAAGATGTTTATTTTGATGTCACTCTTTTGGTCTGTTTAAAAACCTCCTTGATCTCTGTGTGAGAGTTAAAGTCTACCTGTGTATGACTCTGTTAGCGCTGCGCTTGTGTGTTGTTCCCCCCTGCTTGCAGAGTTTGTCATCATCAGAGATGCAGCAGAGATCACAGCCAGCCAGCCAGTCAGTCAGTCAGTCAGTCAGTCAGTCAGTCAGTTAGTTAGGTGCCATTCTTTTATTTCATATTTTTTTTATTTTATTTGCCTCACAGAAATGTCACTTAGATCATAGCCAGTGTCGTTAACTTTGATGTCATCGATCAAAGTCCCCATCGTGCCAAGGGCTTGTCTGTGCCACCCCTCTGCCTGGTGACAAAGCTGTGGTGCATAGATCAAGCAGATCAAGGGAAATAAGACACCTGGAAAGATAGGGACATTGTTATTGAAGCATATGCGCCGACGCTGAATACTCGTATTCCCTGAAAAATGAGATTGTACATGTCTGATGTTCATGCTGAGTCTCATGCCTGGAGATGCAATAACAGCAAAGATCAATAAATGCATCTCTACTGTTCTCTCTGATAAGACAGTCACTCTTTCTTTCTCTCTCTCTCTTGTTCTCTAAATCTGTGCTTGGACAGTCTTTTGTGTAATACAGTGACTAGTGAAACTGAGTGTCAGACACCAGCAGGCATGCTGCTCTGTGGGGGTCCAACGGTCCTCCAGACGAGCAGCCAAACTCTCCCCTCTCTCTCTTTTACACATGAGCAGACAATCTGTGACCCCTCGTAAACACAAGCAGTGCATATATTACCCCACACCCCTTCTCCTCTTGGATAGCCATAAGATCCTAGCAGGGCACTACCCACTTATGTCTGCCCCTTACCCCAAACAAACACACACACACACAAACACACGCACAAGTGGGTCTTGGCTGCAGACGAAAGCTCCGGGCAGGTGTTTAAACACAAGCTCCATAACGTGGGGGTACCCTAGCCTAGCCCAGCCCGGCCCAGCCCATCATGCCCCAGTGCCAGTTGGAGAGATAAAGGAGCAATCTGTCTGGCGGGTCAAGCCCAGGGCAGCATTTGAGTAAGGCTTCAGGGTGAGATTGGTGAGAGTGTTGGTTAATGGATCCATGGACTACGGCCTTTGATTCAATGACTCCCTCCACACAAACACAACACACACACACACATGCACATATCCCATTTGAAGGAGTGACATGTTTCAAAGAGCTATCAGCAGCTGAAAGGAGACAGTGACCTCTGGGTGAAACCATGGAAACTGTGGAGCATAAAGCAAAAGTGACATTCATTGGTTACTTTAAAGTAGTGCCAACTGGCTGTTTGTTTCGTGGGTGCTGTGTTTCTAAGCGAATGATCTTGAGAAAGGCGCACACACACACACACACACACACACACACACACACACACACACTTTTACCAACACACAGGCACATGCATACATGCTCACAGAGCACACTCACACACACACACACACATTCAGACTTACTTTCTAAACTTTACACTGTTTACACTTGCCTCTCAGTGTGTCATTTACAGTGTATTCAATCAGTGCGGGCATTTTAGCCTTTAAGCCATAGAGCCCAGTAAATGGATGTGATTTCTGATTCAGTTAAATTAAATTATTCCTCTGGTCCTTTTTTGCAGCTACCATGACTCTGGCTAATAGTATGTATGAAATGTCCATGCAGTTGAGCAAACTATGTTCTGTCATTTCACAGAAGCACTAGCACAGACAGCTTCTCAGGAAATTTATTTTTCCAGAATTATTACCTCATTGAGGTGTTTAGTATTCGGAGAAGAGAAAATTACAGTAATGGGAGCTGATTGTGCATAAAGGGGTTTGCGTGGATCTATGTGTGCTGTGACTGCACTGTCAAGAAAAGAACACACACACAAAAAGGGAAGTGTTAAAGACATACATAGACGCACCACACACACACACACAGTCACACATAGATAAAATTAAACCGTTTGCTATTCCGTTATCAGAGACTGATGAATTTCTGTGATGGAAGGGAGGCTTCTCATTGGTAAGGAGTAGAGCATTTTATTGTCCTCGTGTACTCTGGATAAAAGTAAACAGTTTCTCTCAGGGAGGGAAAAAAAGTCTTAGAGTGTCTCTTATGACCTTCCACTGTCCTTTCTAATTCTTTAGAGAGACAGAACTTTCTTTAATTTCAATCTAAATGTTACATCAGGCGGAATGAGTAAAAAAAAGAGAACTGGGGAAAAAAAGTCACAACATTTTTCCCCTTTCTGCCAAAATATATTCCTTCTGTCCTTTCACGTCCTCTCTCTCGGATGATGAACTCAACTCTTAGTCAGAGGTCGTCCTGTAGTCACTGAGACCTCTAGTTCAAGGGCCTCTTTCAGCGTCATTACTTAGCCTTCTGGTTCAACTATTCAAAAACTCTCTGTCTTTTTTCTCTGAATGTCCCTTTTATTCAAACTAAAAAAAAAACAAAAAACATAGCATTGTGCTGGATGCTGGATGCAGGCAGGCATTTATAGTAAACGGATGGGTCTGAGAGCAGAATACACCTGTCAAAGATTCGTCTCTTGCCGAAGACGATAATTGAGCTAGTGCGTGTGTTGGTGTGAAGGAATTGTTGGAGGAGGATGGAGGGTAGAGAGATGAGATGAAAGTCAGCAAGGGGTGTGGAGAATGGGATGTCCTCCCTCCACATCTTAAAGAGCCGCCAGGCGTTACTACAGTCTGCATTTGGAGGTGACCTTGACCTCTCCTTGATAGTGGCAAAGCACAGACAAAAAAAAAGCATGGTTGGGAAGGGTGGGAGTGCTGGCGCCTCATTTGTCAAAAGCGCTCGATGAGCAGGATGTGGCGTGGCCAGGCGATGAGTCAGGAACACGGGGGAGCAAATCAGATTAGCAGCCGATCAGAGCGAGTGAGCAAGTAGCGGCGGGCGGGCAGGCGGGCAGATCAGGGCTGCTCTGCGGTGAAGTAATCCAGTTAGGGGAATGAAAAGGGCCCTCAGCTATCCGTGCTGCTAATGTGGAAACATGAACAGGAAGGCAGACGAGCGCACCTGGGTGGGATTTGAGTTCGGGCAAGATTAGAGCCAGCTTCCATAACACAGCTCACTACAGAATATCTCATCGTTTCCTTTGAGGGCAGACAACAAGTTGCTATGCTTATAAACAGCAGTGCAGTGTGTCACATCTGATGTTTCGCTATGCTGCTTTCTTCACCACGGCATCATCCTCAGACGGCCTGAAACAGGAAAGCTCATGAAAGCCATTTATCCACACATGCATTTTAATTGCTTCATTGAAAAGACGGAAGAAAATCAACTTAGCCCTTAAATGCTGCTTTTAAATTGGGCTTCAAATGGTAATTGGGGTCCACCTCATGAGAACAAATGCATTAAATTAAAAAAGCCTGGCGGAATGACAGCCAGCTAAGGGAACGCAGTGTGCCAGAAACGAGAGGGAGAGTAATTGTAGCCCGCAGAAAGGGCAAGACTTGTGCGAACCTCTAATTATGACTGTGCATTCTTGGTGCAGAAAACAACTCGGTGGGGGAAAACAGACATCAGGCGGTGGGATGACTCACAGAAAGAGGGGCTCAGAGAGAGAGACAAAGATGTGATTGCTCTGTGTTAGAGAGGAATGGTGTCATTCGACGGAGGTCGAACTTGTTGTATCTCTTGCAGCATCTGCACCTGTCAGGTGTGAACATTTTGCTGCTCCGTGTCTTTGGTAGTGTGAAATGAACTGTGTAAGACCATCAAAATCCTGCTAATACACACGCTCACAGCGTCTGACTTTGCCAAATGCTTGCTTTACCTTGACATGCTCATATTTGCATGGTGATAGAATAGATTTGTTTACATCGCTGATACTGTGTAACTATGGCATTGGCCCCATAACCTCAGCCTTTCATTCAGCCACTGAGGAACATGTCCTGTAGAAATTAGTGTTACAGTGGCATTCCATATTTCTTGCTTTATTCGTACAGGCTTTTGTAGAATGTTCCATTGGCGCAACTGTGTCAATCATTTAGAAAGAAGGTTCTCCAATAGTCCGAGAACCTTTTCCCTTTGGCCTCTTAAATTTGGGTAGATATTTCATTTTTACACCTGGTGTGCAGGCTGGCGGTCTTGGTCCTGATATACTGTGCCTCTGATGGGCTGGGCCTGGGTGGCGGCTGCCCCAGCAACTGCACACGGGATGTGGGGGAGAGTCAATGAATGATGGCCCCAGTACCCATCACATGAAAGGGAGCCGGTGACAGTGACAGAGATGTGAGTCAGAGGAGCGATGGAGCGAGGGAGATGGACACAAAGAGAAAAGAGAGAGAGAGAGAGGGTTGAGTGAAAGGGGGTGGAAGGGTGGGTGGAGTGACAGAGGGAGACGAGCCATGGATGTGAGATAGCGATAGAGAGAGAGAGAGGAGAAGAAGGGAGGGGAGGATGATGGAGAGGTTGCACACACATCTCCTGGCAGACGGTAGGTCTGGACAGGCTGGCTATTAAAGAGCAGTGTATGTGTGTGTGTGTGTGTGTGTGGGTGCACACACATGTCTGTGTGTGTGCACGCAAGGGGTGGATGAGATGAAAAGCTCTTCCTGCCAGCAAATTCATTGAGTGTTGAGTGAGAAGTGAATGAGAAACAAAAATGGCCGTCTCCTAAAACATTGAATTAGCAACAGACATTACTGAGGCAGCTCTGTAACCTTGTACTGTCGCAGTACTGTTAAACCCTTTTGGAAATGCCAGCTCTAGGTATAGTAAACGGAAGCCACCCTCCTCTCTGCAGGGAGCCTGCTGTTAAGTACAGTGCCTCTCTAAAAATGTCAAATATGACAGAGATTGACAACGGGTGAAACACAATGAATTTAGCTCAAAACACTTGAAGTCACATTATTGTTGCTCTTTTCTATGCTCAGGCTAGGTATTCCTCTCAGACTGATTGACTGACAAAGCTCTGGAGAAGGTACAGGGCCCTGAGACCCTGAGAGGAGGACAAGAAAACAGTCAGAGCAGACATCAGTATCTGATGGGAAGCAGAGAGCTGTATCTGATTGCCCACAGCGCACTACCTGGCTGTCCTACTGAGGTTAGCCCAGCCATGGAGGACTTCATTTGATCTGTTTGGCAAGCAGGCCACAGCCAGTGAGAGCTGGGGAAAGAAAGAAAGTAAGAGAAAGAGAGAGAGAGAGAGTGAAAGAAAGCAGCAAAGGCCCGGGGCTCCAAGAGACTAAGACCTCATATACGATATGGCAATAAGCTGGCAGCAATAACTCTGAGGCTGTGTGTAAGAGCAGAAGGTGAAACATGGTATGGGCTTCAAAGCAATAACTCTATCAAGTCTATGGGCGTCAATCAGTCAGCTGCAGCGATTAATTGATTGACGACTATTTTGATATTCAACTTGTGCCATTTTAAATGAAAGTAACTCAAAATTCTTTGATAACAGATTTTAAAACTGGAAAGTTGTTAGCTCTACTTCTGTAATAAAAGAAATATCTAAACAACTAAACACGCAATTTTCAGGGCACATCAGCAAACATCAGGATTTTTTCACAATTTCCTGCTTTGAAAAATGATGTTATCTTGCCTGAAGGGTAGACACTCTTCTCAGGCTGCCAGTCATCACAGTAAAACACAATCACTAGGTGTGAAAGATCTCTCTCAATCTTTTTCTCAGACTCAGACACAGAAATTGTAAACACTGACACTGCCCTGATTGTGTGGTGCGCATTTGACAACAAAAAAACAGATGCGACAGAGCAAGAACAGGTTGCAATTTGTCAAGTCATCTGCACACAGACATCAGATGTCACTGCAGTGAGTAGTGGTTTAGTTGAAGACTCAAATTTAACAGGTGAGATAGAATTTTCTCTCACTTCAAGACACTTGTAAATATTTTAGGAAATTATCTAAATTGCACGCTACCAACCCTGCCTGGCAAATGTTTCTTTTTAAGAAGGGTTTTTTCCCCCATCAAAGAGGCAGCCATCAGGGATGGGAATATGGATGCAGTTAGAGGCTAAAAGCAGGATGTTATGCACAGACAGGCATTCCTAGTGCACATTAGAGTACAGGCTTCAGCAGATAGACTTGGCATGGAACATGATTGAAAACATGACTCAACAAATCCAGTGCTTTGGAAGGAAGCAGATGATTTGTATGATTGGTCTTGACTCTGAGATTTATGCATAATTTCCTATAGAATTATAACAGTACAGCAATGCACACAAGTTAAGAGCTTTGTGATTACCCAGAAAAGCTTTGAAAAGCATATGTTCTTCCTCCATCATTTTTTGTTTTTTCTCACTGCCTTTTTCTCTTGCAGTGTTTTGACACCAGGTTCTGTGCTCTTACTCTCAGTAGAGAGCTCAGCATTGAAATGGTGACTTTTCTCCATCATGGAGGGGAGATTAATGAATGGTTGTCACAGGTGGCAGGGGCTTTGGACTGGGGTGGGAGTTGGCCCCCGGTCCGCCCAGGGTCTGGTAGGTCAGAAGAACTGTAGCTGTAGCTGCAGGGATTTTTTTCTCCTTTTCCCTGCAGCCTGGCAATTTTCTGGGAAATGTTCAATTCCTCAGGAAGCCTTCTATGAATTCAAAGAGGTTTATCATGTATGTGCATGGTTGTGCATATTAAAGACCCTGTTCACCATCATGCTCTTTTTTATGCTGAGAAAGTTCTGGCTGAGTTTTGACTCTGTGATGTGCCAGATCTGTCCCATAGCCCAGTGACTATGAGGGCACTGACCCCCTGGTCCTTGGCTAGCGCACTAAGCTCCCTCTGCCATATCAGCAACAGGCAACTGGTGATCATTAGCCAGATCCAAGGGGGCTCGCCATATTGGTAGCACAGGCTATTCATTTTGAAATACACCCCCCACACACACCCACACACACATACACATACACACCCCTACCCATGCTAAGCATTAATGGTGGCACCAGCAGTACTGCATACCAGCTGTGAGTGACAGCTTGTCTCCATAAACAGATTTCTCCCTCCCTCCCTTCTCTCTCTCTCTCTCTTTCTTTCTTTTTCTGTGCGTCTATCTTTTTCTCTCTATTCATTTCTTTTTCTCTTTCTTTGTATACGCCTGTCTCGCTCTGTCATTCTTGCCTTTTTTTGTCTTCTCTAGATCCGGCCTCCGTTAGTTAAAACAAAAGACTTGCCCGGTCAGCACCAGCAGAAAAGGGCTCCCCGCATCTCTGCCAGCATCTCTTCAGGCAGGGGCCTGAGCCCTGATCTGGCAGCACTGGCTTTGAAGCTAGGCAACTCAAACTGGGACTGGCACTGTCTTCTCTACTCAGCTCTCTGCTGCCACTTCCAGACACCATGAATATTTTAGGGGGTTTTGGGGGAGTCGTTCATCGTCTCGAGGCAAGTCGGAGTGAGGGTGGTGGGGTGGTGGGAGTCGTGGTGGTTGTGCTGGGCGAAGGGTGCCGCGAGGAAGTTGTTAGAAGAGGCGAGGAAGTTGTTGATGTCTCCCTCAGTTCAAAACCTTTGATGTTCTGGGCTGGGCTGACTGGATATAAAAAAGTCAGACAATCAGAATGGAAAGTGTGGTCCTAATTGGAGCATTTTCTAATAAATGTATTGGCAGGTTGACGCAGAAATAGTGGCACTTCAACCCTGTGCTCACTGTCTGGTAGGGAGGGTGCTCGCAAACGGGAGATTTAGGCAGCGAGATGACATGGATCAACAGGCTCATATCAGGCTCGGGATAATTGCCATCAGCTTGCACTGATCTTGTCTTTTGAAGTTGTCATCAGGTGGTGTTTGCCAGTTGTACCATGGCAGGCTACGCGTCACAGCACAAATCATCCAAATGACTGTTGGGCTCTCCTGCAGAGAAACACTGTTTCATTTTCAGTCTGTTTATAGTTGACATTTTTCTTGTGCGCAGGATCAAGTCATCAGATCTCCTCTGTTAAAAACATGCTCTAGTTTTTCTCCTGCTTGGTCTCCTTACACTTCTCCCTCTTTGTCTCCATTGATTCAGAAGAGAAAATCTGCAATTGCCGTATTTTTAAAGCTTGGGTTGTGTAATAATGGTGTAATAACATGTTGACTCCTGTTTTATTTAGATGACCTACTGTATCTTCAAGTAGTCTTCTTGTTATGTAATCCAATTGCGGTTTATACATCAAGCTCATTATATTTGCGGACTGTGCCAGAGGCTCGTGTTGTTTTTTCTTATGTTCGCTCTTTGGATTTTGCTTCTTCCATTTAAATTCCGAAGTCAAACATCCATGTACATGTCTTTCTCAGGCGGTACACTCATGGACTTCGACACATATCCACAGGAAAATGTGCTTCTGGCTTAATGAGCAAACACAGCTGGACTTTTCCACAAAACTTTTAATTGAAGGCAAAATTCATGACAGAAGCTAACGTTACAAAGTGGAGTGGAGGCAAATTATAGAACACCTCATGACCCATTTATTTATTCTACAGTGATATCACAGACCAGAAATACATGAAGTCTCAAGAGCCAATGTCTGTCCAAGGATACTTCTCAATCGAAGGCATTTTGTTTTCAACTCGAAAGCCCTTCCTTCAAGCCTTATGTCTGTGCCTAGGTTTGCCCCCTCCCCTCCCCTCAGACACAAACATCAGTGTTTTTTTTGGGGGGGGGGGGGTTGGGGGTGATTAAATATACAGCTTCCACACCCCCTTTTTAACCCCCCAGCTGGTGTTGATGAACGTGCTTGTTTTTCCCAGTGCCTGCTTTCATTTAATTCTAGACTTATTTATTTGCACGTTTATTTATTTAGCGACCCCGGGACTAAACAAGTAGGCACGCATGTCTTTAGCCCAAGCTGCTTTCACCCAATTAGCACTCCAGAACACCCCACCCACACCGCCACCCCCCCTCCCACCCTGTTGTGACCCACTTCACGAGAGTTCGCAAGGGTTGGCAAGCGACTGTGTTTCCATGTAATGTCTGGGCTTTGGAAGAAGCAATGATGCAGATGGATGTTTGCAGATAACCAACAAAAACCTGTTTCATCATACACAAAACATCCATACAAAACACATCTCCTGTTTGCTGGCTCTGTAAGAGGGGGGCTATAGTTTCTTTATCCCTCACAGGAGAACATCATATTCTTTTCCACCTACAAGGGGGGGGGGGGGTCTTCCTTTCCTTCCGGGTTCGATTGTGGTGTTTTCCTCACATGTCTCCCCTCAGCTATCTAACCCAGTCATGAGTCATTGAGCATCAAAACTGGATGACAGCCACTAATTTGACTGAACCGCTTGTTAGTTCTGTTGACCTGTTTCTATGGACGACCCACTCATTCGTGCAGTGATCAGCATTAGAAATCACACAAATTGCCCCTCTGTCATGTTCATGGTATACAACAAGAACATGTTTGCTGATGTGTGTCATGGGGAACAGAAATGGAATGGTCCCTTGCTTGTGGTCAGTTACAACAGCAATGCAAACAGGAAGGTTGTCAATGAATAGGTCATCTATAATCAAAGAAATGAATGGCACAGATCCCTGAAACAAAAAGACTGGAAAGCTAATGGAACAATCATGTCTCTCTTTATAGCCTGGTTCTTGCCTACTGACCTGCTATGCAGTCTGGCTACTTTCCTGTCATCTCCCACTTCACTGAGGCAGAATTAACATAGACTCTAATTGCCTCTATATGCATTGCACAGTCTTACAAACCAATCAGTCCAATTATTGCAATAGCGTTTGCAGAGATGAGACAAAGTGGAGTGTGTCAGAAGAGAGCCTCTATTGCATTGGAGTAAAAGACAGTTTCTGATTGGTTGCCTGTTTCAGGCAAATGGAAAGAAGTGGGCATAGGCCTAATGGTTAGACTGAGATGCATAGCAGATTAGCATGTGAGAACCAGACTTGACTCCAAAGCTGAAAGACTCCTTGTTGGGTGTTTGAGAGAACCCCCCCAAACTGTCCTACCAGAAAGAAAGAGAAAGAGTCTACTCCCTATTGTACTTTCAAGACTTGATGGCTGCAGACATCATGGGTACACAACTGAGTAGGAACACAGCGCTAATGCAGGCAAACATAGAAAAGCTCTAGAGTGAAGCTGAACAACACAAGAGCAGACAAAACGGATTGATCCTCGTTTTTTCTTTTCCTTTATTGTTTATTCCGAGGTTGACTCACAAAGCCAAAGCCTGATTCTCCTGAGCCCTTGTTCTAAACATATCTGAAATTCAGAGAGGGGTAACAAAGGAATCCACCCCCACCTTGGACTACACCGCTCCACACACACACCCAAACCCCCCCGATATATACACGTCCTTCCTCCTCTGCTCCCACCACCTCCTCCCCCCGCTGTCGCTCAGGGGTTTCTCCTCTGATTGTTTGAGGAGGGCAGGAGTCGAAGGCCTCCCCGTCCATTAGTGGGGTTCTAAGTTGCGAGACTTCTCCCGCTTGCACAGCTGGTGGTACAGGAGTGTTTTTGTTGTTGGGGGACATGTGGTGTGATAAGGGATAGAGTGTGTGTGTGCGTGTGTGTGTTGGGGAGGGGTGGGGTGAACTAGTGAGATCTCAGCCACTAACGAGCACCACATCCTTAACGGGGTGATTGACAGATAGAGATCTATTCCTCAGAGCCAATTAAGGGGGTCAGGGGTGCAAGAAACGAGGAGCGCAGCGTGATTCTGTTAATGGGCCTCATCTTACAGGAGGACGGGGTGTCGAGCACACAGCGTGTGATGACAGGGGCTAAGCAGGTGCAAACGCAGGACAGAGGATCACAGGGCTGGGGTGAGCCGGCCATGGGGGAGGGGGGGTCAGGGGCTGGGGGCGTGGGGGTAGAGGTGGAGGAGAGCCGGGTAGATGGGTGTGTTGACTTGCGTGCTGAGGAGTTGTTAATTAATATTTAAGGCTGCACCGTAGTCTGTATTTCATTTTTTGAGCAGCGTTTTGAAGGCATCATGATGCAACAGCCAGGCTTTATGAATTATAATTACCAAAAAAGAGAAAACAATATCAGAAAAAATTTGCGAGAAAATAGCTGGATTATCTGATTGTATGATTCCCCCAACAAAAATTCCCTGTTTGTTTTACGTTTGTTTTGTTGCAAAATACAAAATTCAGCAGCTTGTGCTTGTGGATTGTTTACATAGTACACTGTAGCTAATAAAATAAATTTGAATGAGCAGACTTAGGTCTGCCAGTGTGTATTTACTTTACAGATGGATATTTAGTTTTGTAAATGATGCAATTTCTCCAAGTGGCGTATTCTACCCATGCTCCCTTTTATTGTGGGGTAATGACACAGCCAATTAATGCACACATTTGCATGTGTTTCATTCAGTCTGTCCACAATGAGTACCATGAGCAAACAGAGCTCTCTCGTGTGACTTCACTGGTGACTGATAAGTCCATGCTAATGAAATGGCAGCTTAAATATTCAATTAGGAGCGGTCCGATTGTGTTGGGGCCATCACCTTGAAGACAGCTGCACACGTCACAAATGAAAATGCTCCTCCTTTTGAAGGCAGCTTCTATCACCAGGGATGTAGGGTTTGTCAAAAGAATGGAATTGGTGGTGGTGGTGGTGGTGGTGAGTTGGAATGAGGGGGAATATTCAGGGAAGAGAAGGTGTCCTGGGATGTGCCTGCTTTAAAAGCCAGATAAATGGCTGGCTGGGGCTTTCAATCGCCTGCTGTAAATTCTCTTTCTGCCAAGGAGGGTTTGATTTTATTTTTGTGAAATAAGATTCCCCTCGGATTCCCCTTTTCTGTTGCCCAACAAAAAGATTGTGTGGCAAACAGCCATTCACCACCCCTGACATTTTAGTGGGCCCTTTGTTGGTGCTGGCGATTGTTGTATGGACCATTACAGGGGATGTGGAGCTAAACAAATGTCAGAGTCTGTCTCAACAGGTCCTCTTTGGACCCAACGGACAGAGGAAAGAGATAAAAAAGGAAGAGTATAAAAACACATCTCCCGTAAAGGACACCCACAGTCGAGCGCCTGTCGACGTGAGAGGCTTACCTGGCTTGCTGGGTCACCCTGTGCGTGGGTGCCCACTGGTCCTGTAAAACAGTGAGCCGTGGGAGCAGACGGTCATTCAGTCCCAGTGGGCTTGCGTGGCACCCTGACTACCAAGGCCGTCCAGTACAGAGGAAGAGCGGATGGGGTGATGCCCTGATGCCTGGGGCCGGATGAGTCATGCAAACACTTCTGCTGCTTCTCTCTCTCTCTCTCTCTCTCTCTCTTGTCTTTCTATATCCCTTCCTCTTTTTGTTCATCTTCTTCTCTCTCCTACTCCTACTTCTGCTTTTTCAGTTGTTCTCTCCCTTCTATCTGGAACACTGTGTGCTGATCAAGGTAAATGGCAGCTGCAGCAGCAGAAGCAGCAGAAGCCTGGCTGAGTGGCTGAATTTATGAGGCAAAGATAATCATTGCAACCAGCTGTATTTTCATCTCCCATGATTACCACCTCGTCTCTCCCTCTCTCTCTCTATTTCTCTCTCTCTCTCTCTTTCTCTCCCAGTCCACTCCCACTCCCAGGCTTAAAGCTTTTGGCTAACGAGCGGCCGACTCCAACTCTGCCCATGGACTGGGCACTGGGCAGCCGGTTTGTTCAGCTAATCCTTTTTTGTCTTAATTCAGCAAAATACAAAAACCTGCTGAGCGTAGGCCATGACGTGGATGGGGATGCGTGTGCGTGAGTTTGTGTGTGTGTGTGTCTGTGCATGTGATGTGTGTGTGTGTGTGTGTGAAAGTGACCGTCAGTTTGTGTGCGTGTGTGTGTGTGAGAGAGTGTGTGTGGGTTTGTCTGCGTGTGTGTGTGCGTGTGTTTGCCAGCGTTCGGCTTTGTCTGCTTTTCTCTCCACTGAACCCCATCTCTCTGGCCACAGCTGAGTCTGGATGAGTCAGGCTGCATGGGCTTAGTGAACGAGTCGAGCAAAGTGTGAAGGTTATTCAGTAGATCTCAGGGATGAGCACTGCCACAGTAGAGAGATGGGAGGAGGCCTTGTGTAATTAAGGTGTCTCTAAACGAGAGGCTCTGCACATTTTCCTTTGTGCTTCTCTTCCTCTTTCTTTGTGTCTTTCCTCCTGTCGTTCTCCTCCAGTTCTTCTTCTATCTGTCTTCCTTATCACCTTTAACTGTGGAGAGGGCAGTGATGAATGCAGCCCCTCCAAAAGCAGATGCTCGATTTAGGCTCTTTTGTTTCCCTGGTTAATTTGATTTACCGGCACCTTCAGTTCATTTGTGGCGCGACTCCTCGCTAAATCAAGTTTACAAATGATGCTCCGTTAGCCTGTCGTCTCAATTAGATAATTTCTCTTCTATTTCCGCGCGACGCACCTCAAAACAGAAAGGGGGAGACGAAAGGCGGCGAGCACCTGATCTATGAGTTGTACAGGCGCACAAAAGAAAGAAAAGAAAAAACGAGGTACAAGCCACTCATGAAATATTTATAAAGAGCAATTACAGTGAGGATACACGCTAATGCCAGTTCTGCTTTTCAAAAGTGCGCCTCAGAAACTGACGATGTCAGCCCGTGTTCTCTTTCAGCGAGCCTGACTGCTGTCAGCCAAAAGGGTATGAAAACAAGACGGAAGAACTCTAGAACGACGCTGACAAGCCGGAACGGATGAGAGAAGGAGGAGAGAGGCACCGGAAAAGAAATGTTCCCACTGGGCCAAACAAGCAACCGGATGCTCTGTTTTGCGCAGCGACAGGGCAAGTTAGGGCCTAACAAGAAAGTGATGAATGTTTATGTCTTCCTTCCTACAAGTGCCATGCGGGACGTGGCAAGAAGCGAGTGACGAGGCTTTCGTGCCTGCATGCGTGTCAGTGTGAGTGTGTGAGACTACCACAGCAGTGGGTGGGAGGCACGGGCCAGTGAGATGAATGGGAACGATTAGCGGGCACGAGGGCCAAAAGTGAGATTACCCGACTCACAGCCATCTGTGGCAGACAGACGCACCCGGCCTGTGGGGGTAGGCGATGCCCGCCGACTCCGGCTAAGAGACTGACAGACAGACTGACTGACTAACCTGGTCTCCAGAGGTAAGGTGTTTGAGGTGGGGGGTGATGGGATTAGGAGAGGTTGGGTCACTTATCATACTATGCAGTTGTTTACACCTCTTCTGCCTCAGAGGGGGCTGAGTTGCCTTGCAAGGTGTGTGTGAGGTACTATTTCACACTTCACAATAACACACACGCGCACACACACAGACATACACACATACACCACTTTTTCGAAGTGCGAATGTAGGTCTTGTCCAGTGAAAGCCAATATGTTGACCACAGATCTTTCTTCTTTTTTATTGATCTGCCTTGACATCTACACTAGCAGAAGGATAAATTGACCGAGTGTTTTTTGATCACTGTACAAGGTTTCAAACAATCTCTGAATGAAAACTACTCTTTGTCTGCCTCCACTGTGAAAGTGAAAGTAGGAATCCCCACACACATCCCCCAGGATGTTTAAAAAGTCAGACTACAACTACAAATCATGCTTACAGTAGTACTGTACACTTTCAGCATAGTGTTATGGCTCTGACTAACCTGGCCCTGCCATCCGCTCCTCTCGATGATTAGAGCTTTGGGTTGGGGGGGGGGGGGGGGGTTCGGACTGGGCTTGTTGGAGTGTTTGGACTCTGCTGGCGACAGATTATGAACAGGATTGTGGAGATTAATTCCAGCACATGGGAGTCCCGCAGCAGCTGTCCTAGTGGCATTCTCCTGGCTTTCAAGTAAACAGCGGCAGCTGTTCTTCATCAAAATGGAAATGAAAAATGAAAAAAAAAAAAGTTTTCAGTTGTGAACTGTGTGTGGGAGAGAGATGGATGAGAGAGAGAGAGAGAGAGAGAGAGAGAATGACACTGGAGATGGATAAACACAGTTCTAATCGCTCTCACGAGGTTGTGTGAACTGATGCTGTGGCTTGCCACCTTGATCAATGTCACAGTTCAGTTTCAGGAGAAAGCAACACCCTAAACACACACACACACACACACAAATACATGCACACATGCACAAAATGCACACATGCCTCCCCCCCCTAATACACACACACACTCCCTGTCCTTGCTCATTTTCCCATCATCTTATTCCCAGGGTGCACTGTGCCGAACATGATTGTGAATCTGTGAAAAGCCTGCAATCATCCCGGCCAGCCCACATGCCCGCTGCTTCTCTCTCTTCCTCTGCTCTCTCCCCTCACTCCATAGCTCTGCCTAACCTTTATTTCAATATCTTTTTCTTTCTTTCTTTCTTTCTTTCTTTCTTTTCTTCTTCTTTCTTTCATGCCTTTGTCATCCCACTTTGACCAGCAGTGTCTCCAACACTGCACCCAAGGACAGACATTGCGTTTCGAGCAGCAGGGAGTCTCCTGGTCTCAGTAGGGGCTGCTAGTTGCTCTCAGATCTATCTATCTATCTATCTATCTATATATATATATATATATATATCTGTTTAGCTACCTAGCCTTACACCACCTGTGGACTTTGATTCCTCATCCTCTTCTGTCCTTCATAGAGCTCAGTTGTCATCCACCCCTCCACCCTTTCAGTCCTGTTATCTGAGACCTGCTGTCTAGTGAACGGCTTTTGATAGCATTACTGTGTAATGTCACTCAAGTAAACACACACAAGCACACATACTGCTAGCTGTCCTCTGTCTGTCCCTCTCTCACTTTCTCTCTCTCGCACACACACAGACACACATACACACATTCATACAAACATGTGATGAGTTCTCTACATCTGGTTGAGCAGCAGGCTTGGGGTTTGTCAACGCTCTCAGGTTTAAGCGGGGCCGTGCCCTTTCAAAGGAACAGACAGTGTGTGTGTGTGTGTGTGTGTGTGTGTGTGTCTGTCTGTGTGTGTTCACATGTGTGTGTGTAGTTGTGCCCATGTTTTTGTTTTTGATGGGGTAAGGAGACCTCAGGTTCAGTGTAATGTGCTTAAGAGGATTGTCACTGATTTAGAGAGAAAGAGAGAGAGAGAGTGGGAATGAGAGTGAGAGAAAGAGAGAGACAGAAAGAGAGAGAGAGGGAATGAGAGTGAGAGAGGAAAAACAGAGATGCAGTGCCCAATCTCTTTTGGCAGAGTCAGTCAGGATCCAGAGAGACACAGAGACTCGCCCCACGGCTCCCTCCCAACATCTTCCTGATTCCTAGTCTACCACACGCACGCGCACACACACACACACACACACACACACACACACACACACATGCATGCACACACACCCTCACACTCACACACACTTCTCTGCACAACCGTGTACCGTGCTCCACTAGAGACTTCAACAGAGATCATTTAAACCTGCGTGTTTCGTTCAGATTTTGAAAAAAAGGGAATGAAGAGAGTGGGATTGGAAGAAAGAGGGAAAGTGAGAGAGAGAGAGAGAGAGACAGACAGAGTGTCCGATTCGGGCTATTCGTGGCTTCTCTTTCCTCCCTGTGAAGTTATCTGACGGCTTAGGAGCCAAGATATTCACTTGACTCAATCCCAGTGGATTTAGCATCTCGGAATCCCTTTAAGAGCATCCTGATGAACAGCGTCGGGTGTGGTTCGGCATAGCGCGGCAGGGAGCTCATGGTGAAATGGGATAGAGCTTGGGTGTTGTGTGTGTGCGTGCAAGGGAGAAAAAGAACGAGGAGAACTCTCAAATCACACCGACCACCTCATCTTCCTCCTCTTCCCTCTCCTCCTCCTCCTCCTCCTGGTCTGGCTCTCACTAAGCTATTCTCCAGGGCTGTTATTCCGCTCTCAGTGAAGGGGCACATAGGGATGAAAACCATGACGTGAATCCCAGAGGCCTAAGGTCAAAGAGACTTGGCCTGACCCCTCTCATGCCAAAAGGGGATGAAAGCTTTTGAGGCTGGAGAGAGAAAATGAAAAATAAAAGAACAATGACATCAAATGAGAAGTGGTTGGGGATAATACAGCTCTAGACAAGGGCTGTGTGTGTGTGTGTGTATGTGTGTGTGTGTGTGTGTGTGTGTGTGTGTGTGTGTGTCTGTGTGTGTGTGTGTGTGTGTGTGTCTGTGTGTGTGCATGAGTGCTCTCTCTCTCTCTCTCTGTGTGTGTGAGTGCTCTCTCTCTCTGTCTGTCTATGCGTGTGCGTAAGTGCTCTCTCTCTGTGTGTGTGTGCGTGCGTGCATGCGTGCATGAGTGCTTGCGCGTCTGTGTGTGTTCGTTTGCCTGCATTCTTATTTTTTGTCTGTTTTTTTAAATATATGCCTTCAACTGACTGCAGCATTTTTAATGCTGCACTGAGCTTTTTAAAAACAATTCCAGGTTTAACTTGTGCCGCTTTGGCCAAAAAGATCTGCGGTTAGTAAGTCACAGTGGCATTAGTGGCCATTGCCACAGAAACAGCTCTAATCATACCAGTAAGCTCCCCTACTGAGATTCTTGAGAGCAAATTTGCAACGCAAAATAACTGGCGTTCCCCAGTGATGGGCCTGCGATGTCTAATGCTGTATCTTTGACCGAATCAGAGTGGAGTTTATTTGCCATCATTTGCATACGGCATGGTGGACACCCTGCTCATTATCTTAGCAACGCTAAGCCACCCCTGCCCATTTGATGATATTAAAAGGTGGTCCATTTTTATGAGAGATGCCATATTTGACTTGGAAATGCAAGGAGTAAGCTGTTTATGTACACAATTTATATTCATGAATATACATGAATCTCTCTCCCTCTCTCTCTCTTTGTGTGTGTGTGTGTGTGTGTGTGTGTGTGTGTGTGTGTGTGGCATACGGCAGTGTGCTGCAGGGTCAGTGTGGGTGTGTATATGCATTAGGGAGAGAGAAAGACACATGAGATATACTGCCAGTGCACACACACACACACACAAAGCACTCCAATTAGTGCTCAACTGAACAGTTCTAAACACTGATTTTAGATTAGAAAGAGTGTGTGTGAAGCAAAGACACTGCCTCACAGAGATCTAATGTCCATCCCATGAGCATGACTGCCCATGTCTCTCTTTCATTACACTAACACACACACATACACACACACACTCACATACAGTTACGCAATACACTCTAGGGGAAGCTTTAGAAGACCACATGCACAATACATACCCCAAATGTTCTACAACTGGTTTAACTAAACTCTGTGTGTTGTCATTGCCGCATTGTGTGTGTGTGTGTGTGTGTGTGTGTGTGTGTGTGTGTGGGTGTGTGAGTCTGGATGAAAATTAACAGAGCCACAGATGGGCTCCCAGGCTGCTTGGGCCAAAGTGACAGTAATACGAGACGACACTCATACAGCATTCTCCATCTTGCTTCCTCTCTCTCTCTCTCTCTCTCTCTCTCTCTCTCTCCCCTTCACTCCTTCTTTTTTTTTCTTTACTCTTTCCATCTCCATCTCCTTTTCTCTCCCTCTTTTCTTTGCTATCATTCTTTCTCTCTCTCTGAGTCTCTCTATATTCCTCTCTCACTTCTTCTTTTTCACTCCTTTCTCTCCATCTTTCCACCTTGCCTGTCTCTTCCTCTCAGACGCCATCTTATCATATTCCTTTCACATCCTACAAGTCCAAATGCACATCAACCTCCAGGACAACCAATCAAACCCAGAGTGAGAGGAAAGAGAATTTTGACCTTCAGTGTTTTCCCTGAAAAAAACGTTTGCTCTTTTCCAGAGCCGGCCATGTGATGTTTGGGAACGGGGCTTTATTGAGGGAATGAAATGCTGTTTGAGAGGAACGCGGGCTGCTGTTGCACTCGAAGTCAAGTGATGCAGTGACCTTTAGTGTAATGTGAACTGAGTGCAAAAAGCATAACTTGCTACACCTGTCTCTAGCTAACAGCCTCTCCTGCTCTCTGTTTCCCTTCTCTCTTTTTATCTTTCTTTTCTCTATGCCTCTTTTACCTCTCTTTTCTTACACCTTCTTCTTCCTTTCTTCTCCTCTCACATTTTCTCTCCCTCTCTCTTTCTCTATCTGTAATTTATGAGTATTTGAGGTCACAGAAAATGTAGTTTGAAGGTGTGCTGTTTTGTTAGACCCCTTGTTAGGGGTTTGGTTGTTTTTGTGTGTGTGTTGGGAGGGTTAATATTGACAATTGTTGTCTGTTGTTTTTGACTGATATTAAAAGAAAAGTGAGTCAATGTATGTCTTTCTCTCTCTCCCTCTCTCTCTCTCAGGTCCCCTGAGGGTGGTGGTGCCCACGGAGTCGGTGTCAGCCCATATCGGGGACACAGCTCTGCTGCGTTGTGAGGTGACGGGCGAACCTATGCCCGTGGTTCGTTGGCAGAAGAACCGTGAGGACCTGCCTGCCGCCACGGCAACCAGTGCCGGCGTTGGTGGGGACCTCCGTGTGGTAGTGTTACCCTCGGGTGCGCTACAGGTCAGCGAGGTGCAGCCACCTGACTCCGCCACTTACCGCTGTCTGGCAGAGAATCCAGGCAGCGCCCGCACGGGCACCGACGCTGACCTACGAGTGCTGCCAGGTAAGGAACTTACACACACCTAAACCTCACACACTGTCTTATATACACACAACAACAACATCGGATCTGACACGTGTTAGATATGAGAGCAGTCTGTCATTCTCTTACCAGCTAGTAATTATGCTCTGACAGAACTACTTACATGGCAACTGATAGATAGAAAGTTATAAAAAATAAATCTAAGCATCCTCAGCTGGTGATTTTGCTCTTTTGTTTAAGTCATCTTTTTACAGTATAAATTATGCTTAGTATGCTAAAGCCTCATTTTCCAGCTCTTGCAAGGTACAGTACAGTCACCAGCTGCATGTGCTTATCTTCCATTCATCTTTAGACCCCTTTATTGTTTGCAAACATTGTATTTGCGAACATTCCAAAAACTGCTAGTGGAGGCAGATAGCCTTCAGATGCTATCAGAAACTGACTGTTTTCAAAAGTGCCTTTTAATGCTAAATTGAAACAGGTAACCCTACATTTTATAATTTTGTCTTAATCTAGCAGATGTATATTAAATTATATCTAATTACAATAACAATCCTGTGTGCCTTTCAGTTTTTTGCCTTTCAAAATTTTGTAGATGTAATGACCATTTTTTACAGGTAAACGCTTCATCCAATGGTAAACAGGCTAGTGACATTACGTAGCATTGTCAGCTAAGAAGCTAGCAGATTATTTGGCGATGAGCTAGGCTTTTAGGCAGAATTTTAATAAAAAAAAATAAATCCCTGTGTTCAGTTAGATTTGTAGACACTGCCGATGTGTTTGTTTGCTTTGACAAGACCCAAGTCAAAGTCACTGAAATTAAATGGTAGGTGAACTAATGTTATTTACTAAGGCTAGTGCGTTTGTCTGCCTCCAGTATGACGTCGCTTGAAAAGGGCTCTAGATGAAAAGATAAAAGTAGATTCTGGTTTAGTGCATCGTAGTAGCCTAAGTCACTCCAAGGAGAAATCTGGTGTGCGTAGCGCTGGTAGCGCTGTTGTTCAAAGTCAGCAGGTGCTGGCTATTTGAAAAAGAATGAGAACATTTGATACAACAAAGACTGTCTGAAAGGGGCACAGTAAATTACTTCCAGTTTTATTTTCGTATGCCCCACTCAATTAACGTTAGCTGCAGGTTTGTTATTCGATCTATGTTGAATCAAAATTTTCTGGTTCTTTTTCCTACAGACAGCACTCTGTGACCTTAAACAACAGGGCTATGGATTGATTCACACCGAATTTCTCCTTTAAGTGGTGAAAAGAGAATACATCATTACAACCTGTAAACTATTAAATTTGTTGGTTAGCAAACATAAATTAAAGGTTGGATCAGATGTTTTATGTAAACATTGCAAATGGCTTGATCACAAGCCTATGTGCCTATTAAATTTATGCCTTTAATGATTCCCAATAGGAGTCTACAGTGAGGTCAGTGCATGCATAAAAATAATTTCTTTGAAGAAATTGGCTTCATCCTACACACACACACACACACACACACACACACACAAACACAGTGAGAAGAATCTACAAAGGGATAAATTATTCCACCAGATCAGTGAGGGCTTTATATGGAGTAAACCTACACTATGTTTGTATATGTGTGACTCCCAGTGGAGGTCTCTGTATAGTACAAGAGGTACCTCTGAGGAGATGAGTGCTGTGAGTTTTAGCCCAGTTTATTTACTATGAAAACACTGTTGGCTACCACCATATTGTTGTTGGACCAAGGGCAGGAAGGATTTGTGGACTATGTCTCTGCGGTGTCATAAGTTTCCTCACTGGAATGGAGGATTGTGTGTGTGTGTGTTTGTGTGTGTGTGTGTGAGAGAGAGAGAGAGTGTTACTGAGAGGCTAGGTTTGATGTATGGGCAGCAGAGTGCTGGACAGTCCACTCTGAGGAGAGATGAGTCATCTGCTACACACAGTCCATTCAGCCATGACTCTTTTATGGCTCTCCTACATGTCGGAGCAAAGGAGAAAGACACACACACACACACACACACACACTCACACTTGGAAAACACACACACTCACACTTGCAAAACACACACACACACACACACACACACACACAAAACAACGCTCAAACACATACGCTACACACATACACAAAAACATACACACACACACACACACACACAGACACACTCACATCTTTCTCCTAGCTTCTTTTTAAGGTACATGGCTCTTGGCAAGCTTGCTATTGTGTTCCTCTCATGGGTCTGAGCACACTGCAGGTAAACACACACACACACACACCTCTGAACACACCTCTGAGCCGGTGCTGAAGCACTCCTTTCTGCTTTGATAAAAATCCCACAAGCATTACAGAACACTACCCAATGACCATGTGCAGAACTCAGACAGCTGTAATAAGTAATAGTTTAAAAATAAATAAATAAATAAATAAATAAATAAATCACACAAGTGAATTGTGTCACTCGGGATCCTTTGTAGGAAACACACACAAAAAGACCCATATACAGAGCTGTGATATCTGTGTCTATATACAATACGGCGCTTAGTGGGGGTTTATCTCCAGATAAACAGTCATGCATAATATATATACTCTGTATGATAAACAAAGTCCTTCTAACCAGTGTTTGCATTGGATTTGTTAACCACTGGGATGAGGGAAGCAATCTAATAGCATGTCAGCCCAGCAGGCTCCATCATTTAGAAATGTGTCTGTCTGCGGAGCAGGGCTGTGATAACTTGCATTATTCTCTTAAATCATGTTATTCAAATCGGCTGCGAGCAGGGGAGATTTGTCAGTTGTTCGGCAGTCATGAAAATGAGATTGCACAGATTTCTTTTTGTCATGACTGGATGTCTGAGCAAGGTTATTTGGAATACACTAAGCCTCATGGAGACTAGTGGTGTTTGGGGTGGGGTGGGGGGTGAAGAGAGGGAGGAAAGAAAGAAAATAAGAAAGAAAGAGAGAGAGACAGAGGTAAAATGTGTGTGTGTGAGAAAGAAGTAGAGAGCGCAGGGGGAAGGCATTAGAATTGGGTAAGAAAGAGAATAAAAGTGGATGCATGCATGCCTGCCTGAAATAGCAAGTCAGATGAAGAGACAGAATGTGTCTGTCAGTGTGCAAGAAAGAGTTTATGTGTGTGTGTGTGTGTTTGTGTAAAAGAGAGTACCAGAGAGTAAGCGTGAGTACTTGTTTGTGTGTGAGCCTCATTTTAAATGCAGACTCATTGACCATGTCTAATGGCTTGACAGCTGGCAAGGGCTGCGTGCAGATTTCCCCCCCGATTTGAGAGTCGTGCCCAAGAATGCATTAAACCCAGTGGATTGTTTCCACGGCATCTTTTAAAACACTCATTAGTGTTTTGATCTGTGCCCTGTAGATGCCGAACGCGCCAAATTTGCCACACTCGTGATGGTGGCCTCGGCTTAAAAACCCTCCTCTTGCCTCTTTCTCCCACCTGCTGATTTTCACCCCTCTCTCTGTTGCACTCCCCCATTTTCCCAACAGTGCCTGTGAAATTTCACTGTCTCCAGCTGATTGGGCTTTGGAGTTGGTGCGGGCTCGTAGGAACTGTCGCTGTATATCAGCGTTGCCCCTGCCGTGCAGCGCCGAGTCGTTTGTGGCCAACGTTGCCCTCCAACCCCTCCGCCACCAGCGCCCCCAAGAAGCCCCTCTCCCCCCTAAATGTGTCGACCTCACTCATGTCACAGGTCGCCTGTTTAGCTCCTCTGTCAAACGCTGCCCTGGCGAAATGTCTCCCCAACACTTCACAGGCTTGACAGGCAAAATAACCAATCCTACCCCCTCCATCGCCTTCCCCTCCCATCTCCCTACAGCAGTGGTCTCCTCTGCAGTAAATATGAATAGTGGGGTGACACAGGGTCAGTCCATTTTAAAGCTTTCTTGGGGGGGGGGCTAGAGCGCAGGGCTTGAAAACTGTGTGGTGTGTGGGAGGTAGAGCGCAGGGCTTGAAAACTCGAGCCTGACTGGAGGGCTGGGAGATAAATCGGCCTCCACTATCCCACAATTCCCCAGTCCATATGTCTGTGTAGACACCCTCATCTCTTCTAGGTGTCCTCTGGGTGCAGGATTAAGCCTATCAGGCAGTGATCACAGGGTCTGCCACTGGGCTGTGAGCATCAGTCAGCAGTCCCAGCGGTGGCCGCTGGTGGAATGGGTGCGGAGTGACTGTGTCAAGTCAGAATGGCCGATGGCTACTCAGAGAAATGGGAGGTGATAGGCTAAGATTGTAACCTAGCTATAGGTGTGTGTTTGTGTGTGTGGATGGGAGAGTGGGTGTGTGCTTGAGGGTGTGAGTCACTGTGCATGTCTGTGTGTGTGTACTTTATGTGTGTCTGTGTGTGTGTCTGTGTGTGGGGGTGGGTGAGTGGGTTTGTTGGTTGTGTGCTTGTGGGTGTGAGTCTGTGTTTGTGTGTGTGTGTGTTCCCTCATGTGGTCACCCCGAGGCAGTGTATCCCGGTGTCTCCAGATTGACATTGCCATCAGCCAGCCAGCTCTGAATCTCTCGCTCTACTCAGCAAATCCAGTCCTGGGAGATTTCAGGAGCACCTGGCAAGAATGACCCATGGAATGTTCCGGCAGCCAAGCAAAAACACACAAGGGGTCTCCAGAGAGACGGGAAGAAACACTCGTTCGGGGATGTGGATATGTGTGTGTGAGCTGTGTATGCAGACATTTACCATAAACACACACCCCAAAGGCACTACTTTCAAGTCAGACACAGCCTGTTTCAGCTGGTCACTAAGCTACAGAAATGTTTCAGTACAACTCATGGAACTGAACTGAATTCTCTACCTTTTTAAGGGCTTATATGTGTGTATGTATGTGGGTACCCTTTATGGTCTTATGTGTGTGTGTGTGTGCGTGTGTGTCTGCATGCGCCTGTCTGTGAGCTTGTTTTATGTGTCAGCCCTCTAAAAGCTCTGCGTACAAGTGTGAGTAAACACACTGTGTGTGGTGTGTGTGTGTGTGTGTGTGTGTGTGTGAGCAGAGCCTGGTGCGGCACGAAGCCTGGAGTTCCTGCAGCGGCCAGTGAAGGTGACGGCGCTGCAGGGGAGGGACGCAGTGCTGGAGTGTTCTGCCACCGGCTACCCCAACCCCTCTTTTTACTGGATGAAGGGCGAGGAGATGATCCAGAGCAGGTAACCTGGAAACATTTCTCTCTCACACACACACGCACACACACACACACACACAAATGCACACACACATTCACACATACACAAACACACACACACACATACACACATCTACCATCTGCACACACACACAGAGACACACACATACACACACAGACACATGCACACACACATCTACAAACACAGAAACATCTACATAAACCCATATGCTTACAGATGAAAAGAGTCTACTGTCTGCTGAATTTGTGTGCAAGATTCACACTGAAATACATGTACATACCATCACACATGGCTGTACTACAACATAGATAACTGCAGAGACACACACACACACTAAATCTTGCCGTTTATTCACACATATTTCCCTCTTCCTCTGTCTCTCAATCTTTCTGTCCTCATATCTCTCTGTCTTTCTGTATCTCTCTCTCTCTCTCTCTCACACACACACACACACGCACACACTCTGCACGTTGTGCACAGATAGTCCAGCAGCCCAGCCTAGCCTAGCCCAGACAGCCCCGCAGTCTTGCAAATCAATTCCTAAGCAAGTGAAAGTGCTTATCTCTACGATCATATCAGCCATTAGGCATTCATCTCTCTGTTTCCCCTCACTCCCCATGGGCTTGCCTTGGCTTAGAGGAGATGGTGCTAGTGGTTCAGGCAGAGAATGTATAATAAAAACACCATCAGCAAACCAGACACAGCAGCTTTTTTTTATCTCTGTTCGCCTCCTCTTTCCCCCTTTCTCCTTTATTAAAGCAAAATCTGCTATTTTCGTCTGCCTCTCTGGATGGAGGAAAGCAGGTCTCTCTCTCTCTCACACTCTCTCTCTCGCTCTTACACTCTCTTTTTTAGTCTCCCTCTCTGGATGGAGGAAAGCAAGAAGCATGTCTCTCTCTCTCTTTCACTCTGTTTTTCATTCTCCCTCCCTTTCTGGATATATGATAGCTCTCTGTCTCTCTCTCTCTCTCTCTCTCTCACACACACACACTCTCTCTCTTTCACTCTCTCATTTTAATTCTCCCTCTTTCTCTCTTTCTTTTTTCCTTATTATTACTCCCCTGGCAATGAGACTGTATCTGCATTGTGTGTGTGTGTGTGTTTCGTCTCTTGTCTGATTCACATCCTGTTGTTTGGTGCCCACAGATCTAAGAAGTACTCCCTGCTGGGCGGCAGCAACCTGCTGATCAGTAGCGTGAGCGACGACGACGCAGGCACCTACAGCTGTGTGGCACACAACACCAACGAGAACATCACGGCCTCCTGTGAGCTGGCTGTGCTCGGTGAGTTCCGCCACCACTACCGCAATCTCTCGACCTCTCCACACTCTCTTGGGGTTTCGCACCTTCACACTCATCTCGTGCCTTTCAGTTGTATCTGGGAATTCAAATTCTCTGTCTTCATTTGCTCTATGGTCCAGATTAAGTATCTCTTGTTGGCCTGGTGAGAATGGGATAGATAATACATACATTAGAGATAGATAGAGTTTGTCAATCAGTAACAAACTTTCATCAAAACAGTTGGCAGAAGGTACCCACGGCTTGTAAAAAACGCATTCATGCACACACACACACACACACACACACACACACACACACACACAAATGATGGATGACTTTGGGGCCTAGCGACTTAGGGGAGGAACAAATGAAGCAGTTTCGATATCCCCATGTGAAAGTGGCTGCCCTGAATAGGTCTTTCATGCTTTAATGTTTGCTTACTTTGATGAAATATTGATATGGAGTGATTTTACATTATTAAAGCTCACACAGTCGGGGAGATTGCCAGTGCCCCACTGAAGACACAGGGCTAAATGTCAACCACTCACAAGCAGGCTTAGCGTAGCACCTGTCACTCTGAGAATATCCTCTGTGGCTCTGAGGAGAAAAAAAAAGTGTTCCTCTGCCAGCTAGGTACCTTTGAAGTCTCCGCAAATTCAGGAACAGGGGAGAAAAAAGGCTGCCCTTGAAGATTTTCTTCAAAATCTCTGCACCAGCAACCATCAATTTGTCTAATCTAGAGACCACAGAGGAGACGATCTTTGAGAGAGACTCAAATTAAGTTCATTTTTCTGTATCCACTGCATGGGTATGAGGGAAATAGGAGAGAGAGAGAACATTTTAGGTTATGGTCCATTTCACAGTTTATTACCGTCTTCTCAACAAACCTGCTGCTGGTGGATGTCTCCTATCTACCCCCATTACTCCTCTCCCTCTGTGAAGAAGATGAAATTACTTGTAGTTGTACACATTTATATGTGCCTTTCAGGTCAATGCTCCATCACATGAGATTACATCTGGCCTCTGCAATCCATAGGATACAGTCAGAGATGATATACATCAACATTATCTTTGGTTCGGAAATAGCAAATCTCAGAGAGAAGAGCAGGTTTGAATCTGTGCTGCCTCGTAGCGTATACAAAGTGGTGGGGTGGGGATGGTGTGTGTTTGCTCATCACTTGGCACACCACCCAGATGCATGGCATCAGTCACAGGCAGACGTGGCAACGGCAGAGGCAGTGGCAGCTGTGTGTGTGTGTGTGTGTGTGTGTTTGCACTCCGCTCGTGATGGGGATTATGCAAGTGATGAAAATAATGAAGCAGAAACAGCAACGGCTTTGCAATGGAGAGAGGATTTCCTTTCTGCTGGTTGTAGGCCTAGTTCATCTACCATGTCAGGGTCTAGGTTTTTTTTTTTTTTTGGCCCCTGATAAGAAAGTTCAGATCTATGGGGACTTGTACAGGAAGTGTTGAATGACATTCTGTTTTGTGTCTTAAGACAAAGAGATACCACTTCCAGTAACCTCCCCCAAACACACACACACACACACACATTCACATCTAGGACAAACACCCAGTGCTGGGTGTAAAACCCAATCCAATGAATATCATCTCGTTTCCCTAATCTCCACACGCACGCATTGGAGATCCTGTTTCTCTTCAATTAATCACCCTCAATCTCTTTAGTTACGCAGCGCAGGGGGCTTCCACCAGAAGCCTTTTATTTCAATTAATCCAATTACACTGTAACCGCAGGATACCAGCCATATTACAGTGGCTGCACACCTCTTTCTCTTTACAGCAACAAACACACAGTGTGTGTGTGTGTGTGTGTGTGTGTGTGTGTGTGTTTGTGTTGGATACTCATTCAAAATTGTGTGCACACACAGACCAGTGGTTTAAATAACCATCCTTGCATGCTGGAATAGCTGACTATTGAGAGAAAAAGCAGAGGAGCTGTATTGGAAGCAAAGGCTGGAGAATTAATGCTGCTAGTTGATGAAACTGCTAAGGTTGGTAAGGCTAGCTTTGCTCATGAAACGAACTCTGACTCCTCTGCTGTTCAATTCTGCTCCGCACTGTCAGGGGAAGGAGGTCTTGGAAGCATATTAAGCCTATCTACAAATAGATATGAACACTGACAAGAAATGCTATTAACTTATAATGAGGGTTTGTTGTGCTAATTGTAAGTTAGCATTTTGCCAGAGTTAGCTCCTAGGTATTGAACACTTAATTTGCCGCAGAAATGTAATGACTCAAATTGGCTCCATTATTATTCTGCATTTGGCTTCTGTCCTGTCCTGGTACCTGTGCAGTAAGGGGTAGTGGACTGCCACAGCTCAGCACCTGGGGATCAGCTGTAGTGGGATATGCTGTAGTTTATTTGTGACTGCTACTATGGTCAAGTGCAGTGGAGGAAGTGCTAAATCTCTTTGGACTACATGAGCTCTAGCCTTGCGATGTGAGCCACAGAAAACACCCATTTCCACCCTGCTAGAGATAGATTTGAAGCCGCAGGCCCGTTGCGTGATCAGGGTACAGTTTGTTGGATTTTATCCACTGCCCTGATGGGGGCTAAGTGTCTGATAGCCTGAGCATCCACCTCCACCCCCTTCCACCCAACACGCATGCACACACACACACACACACACACACACACTGACACAGACACACTCACATACGCACACACATACACACACACACACAGACATACACACATAGACACACACACACTCACATACACACACACATATACACACACACAGAGACATACACACATAGACACACACACACAGCCTCCACCCTCTCCCACTGAGCGCACTTCTCTCAGAGATTACCGAGCTGTGGAAAAAGCCGCTGTTTATGATGTCCAACCTGTGGCCTATCAGTCCACATCGATCCACACTGGGGCTCATCGCCACAGTTATCTTCTCGCCGGCTATCGACAGCAAACCCGTAGAGGCTTTGAAAAGGAGCACACCTCCACACAAGCGCTTCTCCTTGTCCTTCTCCACACAGCTCTTGATAAGTAGACTCACCCTCTTCACGAAGGGGATTTCATATTGCAGAAGCCGGTTGTGTAAGTCCATTAACAAGCAGATGCAGATATAATCGTTTCTCAAAATCTGTTCTGTTCTCTTTGCCTGTTTGGGCTTTTTGCTCCTGCAAAACTCAAGGGATTTAAGAGTTGGGAGCTTTGAATGCCAGTAGATACGTTTGACTCTTTTCTTTATTCGGCCGTGCCATAATACAGATAGGCCAGGCAGGAAGATGGATGCTATGACAGTAATAGGTTTTCTATCTTTCTCCCTTTCTCTCTCTCTTTATTTCTCTTCCTGTTTTTTTTTTTCATCTTTTCTGAGAAGAGAGCAGAGTGTGTGTGTTGAATTGGACACAGATGGACCCACGGTTTTCCTGTTACTCTCTTTGTGAGAGATGGGCTGCACCAGATGGTTCTCAGCAAACTCTTATGATTGTGACTGTGTGTTTGGTGGATTGGGCCCACTCTTTTTTATTATTATTGTGCTGTTCACTGCTGCTGGCATCCTGCACATTAAAACATATAGCTGTGTGGATATGCTAGTTTGTCACAGGGAGTAATAAGGCAGTTTAATTCTGCCGGGACTCATTTCCATTAGGCAAGTTTATATTAATGGGCCACCGTTAAACTAAATAGATCCAGTTAGCAAATAAATATGAGAGCATATCAGAGAGTATGCTGTCTGAGATATCTTGTCATTGTCCCCAAATTAACAGAGCAGAAATCACTTGTACTCCATCTGTAACAGATTGGCACAGAGTAATGTGTTTACTGAAATGTTTATTTAATTGTTTTTACATTCTCAAACCTCCAGGAGGATTCTTACTAAGGCTGGGACAATATACAAGATAGCCACAACAAAGGCTACTTTGTATATTGTTAAGGTAATTTGAGATTTATTCCTTGCACTGAACCCCAGTAACCCCTGTCGAGATTGAATGAGCGCATAGGATTAGTTGTGATTCTGTGACCTCTTCCCTGCAACGATGAAAACTTCAGCAACGACTGCTCACTCTTTGTCAGCGGTGATGTCATTGCTGCATCATTAATATGTCACAGCACACCCCTCATTAATGCGCTGTCACACTGGTTGCTTCACCTTGGCCTGTTTGCTGTGCTGTGCTGTGTTGAGTTTGTTTGCCTGGGAGATGACTCACTGTCAGAGTCCATGCTTTGCGGACCAGCACGCTCAGACCAGCTCCCTCTAAAGAACTCACCCTACCTCCATCTTCGCCCAATATCTTCTAGCATTAGCCAAGCACTGAGAGATGATACAGTGAGCTTGGAATCATCCTGCTTCCGTGGAAGCAGACTGTGATGGAAATACCCGGAACGTATTAGGGCTTGTAGTTTGCCCGTAATGGCTTCCTTTCCCCTCAATGCCTCACGGCATCAGTAACCCATGGCGAAACAAGCCAGCCAGGCAACGCAAGAGCCTTGTGAATTTCATGACCCAGCACTATTGAAAAATACATGCACTTGTCTGATGCAATATTAAAACAAGGCAACCTGTTCACCTGAAGTAAGATGTTGTGTGGAGAGAAAGTGAGAAACAGGACAGAACAAGAGCAAGAGAGAGAGAGAGACTTCAGGCTTCTGGCCATGATGGGATATCAATGAAGTGGCCATTTCGTGGTGGTGTTGTTGAAAAGTAAATGAGTCCTAATCTGTAGACATAGCCATTGAGGTTACAAAGGAATGTGATCAATATGGTCGATTTGTGTTGTTTACACTCTGCCTACCTGAACTCAGCAGTTTTCTTCCTTCTCTTTCTGCTTCTCTGTCCTCTCTCTCCTCCATTTTCGCTCCTCTCCTTCTCTCTCTCACAAACACACACTCACACACACCCTTTCCCTTTCTTCTTGTCTCTTTTAACTTCTCTCTCTTTCTCTCTCTCTCTCTCTCTTACACACACACACACACACACACACACACACACACACACACACACACACACACACACACATACACACACACTTTCCCTCTTTCCCTGTGTCTTTTAACCTCTTTCCCCTCTCCCTCTTCCTCCCATTCCTCACAATGAAAATTATGTATAGAATGCCTGCAAGCAGACACCCCAATTACTGGCAGTGATAAGACCCAATTCATCACTAGTGGCTACCATACATAACGATAAGGGCTATTTTAGGCTGTCATTAGTCTTTGTCTCCATAACTCAGCGCCCAGGCCCGTGCCAGAACCGTGTCCTCGGCAGGCTAAATTTGTCGAGAGCCGTGCGTGGCGGGTGTGGTAGCGGTAGCAGTAGCTGCGGCAGGGGCGGCCACCTCCTGGCCTTTTTCTGCGGCTCTTTCGGCGGGTTGCATCACCGCCCTGGAGTAGCCTTGGTGCATGCCTCCGCCCTCTGGAGCCTAGAGCAACGGCGGTAGCTCCGTCTGCCTGTGAAGTCAACTCATCAGCTGGCCCGAGGCTCCCCTTCACCAGCCTCACGCCCACAGGCGTCAGAGGGAAGCGATGGTTCCGCCCTCATGGAAGGGTGAGGAGTTGGAAATATGGAGCTCCTCTGTGGGGAGAGGAGTTTGTAAATGGTGGGTATGGGTGGGTGGATGCATGTGTTTTGGGTGTATGAGGGTGTGTGTGTGTGTGTGTGTGTGTGTAGGGCTTATGCCTAAAAAAACTAAATTAAAACTAATTTATCTATTGGGTTTTTATGAACACAGCCTATACACAGTCGGCTTGTCATGTCTCTCTTTCCTCTCTTTTTTGGTTGTAAACAAATAAATGAACAAATAAATAACCTCACAGCACTCTGAGTGCTTTGGTGCAAAAAAGTAGATGTTCCTGAATCCTCCCTTATCATTGTAGCGCATTCACTAACAACATCAGCCTTTATTGTGATTTTAAAGGCCTGGAGCTCCCTGAGGCTCTAGTGACTCAAACTCCTCTTTCTCCAAAGCAGAGCCAAGGAAGTGATAAAGTGCAGATATAACAGAAAGGAGAGAAACGGAGAGAGAGAGAGGAAGAGACAGAGAGAGAAAACAAATACGAAAATAATAATTTCACCCAGTCCCTCCCCTGATAAGGCTCAAAGTGCCAAGATAAGGTGTGTGTACAATCCTGGAGACTTAATGCAGTTTCCTCACATGAGGAGCTCATCTGCTGTTAGGGTATAGAACGGCCAAAAAACAAAAAGGTTGGCGTCCGTGGGGGTTTTAGGATACACACAATGAGATGGGAATGAAAGGTGAAAGCCTAGCCACACAATAAAAGACAGAGTACATTTTTTTATTATTATTATTATCATCAAGAATAAAGTCTAATTAAATCCCACACGCTGTGGGAGGGATTAGGATTACACCGCTCATTAAACACTAGCTGAGATTTGAAAAGGAGATTACCATTACTAATGTGGCTGGATTGTGTCTTGGCACAGTGTTATTAATGGAATTTTGTGTGCATCAAGACAGCTCACAGAGAAGCTTCCCCTGCCCACAGTAGATACCTGGAATATAAAGGGATCCTACAGACACCAATGTCTCTGTATAGTGTATGTGCTTATACCAAGTGCTCTACTGTTGACATTATTCTTAGTACATTAATGCAGCATTTATGAATGCAGCGTTTATGTATGGCACACATGCAACAGTAGAAGCCCTAATGCCATAGCTCATTCGAGAGAGAAAGCCTCCCACTCGAATCAGTCGGGTATTATTGAAAAGATGCCGCCCCTCTGAATACAGCTGACCGTGATTTGGGTAATGAATGTTTGTTATTTCCAATAATGATGACTTCAATGAAGCTCATTAGGGCCTTAAAAAGCCCAATTAATTTTCCAAAGAAAATGTCAGCAGCTTCATTTTTAATGTTCTCTCTCTCTCTCTCTCTCTCTCTTTCTCTTTCTCTCTCTCTTCTCTCTCTCTCTCGATGTGCCTCTTTCACTGCCACCCTCAACACGTACTGTTTTGTGTCTCTCAGAATAATATTTGTCGTATGTGAAAGCGCTCAATATTAAATGTATGGTATGGATCTGTCCTAAATAGCTCAGACACAGATTGCTTTTCATTGATTCGTCTGCCAGTATGCTTTGCACATAGTCTGATTTGCCGGGAGACAGTGTACCTGGCCTCAGTCTCATTAGACAGCCAACAGTAATTGTCTGACCGGACTTAGTCGGACTTAGTCACCCCCCCCCCCTCCCCCCAACACACACACACACACACACACACACACACACACACACACACACATGCAGCCCCCGTCCACCCAGTCAGTGGATAAACAGCATGGGGTCAATGATGATTAATTGCAAACCCCGAGAATTGTTTTCCCTGTGTGGGCAAACATTTAGGCATCTGCCAGGGCCTCTCACAGCGGGGGAAAGCCATGTGCCTCTCCCCCTGATTCAATAAAGATCATATCGGTCCTTGGCAAAACAAATGAGGTTTTCCAGACCTGCTGTGGATGGGTTTGATCGGTACGATTAATCAGAGACCTGATTAACACTAGGAAAACAAAAACTATGAGTTCACTCTAAGCACTCTAAGTTCTTATTTCTTCTCCTGTCCCCTGTTCTAGGCTGTTTGGGCTTAGGTTTTTATTTGTTTATTTATGTTGTCTATTTGTTTGTTCACAGTCACTCTTATCTCCCTGTCATAGAACCCGCCTTGTTTATTTATTTATTTATTTTTGTCGAGGCAGACACTATGACATGCCCCAAGCTTATGCTGTGACGAGGTCACTGACTCTGGGCTGCACTTTCTTTGACACAAGCTCCAGCAAAAGCCGGTGTGGCACAGCATGGCAGAGAGAGAGCAGCAACGGCTCGTCACACATCGCTGTCTAAACCCCTCCTCCTCGCAGGCTCCTGAGGCCTGCCCCAGCACTCATGATCCGCAACACGACAGACAGCCACCAGACACCGGCTTCGGCAATCCTCCGGCTTGCCCCGCCAATGACCCAGTTCAGACCCGATGCCAAATCAACCCAACTAATGCAAATTCTTCTTTCACTTAATCTGTGTTTAAGCCTGGATTTTTGCTTACCACAATCAAAGAATCTGGCAAATGAACCTGAGCTACAACTGTAGTCCTGCCAGTAGAGTTCATATCTCCCACTGCTACCCACCCATAAAAAAAGACTGAAAAAATGAAAGGGCCAAAAAAAAAGAGGCAACTATGAGAGATCAGTTTAGAGCCATTTAAGCTATGCTGGGCTGATGCCTGTGCCTACAGATGTGTGGGCCTTGTGTGGACCCCACATGTAGCTTAGGGCACCATCATGAGCATGTTTCCCCAAACCATAGTTGCTAACTAAGTCAGCTAAGCTAACTAAGTTGCAGTAAGTTAGCGATTTTGCTTGTTGCAATGTCATTGTCTATTGCCAACCAACTATGTAGTATAACTGGTTAGCATCTGTGGGTTGGGGAAATCCACCCCAGGTCTACAGTGGCTATTACACTGTGGGCTGGTGTCAGACCCACCCTTAGCCTTGTCTAGGTCAAATGTCTATGCCTGTAGGTGTGAAAAACTCCCCCCAGTCACACTGACTTAATAGCCCTTACCATATAACAGCAAGGACTCCTACTAACTCTGCTGAGCAGGCGTGTTTTCTTCGCCCACATGAGCTTACGTGTGCCGAGGATGTTGGAAACTGACAGTCACTTACTGCTTGTTAGCATGAAATCCCCTGAAATGCTTGGCTTAAGTCAGCTTTCCCACAGTCATGGAAATGGTGTAGGTGTTGCTGCCTTGTCCTCAGTCAAGAGCTTTTTAATTTGGTACATCATGATGTCTTACTTTTTTCTATGACATTAGACTGATGGGATCTCTCTTTGTGATTATACAAAGACAAACTATCCAAATTTCATCCTTTTTCTGTAATTATAGAAATTATCTGTATAATTTATCATTTTATCATTATTGTTAAGTCTGGTGGTCTTTGCTGTTTGAATGACCACCCATTTTCTCACTTGGAGTTGATGACACAACAGCTGTCAGGGTTTAGAGCCAGTGAAAGGACCTTTTATGGACCTTATATGGACCTGTCAAAGGTTCTGCTGTGAGCTCGTTGGCCCTAGGCAGTGCTACAGTAATGGCAGGATCACATCCATGTTTTATGGTCAGTTACACATCAGCCTGGATTAGGGCATCCCACAATCCACTTTTACATGTCAGCCATAACACTGTATGTACTGTATGTAACCCTTTATTGGGGTCTAAAGAGAGCAGTGGGGGAAGCGGGGATTAGAACGGTGTAATTCACCAAAGTGGGTATTTTTTACAGGAGAGATCATGTATTGCTTATGTTCTGAGAGTGGATCTGCAGATAAGCCTTTTAATTGCTTGGGAAAAATACTGATTGATATAATTAGCATGGTGTCCTTGGGTATTTGTGCCTCATAGGAAATACAAGATTGGCATTAACATTATATATATAATTATATATATTTACTGTATATATGTACATATATGTATAATACATGTATATTTTGTATGTGTGTATATATATATATACACACGTACAGTTTATTTATTATTTCTCAGACTTGATTGCTGGTCAGAGGACAACTATTTTCATATTCATTAAAAATGAATGAATGAAAGGCTGGGAAAAAAAGAAAGAGCATTTTTAACGAATGCCCCCTAGTAGCCATTTTGAAATATGGGCTGTAATAAGCCCTGAATGGATGTTGTCGTTATAATCCCTAATCCCCCCCACTACCCGGTTGACTGCGGTGGCAGCGTGGCTCAGTGTGAAGGGGTGGGGGTTGGGGGGTGGGGTGCAGAGCTTATCGTTATAGAAACACATCCCTATCCACATAGAGATAAGTGGGGCTGCGTTTGCAGGCCCAAGTTGTGTGTCATACAAACGCCAATACAATTCGCCATCATCAAATATTGCCCCCCTCTCCTCACACACCACACACACATATACACACAGACACACACATACACAGTCACTTTGGTCGGGCTCATTGCTGCCAAGTGGACCCTCACTGATAAATGGTTGGGACTGGATGACTGGCGTGAGACGGACGTTATCAACCCTACTCAGCCCCCCTCAACCACCATCACCCTCATCAACTAGCACCCTGAAATCCCAACACAGTGCCCCGGCCCACTCTACCTCAGCCTACCCTACACGGGTCCCCAGGAGACACAATCCGCAAGGGGACAGTATTAACACAGAGGAGGCCACACCAGGGAGCCCACACACCAGATGTGTATTCTAATAACGGATGCACCCATTTCCATTTCAATGGGCCAGGGGAAAGTCATTATGACCGCTACGTACAAGATCGCCACTCGTCACACATATGCAAGCACACGCACACACTCACACACTTTTACATGCAAACGTACACACACTCATTAATGCACACAGACAGACACACACACACACACACACACACACACACACACACATAGCTTGTACTGAAGTGTTTGTCAGACGTACACACACTCATTTATGCACACACACACACACACACACACACACACACACACACACACACACACACACACACACACACACAGATACACAAGGCTTGTACTGAAGTGTTTGTCATGCTAATGACCTTGCCAGAAGAGGAGGCTTGTGTGGTTGTGTGGACACTGGAGGGGGATCATGAAAAAATCATCTTTAAAAGCCACACTTGGTCACCAGCTTTTTTTCTGTCAAGCTTTTGTACTTGTCATCTTTAATGAAATTTTTTGCACAAAATAATCCAAAGAGATGGGAATATGAATAATAATGTTTGTGAATTCATATTTGTGAATATGAATTTAAATTAGGCTAATTAGGGAATTATAGCATTTATACTATCCATGGTGGTAACCATCAGTTTCATTCAGGAAAAAAAATACACATTGCTCATACATACCAGGCTTGCCAACTATGTGTTTGCCCAAGTTTTTTTTAAGCTATTTACATTCTGACCTTCATTATAGCCACCCATAATTGGCAGTTTAGTGCATGTAGCCCTGAGTGAAAATGCTGGGTGTACAGTTTAAAGGAAATCATTACAGCTTAATTAGTGCAATACAACACTGATAAAGTAACACCATAGCTAATGGTATATTGATGTGTTGGCTAGTTGTGTGTGCCTGTGGATACCAACAATCTGAATTCAAACCCCAGCCTTGGAGGCACGTGTTGGCACTAGCGTTAGCCACTAGCATAGTGACATTAGATTGTTGGATGGTAGGTCATACAATCCCTCAGAACTGGTGTGTGTGTGTGTGCTGCGTGCACAGAAACAGGGAGTTGCGATCAAACAGAACAGCAGCACAATTAATTAAGTGACTGAAGCGATCCCATGGCATGGCACTCTGCTCTTGGCAAGCGCGAACACACAGCACACAGTGGCACGTCTGGGGTTCACTTAGGAGTGGGGTCTGTGGCATCGATTAAGACCCCAGCTTTTTCATTTTAAGGCAGTGTGGCTCAGGTCAATATGCCAAGAGCATAAAACATCTTAACAGTAAGTGACTAATAGCAAGAGAGAGACAGAGAGAGAGAAAGAGAGGTAGAGAGAAGAAGAGAAAGACAGAGCAAGAGATGGGACAAAAGGGCAAAATTCTTGTCCAGTCTGTGATGACTGCTTTGCCAATGCAGGTGCCTAAAGAGAGAAAGAGAGAGGGGATGAGAGAGAAGAAAAAGTGAGAGCATGAAAATAGTAGTGAGAGGATGAAGACAGAGAGAGAGAGAGAGAGAGAGAGAGAGAGATCCAGATGTGTGTGTTTAATGACCAGTATGTTATTGGCATTCATCACTTTCTCTTCTGGCAGATGAGCAGTTGTTTGTTTGTTTTTTTAGGGGTCTGTTCCTGTATGTCTGTACAAACAAGCTTCCAGTCTTTGTATTGGCAGTTGATCCAATATTCCAAGCTCCAATTCCATTCACACACTGCCCCCCATACACACACACACACACACACACACACACACACACACACACTCCCTTCTCAGCAGCTGTCTCTTTGAAAAACACAATGGCCTCACATTCGGCAGGTGGATTTATTTCATCTTCTGATTCACCTGTTTCTCTTTTTCATCATGAAAGGTTGTGTGGCTTCATGCCAGCTCTCCATTCTACTGCAGTGCGAATGTATCAGCGGTATGCCGTGTGAGTGAGGGAGCGGTGAGTGGAGAAAGTGTGTGATGAGAGTGGGGCGGGGAGAGAGAGAGAAAGAGGGAACAGGGGAGGGGAGACAGGAAAATAGAAGCAGAGCATGGACTTTTTTGTCCAATTCAGCGAATTGTTCTTCACGGGTCTCCAATTGTTAGTGCGGTGGTGACACTTAAAATGAATAAATAAATACAACTGGGTGTTCGTACACAGCCCTGGCTCTGTCAGTGGCAGGCAGACAAAGTGGATTGGACCAAAACAATCTCGTAAACAATCCCAGCCAATCAATACACAGCACTTCAGAAGCATGGAAGGGTGGGGAGTAATTTGATTGACCATAGAGTACAAATATCAACATCCTTTCTTGAAACTGAAGCAGAGAGACACACAGAGTGGAAGAATGAGTGAGTCAGGAAAAAATGTGAGAGAAAAGTAGAGAGAAAGGTGGGAGTGGGGTGTTGAAATGTTGAGTGTGTATGTGGGGGTGGGGGTGGGTTGGGAGTCGGGTGGGGTGTGTCTACCTGCCACTGTGTCAGCTGGAGACTGGCAGGCTGGCACAGGCTTAGTGTGAGTGATGGGAGGCCTGTCATGCTGTTCCAGTTGCCAACACTCTGGGCTCTCTCTCTCTCTCCCTGCCTCTCTCTTTCTCTTTCTCCCTCTTTCTTCCCTCTCTCTTCCTCTCTCTTTCTCTCTCCTTCCCTCTCTCCCTCTTCTCCCCCCCCCCCTCTGTCTTTCTCCCTTTTCATCCCCTCTCTCTCGCTATTTTTCCCACCTCCCTTCTCTCTCTAGCTCACTGGCCACATCCCTGCTACTTAGTTCACTCTTCCATGACCATGCCATCTTCCCCCCCACCATCTCCTCAGACTTGCTGTATGGCTTTGTCAGTCTTTCTCCATCACCACTGTTCCTTTTCTTCTGCCATCTTCTTCTGACTTCTTTTTCTCGCTCTTTAGTAACCCTTGTTCTCTCTTGTTCATTCCCTGTATGATATTACCTTCTCCCTCTCTCTCGCTCTGTCTGTCTCTCTCTCTCTCTTTCTCTCTCTCTCTCCATCACTCTGTCTGTCTGTTTCTCTCTCTCTCTCTCTCTCTCTCTCTCGCTGTCTGTCTCTGTCTCTTACCGTGACTCCCCTGTCTCCTCTGGCGCTGTCATGTCACACTGAAAAACGGGATGAATAATAATGATAATAAAAAAAACTTCTCTCCGGCAAACAGATGGCTCTCATCTGCTGAGTCCTCTCCCTCCGTCGCTGCGTGCTCGGATGTTTGCATATCTGCTGTGACGATCTGTCACTCAGCGCCCTTCATCCGCCGTCCCATGTTACATCTTTACTGGCTGTTTGCTCAGTCCTCGGCGTAGCTGAGTGACAGTGGCATTTGTTTCTTCACTTTCTGATGCACAGAGTTGCCATCCCACATGCCTGTTGCTACTCACAAGTGCATGCATGCATTGTCACTTCTTCCTTACAGTCTTCTTGGTCTCATCGCTTATTGTTGTTTCTCTCATGCACATTTATAAAGACTCAAACACACGCGCATGCCCTCACAGGCACGCACACGCACGCATGCACACACACAGAGAAAGAAAGAGAAAGAGTGCTTATTGTCTCAAACATGTATTTACAAGCACTTTTGGGGGATTTTTTTAATTGTCAGTATGAATAATGTCAAGCACATCAACTTGTATCAGTGGACATCATAAAATCAGCTTTCACTATTCTCTATTTGTTCAACTACTCTTATCTCAGAACTCAATCAGTTTTAATGGGCTAACTATTATTTTCAGTCTAAGACTGCTTGTAGAAGTGGTTGTCCAATCCAGTCAGTAGTCTTCAACAATGGGAGGATGATTGCCGTTTTCTGGTGTTATTCTTTCATTATTCTCAAATCTGTTTTTAACAGAGGACAATCATGTTTCTTGACAGCAGATTGGTGAAATGATTTTTGTGCTGTTTGCCACTTCTTACAATACCAGCCCATGAAAACATGGTCACTGGAATTCTGTCGGATTCTATCTACACTTGTAGCCGTAGGCCACTTTTGCACTGCACACACACACACACACACACACAGACACACAAAGCACATGTTTTTGAGTAAATTACAAAGGCCCTGTTATGTCCACGGGGACAGAGAGTCTTGTGGGGCTTTGGGGGGGAGGACGTCACCCAGTGTTTGGCCCTGATTTGTCCATTGTATGTGTTTGCTTGTCAGGAGTGTCCAGGTGACATTTGGAAACATGGCAGCTTTGTCCTTTTCTCTTTTTGTTTGCACTGCGCCTCTTCAGCTGATGTATGTCATGCTCAGCACAGCTCAACGCCTCTGTTTGCCGTCCTTTCAGAGGGCGATAGTTTTAGTGTGTATGTTTTTAACACATATGCACACTTACACACACACACACACACACACATATCTACTCACACATGCTTGGGTATACATGTGTAAGCAAACACACATACACACACGCACACACACACACACACACTCACACATGCTTGGGTATACACGTGTAAGCAAACACACACACACACACACACATACACATATACCTACTCACATATGTAGACACACACACACGTGTGAGTACTACTCACTGACATCTTCTCTTCTTGATCTCTGCCTCCACAGTGCCTCCGCAGTTTCTCAGCTACCCGGCGAACATGTACGCTTACGAGAGCACAGACATCGAGATGGAATGTGCAGTGACAGGGAACCCACAGCCCAAGGTGCATTGGGTGAAGAATGGAGAGGTTGTTATCCCGAGCGACTACTTCCAGATTGTGGTGAGTGCTCTCTCTCTCACACACACACACATGCGCACACACACACACACACACAGACACAGACACACACACACATACACACACACACACACACACACACAGACATACACACACACACAGACACATACAAACACACAGACACACAGACACAGACACACACACACGCACAGACACACACGTGCACACACACACACACAAACACATACGCTGTCCACAAACAAATGCATGCACTGTTTGAGTGGCATTAGAATGGAAGTTTGAATTGTATTACAATTAATGTGTGAATGTGATGGACACTAAATCTTTTGCACACTCCTGGCATACATCACCAGACGTTACCTAATTTCTGGTTACCTCAGTGACTCTACCACCGCATGTCATCCGATCAGTCATAAGAGGATTAGCTGCATCTCTTTGTTCCTGTTTAACTAAGCTGTTTATAAACTACAGATACAAATATACCGTACATGAAAGACCCGCTAACCTTATAAATCTTCTAGTGAACGTTGCTGAACATTTGTCTGTTAAGTGTGTGTGTGTGTGTGTATTTGATCCACACAGGAGGGCAGTAACCTTCAGATCCTTGGGCTGGTGAGGTCAGATGAGGGCTACTACCAGTGCGTGGCAGAGAATGATGCAGGCAACGCCCAGGCCACCGCCCAGCTCATCCTGCAGGAGCCCGGTAAGTTCTGGCTGAGTTCCAAGAGCCAAGCAGCTTCCCCGTCGTCATCGCCACTGCCGCCGCCGTGTCGATGTGCCAGCTGTGCCACTGCACGAGCGCTCTGTGCCATCACCCATGCCACCCTCTCTCCACCACTGTCCTCTCCCTTTGCCAACTGTGCCACCTTTACTGTTCTATCATCTGCCCTGCAACGCAACCTCATTCTCAACCTCAGTCTCACTCTAAGCACTGTGTCACCAGCGTACCCACTTACCTCTCTCACTGTGCCCAAAACGGTACCTCCAACCCCTAATTGCGTTGCATAACCCCACTAGCATGGCAAGCTCGACCCCTATGCCATCTGGATGCCAATCCAATACTCCAGCTCCTCTCTCTCACTGTTCACCTGTGGGACCTGTGTGCCCAACCCCCAGCAACCCCATCCCCCGATGCCCCCTTGTCCTCCACCCTGATTTTGGCAGCTGGCCCGGGGGGTGAGGAGGTTAAAGGTCACACATGCCGCAGGCTGTTGTCACTGCTGTTTCTGCGGCGACTGTTGGAGCTCAGTTTTGCGGCACCAGATGTTGAAAGAGGAGGAGTTTAGCAAGAACAGATGGGGCATTTCGACGTCGGTTTTGCCCCATGGTTGTTTAACCTGATCTCAGACACACATACACACACACATGCACATACATATTCACCACAGACACACAGACACAGTTTTTTACTTCTCACTTATTCCATGCGTACAAACACGCACACACATGCGCACATAGTTTCGCACATGCATGCATCTAGACATGCACACATTCACTAACTCACATACGTATGCACATATGTACACACACACTGCAGGCATTCAGGCGAGCATAACATAACCATAACATTGCATTGTGAACAAGGCACGTGGCTGTTATCTCCCCCACACACACACCCAACCCCCTACCCAGCTTTCTCTCCTCTTCACACCTCTTTCTCTCCTGGACCGGCCTCTGCCCGCCCCCATTCCCGTACAAGTGAGACAGGAGATAGGCTCACAGCCTAGCCTGAAGTCAGCTTTAGACCGCTGCTGATCTGGAGGTTGTGGTGGAATTCCATCACTCTGGCCTCGCCAAGGAAAAGGGCAGAGGCCGGCTGCGGGTGTCGCCTGGAGAGCGGAGCCGGAGAGTGTGGGGCTCACCATGACGATTCCGCCCAAGAGCTGAGGCTTTTCCCTCCTGCTGCTTCCCAAGTCACACGGCTATTCTGCTCACCATACCACACCAGGAGAGGAAATAGTTGTTGAGATAGAGCTGTTGTGTGAGTTTTTTTTTCTCAGGTTGGTACTGTAGGAGGATGTAGGTGAGCCTCCATTGAAGCCTTTGTGTACGGTGCATTGTGCATTTTTCAGGACATTTTTCACGGTCCTGGATGTGTTGTGGTGGATGATTTGTTATTTATGTTAAATGGTGTTGAAGAGAGTGGCTTTTACAGTTTAACACCTACACGTTAGTCAGGATGATTACAAGCACATACTCAGAGGTGCAAAAAAGACCTGTATCTTAAAACTACCTTAGGCATCACATGCACGCACACACACACACACACACACACACACACACTCATATCTCATACTCATACACATACATATCTCATCTACACAGCCAATTCCCTCAGGCTTTCCACACCTTGGCACCTTGGTGACTGTTCCCCTGTTCTCTCCTCATTAGTGATAATGCCATCAGTGCTCTGGAACCACAGCCCCCACAGCTGGAACAGGAGGTGGAACACACTGGGACTAGTACAGTACACACAGACACACACACACACACACACACACACATACACATACAAACGTTGCTCCAGATTGCCTGTGCTGTCTGCTATCTGATCACCTTGTTTGCCTGCACTCAACAGACTCTTCATTCCCACCTGTGCGTGTGTGTGTGTGTGTGTGCGCGTGCGTGTGTGCGTGTCTCGGCCCACACAACTCAAATACCTGACAGCACACCACAGAGGAAGATGTGCAAATGCAATCCCTCTGGCGCAGTTATTGGTTTATACCTCCATCAGCATATGCTGTATGACATTTGTGCAAAGGTGTGTGTGTGTGTGTGTGTGTGTGTCATTCATATCTGGAAGAGCTGATCTGATCTCTGGTCCCTGTGTGTCTGTCTGCCTCTGTAACTTGAGACACTTGGTATGCCCGCTGCTGTGAGTCCGCCGAGAGAGAGACCCGGCGATTTGATTAGCTCAGGCGATAAAACGCATTCGGAAAATCACTTAGGGTAATAGTTGCCACGGGTTCAAAGCACTTGTCTGTAATTTTATGGAGACATCATCGTCATTGATTTCCAGGGATCGCATTCGTCTGACACTTCAATTTAGTTGGAAAACTTGCTTATCCTCATGCTGTAATTGAACATTGATATTTCTGGCTGAAAGAGCCGTTTATATATCCTGCTGTTCGGGACACACCATCAGCAGAATTGCTTTGTAGACAATTTTTTGAGACATTACACCTGGTGAAAAACAAAGAATGGACACCTTTTGCAAAAGTCAAAAGGGATTTAGAGTGCACACACAACTTTTTATCTAAAGCATTTCGCTTCACCGCTGCAGGGCTAATCTAACTCTCTAACAAGGAAATACTTTTTTGAGGGGCAGGAAGTTATAGGATGTTTCAGAAATAAATAGCCTATCCAGAAGGCCTCAAAAGCAAAAGTCAGTTGTGTAATTCATTACGCAACAGCATGTCAGTAAACACTGTGCAAGCCTAAGGTGAAACACAGTGCATTTTCTTTTTGTTTTGAGCTCAAAAACTTTTGAAAGTTTCGTCTCATGGGGAGATGAGAAGCCCATTCCCATGTCAATCAGGACAGACTAATAGGTCGTGGTTGCTAGGAGCAAGTCGGAATTTTCATTAAAAATATATAATGATGTTAGCTGTACAGAAACAATAGAGGTGGCGATTTAAGAGAAGCAGCATGATTTTGCCGTGATACGCTTAATCTGTCGTCGGAAAAGAGATGGATTGTTCTTTTCTTTTCTTTTTCTTTTCTTCGCTTTTTTTCAACTTCTTCTTTTTCTTTTTTCTTTTTCCTCCCCCGTTTTTTAATCACTGCTCAAACAATGTGAGATGTGTCCCCGGAGGCAGGCGGAGAACAGCAGGCACAGATGGCTGTTCTGGAGACAGGCTCTGCCTCAGAGCTCCAGTGTAAGCATCGTTACAAGGTCACACACATAGACACACAGACACACACACAAACACACATACACACACATGCTCACATACACACACACACACACACTGACAGACACACACACACAATCACACATACACACACACACAAACACACATACACGCACACATGCTCGCATCCACACTCTCACACACACACACACTTGGACACACACAGACACACACACATATGCATATGTGTGCACATACACGTTTGTGAATTCTATATATAATATATGCTTGCACATACAGGTGCCAACACACGTGTACACTATACAGACTTGCAGCTTCAGCAGCAGCTCACATAGAAACTGGCATAGTTTATATAGTTTATTTAGTTTATATTTCATTCTCTCATACACACACAAATACACACGCATACACACACACAGATAGAAACACACTCGTCAAATAACAATGAATGCTCACACACTTCATACTCTTTTACACATACACATAACACATAGATAGTGACACACACGCACAAAGACACAGCCTCACACTCTTACACTCTTACACTCACGCACGCACACACACACACTCATATATACACACACACACACACTCATTATGAGCAGCAGTGAGGACCGCCTGCTGGAGCGTGGTGTCGGCCCAGCCCAGGGGGTTGTCACAGCAGGTTCCCGCCGCCAATCATCTGTTCCTGCTGGCAACTGGGTCCTGGGAGTCAGCCCTGGCCATGCCAGGCATTCTGGTTCCTGGGGTGTGGGGCCTGCGCGATAACAATAACACACACACACACATCACACACCACCACCCCCAACACACACCCACACAGACGCACATATAACAAAGCCTTTTCCTCCTGTCAGCACCCAACAAAAGCAGGGGAGAGTTAAAGACAGACTCCTTTATTAAGAGGGATTGCCAAACTGATGGACACATAAAAGCCGCTTTCAACAAGGCCCTCTCATCTCTCTGAGTGTTAACTCAATCTGTGTCGTGTTAATTACCTTTGGGGAATGCAAGCCGAGAGGACATACCTAGAGTGCAGGAGAAAGAGATAGACGGAGAGAGAGAAGAGGAGGATCGGAAAAGAGGAGGGAATAGAAAATAGCGGCTGAGAGGACTGATTCGCTCGGAGGAGTGGAGAGGTGGAAAACAGACAATTGGTAGTCATGCCAGCTTGCTATTAGAATAAAATGCGGTATAATGAAGCACTCTCACGTCTGGAGAGGGGGGAAAAGAGAGAGCAATGAGAGAAAAAGAGAGAGAGAGAGGGAGGGAGAGTGAAGAGAGCTTAACGCAGACCGCCTCAAAAATGACACAATGAAAAGCTGTTTTATATTTGGGGGTAGAGAGTTTTATTTTGACTGCCCACCATCAGACAAGCTAGCACTCTGTGCTGCTCCCACGTGTGTGTGTGTGTGTGCGTGTGTGTGTGTGTGTGTGTGTGTGTGTGAAGTACAGCACCACTCACAGAGGGTGGTCAGTGATGTAGGGAACATATAACATATGCAGTGTGTTTGATACTACTTCCGTATGTACTGTATGTCTAACTGGGGTGCCAAAAGACGCTTTTGATTTTTTGATTTTTTAATTTTGGGGGATGGGGGGATTCTAATCATGATGATGACTCTTGTGAGTCATCATCCTCTGAATCAATGACATCAATAACTCACAGCTGTGCCCTGCAATACTAATCTCTCTCTCTCTGTCTCTCTCTTTCTCTCTCTTTCTCTGTCTGTCTGTCTGTCTGTCTGTCTGTCTGTCTCTCTCTCTCTCTCGGGATGAATGGATTCAATGTCAATATGCAGGTCTGCTCTCTTAGGCAGGCCTCACAATCTGTCCACCCAGTGCCCCCCTCCCCCTGTACTTGCTCTTTGTGCTCTACATATGCTGCCCCCTCATCCCCTCTATCACATGTCCATCAGGAGACTTACAGGCATCTGTTGATTACCATCTCATATATTGCTTTGCTCAAGCGACCGGCTGCAGCGTAAATGAAAAAAAAAGTTGTGGCGACACCGTAATACGGACACATGCACTCACTCTTCCACGAAAGAGCTGGCGTGCCAGTGGAATCCCCAAATGGCCAGACCTGGAGATGAACCACCGGCACACGGCAGCCTGGGAAACAAAGAGCCTGAGCTCGGCATCCTCCGAAGGACGGCATTATTGCTTAGCTGCCATTCTTATCGGCCCACCATAAATAAGATAGAGGCAGCCAGGCGTCCCGTTGCCAGGAGTCGGTCCCCTGTACGTCTGTCGCCTTGGCGTTATTAATGTTGACAGAGACGATACAATATCGCCGCTACCGTTCCACAAAACAAGAAAAGGGAGTCGGGATAGTGCAGACCGATCCGAAGATTTCAAGTAGTGCTGAGCTTAACGTTAAAGCTGAGAAAGGATTGATTTTTCATTTGTGACGTAGGCTGGTAAACAGGGGAAAAGAGAGACGCTGTGATTGGTGGCGGAGCGGGTGGTGTTGGAGTAGAGAGGAGACATTTATATTCCTCATATCTCAGGAAGTGCTTACAAAGCCAGGACTATCATTAAAAGGATAAAGGCAGTGGTTTCAAATTCACAATACATTCAGTTAAGCCTGTCTCTCTGCCTCTCTCTGTTGTCCCTCCCTCCCTCTACACACACACACACACACACACACACACACGTAATCTCACTCACAGTTTCACACGCATGAATGAGAGCGTGAACAGTAAGTCCTCCCACATGCGCACAGATCCCCCCCAAACACACAGCCCCTCTCTGTCTCTCTTTCTCTCTGACGCATACACACACACACACGCACACACACACAAACACTCGCACAGACACAGACACAGACACAGTCTCATGCCCGTGAACAGGAGCCAACGGCTGAGCAAGTGACTCCCCCTCATCTCGCCCCCCTTCTCCTCTCTTTCTTTGTGTGTCTCTAGGGGGGGCGGCGGCAGTGACACCTCGGCTCACAGGATAATGGCTGCCATATCAGTGCCCTCTCTGCTCATTCATTAGCGCTCGGAGGGGAGCCCAGGCTGGCATGAGCCGTTACCCCTGGAGCACCAGGCCAAATCAGGGGGATCACTCTCTCTGGCCCAGCCCTCTAACACTCCTTCCCTCTCGGCAGTCCCACCACCCGACACCCCTACCACCACAACCACCACCGCCACTGCCAGCAGTGAGCCCTGGCCAGGCAATGATGTTGCCAGGCTGCCCCGACCGGACCCCACCACCCTCCCGGCCTTCACTGAACTTGGCCCAGCTGCTCTGGGGAAACCTGTCACTGTCAAGCTGCCCCACAGCTCAGGCACCATACAGGGAGAAAGACAGTGAGAGAGGGGGGGGGGAAGAAGAGATGAAGAAAGAGATTAACAGAGAGGGGAAGAGAAGGGAGAGACAGATGTGAAGGGGAGAAGAGAGAGAAGGAGATGTGTGTGTGTGTGTGTGTGTGTGTGTGTGTGTGTCGGGTGGGGACACTGGTTCTTGATTACAGTAGGCATCAGTCAGGAGTCCCAATCCAGACAGGAAAGGGGAGTCTGGCCCAGGTTTTGTGTCAGACAGCACTGCAGAGAGCCAGAGTGCTGTGAAGACTATAAAACACACCTCTGCTCACTAGAGAGAGAGACGGAGAGCAGGAGAGAGAGAGATAGAAAGAGAAAGGGAGGGATAGAGAAATAGAGAACAAAATCAGAAAATTAATGAGAAGTTAAGAAAGTGAAGGCAAATGCAGTGTAAAAGAGAGGAAACTTGAAACAGGCAGCCCAAACAGTGTGTGTGTGTGTGTGTGTATGTGTCTGTGTGCATGTGTGTGTGTTTGTGTGTGTGTGTTAGAGAGAGAGAGAGAGATGCATAAAAGGAGGAAGAGATGGCTGGATTGTGTGGGTTCTAGATGAGGGGATGGGGGATCAACTGCAGGTGGTCCTACTCCATAAATCTCAACTAACCTCTCTCACACACACACACTCTCTGTCTTTCTGTCTCTCTCTCCTCACTCTCTGTCTCTAACACAAACACAGACACACACACACACACACACACACACACACTCCCAAACAGATGCAAACATATAAACACCAAATTACGGCGGAATCTGGATGCTTTAATCCCCTCTTTGAGATTAGTGGTGATGGGGTAATTATCTCCATTTTTAATGAGTCCAGCCACTAATCCGTATTCTGATGACTGGACACTTCTGCTAGACAGCGTTCAGCATCCTCTCCACGCCACTCTGCTCCGCATCGCTCCACCACACAGCAAGGCTGCTGGTTTATCCCAGTCAGATGGGGAACGTGACCTGGGTCCGTCTCTTGGTCTTTTTGGTGTGGTGCTGCAGGCTACAGCACTCTTGTGTTTGTGTGTGTGTGTGTGTGTGTGTGAGAAAGAGAGAAAAAGAGAGTATGTGTGTGTGTATGTGTGTGTGTGTGTGTGTGTGTGTGTGTGTGTGTGTGTGTGTGCATATTTCTTGCTTTCTCTAAACCACAGCCCCAGCACATCTCCCAGTGTGATTTATGTTAGGCCGCACACAGAAAAGCGCATAAATTCACTAATCTAAGAAAGCCATTCATCAGATGCCGGTACTGCCGTATATCCTGTCAACAAGCTGTGCGGCTGTTGTGCTGATGGTGGTGACGGTTGCTATGGACACGGTGGTGCTGGGCCTCCAGCTGTACTTTAGCACCCCCTACTGGTGGGGGGAGTAACAGGAGGAGAGGTGTGTGTGTATGAGATCTTAATGAGGCTGTGTTTAACTCTGTGGCCACCTTGGGCTATTGTGTCTGTAGCTCCAATGGGCCTCTCTGAGGATGTTAGGCTCAGATAGGTATTGTGTTTCACACATAGATATGAACTACACACAGACATGCACACACACACACACAGATACAAGAAAGCAAAGGAGTGACAATGACATACACATACACATACTTTCACAAATCCTCTCATCATTCACAAATCTCATGTCCACCTAATCATACACACTGACACCCAAGCTGATTCTCGCACATTTAGTAGAGTGTCTCCCTTAGCTGTTGCACACCACTGATCAGACCCCCCCTAACAGCTTCCTCAGATATCGCAGGAACACCACGTGCACTCCACTTAAATTTAATTAGCCCCAGCCAATACAGCGAGCATTAGTGCGCAGCCCTGCCCGTACTCATTAATGCTAAGCTAAATGATGGATGAAAAGCGTGGTGTCCGAAAAGCTCCAAAAGAGTCGATAAGCCACTAATAGCTATCGCTGCGCCCGCTCGCTCTCGTTTCCTCTCTCAGCCCCTCACCAACCCCCAATCCAAATAGATGTAGGATCATCACTTTAGTCTAGTCTGTGTGTGTGTGTGTGTGTGTGTGGCCCATGTCTCGCTGAACCAGAGTGATTCTTCTCTGTGGTTTTTGGTGGAGGAAAATAAACTGATGAGTGGTTCTGCACAACAGGGTTTGCTGCTTCAGACACTGTATGTAGGGACTTTATATATATATATATATATATATATGTGTGTGTGTGTTTGTGTGTGTATAGGGCATTGAAGGTCTGCTCTGTTAATGCGTTTGTTTTCAGTGTGGAATCCATCTCCAGAGATAAGCAGACAGAGAGGCAGGCAGAGAGACAGCTCTCTTCTCCTCTCTTCTCCTCTCCTCCCCTTTCCTCTCCTCTCCTCTTTTTTCCTCTCCTCTCGTCTCCATGATGTTCACTGTGGTGGAGATAGGCAAGCAGACAGGCAGGCAGACAGTGTGACAGATAGACAGTGCTCTCCTCTCCTCTCTTCTCCTCTCCTCTCCATAGGCAGGCAGACAGCGCTTTCTTCTCCTCTCCTCTCGTTTCGTCTCCATGATGTTCTCTGTGGAGGAGATAGAGAATGAGGGAGTGATGCACGATGGAGTAGTCACTGCACACAACATGAACAGGAGCTATTTCCCTTCTCTCTCTCTCTCTCTACCTCTCTTTCTCTCTCTCTCTCTTTATCTCTCCCTATTGGCTAAGGGTCTTCATAGGCTCTTATCAGCACTAGACTGGTTCTGTGCTGGCTGACTGTCCTCATAAAAAATAGACCCAAAATGGAAGGAATCTGCGGAGGAGAGGGGGAGGGAGAATCACCGGTCGCTTTGCCCAAGAGGCAATCAGCTGAGCGGACACCACATTACAGTCCCTTCCTCCACCACCCCTCCCCCACACCGCCTCCTTCATCATCACCACCACCCCACCACCCCTATCTCCTCCTCTTCTTCCTCTTCCTTCTCTAGCCTACCTCAGCTCAGCCCAGCTCAGCAACAGATTCAGTTCTTTCTCCCCAACCCACCCTGGCAGACACAGAGCGGACACCACATTACAGACCCTCATCTCTCCCATATCCTCCTCCTCCTCCTCTTCCTCTCTCTCTAGCCCTCTTCAACTCCACCTGGCTCAGCGACAGATTCAGTTCTTTTTACCCAACCCAACTCAGCACCCAGCAGCAGCCACAGGCATCGTCCCCGCCAATCTGCTCTCCGCTTTCAGATCCTGAGCTCCTTTTAAGTCTCCTTTAATTAGATTAGTGACGTGCTTGTTCACCTTTCTCTCTCTCTCTCTCTCCCTTTTTTCTTTTTGAGGTATGCTCTTCTTTTTTCCTCTCTCTCTCTCTCTCTCACTCTCTCTCTCTATCACTCTTGCTCCCATTCTCCCTCGCCCATTTAATGAATCTGCCTATCTGACTGATTTTTGTATTAAACCAACTTATCCTTTTTGGCTGTAACAAAAGACCACCTCCCATCTTATCCCTTATTTTTTTGCCATTCTTTCTCTCCCTCCTTCCTCCCTCTCTCCCTCCTTCCTTCCTCTCTCTCTCACTCTCTTTTCACAAACTGTCAGATCTGATCGGATAAGAGAAGCCCAGCCTGTCTCCTGAGGGGAATTGATGGAATTTCTTTAGGAATGCAAATAGCTTATCTATGAGTGACAGCAGAAAATCGTCTGTCACCTCAGCTGACTTCCCCCATCTCTCTCTCTCTCTCACTCTCTCTGTCCCCCTCTCTCTCCCTCTTTCTCTCTCTCTCCACTCACCACCTTCCTCCACTCTCCCCCTCTTCCACAACATGCATCCTCCTCGTAATTAAATATGAATTATTGATTTGTGTCGCACTCTGACAGTTGTCACATCTGCGACTCTGGAGAGACGAATGTGTGTGACAAAGAGTCTGCCGTTGCCGTTGTGGTGGCTGCGACCCACCTCTCCAGGTGTCCCCTGCGGCTTAAGCCCCTGCTCTTAATCGCCACTTGTACGCAAAGGGGAGGGCGTTTCGATAACACAGACGACTCATCTCGCAGAGTCTTTTGTCCTCAAAAGGTCGTATTTGCAAATCTATTGTTGAATGACAAAGTGCTTAAGATCCTCCACCTTTTAACTCACCACTCCTCATGCTCGTCTCACCAGTGCACATATTGTGTGTTAGGAGCTGCACTTTATCATTATTCATGCAGATGATGTTGATATTAGTTGTCCAAATATGAATACACAGACTGGGGAAAGCCCCTTTTGTTCAATGAATGAATGTGAATCAGTGGCGGCTGGAGATACCAAATCCCAATCCCCCTCCCGTTTTACTCAGCTCACTCTTCTACCCTTGGTAACAGAAAAAATATTTGGCTTTCCAAACACACGAGTTTAAAACATTATTAAGCATGCTCGAGTAAATATAGCATAAATCCGAGCAGGGGAAAACAGGGATGGATAATGAGAATTCCTGTATGGAAGCACAGAGGCAACAAGGAGCGTGCCCAGTTCAACCCAGGCAAGCTCAACTTGTCTTGCTCGCCTTATCGGCAGCCTCGCAGCTCCACTTATCCTTGGCATTCTCCTCAGATAGCTTTATAAGGGCAGTGGTTGTCTTCGCACAAAGGAGCCGTTTGGGTGCGATCAGATGAAAGCATTTGCTTGCTGCCTTTTGTCTCCGGCCTCTGACTGCCCGAGCCTGTTGACATTTGAGGAGCGGAGCGAAGCAGCATCCCGGTGTCTCCTGAGATGACTCAATCTGGGTCAAGCCTCCCACCAAGGTGATAAGAGGGTCTGCAGGGGCAGGCACAGGCAGACAGACAGACAGACAGACAACGAAACGAGACGGTTAGAACAAGGTTTGCGTCTGGGTCAACAGGGCGAATGGGGAGACATAGGAAGTAAGAAAAAATATCTGTGTGATTTAGAAAGGCCGAGAGACAGAGAGAGAAGAAAAATGAAAGGCAGAAATTGACAAGAGAGATTCGTCTGAAGTCATTTGGGGACGGGCAGACTCTAAACTTTAGAGGAAGCAGAACGATGAAAGTCCCAGAGAGGCTGGCAACTTAAAGGGGTCCTGGGAGAGCAAGCAGTCCTCTCATCAATATGTATCTCTTTCTCCCTCTCTCTTTCTCTCTCTCCAAACAAACAAGAGAGGCGGCCACTAAGTAACTTGTGTGGGGAGGATTCGTTTTAAACACGGTGGGAGATCCTCAGGGGAGGACAGTGAAGCGTCCAATCCAGCAACACATAGACACACACAAGCATACACACACACACACACACACACACACACATACACATAGATTCTCATGCACACAAAATATAGACATGTAGGCCATAGAAACACTCACTCACACACACACACACACACTCACACACACAGACACACTAAATGTTCTTTGTTTCTCAAAGTGGTCCCCTGGCCCGCAGGATAGCACTTGGGTGTGAGAGGGTCAATAAAAACTGTTAAGCACCCGCAAGGCTTTCCTCTCGTGTAGTTTCAAATTTCCTCTATCTCCAACTTTTGTTTTGGAGCAGGGTCTGCCGGGACCCCAGGCCCAGACAAAGCACAGTCTACGCACAGACACACACACACACACACACACACACACACACACACACACACACACACTACATACTTTGCCCTGCTCCCCTTTAGTCTGGCTTTTGTTGTCTCGCCTTAGGCTAGACAGGTGTACTTATCTCCATTTGTAGATGATGGAAGTGTACTAGTGTGTGTGAAAGTCTGTGGGTTGCTATTGACTGTTGACCTCGCCGCAGGTTACATTTGCCAGACCACATTTAGACTTGTAGAGAGCCAAGCGTACGCTCCTTCAGAGAACAACAGAGGCACATTGAGTGATATGTAAGGGATAACGGCCAACAAGGTGACCAGTTTGATGGAAATAATGGTGAGGTGGAGGCGAAGAACTCCAGCGACGCACGAAGCGCGGAGCAAGGCAGCTTTTGCCAAATCATTATTTCCATCGAACTGGTCACCTCATCAGCCGTTATCCCACTTATCTCCAGTTTGTATTTAGGATATAATTTTATCTATCTTTCTTATATAATTGTATCTAACTTTCTTTATATTGAGGAATCATGTGCATGAACTACAGAAAATAACATATTATGGCAACCGTTAAGGGGGGAAAGTACTGTGTGAAATATTTTACTGCGGTTGCTATGGTTACCATTCATAAGCGCATTGAGATGGAACGGCGATTAAAATTTGTCGGATCTGTCTAAAAGGTAGCCAGTTATTTTACAAAGTTAATTCCCAACTCATCAGCCAATCAGAAAAGAGAATCCCATTGTTAAGAGAGTTAAACAGTATACATAGATGTAGACAATATACTGAATATTATGAATATTAATATTGAATCTATTACGATTATATATGTGGGTAACTGTGACATGATGAGGGAAAATGGGAGCTGAATCCAATTTAGCTTTTTTCAGTCACTACTAAATGAAGGGGTGCTTATGTAGCCTGAGATCTTTCTCCCTTTTTCAGTCCCATTAAAGCACAGTAAGCAGCCTTGCCTGAGCCGCTTACATTAATTATGGCAGTGGCTAAAGTTTCTTTGTCTTTATGCACACCTGCCAGTAAGCAGCGGCTCCCCAGTAATCATCGACACACACACACACTGTATAAGCACTGGTCTCTCTGTAAGCACTGGTCTGTTTTTGTTTTAATGAAGACTGAGAAATGTCACAACGATTCGGAAATAGAGCTAACTAACGTCCACCCCAGTATGGCCAAAGGCTTGGACACCTGCCTGTCTTCTGCTTCTGAGGATATGAGAGCAGAGGTTGTGCCATCGCCTGTGAAACTAAGAACTCTAGAACCACCACAATTCCACATCAAACTGGAGCCGGCTTGCTACTGCCAGCCCACACAGGTGCCTCCCCTACTCCAATAAATGGATCTATGGCTGCTGCATTTGCGCAGTGAGGGTTGCTTTGAATTATTCATCAGACACATACACACACACACAAACATGTACACAAACACACACTCACCTACACACACACTCACCTACACACAGACACACACACCAACAGACACACTCACACACACACTCACCCACACACACACACACACACACACACACACACACACATAGTATCAACGCTTCCCACCTGAGTGATATTGGCTTGTGTCAGCACGTGCCAATGTCACAGAAACAGCGAAAACTAAAGCGTTGCTGTGGAAGCGTGTGGCTCTAACTCGACGGAGGCACAGCAGTGTTCTCCGCGCCCCCGCCGCTAGAACACTCAGTGTAATTAGACGTTTCAGACCTGCTGTAATGCTATAAGATTTATTCTGGTGAGCACAAGGCACATCCATTTCAACACCTGCCATCCTATTTGTGAACCATAAGAGCTTTTCCAGAATGTTCTTCTGTGTCTTTTCTTGTATGAAAAGAGTGATTTTTCAAGCAGCCATTCTGAAAGCATAATGGGCTTCTTTAAAAAGCTGGCCAGACAGTACCTCATCATTCCTCCCCTTTAATTATTTTTTTTTTACTTTCTCAACGCTATGTCATTTTGTAGTGTGGTGACATTTTGAAAGTGGGACAGAGAGCTCTCCATTCCCTATGGTCTGCCCTTTGCAGGCCGATTAGGGCCTGCTGTCCGTCCGCTGTGTGGTCCACTGGCTGGGAGTGTGTGCGTTTGTGTGTGTGTGTGTGTGTGTGTATGGGGGGGTTGCTCTGAAACAGGACTCTTTCGGCATCCTAATGCATTATTTACACCTTTGCTAATTCGTTCCTTCACCCATGGTTAGCTCTAAGGCTAAGACGTGTTAGCATCGGTCCCTTGATCACCACACACACACAAACACTCTAGCAGACCAAGAGTGGTACTCGTAAACACCCCCTACAGTGTCAGGAGAGGTGTGGGGGGCCGGCGGGTGCTTGGCATTCATGCATGAGTGTCTGCCTATTTTCTCCTTGGCTGCCGAGAGTCCAAAGAGACGGGGAAAAAACAGAGAAATGAGAGAGACAGATAGAAAACAGAGGGAGAGACAGAGTGAGAGACAGAGAGAGAGAAAGAAAGAAAGAGAGAGAGATCTCCCAGATCTTCTCCTCCTCCATCTGTATTCTGTGCAGGCCGCCTGACCTCAGCGGACCTCCTCCTCGAAAGGCTTGCCCTCCAGCCAACCCTGGCAGCCCATCTCTCTTATACCATGCTGTCCCCACACCCATCGCCCAGACCAAGCTGCACCCCTACCCACTACTCCACACCCCACCCAGGTCAGCTGTGGTGCACAGCAAGGGCCAAACAGTGCTGTACTCTGTCTGTTTCCCTGGCAATGCACGGAAGCACCTGGCACTCCCAGCCTTCATAAGGCATTCTGATGGCATACTGCTACAGGTCATAGGGGCTGCACAGGGCCCAGACGGGATGACGTGTGTGGCTTGGTGAAAGATATGGGCTTTGCCTGTTTGTGTGTGTGTTTGTGTAAAACAAATTGTGTTTGTGTGTGTCATTATTTAGATTATCAAGTGTGTGTGTCTGTGTTTTGTGTGTATGTATGTGTGTGTGTGTGTGTGTGTGTGTGTGAGAGGGAGAGAGAGATGCGGTATACCAGGGTGACCAGATGATCCCAATATCCGGGGACAGTCCCCTATTTTGGTTATCCGTCCCTAGTAAAATACAACAAAACCCACTTTGTCGATTTTTGAAGCAAAAACATTACTTATTTTAATGATATTGACTGTAGAAATAGAACTGTCCCGTTTCCAAGGGAAATTCAGGGAAATGTCCCAGATTTTCATCTCAGAGGGCTGCATTGTGTACCAAATGCAAATCCATCCATGTAGCACAACTGCAGCTCTACCCCACCTCACCACACATATCTGGCCTGACTGATTCCAGAGTGGCCTTTGGCACATTGCCTCTGCAGTCTCACCTGAAGCACCTCCAGCACCAGGTGTAGCTCCAGATCAAGCTCCATTGCCAGCCTCAACTGCAAACCCCCCCACCCCCCCACCCAGCTGCTTCAGTCAAGCAGCCAGGCAGCCCAGGAGCGGGCCCTGCGGGCACCGGGCCCCAGATTGGAGCTGACAGCTCTGGAGGTGTTTCGCCATCGTCTGGATGAGAACTCACAAATGGTGGTCTCTGGAGATTAATACATGATATCATTATCAATGCTGGAGCCTTCACTCCTTGTTACACCCACAGGTGCAGCGCTGGGGGTGGGGGTTGACGCCAAGCGATTTCATTTAGATGATGAAGTTTGTGTGTGTGTGTGTATGTGTGTGTGAGAGAGAGAGAATGCAAAAGACTGGCAGAGAACCATTTCTTATGACAGAGTGCAAATGTCAAAACATGTTGTTAGTGGCCCACACCCTCTCCAGATGCCGTCAAATGGTCTTACAGTATAGTACACTCATTTCAGTCCAACTATGAGATTTATATACTGTGTCAAAATACAGTTGATGTTAATGTTTATGTTTATGTGGTGACTTAGCAGATGCTTTCGTCCTACAGCTATGTAGTTGATCAATCATTGTCCTTCTGATTGGGCGGTGGTGGCATAGTGGTTAAGGAACCTGGAACTGGCTAGCATGCTAGTAGCCTGGAAATTATGGGTTTGCCACCGTTGTGCCCTTGAGCAAGGCCTAACCTAACCCTGAGTTGCTCTAGGGGAGACTGTCCCTGATGTAATTAATAGTAGACAAATGTAATTCGCTTTGGATAAAAGCTAAATGCATTAGTATAAATGTTCTAATTAATTTTGCAACCCTGATAAAAGCAAAATAACATGTTCAGTGTCATATAATATAGCAATTTGTGCTTACAGTAGGGTAGGTGTGCAGCATATGAAGTAACTTCAGAAATGGAGCTCATCCTGCAGTTGTTCTCTCCTGAGTTCTTCCACCAAACTGCACCAATGGCAGCAGCAGCAAGACACAAAGAGAAGGAGAAGGATGAGCCCTCCAGAATACCATCTTTTGTCATGAGATATTAGTCCCGTGAACCCCATTCAGTCGTGGCACAGTCTGTTAAAGCTTTCAATCACGTCGTCCCATTGGCATCACGTTAGCCGGGCTATCCCGGACCGCCATCTCTCCGTCTGATTAGGTTCACGCTTCGGCAGACAAATTATTGTTATTGTGTGAATTAGACCAGTGAAGCCCTCTTCCGCTCCCCCAGCCCAGCCCAGCCCAACCCAACCCCCCCACCCTATCATCTGAAGGAGAAGGATGAGAATGAGGAGGAGAGACACGGCAGAGTGAAATGGAAACTGTGAATACTGATCGGAAGATTACCACCCAGGTATTCTCCGACCAGAACGTTTGGGGACTTATCTCAGTGATAGAGATTCTATTTGCTTTCTTCTTGGCTTTTTCACTCTGTGCCTCTGTGTGAAAAAGTGTATCTTTTAGATACACTCCTGTTAATGTTGCCGTTGTTTCACACATCCAATTCATGCTCTGCCTGAGGGACCGCACTGTCTGGAGTCATGTGAACATGCAAAGCCCTAAAGTGCGGTAGAATAATTTCCATTATTGACTCGGATATTGTTGTTGCATTGTAGACTTTTTTGGCACAAGTCCTTTGTCGGTCTGATAGATGTCCGTTTAGGTGAATGTGCCGCGAAGCTTCCTGGGTTTGTCTGGGGGCCCTGGGATTGGCTGACATAGGAGGCTGATTGGTCACAGACACGGGTGGGCCCCGGCCAATTCAAGTGATTGAATTCGGAGGAGGAGGATGCGACAGCCCAGTCGACAGGACCAGACATAAAACACCCATGCCGTGAAATTCCCCACACCATTCCCAGTGCTTTCTTTCTTCTTTTCCCTCCCTTCTTGGGAATGACAGACTGTGTGGGCTAGAAATAATAGCAGATTAGGTAGACCAGGCAGAAAAAATAAAAAATAAATTGGTGCACACTGTATGTGTGTGTGTGTTTGTGTGTGTGTGTGTGTGTGTGTGGAGGAGCTCACCTCAGTGGTCAGCATTGGTCTCACTTATGCTTTGTCACTCCCCCAAACTGGCAAACGTGATTGACTGTGGCGTTGGCTGAGTGTGTTGCCACAAATGCCGTATCTGTCTTCTTTATGGGAGGCGGTGGCGGGAAAGGCACTGGGCGCCCGTCCGCTCGGACAGAGACAGAATAGATGGGGATGGTAGGCGCTGGCCCATTCCTGAGGTTGTCTAGCAGGATTGATTTACTGTGGGCTTAATGACCTTTCCCCCCCTTTTTCACTCTCTCTCATTCCATTAAAAACATATTCTTCTCTAGCTCGATAATAGACCGTGACAAACTTCACTGGGCTGAGTGTGTGTGTGTGAGAGTCTGTCTGTCTGTATGTATGTATGTGTGTGTATGTACTTTTGTCATGTGGGTTTGTATGTGTGGCTTGTGTGTGTCTATAAAGGTGTACATTTGTCTGGGAGTGAGTGTAAGCGTAGGGGTGGAAAAGTGCACAGGTTTGCCTCATGGCAAGAAAACCAAGAGCAAAAATATTTTCCCTCTGCCCTCCATTTCATCCTAATGTTCCTGTGATGTCCTCCAGTATTGATTAGCAGAGGTGGAGGGGCATTTCATAAACCTGACACATTGTGGTTGCGCTGCTTCAGACATTGATCCCCTCCATGATGGAAAGCCTACACATAACCCCCCTTTGTCATCTGCTGCGCACGGGAGAAAAATAATGGAAGAGGAGAAGGTGCTGAAAATTGGAGACAAAATATAAACGCAGCGAAAAAAAAAAAAAATTGTTTCTTTTGTTTTGTTTTTTTGTTTTTGCTTTTGTGATGCAGAGCCGGAGGGCTTGACGCCAGAACTGTAAAGGCCAAAAAAAGGCAAAGGGGAAAAAAAGAATTCAAAAACACAGTGGCATCCATCATTCTGTTTCTTAGAGCCTTTCAGGGTGCGGGCATGTGACAGCAAGAAATTCCATTTAACTGGAAAAATATGACAATCATTTTACGAGACACGTGTTCGGTGATTGTTCTTCAACTGCACATCCACACAGCCGTGGGAGGGAGGGTGGGCGGGCTGGCTCGCTTGTGTTATGAGGTACTCTGGTCGTCTCCCCTCACGTTTTTCTCTGGGTGCGTTTCGCATTCAATCTCGGCGAATGGTGTCCTGCTCAGAAGCTAATATCTTATTATAGAGGAAATCAACCTCCAACTCTGAGCATAAAATGAAGTGAAAGTTTTGTGTTAGCCTCCTCTGACTCGCACTCAGGGATTTGAGACAGATGCTAACCAGGTGTGAAAATGTAGAAACTGTCACCAGTCTGCCCAGATGTCTACATTAACACCAACCTCTCCCTGTATTCTGCTACTTATGTCTCTCGTCACGAATGCCACAGTACAGAGAGTGGTGATTGACTCCATAATGCAAGTCACTCTGAACAACACAGTAAACAGATTCTCATAATCCTTTACTCCAAAACTTTGGAGGCAGCTGTGGCCTACTGGTTTTGGGGATGTGTGACTTGTGACCAGTTGGTTGGTTGATTTGATCCCCGACTGGTAAAATAAAGGTGGGAGGAAGGTGTGGTTGAACATTGCTCTTCCATGTCCACATCCCAGACCGACGGACGGCTGCATTTACTCTTTTGTGTGTATGTGTGTGTGTGTAGTATACATATATAGTATATATATAGATATATAATTAATTATACTGAGGTGGTACATTATTTGCTGGACTGTTAAATGTTGCTCTAGTAGCACCATGGACATGGCCACAGATTTAGTTGTCACCAGAGATATCCTCCATCTTTATAACCTTGTGTGCTGCCTGCTCCCAGTGGAGCAGACTGCCCTTAGAAGTTTGCCCTTCTTAGGTATGTAAGTGTAGAGTATAGAGCTCAGAGGAACGTCTTGTTCTTTCATCTTGTTTTTCTTTTTATTTCAAACCAAGCCTCATGAACCCCTTTCATCATTGGTGGTTGCAGTGAAGCTAATCTACTAAATCGTGTAAACAGACACCTTAAAGAACCTTTCCTTTTTTTCTCTCTCGACTAAGTGAAACAAGCAATGGAAATCATGTTTGAGAAGTCTTTACCTGGAATGATGTTGAAGACTTTTGAAAAAGTCCACTTGGACTGACAACTTTTTTTTTAATCTTTCCGGATGTCTTCAAAGAGCCGCTCAGATTCTCTTAAGCCCAGGCAAGAACAGCAGGTGGTCTGTGATCCGTTCCCTTTTCTCCCAGAACATCAAAACCAAGTGTGCTGTTTCCTTCAATCTAATGAGCCTTGAAGATGTATTGTATCTTTTTAAATCTTACTCTTTTTTTGGAAGAGTTGGGTGTATCTTTGATGTCACAACTTACCTTGTTGCTTTGGGGTTTCTGGTCTTTCGTCACCAGAAAACCTGAGCGTGGTTGAACAGTGCAAACAAGATGGCGGATGAGATGGGATGAAACTTTGAGTTACTTGTTGTGTACTTTGATAGTATGCACTTGCACTTACTCACACTTTCTGGTTACAATTTATTTGAGAGTGTCGACATAAGAGTGACATGAGCCTGTCATAAACATGACATGTTGTGTCATTAAAATTAATGTTAATTTTTAATGTTTATGACTGTTGTCATTAAGTGTCAGTCAGTTTTTGTAATGTAAAGTTGACACTGTTTGGGGGTCAGACAATACAAAAACCAAATGCCACTTAAGGGACAAGTTCAGTTTTTTACACCTAAAGCCTTTTTTTCTGAAACTTTAAAATTAAAATTTTAATGAATGCCTGAGTTTGAAGCAGTACCATTAATGATGCAATGTTTTTTGTGCCAGGGTATCAGTGAACATTACTGACCACTCATAAACGATGAGACAACAAGGCTGTAAAAAGTGTAAAAAAACAAACTTGTCCCTTAATAACAAATCATAAACATTTTGAAGTGTCATTACATCTTCATGATACATGTCATATCATGTTTCTGACAGGTGCATGTCACTCTTGGGTAAAGTCTTACCCAATTTCCTCCTGATTTTTGACATTGATGTCAACAGATAGCAGCTACCCTTCTGTGTTTTCCTCACTCAGAGCCTTCTCCTGCTCGTTACATAAGAAAACATGGGAGGAAGACTGACAATGGCAAATGAGGAACAGCAAGGGACAGGGAACATTGCTATCAGTTAACTGGAAAGAAAGCAAAACTGTTGCTTTTGGAAAGAAAATTGCTCTTGATGTCTGAATGAGGCCGGAAATTGAGCACAAAACTGCAAATACATGAAGGAAGGAGTAAGAAAGAAAGAAAGAAAGAAAGAAAGAAAGAACAGGGAGGAGGGGAGAGAGAGGGAGGGAGAGCTCCTTATTATTCAGTTAGTCACAAAGGCATGCTGTGCTGCCACTCACCTAGCCAGTAGACATGGAAGAGGGTCATCGGCCAGAAGCACTAATGACAGCATCTGGTCATGACCTCAGTGACCTTGGCTCCTGGCCCCATTTTTGGCAGGCAGAGAAGCTCCTCTATTTATCCCTGATGCTGGTGTAACTACACACACACACACACACACACACCCTTCCTTTCCCCACCTCTCTCCTCTCTCCCATTTTAAGCCGACAAACCATGTTGAAGCCATTAGGTAGCAGCCTCCTCTTGATTAGCTGTATTTGGGCTTAGCGGCTGCTAATGAGCCGATGCCTGTGCTACAGCGTGAGGTGTACGAGTGGATGTGTGTGTGTGTGTGTGTATTGGGGGCATGTGCAGGGGGAGACTGATGGAATTAACACAAGAGAGAGCGAGACAGGGAGAGAGAGAAATATGAGAAAGAGAGAGAGAGAAATATTAAAGTAGGAATTTTCATTCCTTCTGGTCTCCACGGGTGGTGCAGCCTGTAAAAGTGGGACGTCGCACTTTGAGTGAAAATGGGCAGTTTTTAAGAAATGGTAGCCTGAAAAAGTATGTGGTTGTGGAGTGTAGAGTGACTGTGTGTGTCCCTGTGAGTATGCATGCTTAGTGCAAAGCTGGAAGGGTCAGGTTGGCCTTGGCAAACAACACAGACACAGACAGCTCAAAGGTTCTCATGGGCAGGCTGCAGAGATGTTGTGTGTGTGTTTGTGTGTGTGTGTGTTGGGGAGAGGGCTCCTTGGACGTAATTTGTGGCTAATGGAGCCTTAAACTGCAACAGTGGAGTGTGTTTCCAGGTACTTAAGCTACATGGAGCACACAAAACCTCTAAAAGTCTCATTTGAATCAGAGATTTTTATTTTGTCAGTAATCGAAGAGATTGCCTTCCAGCTAGAGTGCTTTTCGTTCTCGTTCCAGATCAAGAGCCGTGTAATGGTCCCTTTACAAACTCCAGCCATTTCCCCCCACTGCAGACCTATATAAATATCAGGCAGAAGGACATGCTATCTTATAAACTAATCTTGTAAGTACCGTGTAAATACCATGAGGTTGCTAGCTAACCAAAGCATTCTATTTAGTTTTATTTTTCCTGTAGCTTTCATTGGAGAAGCAACTACATGTTTTATATGATACTATCAAGCAAACCAATATGGCTGTCTTATCTTCTTTCTTGAAGAAGAGGAGACAAAGCATAGTTATGGCTTTTGAAAGGGTGAGGTATTTGAAGGGAAGGTTGCATGAGTCAAAAAGCAACCCTGATAGGACTAGGAGAGAGCTCTCAGCAAATGGAGTGATCCTGTGTGCCCAGAGAGAGGTGCATTTATGTCCAAGCTGGAGAGAGAGAAAGAAAGAGACACTTTAGCTCCATGCCTGCAGAGCTGAGAGCTGCAAACCCTTCCATTCTCAGTCTGTACAGTCTGTGTGCAAAGAGCAAGAAATTATGTATATATAGTATATAAAAAGCAAGAAAATGTGTGTGTGTGTGTGTGTTTGTGTGTATGGGATGGGTGTATGTGTGTGTGTGTGTGTGTGTATGTGTGTAGACAGCTCTGATTATTGAGGGATGTTGCCATTGTTCGGCTGTGGGGCGGTCTGAAGTGGTTTTGTAATGGGTCCGCATGGCAGTGTCCCTTTCAGGTGCCTTCTCTCCTTCACTCCCATAGAGCCATTTCTGTCAGTGACAGGTGTGAGGGATTATTTGTTCATCCCGTGATTCCTGATTTCATGATTCTTAAAAGCTTCAGAGAAAAGTGTGTGTGTGTGTGTGTGTGTGTGCAAGGTTTTGATACAAGGATAATTTCATTTGACTGTGTGTTTGCATAGGTTTGAATGAGAGTCTCTAGAGGCCTCTGTCTTTATGGGCATTTCCATGTGTGTATTATGTTAGTTGTGAGCATGTGTACCACGTGAGTGTACTTTACTTGCTTTTTTGTTTGTGTCTGTATGTCTGTGTTTGTGTGTTTTTGAGAGAGAGAGGAAGTGCTGGTGTCCTCATATGTTTTAGCTGACCTGATTCCGGCACACACACATACATACATATATACATATATACATATATACACACACACACACACATACACACACACACACACACACACACACACACACAGAGAGGAGTACTATCCCGTCAGAGTAAGCACCATCCACACCCCCCAATCTCATCCGTCACCGCTTCACATGAAAGCCCAAGCCAGGGCTTCAGCACCAGCAGTACCAGTAGCAGCACCAGCACCAGGGCCAGCTCAAACCACTCTGGTCCCCTACTCAAACAGGAGATCAAACACGAGAGCCTCTCCATAAAACATCACAGGCAGCTGCAAGCATGCATTGACACACACACTCTTTCACACACACACACACATTCCAGAGTTTACATCTAGGGAACATCATCCTTTAAGAGGAGGAGCTTTACTCAGTTCTGTTGCTGCCTCTGATGGATGCTGCTGAGGACCTGTCAAACACACAGAGCATCTCTGGGACAGAGACAGCAGTTGAGTCATCGGGCTAAGTGAGGTGACTCCCAATCCGAAACAATTTTTTTTCCGCTGCAAATGCGCGTTGGTTCATAAACAAGCTTGCCAGACTCTCAGCAGGGTACACAAATGTGGCTTCGAGCTGCTATCCCTTCGTACATCTTTAATGATTCTTGAAGATGGTTTTTCCAATTCACCAAAAAGGCCCCAATGGCTAGATAGCAGTGTTTACAATGGGGCCTGTAATGGCAAGCCTGCTCTCACTCAGTGGGTTGTGCACATGTGTGGCATGGTGTGCGTCAGGTTTACGATGTATTATCCTGGTTCTGCAGAGCTCTGTTTGAGTTTAGTTTTCATCAGGATTACATCCAGGAAGCCCTCATCTGAGACGAACAGGGTTCGCCATCATTCTGGATGGCCGCTCAGCAAAAGCGTGGTAGCAAGCAGTTCATCCGATTCCCTGTCAACACAAAGTTTTAAATGATGCTCATTCGTCATGCTCGGAGCAGCCAAATGAATCCGCTCCTAGAGATTCCAGGACCGCAGTGTGGGGGAGCAGGGCATCTGGAAACGCCAAGCGGGCGGGTGACGAGTGCAGACAGCTGTGTATCCGTACAGCTGATCTGACGGAGCTTCACCCTGGCCAGATGTTAAATGACCTGGAGAACCTCTGGAGAATTTGGTTTTAATGCCAACAAATTTCTGGCGGCAGCAGCAGTCATCAGGGCTCGTTTAGGATTCAAAGGCATTCCTCTGACTCCCCATAAGCATGTTTTCCCTTGAGTGAACAAACACTCAAAATGAGAATTAATGTGCTGTCATTGTTACAGCCCACCACCGCACCCCACCCCACCCTGTCCTTCTGCCGTCGTCTGTTTTCTTTACATTGTGTTTTTCCCTTTCATAGTGGCTGGAATTTTATTATATTGAGATGTTTGGATTGATGGCGACGTTTTCCTCGATCACTGTAGTTTTGGTATCATAAGATGTACCTGTTGCAATACTGAAGTACTGGTCGATGCATAGCAGCTGTCAGGAGTGAGGGATGTGAAACTTTTTGTAGTAATTTTTGTTATATAGACATATGGTATGTCTTGTTGCATTGTTCCGAGCATCCATGCAGATGCTGTCTCTTTGTTTTTTTTGTTTGTTTGTTTGTTTGTTTGCATTCATTTGTTTGTGCTTGGTTGTTATAGGAGAGAGGAGCTCGAGCCTGCTTTATTTGCAAACATGCTTGGTATTTTTGTGTGTACGTTCAGTGTATGCTTACAACGGTGCATAATGACAGCATGCTTTCCCGAGCTGTCCATCAACATCATCATCAGACAGACCCATTCTCCCAATGCAGACTCTGGTCTTGTAACCTCCAATGACATGCTGCAACCTCCCCCTCTCCCTCTCCAAAACACCACCACCACTTAGCCCTCCCCCCCTCCACGGCTCTCGTTTGGTCAGCATCATGCTCGCTGCACATGCACACATACACACACACACACACGACCACTACCAATTACCAATTACAAAGACCAACTACCATGAACTGTAAAAGCAAAGCAAACAATGACAGCAAAGAAAAACAAAAAGATGTAAAAAGCAAAGACACAAACAAACTAAAGAAAACAAGTAATTCTCTTTTTTCCTGTCTGTGATCTCTTCTTATCGCTGTTCTTCTTTTTCCTGGTCTTTTTTCCTTATCTTCTCATCCCATCGGTCATGATCCTCTTGTGTTTCTTCTTCTTCTTATTTTCCCTGTCCCTACAACCCCCCCCCCCCATTCCCACCCAACAACCTCACCTGCACTCTCCCCTCTTGTTCCACTCCACCCCGTATCCTCCCACCCTCTCTACCTCCCCCCTCTCCTCCTCCCCTCCTCCCTCTCCCTTCCCTGGGATGACTAACGCTATAGAGGCCACCAGTGCACCAGCCCCCCAGGTCCCAAGCCCTGTGCCCCCCACTTCTTTGACTTACTCCTCTCCTCCCCCACCAGTTGTCCCGAGCTCAGGCGCCCTCCCCTCCGCTCCCCGTGACGTGGTCCCTGTCCTAGTGTCCAGCCGTTCTGTGCGCCTCAGCTGGCGCCCCCCAATGGAGGTCCGCGGAAACGTCCACACCTATGGCGTCTACTATTCGCAGGAGGGGATCAACAGGTATGTGTATATGTGTATGGGTGTAAGGGGTGGGGTTGGGGGGTGTTGCTCAATGCAAAGCACATGTTGGAGCTTGTATGGAGGCCCTGCTGCTAGTCATCAGCGCACTTCATCCTCCACAACTCCGCTGATATGTGAGTGAGACCCGGCTTGGCACATCCAAATAGAAGATGGTGGTGGTATTGGTGACCCAAATGAGGCAAGATTTTCGAGTGTGGACCCGACGGCAGACCCCCCAAAGCACCAGCTCTGTATGATCAAATCTAAAGCACAGCACAAAGGAACCCCAGTAAACTCAGAGGATGTTTGTGTGGGCCCAAAACTGCTCCTCAAAGAAACAGCACTTGTGACGAACACACACACACACACACAAAAAAAACAGAGCATTTTTTAGCAAAATGGTGTTTTAAGAACACTGACAATGGACTCTGACCCTCAGAAATGACAGTAAGAATGAGAAAAAATATGAATTGCTGCTCTAATTTTTTTTAGAATATTGGAAAGGCTGAGTAGCAAGTGAAGAATAAAGGATGTCCTTTGTGAGAGACAAGGAAACAAATATGCTCAGAGCAGAGCAGCCCTTTGTCTCTGGTTAGTATGCACATCATAGGCCCTCTTCTGAAACTTTCTTTGAGTAAAATTGAATTCTGTCAATGTTTCTTCAGTTGACCCCAGCCAGGCCTCTGAACCCAAGCTCATTGACTTAGCACTATCAGTCTGTTCAGCACACAAAGTCCATTTATTTCAAATATTAGCTGGTGGCCTTTTGTACCCTGACAGGCAGATTAAGAGACAAAGAGTTCATTCAAATTTCAATCTTACATAAAAGGCTCAGAACACATCTTGTATGTTCCTTCTGCAACACTTGCACCCACTCCAATATCTCCAGATTATGGGCATGTTTTTTTTGTTTGTTTTGCTTGTTTTCCCAGTCCGGATTACAGAGATTGGTGATTATAACCATGGCCACCACTGCACTGCCTGTGTGATGACTGTGCTGGAGAGTGTAACTGTGGGCCTGTTTGTTGGCTTCTTTGCAGGGAGAGGTCCATTAACGTGACAGAGGCCGAGACGTTGCAACTGACTGTGAGTGGCCTGAAGCCAGAGGAGACCTACACCTTCAGAGTGGTGGCTTACAACGAGCTCGGGCCAGGGGAGAGCTCTGAGTCCATCCGCCTGACCACGAAGCAAGAGTGTAAGTCCAACCTAGTTGGATAGATAGATAGATAGATGGATAGATAGATAAACAGATAGATTGATAGATATATAGATACATAGATAAACAGCCATGCTCTAACCAACTGAGCTAACTGAGCTAGCTCTGAATGTGGGCACAGCATAGCACCCCTCCTAAATAGCAGTGAAGACTAGAATAATAGAACAACTTACGTTATGATGCTTGGCATCAACATTCAACCCCTTTTAGCTTCAAAATGGTACCCAGTTAGTTAAAATATGACTTAAAATGTCATGATCCTATCCAATCCACAATGTTACATTGTGCAATATGAAGCATTGTAAGTGTTCTTTGGGTAATGCCAGATTATCTGTTCCCCATATCAAAAGGTGGTGTAGCATCAGAGTGAGTCTGAAGCTGGTATTTTAAGATAAAATAACTGAATGGTGTTACTTTAAACTGCCTTGTTTTAATTTTTCAAAACACTGACCACTCAAGGTGCCTCTTGTGTGTGTGTGATAATCTGCTATTGCTACATATGCGGTAAACAAGCACAGCCCACTATGGTAAATTTCCTCAATGCCGCAATTAGGTGACGATTTCATTAGAAAACCCTAAATTGTAGATGATTTTCAAGTAGAATAATATCTAGAGGAGATAGTCATATGGCACTCAGCATTTGGAGGCCAGTGAGAGATGACAGTTAGCTTTTACTTATGACAAACAACAAGGAATATTCATGTCCGGTCAAGTGGACATTTCATCTAGCCCGATCAAGATGGCTCTGACAGGTACATTAACAAACCGCTCTGCTGTTCTCTCGTGCTTGTCATGTTTTCCGTCTTCCATGGCAGAGTCAGGTTGCCTTGAAATGCAAGAGACTGCTGTTTACTCTGCCAGATCCATAAATCTGTGAGGGGAGATCAGCGAAGATTTCACTGTCTGTGTACGAATACAGGCCCACAAGCCAGAGGGATTTGTGGCTGTGTCGTATATCTTTCACCACTCCTCTCCTTCACCACTCTTTCTCTTTTCTCCTCCTGTCTTTTTGTGTTGAGCTCTTTCATTCTTTCCTTATCCCCCTCTTATTCTCCATTGTTACTTTTTATGTCTTCTGATTTTTTTCCTCCCTTCTCTCACCCCCACCACCCAAACGCCCCACCCCCTCCCTCAACCCTTCCATTTTAACAGCGTGTCCAGTAGTATTACCGGGCCTTTCTAAGCTGCCATCTGATTAAATCACTCCTAATCATTTTTGCGGCTGCTGACCGAGGCTCACTCCCCCACGGGGAAGATTGGATTTTGGCACAGGCCTCGATGGGAAGATGGAACGTTCCGGGTTTTAGCGGCTTGGCCCTTTAATATGGCCCCTGTGGCTTTATTTTCACTGAGCAGTCTGACCTTTGCTTCTATCAACCACGTGTTTGGCTTCCCTCTGCTGAAAGGATGGAAGCTAATCAAGGAACAGCACAAGTGGAATTCTCTAGAATGTTTGATTTCCTAGTTCAGAGGTTTATCTACGGAGATGAAATGACTGTGTGAAGTAGTAGTAAGCTTAAGTTGGCTTAAAAGAGCCATGATACACAAAAAAGGCCTACCCTGGAATCTGTTAAAGTATGCCTTTACCATGTTTGTATTGGTCTGTGTTTCTGTCATTCTCCCTCTCCTTGTGTTTACTTCTCCTCATTCACTGGGCTATTTAACAGTTCTCTCTCTTTCTCTCTGTCTCTCTTTCTGATTAGTACAAGTTCCTGGCCCAGTGCAGAACTTGCAAGCCCAGGCCACATCCCCCACCTCCATCGAGGCATCCTGGGACCCCCCAGCCTACAGCAATGGACCCATCCAGGGTTACAGGCTGCTGTGGACAGAGAGCCCTACTAAAAAAGAGCAGGTACTTGTCTACTTCAAGACTAGAATAGGATAGGACTAGAGAATAGGAGAATAAAACTTGACTCCTCAGTGATTTGGAAAACTCTTGGCAGCTCACAGTATGGGGAACTTGTGTTTGTTGGATGATGCTGTTGAAGTAAATCTGAGTTATGAAGTGGAAGTAATTTCTTCCGGCAACACTGTCGGACACTAGCTGTGTATGAAATTGGGCCACCATAACACTTTTCCTACAGGCAAGCCTTAGAACCCCCTAAGAATCAAATAACTACTCACTGCACAGCAAACAGTAGGGTGCTACAGTATCTCTGTGTTTCCATTGCTATGAACTCCAAAGGCATCATTTCCATGAATGTCTTCCTTTTGTGATGAACTCAGCAAGAGAGGGCACACAGCTAAAAGCTGAGCCTCATTGCAGGCGGTGAAATTACATCAAGACTTAAATCAAAATATGTTAAGCATTGACTTTGAACAGAGGAGCACTTTGCACTTTCACGGAGCATCCACATGAAACAGAATTTCTGCTCTGGTGTGTCAGAAAAAAATGTAGAACATCTTTTTTTTTTTTTTTTTAAAGACAAGACAGCAACCGGTCCAAAACGGAAAATGCGGCAGAAAAAAAAGCTTCAAAGATTGACTGGCTAATGAAATTTAATTTTAAAGTTGGTTCAGTGAAGTTGTGATTTGTGCACAGACTTGTTTCCCTCAGACCCAAAAGCCCTACTTGACCCTGTTCTGTGCTTCAGTTCCTGCTGACGCATATGAGCACTTTCAGCAACGGTCTCCAACATGACTAGCAGGGAGCCCTTGAGAACATGAAATGGAGTGAAGTGTAATTTCAAAGGGCGTATATTCTGTTTTGGACACTCCTTAAACTGACCTGATTTTAGTTACAAATCCGTTTCAGTCTGACAAACTTTCCATTCTGGCCAAAAATTCCTGTCCAATTTGTTGTGTGCTATGAGCAGCTCCAGTGCTCAAGTTGGATTTCCTGTCACACATTTTTGTCCAACGTCTTACAATAGCCTATGAGCTAATCACGTCAGATTAAAACATCTAGCATGAATCAGCATGCAACGATGAGACTGAAAAAGAAAAATGCCAGCTTGTAATATTCAGTAGTGTTACATTTAACTTCAAAAAACAGAATGCAGAGCATTCCCTGTTCTGTCTAGTTAACCTGACTATTTTACGTGTCTCCTCCCTGCCTTGGAAACAGACACCAGGTCTTCTACCGAGCGTCTGAATGAATTAATTTTCAACATAACAGGAGTCCCCTACAAGAGCTCCAGAGAGCCGTCTGTTGCCAAAGCCTCTCAGGGTTAGGTTGTAATTAACCAATTGCCTTTCTTTTGAATGTGATAAATACACGCAAACAAAAAACAACTGCGACCTGCAGGTGAACACTTGTCCTGCCACCTGGTTTCAATTTTCAGCATTGGAGAGGAGCTTAATAAAAGCATTCAAAATGTATTTTGATTAGCAAGTGAGAGATATTGAAAACAGATCATGGTTCTTTTCTGTTACTCGTATTTCTCATTTTGGCTGTTTTTTTATTTTTGCTCTCATTTAGAGTATTGATGTGATTGCTCAAAACTACAAGATGGAGGGGTTAAAGAAGTTCACAGAATATTCTCTGAACGTGCTGGCCCTCAACCGCTTCGGGCCAGGCGTCACCTCAGACGATGTAACAGTCACCACCCTTTCTGATGGTAAGCGCCTTTTAAAGTTATGTATCTTGATTTTACCCATAATGCAATGCATTTCATGCTTAGTGGACTTGAATTCATTTACTAAGGCAAGGCTGGCTGAGCAGAATCCCCCTCCCAAAAAAAGAAAAAAGATCAAATGATCGTTTTTAATGAGGGGGAAATATTTACATAATGAATAAATTTAATCAAGAATTAATGACACAGTTTATTCGTTATTAATAAATGTCTCATTGCCTTCATCACACTTGAGCTGTCACTGGGGTGGGGTAAGGGGGCGATTGGCATCTCTCCATAGTTGGTCTCTGACAGTGTCACTCTCCAGCTCTGACAGGGGCCTTAGCTTTTCAGAAAATCACCCCCACCTCCGAGGTGCCTTCTGCCCACTGTGTTTCAAAAAGTGCCAGCCAACCAGAATTCAATTAAGTGCCAAGGGAACCCCCCCTACACACACACACACACAGACACACACACACATACACACACACTCACACACTCTTCCACCCAAAAATGCAGCCTGGTGCTCCGAATGGATGCCTGCAGAAAGCCTGGTAACTCCCGTCACACTCCCGCCCTCGTAGTGGGAGTGCAGGAAGTCTGGAAGGCCACTCGGGACGTCCAAACAGAATTCCGTTTATCTCCGCTCCAGCTCCCCTTCTAACCACTCCACTCCACCTCCCCTTAGGGATTTTCCCAGTGTGTTTTGGGCAAGCACACACTCCAGACGCTACAACTGTGTTTGTTCATGTGTGTGTGTGTGTGTGCCTGTATGTCTGTGTGTGTATTTGTATGCGTGTGTATGTGTGCCTGTATGTCTGTGTGTGTGTGTGTGTGTATGTATGTGTGTGTGTGTGTGTGAGTGTGCCTGTGTCTGTCTGTGTTTGTTTTTGTTGTGTTTTGTTTTGATTTTGCAGTTCAAATGGCTCTTCCACGCTGCCTGTGATTTTAGTTGACTGCATCCTCGGTCCTCTGTCCAGGCTCCCACCTGTCAGATAAGCTTGGTCTTCCTTTTATCCAGAATCAGGAGAGAAACATTTAACATAGCAGATGATCACAGGACACTTTGGCAAACACTTTGGAAACAGAACACACACACACTCACACACACAAACACACACACACACACTTCCTTCTGTCCATAAAGCGCTACAGACTGGCTTAGAATTTGAGCCTCGCCTCTTGATTTCTAGACGGCCATCTTGATTCGCTGCAGCAGGGGCAACTATTGATTTAGGTGTTAACCAGGGGATTATGTTTGTGGTAATTCTCAAGGATTCAATTGCCTTGCTCGTATCAATGCTCCACAGCTTGAGCAGCAGTGTAGGCTCATTGATGTCTGGGTGTTGACTCAGATGTGTGAGGAGTGCACGTATACACATGCACACACACACACACACACACACACACACACACAGACACACATGCGTGGTAGAGCAAATTGCTCTCCTGTTCATGTCAAACATGCTTCAAAGTCATGACAAGGCAAACAAGATGGGATCTCACCAAAGTGAAGGAGGAGACACTGTGATCTCAGCATTCTCAGACTTCAAGTTTGCATGTCTCAGGGACAAGAAGGATAGATGCCTGATGCAGTGGGAAAGAGAGAAACAGAGAGAGAGAGAGGCACCAAATCTGAGAAAAGAGAGACAGGAAACTGGGATAACCAGTGAAAGTGCGAGAGGGTGTCCATGTTGCCTGAACCATGCTGAATCTTTCTGGCATGTTCTTTCTCTCCTGCATTTACCCACAGGGATTACTGATGAGCTGTAGAGGGTGGGACAGTGTGTGTGTTTCAGGAGAGGGAGAGGAAAGGGGGGATGACACAGAATCATAGAGGGGAGAAGAAAGAAAGGAAGAGCAGGAAGGAAGGATGAGGAGGAGGGAGGGAAAAGAGAAGTGGGAAGGCGAGGCTCTGACCATCTGCATTCCGTGCACATGCTCCCTGGCTGTTGAATCTCTCATCTCTGGCACCTCAGTTCACCTCACGTCACGTCACATGCTGCTGCTGCTGCTACTCCCGCCACCACGGCCTCACCTGTGCAGCCCACGCACTCACAGCACCAGTCAATCCAACACCCATTGCTTTCTGTCTATCTTATCTTTCTCTCTCTCTCTCTCTCTCTATATATATATATATATATCTTTCTCTCTCTCTCTCTCTCTGTCTATCCTACTCTGTTTCTCTCCATCTATCTCTCTCTCTCTGTCTTTCTCTCCCACTCTGTTTCTCTCCATCCATCTCTCTCTGTCTCTCTCTCCCACTCTGCATCTCTCCATCCATCTCTCTCTCTCTGCCTGTCTTTCTCTGCCCTTCTTGTATTGCAGGTCCTCACCTTTCTTTTCCTCTCTCACTCTCTTCTGTGTAATTATTTCATGTGTTCTCTTAACACTTTCATTGTTTGCCTTTTGCATCTCTCTCCCCCCCCCCCCCACTCTCTCTCTCTCTCCCTTTCTCTCAGGAATCATTTTATCTCTTGCTTTTCATCTCTCTGTCTCTTGCTTTCTATCACCCCATCCCTCTGTATTTTCCTCTCCCCAACCGGAGTGCAAGGTGCCAAGGCGATCTTGGGGGCGTTTGCTCCTAGTGGCCCTGGGACACTCTTATTCGCCAGACTGTCTCTTTGCATTATCCTCAGCGTGCACTAAGAGGCCATGGGAATTTATAGTCTGTCAGCTCCCATTAGTGGTGGCCCTCTGAATGTTTCAAATGAGCCACAAGACCAGCCTTTTCTATTTCCCAGCTTAATTAAGACTGCTTGTGCTCACTAATGAAATTGTGTGCCAGCACTTCTCTCACTCTTTCTCTTGTTCTCTTTCTCTCTCTTTCTCTCCTCCTCTCCGCTCCTTCCTCTCTTTCTCGCTCTCATTCTCTTTCTTTAACAAGCGGTCCTCTCTGGGGTAATTAATGACCTTTAACCCCTAACACACCACCAGCCAGTTGTTCTATTGATCCAAGTGGGTTGAGCACAAAGCCTTTGGGTAGAAAGCCTACCAAAGACCAGTCAACCGCTCGGCGGCCATTTTGCTTGGCCTATCTAAGCCAGCCATACCTGGAGATACCACATGCATGAATATTCATGAAGACATTATTCCTGTGACAAATTACTCCCTTTATCTCTACAGTGCTCATCCAGTGGAGGCTCTTAAGCTTTTCAGTCACCATGGAGAAAACAATGAGATCACTATAATAGTGTATATTTGTTAGGATCACTCAATTAATGGCCACTACTTGTATAGCTAGTTATCCCATTGATGGATTAAGTCTCTGGACTGAAAGAAAATGTAAAGGAAAAGTCTGCCGTAAATCCCATTTCCCTGTTGCTGCTGGTAGGAAAAAAGAAAAATCAGTGAAACATGGACTGAATGGGCTCTGTGCACGGCAAACCTAAAGTCCCTGAAGGCCTTTCGTTCAGGATGGTCGAAGGTTTCTGGTAATTAGTTTTTACATTGGTAAACACTTGTAATGAGGCTAATAGCTACGAGCTAACTACAAAATGAACTCTAAACTGGCAAGGAACATGGAGAGCTTATTAGTTAGGCTTACTCTTGATAGTAAACTAGTATAACTACACAATACAACTAATACTTTCTAATCAATCTATCCTACCGTACCTCACAAAAATAGACGTTCACCAGAAAAGAGTAACCATCCTGAATGCAAATTCTTCTGGGACTTGAGCCCATTTGTGAACCAGACACTAACACTAACTGGAAGGGCCACAGAAAGCTTAAAGTGAAACGAGTTTCCTTGCCCTTATCAGTTAGCGTTAGCTCTCATTTTGCTATTAAGTCCTCATCAGATTTTCTTGTTCCTCTCCCTAAAGACACAACTCTGAAAGTTCAAGCAACCAGGATAAGGGCTGATTTATGCAAGATTTAACATTACCAACATTTAAAATTTAAATTACAGCTGATATACAGGGAAACAGCCTGTAATGATTAGAATTGGGTTTATGTGTGGAGTTTTCATGAAAGAGAATAGCAGCACTGTTCTCCACAATGTAGAGTTGGTCTTCAAAGCAACTAATGAAGCATTTATATGGAGGATAGCCATTCAGAAGCCACTCAATGTACCTCTGGGAAAGTATGATGTAAAAACCTTATGACTGCCCCTGTGTTTGGAGAGCTGTTGAGGATCACTGCCCATCACCTCCATAAAATATGTATATGAAGATTGTTTTAGTAATGTAATTAACTAACTAACTAACTGCCTGAATGCCTGAAGAAAACTTGTTCCTTAATAAAGGGTTATCTACAGTAAGGTCATTGGTATATTGATTATCAATACTGACCTCAGGAAAGAGTTAATCATTAGCATTTCTTTGTACCATTCTAAGCGCATCAGTCTCCGTTTCTCCCTGAGGTTTCATCTAATTCAATCTGCTTAGATGAACTCTCTGTGTCAAATATTGACTATGTTGATGTAGTTAAAAATTAGCAGAGCTTCTTGTTTTTCGCTTCTTATTTGTCTCATTTTTTTTTCACAGCCCCAAGTGCTTCCCCTCAGAACATCTCCCTTGAAGTTGTGTACTCCAGGGTAAGTGACAAGAATGGTGTGTATGTGTGTGTGCGTGTGTGTGTGTGTGTGTGGGTGGTGGAGTGTGTGTGTGGGAAGATGTGTGGTGGTTAACAAGAACAACAGGTGATTTAAAGTTCTTGCGAGTAGTTTGGTTTGTGGAAATGCTAATGTGGTACATGTACATAATCGTGTCCACAATCTTTATGGTGTCTAAAATTAGGCACTGCTGACAGACTGTGACTGCTGACACAGCTGACATTGAAAATTGTACTCTACTTGAAGTGTTCTTATTTCTTGAAAGTACAGAAAGTTCACACCTCTGTCCTCCAAGAATGTTCCTCAGTGATCACCATAGTAATAGTTCCTATCATCCTAGAGCCCACTTTAAGTGTAATTTCATCTTTTGGTCATTAATCACGACTCCACAGTCAGACATTTTGAAAAGTTTAAAATGTGTAAAATACCAGAAAAAAGTGTAAAATACCAGAAAGTTGCAGGGAGCTTTGCTGGAGTTTTGTGTTGTTTGGCGATACTCCAGGTTCCCAGGGTTTTGACTGCAATAATGTGCCCCACACACCTGCAGCATGGTGCCAGCACCATCACAGTGACGGCAGGTTGAAGTTATTTAGGACATGTGTGTGTCTGAACATTATTCCCTTCCGATGGTGTGACATTTAAAAAGGAACTCTGCAGTGCCTGAATAGAGAAAAGGGCAGAGACTGTGATTGTGTTTGTGTCTGAGAGTTGATTTTTGTTGTTGAACATCGAGACGGAGGATAAAAAAACATACATAATGTTGGGTCAGTTCTACCTCCTACTCTTTGATTATTCAATTAGTTCTGTGTGTTTTTGATGGTTGCCACAGTACACTCTAAAGACACACATTTGTAATATTCTTGGGAGCTAGGATGTGGACATATGAGAGAACTAATATTTAACCTTCTCCATTTTGGACATGTAGCCTTGATAGTCGACCAGATGGGGTGGCTTCAGTGACAATGTAAAGTACTTGGATAGTCAGACGAACCCAAATGCAGATTTGCAAAAAATGTATTTCTTAACAGTTTTCAATGAAAAATCACAAAGGGGGAAAAGCTCAGAAGATCCATCCAACAAAACAGTAATCCAAACGCGGGTAGAAAAAAGTCCAAACAAAAACAGTGATCCAATCACAGTAAAAATTATCCACGGAATCAAGGGGAAGAAACTCACGGGACAGGAATCAAGGAACATAGAATCGAGAGAAGCGACAGGTAACAATTCAAAAACTCGAAACTTACAACAGGTACACGGTCAGACAATCAGTAATGGAGCGACTGGAGAATATATAGGGAGGAAAGCAATCTAACAAACAAGAGACAGGTGAGGTTTATTACGGAAATCAAAGACATGAGGAGCGGGTGCAAAAAAGGGGAGGAAAAAGGGGCAGGGCAGAAAACCAAAACAAGAGCACATGGGTGAGATAAACAAGACACAAAGGTAGCAGTACATAGAAAGTCCAGTGGGTGGCCGGAGTAGCAGGAAGTAGGATCATGACAGACAATGACCGTACTTTGGCTAGCTACATTCAGAATCATATGTGATTCACACACTCATTCAGACCACTACAGGTGTCTCCTTAGAAACCATTACCATTTATTGGTATATCATTTCCTCTGAAACAGTGTCATCATTAAGTATAATTATCATTACTGAAATCTGCTCGTGCCACCATACAGATATGGCCCATCTGACAAGTCTCATTGAAAAAAAGCAATTGTTGAAAAGCTACTGAGTTCTTTGTTAGCCAGGGTAGGTTTATGATTGCAATAAATCAACCGTATGCTTAATTAGATAATTACATAAAGCTTTGGTCTCTAGATGAGACACATCAGTGATATGAAGATACAGTACACTGTCAGATCCAGCACAGCTGGAGAGCTGTATCGGCACACATAGTTTATGTTGCATGTGTATAAACCAGTAATGGGAATGAAAATTATAATATCTAAATTTAGTGAAGTACTCTCTGAAGTACTCTCTGGTTGTGTTTTGTGCGTTGTTACTCAGATTTAGGATCAGCATTTTGGTAGATTATTCAATCACAATACAAAGGTCAGTTGCTTTTATCCATGGAGAGCCCTACTAGCGGGTACCTCTTTGCATAACGACATATGCCACGAGGTGGATTATGCAGGATTACACTTAAATTAATTTCAACTTGTCCAAATCTGTTCCCCACAGACCTGTCTATCCTGCCCAGGCAATACAGGAACTGCAGACAGGGCCACATTCTCTATTATTCAAGGTTAAGGTTAATAATCAAGATTTGGAGGCACGAGTGACACTGCCTCTCTGGCTGCTGCTAGACATATGTATGCCATGTTCCTGCATGACCCCCTTTTCATCTACGCAGTGTCTCCTAAGAGACTTCCATCAGCTTTATGAGACCCTGCCGGGGATGCCAATATGGAAGAGATTATTAAGTGTTGATAATATGGAAGAGATTATTAACTGTTGATATTAAATCTATAGAGATGAAAATGGACTGAAACAGAAATAGATATACAGGGAGGTCTGCCCCCCCCCTCCCCATTAACAGCATGTAGGCAGTTAGCCACAGCAGTGGAAAATGTGTTCTCACCTTTTATTCCCAGTCAGTGACATTTCCCTCCTTCACCTGCTGGGCTCAGACAGGGACACCAGAGAGGGTAAAGCGAGCGAGAGGCACAAACGGCACATTTAGTTCCGTGTTCTATTTTCACAAGGGCGAGGGAGGGAATCCCCCTGAATGCAGACCAAAGTTGAGCCCTCATACGCTGATACAAAAGATCATGAAAAAAGTTTGTATTGTGACAGTATGTGACACTTTCACTTTCACTTTCACGCAGACCGGAACTATTCTCGTTTGCTCCCATTGTTATGTATTACGTTGCTCTATCTCAGTCAGTATTCAATTCAGTCTTTGGGTACACACCTGTGTCAGAGTAAGACTGAAGGAACTGTGACGCCTGATGAAATACCCAGAAATGAACCCGTCTGACTCTGGCCCAGATTTGAGCCACATCTGTTTAAGGAGGTGCCTGATTAGTCCAGAAACAGCTCAATAGTCACATGATCTGCACTACGAGACACATAATCTGGACTTGACTAAGCCACCACTATAAGTATGAGCAATCGCTTTATGCTGTTTTCATTATGTTATGGTTATGTAATTTAGCAGACGCTTTTTTCCCCCAAAGCGATGAACAAATGACAAAAACCTACTTAACAAAAAAAACTTTTCTTCTAAATCTCCTATTATCTTCCAACAATAATACAAGACTGTGCATTTTTCATGTTCTTTTTTCAGTGAAAAACACTGCACAGTCCATATCAATATTAAAAGTCTTATATAGATTTTCCTCCATAAATGAGAAGACTTAGAAAGAAAACACCAAAAATGTATTTAAATTTTATTGTTAACGTCACATTTAATACTTGTCATTCCATAAAGGTCTGTGACTCTACTCTTCTCTTAGACTATATGTAATATAATAAAGGCCTGTGACTCTACTCTTCTCTTATATGTAATATAATAAAGGCCTGTGACTCTACTCTTCTCTTAGCCTATATGTAATATAATAAAGGCCTGTGACTCTACTCTTCTCTTATATGTAATATAATAAAGGCCTGTGACTCTACTCTTCTCTTATATGTAATATAATAAAGGCCTGTGACTCTACTCTTCTCTTAGACTATATGTAATATAATAAAGGCCTGTGACTCTACTCTTCTCTTATATGTAATATAATAAAGGCCTGTGACTCTACTCTTCTCTTATATGTAATTCATTGAAGGTCCGTACTCTACTCTTCTCCCACAAGTTCTCTGTAGAATCATGCATACATACAGGGATATAGTGCACATATTGCTCATTGTATATAGTAATGAATGGAATATAAGCTGTACAGACAATACATCATCCAGTAACCTCAGCTTCTTGAGTGACTGTGGACAGGGTTGGGCCTGTGCACTGGAAGCTGTCTGTGACATTCTGTGCTTGGGATGAGTAGTGAAGGGTAGCATACGCAGAGTATGGCACTGATTGAGTGCTTCACTATGCCGACTCACTTGCATAGGCTAATATCAACAGCCAGACAGTCAGTCAGCCAACCTCCCACATATGGGGCTGAATTTTGTTCTTTCTCTTTCTCGGTCACACTCTCTATCCCTCTTTCTTGCTCTGTCTTTCTCTCCATCCCATTCTCCATTCAGGCGCTTATTCTCAGTCAGTTAAATGTAAGCTCTCTCCCCATTTCCCCTTTTCCCCACTGTTCTTGCGCTTTAAATGTCATGCCTCGAAGACTCTCTGTTTCTTGTTTCTTACTGTAGACATAGACATTCCTCGTGGTCTTGCCCAAGTTTTGGTGTGTTTACGCAACCAAGACCTCACTACTGAACTACTGATGCATTATAATGCTTCGCTTCATCTCATTGGGGCATCTTTCCATTTCCCCATATTTTGTTTCTAAAGTCTTTTTATCTTTCTCTTATTCTTCCTCTCTCATTCTATCCACCCTTCTATGTTTCCCTCCCATCACACCCTCTCATACCATCATACCATCTCCTCACAGGGTGCAGGTGATTTTTCTCGCCCTGAGAGGTCTGCTCGATGAGTGGCATGGTGGGTCTAAACACCAGTGCTGGTGTGTGCGTGTATGTATGTGTGTGTGTGTGTGTGTGTGTGTGTGTGTGTGTGTGTGTGCACGCGCGTGTGCATGTGTGTGTGTGTGTGTGTTTGTGGCAGTGACAGAGACAGTGTGGCAGCATCAGACTCCTGCTGTGAGGCTGTCTGTAGAGATTGCACAGCCGCTGCAGGGGGGAAAGGAGATGTGTGTGTGTGTGTGTGTGTGTGTGTATGGGATATAGGGACTCAGTTTGGGCTTTGATGATGGAGATGCTGTCCTTACATGACATAGAGCAGAAGGGAAAGTATTTTTGTGACATTGCAGCTAGGAGTGCTAAATAGAGCTATTTTAAGCAAGGTCTGAATTTACACTAGCTTTAATTGGGGAAACTGTATGTTGTAGTCTACAAATCCACCGTAATTTCCAGATTATTAACTGAGGAAGATTTCTTCATCTATGAGGGTAATACAAGGGTGAGGACTATATTTAGGATTGCATTTCTTTTCATGATTCTACTAGATACTAGATTCAATAGGTAATGTTTAGTAAACTGAGGTTAATACAAGGGCGAGATCAATACATGGTTTTGTTCTTTTAGTTTGCATGAAACACTGACTTGAGGTATGTACATGGTGCAGCTTATATTTGGGAACTTACTGTATCTAACAGTTACTATATGAAGTTGATGATATAAATGTATACATATTCTAATGTTGTTTTAGTGTAGCTCCATTAGGCATTATTCTCCCTTCACAACACAAAGACAATTCAAGCCTCAGAATCTCTTATCCAACTACAGATAATGTGGTTGTGAGACGAGGTTGTGAGACAAGCATCTGTTGATCACGGCCTTGTCTTTTTCTGTCTTAAAAATGTGATGCTCACGGGCCCTTTACAAAGAAGTATTAAAAGGAATTGATTTGGGCATTGAGTCATGAGAAGTCAATGCACATTTCGAAGCAGGAAAACATATTCATTTCTCACAGGAAAATTAAACTGTCTGAATGTGCATCTTTTTCTCTGGAGATAGTGATTATTAATGGATGAAATCAGACGGATCGCCTTCCATAAAGGAATGAAATATCTGCGTGGATATTGTCGTGGTTAATCTTTTGTGACATAAATGGTCAAAGTCATAATCCTGCGACAAACATCTTCAATCTGAGTAACAACGTCTTGCATAAAAGCGAATTAACTGAGTCACTGGTCAGTTTTATTGTGTTTACCACCGCTTCTCCTCCCACTCACTCGCTCGCTTGCATTTACTTGGATAATGGAAGGTGACATGAACTTGAGGAGAAACATGGTGTTTACTCCCCTGTGTGCTTTTCTCCTCAGAAAACTAGTAAACATAACAGTACCTACTGATCACAAGCCGAGCTGTGATCTAAGACGCTGGGTGGCAGGGGTGGTCGAATCGGCACCTAGTTGGCTTGAATATGTAAATTTTTTCCACATACAGCAAAACCACGGGGTCAGCTACAGAAGAGTATGGACTGTGTGGGTTCCCTTCAATAGCAGGAGCACTGTGACGCTAGCAGAAAAGCTGAAGCAAGAGGGGGGTGAAAGATAGGAACCAGGACGAGTAGAAAGTGAAAATACTGTCCAAACATGTGTATAGGAAGAGAGGCTGAAATTGACCTGACAAGAGTTGGAAGGTCAAGTTGTGGAAAGGAGTGGAGCTGCAAGTCTGTTGACTTAAAAAAAAAAAAATACTAAGCTTTTCTCAAGGCCTGCTTTAGGATAAACTCCCCTGTAACCGCTACAATGTCAAATGAGAACATTAGTTCCTATTTGCATCTAGAGAATATGAGTAGCATCACATCTGCCACACTTGGCACTGTTTAGATAACATTAGTCTCATTGGAAGTACAAATATTGTTGCAGAATGATGTTAAGCCTTGCAAAAAATAATGAATGTAGTTATATGTCAGACTGAGCATTTACCCTGTATGACCATTTAGTGTTTGTTTGTTTTTGTTTTAGCTTTTTTCTTCTTGCCCTATTCTCATTGATAGCCACACAAAGATATGGATTGTCTCTTCATCATGTATTGGCAGAGCTGGGGCAAAGCTGGTTGCTTGTGGAGCGCTCATTGAGCGAATGTCTCTCTCTGGGACTCCAGTTGCATTCTGCCTAAATAGCCCTTTTTGGCACCTCAAAGGGACCAGGCAGTGAGTAATAGAAGGAGAGAGTTGGATTGAGAGAAAGAGTGGGTGAAAAAGAAATTCTATGCATTTCACTCAGTCCTGAGGGCCCACTAGACAGACTTTTGCAGCAGTGCAGGCAGGGGGCTGCAAGACAAAGAAATATATCTCCCCGAAAAAGTAGCTAACAACTTTTGTTTTTCGCAGAGCAAGTCTGCAGAGGGCGGTGTAATTGTTTGTTGTTGCCATCGTCTGCCTCTGTTGCGGTGTTAGCCAAGCCGTCCACGCATACACACGCACACACACACACAGCCCGATGGAAGTGACAGGCTGTCTGCTGGGAGTGTTTGAGCAATTGGCAGTCGGCAGCGGCAGCCGACCACGGGCCACTGCCAACGGCGAGGAGGGGCATTAGTTGGTGGCCCTGTGTGGGTGGAATCCATAAGTACTCACATTCTTTTCTGTTGTCCTTTTGTTTTTCTCTCTATTGCTCTCATTCGATCTCCATCTCTCGCTTTTTCCCCAAAGTCTAAAACTATTCCCCATCTTTACACCCCCCCCCCCCCCACAAACACACACACCCTCTTATTCTTTATGAGTTTTTTTGTCCTCTGTCGTTTCCATTTCAGCTCTCACTCTGTAGTCTGCAGTCCCAAATTTGACGGACGGACGTGTGGTTGGGCGGGGGGTGGGGGTGGGGGTTAGAGCAGTGGAGAGAATTAATCCTAAAACAAGATTAGGCTGTAAGCTCGGTGTAATCACTTTTCCACTATAATCTCTTTATTTGTGTGTGTGTGTGTGGTGTGTGTGTGTTTTTGTTTTATATGGTGGTTATTGGCGCTAGGTTGTTTATCCTAGGTGTGAAGTGCAAGGCAGTGGGGGCACTGGAGGTCTAAAGGCTCTGCTGGAGACGTGGAGGCAGCACCTGAATGTTCACGTTGCTAGCAAAGTGAGGCTAACAGCCATCATCCATCCACTTAGAGGGGAGCTGAAGCAAGGAGCTGAATACAAATCCGGATCAATTAAAGAGATGTCGGACTGGACATCAAGCATTACCAGTCTGTTTCCTGCCATGCAGAGTGGCAGACAGGGGTTGATGGGGGGGAATAGTGTCTCTCTCTCTCTCTCTCTTACTCTCTCCGCTTGCATGGAGTCCACTCTGCTACAGACCTTGTTAGCAGAATGGCAATATGGAAGCTAACAAAGTGTAAATGACAGAGCACATACACATACACACACACACACACACACACACACACACACATACACTCACACACACACGCGCAGACACACACATACACATTGGAACATACACACACAGACACTGGAGAACACACACATACACACGCACTATTATGCCTCTATAGACATGTGCCACTGTGGAATTGCAGCTCATTTGTTCCAAGCAGATTTGTCCTGTTCTGTGAGGTATAATTAGTTTGACAGTGAGCTCAGAGGACACTGAGGGCTGTTCCACCAGTCATGTCCACACCTCGGCTCCAACCACCATCCAATCCCACTTGCAGGAACAGACACACACACACATATATACACACACACACACACATATACACACACACAGCTCTAGAAACTCTTTATCATCCCTGTGCACCAATCCTATATCCTCACCCCTCCTTCTGAGCCTCTGGTTACCAATCACAGCCACTGGAGCCTTTCTGAGGTTCCACCAGAATGAGAATGCACCAGAATGCACCAATGAGAATGTCCGCTAGATACCCCCACCCGCATAGCACCAATCAGGCCTAGAGTGCCTTCGCAAAAGCTCTGAGTCCCAGCTGCTGCTGCAGTAGGTCTCTTTACGACAATCAATCCTGCCCGAATCAATTAAGATTACCAGCGCGCCTCTCATAGCACATGTGCCGGCAAATAATGGCCAATAGTTAATGACTCCCTCCGTTGACAACACATGCGTGCGCACCGGGCATTGATACCAGGGGCTGATTGAGTGTCTGGCTGCGACAACATCAGAGGTGTCACAGGAGTGTCCTGGGAAGCCCCCCTTTACTCCCCCAGGTGAGCAACAGGAGGATGTTGATAGTGGCTGTGATTCCACTGGCAACAGGGGGTCCACTTGTGGAGGGCAATATGGCAGAGTGATGAACACAGCAGAATTTGTTGTGCTGTGTTCTGTGACTGTGGGTTGGTGGGGCATTTTGTTTTGAGCGCGTGGCGGAGTGTTGCATCCTCCAACTGATCTGAGATCAGATGACGAAGGGAGAGAAAGAAAAGAGATTGCGATAGGGAAAAAGAGAGAGGTGTGAAGGTGAGAGAAAGACAGAAAGAGATAGAGAGAGAGGGAGAGAGAGAGAGAGAGAGAAAGAGAAACAGCGGTGTAAAGCTGCAGTGCATGTCTTAGAGGCAGCTTCAGTGTCCTGTGAATTTTAATTTGTTTATTTGCATGTTAACGGGGCTCTGTGTGTGTGTGTGTGTGTGTTTCGCTTTTCTTTTTACGACCGCACCCACAGATGGTTATGCCGCCGCCCCCCCCACACACACACACACACACACACACATCTTACCAGCCCCTCACACAAGGCATCTGGCATTGACTGTGCAATGTGACAGTCGTCGAGCATATGACAGGAAGTCGTGCGCGGGCTTGCCCGCCACCATGGGCACCCCGGCAACAAGCCATCTCCAGGGCCATTCAAAAGGTTAATTAACCCAACTGATTATGTCCCATGCGGGGGGGGGTGCTAGATAAATCGGAGGTATTTTTTCACCTCGGGATTTCACAAGCTGGCAAACATCTGTTTCAGATCTTGCGCAAATTTTTTTATCAGCGCCTCATTCTGCTCTTATTCTGGTATTCTTTTTCTGAACTTCTACAATTGTTAGCACTTAGTGTCTCTCCTGTTAAGTCAAGCAATCAGCTTGACTTAACTTAATTTATTTTACTCAAACATGTGTGCTTATGATATTATGTGTACAAACTATGCAGTTGCTTTTGGGAAGCAGTATCATCGAATTTTTATTTTTTTTTAAATGACTCAAGAAATTATGTGAATTTCAATGACTGCAAGTTCAGTGTCAACTTACGCAGAGCAATAATCATAACATTAAGAGCATTGATAAAAATTGTGATTAGATTCTGTTTGTTTACCAGTTTTAAAGTGAGTTGGTTTAAAGAGATGTTGACACTGTCAGTGTTTCTCAGTTGTTTATTTGTTTAATGACACATCGGTATCCTCAGCCATTCTCGGTTATGGGCGACCTTTCCACAGGGAGAATGCCTGAATGTGTGTGTTTGTGTGTTTATGTTTACATGTTGGTCTTTTTGCACAAATTAATTGATAGCTATGGCTCAGTGCAAGCAGAGACCGTATGCAAAGAACCCCATCAAATCAATTAATTTCCTCCCCCTGGTTTGGCGAGCAATTAAAACCTCTTCTCTGCATAATTAATGGACACGCATATTAAGCAGGGAGTCAGACGGGCAGAAAAATGGTGGAAAATCGAGCTCAGAATGTTGCCTGAATATTCATCCGATTTAATGTTTTATTGTGCCGTGGACCCCAGTGAGTCTCGTGTGACCGGTTTATGCCATGCAGGGATTCCGGAGCCCGGCTGCACACAAACAATGCTCGTTAATTATTCAAATGACTTGGCTGAATGTCGACAAGTGTCATCTGCCAGAAATGAGACCATACAGCGCAAGAAACAGTCCTTCCCCACCCCTGCTGAATGGCAAGGGCCTGGTTGTGTTCTGTACTACCGTTTCTCATTATCATTCATATGCTCTTACTTTAATCATATCTTCATTCATTCAGAGTCCTCCCTATCATGGTCAGCGGCTTCACCGAAATTAGGCAATCTGATGTGAACCTTACATCTCGTTTAAAATGAGAGTTCCTTTATTGTTTTTTTATATAAATATAGCTTTTGAAGAGCTGCTTGCCATATTTATTTATTTATTTATTTAGTTATTTATTTATTTATGCCAAACTGCTCTTCAAAAGCTTGTAAAAAACATTGTTTTTGGTATTTCCAAATCGGCCCTGATGGCTCCCTCAGAAATATTGTTTTCTTTTATTTTCTGCGAATCATAGACTGTTTTCATAACCCTAACAACTGTTCTCGTGATCTAGAGATCCACAAGAACTTTCTTATGGTCTGATGGTCTGTCCACCCATTTCAGAGCAGCACAGCAATACTGTGCAGTGGTTGTTATATTTGCCGAAAGGGAACAGAAGAATGTATTAGAAGAGATTTAAACAGGGTAAAATTCATTAAATTAACCTAGTTTAGCTCTGAATGTTTTTATTTCTCCACACTCAGTTCTCTCTCTCCTGCTCTCTCTTACCCTCTCTGTACAGCTATTCAAAGCTGTTTCCTATCTATTACGAAGTCATTGTGTTGTTATTCATGCTTTGGCATTCCTGGCCACTGACAGCATCACAAAGCCTTGTCGTCAAACAGCTCGCGGAGCTAATAACAACATCCTGGAGGAGTGATGCATTCAAACTGCTCTCCTCCACTGCCATTTGTGTAATTGCAAATTTACAAACATATACACACACACACACACACACATACACATACACACACACAGACGGGGCATGCAGTCAGATCACAGCTTCACATGACATGTCTGAAATTGCAAGTATTGTCAGTCGTGCTCTATAATAAGTTGTCTCTTAGATGTGCTGACTGCATAATGTATGGGAGAGCATGTGTTTACATGATATCAATGCCTTTTCATTTTTTTCTTTCTCTCTCAGAGCATCAAAGTCAGCTGGATGCCTCCGCCAACCGGCATGCAAAATGGCTTCATCACAGGCTACAAGATCCGTCACAGGAAGACAGGCCGGCGTGGAGACCAGGAGGCAATTGAGCCCAACAACCTGTGGTGCCTGTTCACAGGTGAGCTACCCAGCTCTCTTTCTCACTCTCCATACACCCACCCACTGTCCATGACAGCTAGTCCAACGCTAGTCTAACAAACATTCCCATACATTTACATTTACCAGAGCTAGTGAGCTTTCAGGGGATTTTAACCATTTCCACTTGCTTCCTAAACATTTATGAATGATACATAGCCAGAAAGGTACATCAGTTAATTAATGATTAATAAAGGTGTAATTACATTTTAAAGGAACTTTAATTACAGTTACCCCCTGCGTATGTTTAATCTATCCCGTGATGAATTGAAGACTGAGACCATGCTCATACTAAAGTGTAAAGTCAACATGCTGCTCCCTAGATAAAAAAAAGAATAAATAAGGAACACTTTAAACTTCCATTCCATGCCAGGCTCTGTTTCCCTGCTGGGGCTTGTTTGAACAGCACTAGAGGCTGTAGCTTTCACACATAGTCTAAAAATACACATAGATCTCTTATGCCTTAATTTCAATCCCAAGACAAAGCTAGCCAGAGTGCTAAAAATACACTGTTTCCCAAAGTCCCATTTGGAACCCCCCCTCCCCTCATCCCCTGGGCAAGTGGTATTTGTTTGTTTGATAAATCATTCTACTTTTAGAATAAGCATAATCATCAGAACCCGGATTCTGTTGACCCTTAGACATAACGCCGTGCTGAAAGCCCCACCGTCAGATTGGATTTTGTAAAGACGTCTGTCTGCATCAACACCCTGAGGGGAGGCATGTTCTGAGGTTCCATGAGGGCTTTTGGTTTTCTGTTGCCACAATGCTTTATTTCAATATAATTTCTGACTCTGGGATGAAAATGATATTCATTCTCATTATTGCCATGATGGATATCTCTGTGCATTTGCATTCTGTGGGAAACTCATTTCACACCGTGCGTCTGTGAATGCTATGCTAATTTTTTCACACTCTCGGGTTTTGCAAGGTTGGCTGTGCAGAACAGTAATAATTGCTAGGTTCCTTTTTTTTTTTTTTTTTTTGGTGGAGCCCTTGTTAGATGTAGTGAATTTTTAATGCTCTGTTTAGATGAGTTCCTGCAACCTTCTCATTCCCACTGATCCGTTTATGAGTTTTAAATAATTAGTGACCAAAAATTGAGGCCTAATTGAAAGCTCCATAGGATTTATGGTGTTAATCTATGTTTGTTTTGAATAGGGAATGAATTAAATCATCACCCACGGTCAAGAATTTGTACTCTTCCTGAATTGCAAAGAAACTAAACAGTGCTTGTAGTCTCTCAGGAGTAGATTGTGTATGTTAGGCCAGTTGATGACTTGATCATCCCACAGGTTTGCATTTAGCACAATAAATTGTAATGAATTGCACTAAACTACTTCAGGGGTCTGGGTATCAACTCTTCCCCAAATGCATAAGCAATATCAAGTGCCTGTACTACTAAGCAAGGTAGTTTTGGATTTACCACTGATCTCTAAAAGAACCCTCCATTAAGCATCAGTTGTTTCTGAAGTGATGTTGTTTTTAGATCAGCCGTTACTCCAGAAGTTACCCAGTTTAACCAGTAAACTGACATTGTAGTATACCCCCCAGAAATGTGCAACATCTCTTCCTAGAGTCATGCAACAGACAGAATTTTATTTCAAACATATGGGATTTTTACCTTTAGTGTTTGTACATAAAAACAGATGGCAACAAAACTATGTTCATTTGAGGCATTTATAAACATATGACTTTGATTGGCAAGTTCTATGCAATTTTGTTAGATCATTTCTCACCCACTTGAAGTGGAAAACATAAATTCACACTCTCATTTACACTCTGTCTTTTGTTCTCTCTGTCTTTTGCTCTCTCTCTCTCTGTCAATCTCTTCTTAGGGTTGGAGAAAGGTAGTCAGTATAGCTTCCAAGTGGCAGCAATGACAGCCAATGGCACAGGCCCATACAGCGAGTGGCACATGGCCGAGACACCTGAGAATGACCTTGATGGTGAGTACCAGACAGGAAAAAAGAAAACTGAAATAACCTCATCACCATTTATTTTTTTTCATACCCTCCTTGCCATTTCTCTTCTGTGTTCCCTGGGGCAGTACGCCTCACCCCCCTCTCCCCACCCTCACACACACACACACACACACACACACATAGAGACACACGGCATCCATTCAGAGATGATGCTTCCTTCCCCTTCATTCCCCTTGTGGTGAGGATGGCGATTAAATATTTATACAGCCGTGACCAGTCTGCTGTGTTTACATTACACTCTTTACAAATCTCCAGCAAGTCCCTGCTTCAGGGTGCCCCCTTCTCACCCCTAGAGAGAGAGAGAGAGAGAGAGAGAGAGGAAAGGTGATGGTTAAAGAAACACAAAAAGCTCCTGTTCTTTTATGTTTGCTTTGCTACTTTTTTATTTGTTTGCCCCAGTGTCTCAAGACTTTTTGACTCAACTCCTCCTCCTTCTTCTTCTTCTTCTTCTTCTTCCTCCTCTTCTTCTTCTTCTTCTTCCCCTTCTTCTTCTTTGACTGCTGCTTCCAATTTCATCAAGCCCCTGAGGACATAATCAGCATTTTTGTTTACAGTTCTCCTTGCGTCTCCTGATGCCACTTCTACAGCACTGTCACTTTTGTGTACAAATGATCCCGGTAGGAGCCTGATCGGAATAAGCCCTGGCAGGCTATTAGGAGGATGTCTTTAAATGCAGGATGAAAAAAAATTGGAGATGCACGGAGGTTGAGGCAACAAAACGAGATAAGAAAGGAATCAATCAAGAACGAGCCATTTACCAGATGACAGTCCGCCTAATGCAATTCTAATGGATTATATCACTCAATAAGCAGATGCAGACCAGCTTTCTGTGGGAATGCAGAAGTCATTTTTCCCCCTCTCTCTCTCCCTCTCTCCTCTACCTCTGTCCCACCTTAGAAAAGGGCATCAACTCACCTCGTCCAATTACTATAATTCGCTTTGTCTTTACAATGAAGGAGTGGTGTCATTAGCGGCTCTGTGTGTGTGTGTATGTGTGTCCTCCCTGCGTTTCTGCAGAGACCCAGGTTCCTAACCAGCCCAGCTCACTGCACGTGCGGCCACTGCCCAACAGTATCATCATGAGCTGGACACCCCCGCTGAACCCCAACATCCTGGTCCGGGGCTACATTATCGGCTATGGTGTGGGCAGCCCTTACGCAGAGACAGTGCGAGTGGACAGCAAGCAGCGGTACTACTCCATTGAAAACCTGGGTAAGTGCCCACATTCAGTATACAGTGAGAATGCTGTACATTTACAAGAACTAAACTGTAATATACTGTCGTGTCTATTATTATCACCAGTTACATAAACTGTGATTATGTTTATGTTATTTAATGGAGGTGTCTGGTATCAGTTTGAAGTTGCAGTCTGGACGAATGATATATTTATAATCCTCTGAAGGCGAGAGTTAGCAGTTGTGGATGTACATCAGGCCTTCATGATTTCTGAAGAGTGGGAAGTTCATACACATTAACCTTACAGATTCGCACATATCAAATTAAACAGGTGCCCGTCTCTGGCTCCGGTTCATAATTAACAGAAGCCTTGCTGTGGCACGCGTGGGAAACGTTAAAGACAAGTGACATTAAGGAGATGTGCTCTGATACAGCCCACACGCATGTCTGGTGACCTTTGCAAAGCCGTTTTGCACACACACACACACACACATACACACAGTTTATACAGTATAGAGCATAGATACATTTAAATGTCATTTCACAGGTTTAACATGGCTTCTGGTATTTGTAAGAGATGTCTTTTTAAAAAACCACCCAAGCGTGTGTCTGGGAAGGGAGTTGTTTAAAAGCCCACTTTTTTCTCCTCCCTTTCATTATTTGCACAGTTCTGGGTGATTACTCAGATTGTGCTAATGAAATCTGTCAGGGGACAAACTTTATCTCCCTCTCGCCTCAGGGGGATAAGGAGAGCTTTTTCTTTTCTCCTTTTTTCCCATCTTTTATGCCTCCAAAGCATGTGTCAATAGTGAGAATCTGACTGCGCCGAGATAGGAGCCTAGGCAGAGGTAATAGCCATGCTTAATGATTTCTGAACAAGGGCTTGTCAGCCACAGTCAAAAGAAAGTAAATGACAATGGAGCTGCTCCGAAGGAATATTACTGACATTTTCTACATGGCTGGTGGAATATGAGTAGACTATAGTAGTCTATCATTCACGGCCATAGTGGGGCTGCAGACCGAGCGCCATCAGTGAAGTGTGTGCAGCCCTGTAGCTGATTCCTAGCTGACTTTTTATTCATTATTTAGCGTAATAATCTGTGAACAGGAAACCATGGCTCCTCGGGTGGAAGTCATTGTAGGAGGATGACGGGTATGGATTATTTAAGAGCAGGATTATAGAGGAAACAGACACTCTGTCCCGACAAAGAGTAGTTGGATTAAAACACATTATAAATACTTATTTCCGATTAAGTGGGGAGAATACTGGGATCAAAGAAAGCTCTGTGGGTAAATAATCAGTTTTAGATGAGATTACAACAGCAACTTGTCTATATGGCAATGATGATCACAAGGTTAAAGGTCAAAGTCAAGGAGATTGTGATTGACAATGCAAGGAGCAGCAGTAGCGTTCAGATGGTTATATGCTTGGTGGCAGTTCCGAAAGCCTACTCTGTTAATGATCATTGGGGGCAAAAATGCAAAAAGCATGCTTGTCTGATTGACTCAGTCAATGGCAAGAAATTGAAGTTGAAGAGTCTTTAAAAAAAAAAAAACTAATAACAGCATAAAATCCATTTCAAATTTGTTCCATGAAACATGCTGCTGTTTATGAAAATGTTTGCAAATCTTTATATTCGTTTACATTTCATGTATGAATGTAATCTGTTCGCCTTTTTAAATCGCAATTCATTATTTACGGGAACAGTAATAAGAAAACAATTGGAGTGTAAATAGGAGTTTGTGAAGCAAAAGCGATTAGCGCGAGAAAAGACACAATAACAAATTGCTCACTTTTAATATTCAGGTGAGGTTTCCCTCCCCCAAATGATTATGAATGCATAATGAAATCCATCCTGCTTCATGTTGACTGTTAGTCAGAATGTAAACTTGTGCCAGTAATGTGCTTTAGTTTAATATTTTATTCATGACAGTCTATATTGTTAATGCATATACGTGTCATTGCTGAAGTAAGCGTGCCATGCTAGGTTTATATGTAAATAACGTGTTTGTTAAAGTCAGCCTCCATAGAGTTTGTTTAATGGTGCATGCAGAGACTGAACATTAGAAAGCTTTCAGCGAGAGCTGGCAGCCATTTTGGAGAGTCTTATGTGAAAGTAGCATCCTTTCACAGCATTTTTACTCCACACAAAAATGTGCCCTGCTCTCCTCTCCGCTTCCTTTTGTTTGTGTGTGTGTGTGTGCTGCTGAAATGAGTCCCTCTATTAAACTGTCTGTCCGTTATCAATATTTCAACTGGTAACCGTGATTATCGACCGTCATGGTGGCCCAATTATGGAGAACCCCTACCTTGTCCGTGTGGAGATTCAGTGGTGCAGCCGGGCAGGCCTCTTTTTTTGTGTGTAAGAGCATGTCAATACTGGATGTCAATAATGGCGCTAGCACTGAGGTCCTACCACAGCCCTACCGCTGTGCTGCTACACTACCACTGCTTGCTGTACTTAGAGTACAGTGGCACTCCATGACTGCATGAATGGATGGCTACTGAAGTGAGTCTGTTGCCAGCGGGTATTTACAAGCCACACACACACACAGATCTATCTATGCAGCATGGGTATGCACACACAAAACACACACATTCACACCTACACACTCACACACACAGACATACACACACAGAGACATACACAACACACAAACACAAACACACACACACACAGATACATACACACAGACATGCACACTCACACACACACACAAACATACAGACATACACACACAGACATACACACTCACACACACAGACATACACAATACACAAACACAAACACACACACACACACACAGACATATTCACACATACACACTCACACACACAAACTTACATAAACACAAACACACACACACACACACACACACACACACACACACATACACAGAGGCACAGACACTGAGTCAGGCAGATAAACCATAAGAAATATGTAGGCAGAGGCTCCCCTAGTGTGTTCTATGTGCCTGTGGATCACCTCAGAGTACTGAGAAGCCTGGAAGGGAAATTAGGGGTACCTTAGAAGAGAAAGTTTGTTCAGGTTGTGTAACTTTTGGTTGAGTATACTGTATACTGTATCCGTTGTGCATTTGTGTGTGTCCACATATACTTTATGTGTGCGTGTAGTTTCCATGTCTAAATGTGTTTGTGTGTGTGCGTGTGTGTGTGTGTGTACACACACTGTATTTTTCTGTACCGTACTGTAGTTTCCATGTTTATCAGACATGCATCTGTATGTATGTGTGGTGTATCAGTGATTATGTGTTGTTGTTATAGTATGTGTGTGTGTGTGTGTGTGTGTGTGTGTTTGTGTTTGTGTTGTGTTCACCTTTCCATGCATTTGTGTGAGTTAGTCAAAGCATCCGGTGTGGACTGGCTCCAAGGTCACCATGTTAGTGTACCCACCGGCACAGAGTGGAAGCCGCCACAGGGACCCCCCCCCCACCACCACCACTCCCCCTTCTTTCCAAGTACAGCTCCCTGGAAGCACTACTGCAGATAAACTAATTGTGTGATGGGGGAATCACCTCACCTTACTCCACACCTGTCTTCAGGCTCTCTGCCTTGTTGCCACCCCTTTTGTACTCCCATTGCCTGCAGTTCAGGCACTCAGCGCTGCATTTGGTGTGTTTCAAAACACACCACCACTGTTTTGACACATCTCCTTTGGAGGAGGACGTAGGAGTCTTGTTGAATGCTGCCTTTGCTCCTGATGTTGGTGTTTCTGTTGTTGTTGTTGCTGTAGCAACAACAAAACATCTTTTGCTTCGAACGTGCGTGTGGAGGTGACGGTAATTGTTGATTTAGGGTTTTTGTCTCTTCGCACACACACAGAGCCCAGCTCCCACTATGTGATCTCGCTGAAGGCCTTCAACAATGCCGGGGAAGGGGTGCCGCTGTACGAGAGCGCCGTCACCAGGTCCATGTCGGGTATGTTTCACTGCTCCTTCTCTCTCTCTTTCTCTTTTCAATTCAGTTTAACTCTAATTTATTTGATTTCTGTTAATTTCGGAGAGGCCTACAGTATATTGCCCGGATTCTGCTGTATTTTCTTTGTACTTGTTGTGTTGCCAAAGCCTTTGTGAGACACACAGGACACAACAACAACCAAAAAACAAAATGGAAATCCTCACTCTTCTTCAATTCTCCAAATAACCCATTTCCTCAGTCTACTGTGGTTTATTGGTTTAACTGAACAGACGTTCCTAAACTAGAGACACGTCTGTTCTGCTCTCTACAACACAGCCTCTATTTAACAGTCAGGCAGGCAAACCATCTCCACATTAGATGATTTCCTCTAGGAGATTCTCGGAGTATTAGCATAGCGTAAATTAATTTAGCCTTATAATCACATGTAATAAGTATTATGGGATTTATTACTGCATGTACAATCTGTACTGTATGTCCCTGTTTGCCCGTGGGTGAAACTGAACACTTCCTCTCTGCAGTTTATGGGAGAAGCCTCTCTAAGCAGTGACTGCTGCCTTGAAAATCATTTTGGTTTTAGCCAGTTGATCTATGGTAAGACACCCAAGGTGTATGCTGGTTTGTTTCCAGACAGACTGTTTTCAGGCTTGCAATAGATATAAGAGCACCCATTGGCCCTTGCACTTGATAGTGATGCACTTGATAGCACCAGCAGACTCCTCACAGATACACATGATTTTTTATTTTATTATTAAGAGTAAGGCACCTTCCTCAGAACACAATGGTGGTCAAAGACAGTTTTTGAAGAAGACCATCATCCCTATATTGAGATCAGACCTCCACTGTTCTAGCCTCTGCCACACCAGCATCTGCCTGGCCACTGTTGTTATTTATGGTCTGTATACAAAAGACATCTTTTCTCTGGTTGAGTGGCATGGAGGAACGGATTTTCTTCCTGAATAGTTTTTTTTTTGGTCAGTTCCCAAGTGGCAGGCAGGAAGAGCCTGGAGCCAGTTGCCATGGTTTCACTCTGGACAAACGGAGCGGCAATACTGTCTGAGCACCGTGTTTCATTTGGACTCTCAAACAAAGGAGAGGCCCCTCCATTAAACCCACACAAGCATCTGACAGAGGCAGAGGAGCAGCGATGTGTCGCAGTTGCCTTCTGCGTGCACTTCACGTGCACTCTTCCACTTATTACCAACTCTGAAAAGACCCCCTCATGGCCATCGCTTCAGAGAGGCTTCATCCTCTCCATCATCTCACATCATTATTTAATTACTCCCTTCTAACTGATTGCGCCCAAAGCATTAACTAATGCAGAATAAATCACCCTTAGCATTCGCAAAGCAAGACATGTAAAACACACAAAAGGACCTTGAGTAGCGAAAGGTTGATTTCATCCGTGCTGATTAGCAAAAACATGCTAGTAGAAAAACTGAATGATTGCTGGTCCAGAATCGTGGAGATGAGGGCGTCGATGCCCACACTGACAGACAGGGCTAATGCTAATTTCTAACAACAGCCGCCGTCTCATCAGCAAGCCAATTATCAAGCCTTCCACTCAGTCTGCACCTCCACAGGTGTCTCTGACCAACCATGTACTCAATCACCAAGACCACTCACGAGAAGTGACGGAAAGAACAAAAGTTTCTGACAGGTGCAGTTGTGTAGCTGGACCCAAATACATAAAACAGCTACATTACTAAACATGTGGATGACACCCAGAACTGCTTTGGGATGACACCCAAAAGCTTCATTACTAAATGTGTGGATGACACTCACTGTACTGTGAATACAAATAGAACGGCAGTCAAAAACCCTGTCCAGACATTTTTTGGACATACTTAATTCAGACAGTCAAAGACACACTTGTGTCTATTACTTTAAGTGTTTGGGGATGTGTGTGTGTGTGTGTGCACTTGCCATGAAGAAACAGTGAAACTTATTGCTTATTGCAGATATTGCTTCCAGGAAAAATGTTATGAAAAGTTTAAACTGCCATGAGATTGCTGGTTTGTTTGGTTGGTCAGTTGTTTGAATTTCTTTTGCAATTGCATTTGACAGACATAGTACCAGCCCTCTAGTTTCAATTGAACTCTCTGCAGTGGTTCATACAGGAACACTTCCAATATTATTTTCTGTTCTGGCCTCTCTTACTCTTTGGATGAGTCAGATAAAAGCACTGATTCATCAGTGCATTCATATATGTCCTCATGGGAAACCAGTCAGACTCTCTTTGTGCCTTTTCAAAACCCAAAAAAAGTGAGGTAGAGGAAGGAGAGGGCTGTTGTTTAGAAGCAGTACCTGTAGTGCTAAAAGAGATTCATCATTTACTGGTTGCCCAGGCCCTTATGAGCTGCATTAACCCTGCTGTTAAGAGGCAGGCCAATAAACACCACAGAGATGTATGCCCATTTCCGCTTGCTGCATTTAATCTCCCGCCACGACCACTGGAAATAGATGGCCCCCTCGCATCTACACACTCTCATTTCCTTTTTTCTTCTCTGACTCTCTGTGTCTTTCTTTCTTCTCCCTCTCTTCTTTTCTCCTCCTGTCTCTTCTCTTTCCATGTCACCCCATTCTCTCCATCATGTCCACACAGTGCTAATTCATCTGCAGAAGTGGTATATTATCTATCTATCTATCTATCTATCTATCTATTTCTCTCTTTCTATATATATATAGATAGATAGATAGATAGATAGATAGATAGATAGATAGATAGATAGATAGATAGATATAAGATATATACATACATATATATTTGCTGTTGTTCTTCCTTTCCATGTTGCTGCCCATTGACATGATGTATCATTTCCCTCTGTGTTCTGTCTGAGTGTTTCATCAGTATTCTAATGCTGGGGCTTTGAGTCCTACCAGTGATGCAGATATCAAGCTATTATGCCAAACACCTCATTTGTCTAATGCTCTGCTTGGCAAAACACCCACCACCCCTCTACCCACTCCTCCTCACACACACACTTGCGCAAGCACACACACACACACACACACACACACACACAGAGAGACCCCACCCCCTCACCCACACCTCTGTCTGGAAGAAGATGGATCTCTCTTTCATTCTCCTCCCTTTGCAAACATTGATTGCGTTTACGGAGTAATGCTTTCACCTGATGATGTGTTTTTTGTTGTTGTTGTTTATAAATGATGAATATAAATATGTGTGCCTATCTGTCAGCCTGTCACGCGAGTAATGTTTGTTAGAGGACTTGTAGTGTTAGCCTATGTTAGCAGCAACAGTGTGTAGCAGCATCAGAGGTTCTCAGTGCTTTGCCTTGTGGGCTTCTTCACTAACTGTCTTCTTCTCTGTTCTTCATAGGTGTGGCTGTAGACTTAACTGCTAGCTCACTGGTTAGCCTCTAGTGCTGCTTTTGTAATGTGTAGAGTAATAATCCTTTTTGTCTCCTTTCTCTTGCCCTTTTTGTCTCATCTTTTCCTCTCTCTGTCTCTTTCTGTCTCTCTCTTTCCTTCACTCTTCATGTTTTTCTCTTTTTTCCACTATCAATTTCTCATGCTCATCTCCTGGCATGGAAACACATTTGTTATCGTCTGCATGCTAAACTACATTTGCATGAAACTCAATGCACCATATGTCTGTCTGTTTTTGTGTGATTGTTTGTGTACATGTCTTCATTTCCATATATATGGTTGTGCAATGAATGTCTGTGATATGCATGTGTGTGTGTGTGTGTGTGACTGTCTGTCCCTCTGTTTACACACACACACTTATTCTCACAGACCCCTCAGACCCATCGGACGACGATCTGTTCCATTTGTTTGACAAATTCCCTACTCCCATCCCAGATACCTCCACCCCCATGATCCCCCCAGTAGGTGTCCAGGCCGTGGCCCTCACCTCGGACTCAGTGCGGGTCAGCTGGGCAGACAACTCCATGTCCAAGAACCAGAAGGCCTCAGAGGTCCGCTACTACTCCGTCAAATGGAAGACAAGTCACTCCACCAGTGGCAAGTTCAAGGTAGGAGAAATAGTCTAACAGTGCAAACATCTGTGCTCTTTTAGGCCTCATTCGGGCCGAACACAGTTTACCCTCCAAAAAACTGGGTATTCCAGTGAGCCGTGAGCAACAAAAAAAAAAAAGCAAAGCCCTTGAGCAAGGCACTTAACCCTGAGTTGCTCTAGGGGAGACTGGCCCTGAACAGTTGATGAGTTGTAAGTTGCTTTGGATAAAAGTGTCTGCTAAATGCATAAATGTAAATGACACGATAGATTTGGCTGAACGGTTAACTCCCTGACTTAGCTATGACTGGCAGCTCATTAACGGCCCATTGTTGAACTACAAAAAGTTGAACTATTTTTAACTTTAAGCACCTGGCATTTTTAGGAACCTCATTTCTTGCGTCTCGCCCATATTCACTACAAGGTGTGTAGCACCAGTCATGTAGCATCGTTTCATGATTGGAAAACAGTTGAATTTGACCATCTAGAGGTCAAAAACTCATGTCAGTCTAAAATGACCCCTTAAGCTATATTTTGACATAGTTTTCAATGTTAGATGGCAATAACTATAAACTGAATTCAAATTTTAGTGTGCACATCATCATTTGGACAGCTTTAGCATTTGGATGCATTCATTTTCAAATGTAAAAGCTACCAGCTGTTGGTTTGTTTATATTCCACTCAGTGCTGCATTCAGTTTTATGACTTATCCTATCCTCACTGTTACGACGCATAAGCCAATATACAACTCCCTCCTATATAAATACACACACACACACACTATTCGCTCCATAAGCTCATTTCTGTCCTCTTGGAACAGAATGCTTCCTGCGACCTCGGTCTGTTTGAGTCAGTGGTTAAGTTCTCTCTTACACAACATGATGTGTCCTTGACCCAGCTTGTGTTCCATGTGTCCAGTCTGCAGACACCACCGCCCTGAGTCACACAGTCTCTGGCCTCAAGCCTAACACCGTGTACGAGTTCGCTGTCAGGGTCACCAAAGGACACAAGTCCAGCACGTGGAGTATGACGGCGCACGCCACCACATATGAAGCAGGTTAGTGATGGAATGGAACTCTCTCACTCTCTTATTTCTCTCTCTCTGTTTCTATCTCTTTTTCTCTTTCTCTCTCTCTTTCTCTCTCTCTTTCTCTCTCTCTTCTCCATAAATCATATATTTAGAGCTCCAGTGCTTGGCTAATATGCTCACAAATGAGCCGTTGAAATACACCACCTCTCTGACATTCAAAACAATTACTGGCAACGTAGGGGGAAAAAAACTGCATTTATCAGTTAACAGACTGTAACACAACTCTCGTATTTCTAAAAAAATCTTATTAAGCTTAAAACACCACAGGAAAGGATGGGGAGGAGAGGTGTGTTTGTATGTGTGTGTGTGTGTGTGTGTGTGTTTGTGTCCAAGTTTAGGAGTTTCCTAATTAAAGATCCAGCGTTAATGACCAGAGTGACTTGAGGCCTCTCAGAGGACAACCCCCAACCCACACACACACACATCTCTCCTCCCAACCCTCAAGTCTTTGCCACTCATTACGCATAATGCGCTCGCGATTAAATAAACAATGACCTTTCGGTCCCATGCAGGTAATCCATCACAATTACATTTCATCCAGCTAGCGCCTCCATGGAATCGCCTCGGACGGTGTCTCCTCGCCTTGTCTCTCATTTGTCTCACTCCCTGACGGGATTGGTGGGAGAGACAAATAAAACATATGTTCCGTAGGCAAGCAGATATGATGCAGTTACACAGACATGTCCCTGTGTGTGTGTGTGTGTGTAGTTTTTAAATGGAGTTGGAGAATGTTGACCAGATGTGGACTCACCATTAAGCTAGAAAGTGAGATGTTTGATGAAGCTTTTGGGAAAAGGGAACATTTTAGAGAGACATTTCATGGAATGAGGTGACAAAAGAAAGATGGAAAGAAAGAGTTGAGTCGAGGGGGTGGGGAGAAACGCTCAGCACTCATTTTAAATTCTTGTTTCAGAATATGACTAATTTTGATCAAGGCACATGTTTCATCACCTGGGGAGTAGTGGAACAAATGACATTTAGGGAGAAACATGCTTTGATACATTTTCCTTTTGTCAGAGCAAGTGGAAAGAGGTGGTGCTGGGAAGGGTGGGCTTGTGTTGGAGAACGGGGGGGGGGGGGGGGGCAACATTTCTGTTCAGCCCTGCGGCTTAATTGTGGCTTACTGTAATTCAGGGCTTAATTGAAGCCTCAAATGAGCAGTGTGCACTGAAAGAATTAGGACCACACTGGAGCTACAAATCTAACCCCAGCTGTTACTCATTCTCCCTTATTTCTCTCTCTGTCTCTCTCTCTCTTTCACTTTCTTCCTCTGCTCATCTCTGTCACCCCCTGCCTCCCTCCCAACCTCTCTCTTTGTCCAGCTCTTCTTCCTTTCCTGATTTCTGTCTGTAATTCGTCTTCTTCTCTTTTCTGTGATTTTTCTCAACTCTTGTCTCTCCCCTCTCTTTCTTTCTCTTTCTCTCACCCAATTCACATTGTTAGTTCACAGTTTTTCCTCTATTTGCATGACTGTTCAAATTACGTGGAATGAGAAGATAAACAGTAATCACTGATCACTTCTACCCTGTCTGTCTGTTTCTTTCTCTATGTCTCACACTCGTCTATCCTTCCTCAGCACCTAGCTCCGCACCCAAGGACCTAACGGTGATCAGCCGTGAGGGGAGACCGCGGACCATCCTCATCAGCTGGCAGCCACCCATGGAGGCCAACGGCAGAATCATCGGTAAGCACGACCCTTCGCCAAACCCTCGTAGGCTCTTAGTGGGGAGTGTCTATGGCTCAGAAACACCCCACTCCTAGGGTGGAGGGATACTGAGTGTGTGGTCTCTTTAGGCAGTCTATGGGGGTCTCGACTCAAATGCATTCATGAGCACAGCATTTGATCCCACACACACACATACTTATGAATGCCCCTCACACACTTAATTCGTCACGCAGAGAGCACGGTGGACAAGCTCCAGGTTAACATTAAAGCACATTTTCTAGCTGTCGTTGCATTCTATTCTGCCATTACTGTGAGAAAATAAATGCCTCTGCTGCCACACACACACAAATGCACACACACTCATACACATACACTCACACACAGATCGACTTCACATTCCAGGGATGTGTAGGTCAGAAAGGTCACTGTCATAAATCCAAGATAGGGGCAAGCCCCCTACACCCCCCATCCACACTGAAACACAGACAGTCACACACACATGCACACACACACACCCGTATACACACACACACGTATACACACACAGACGTGTACACACACACAGTCTCGCCACAGGCCTCAGATGGGATGCTGAGACCTGTTCTCCCCTACACACCACTCTCTCACCAAGCCACTTTCTCCTTCCGTCCTCCCCCACAATCCACTGCAGCAAAACAAAAAGTTGATTCTCCCCTGGGATGCATCAAGCTGGCGCCTCGCCTTTGTGCTCTTAAGCACCGAAGCAGTTTTTTTTATATAGTTCAAATGGCTGCATCAGCAGGTGGTAGGCAGAGAGGGTTTTGTTGTTTTTTCCACCCACAGGTGTGTGTGTGTGTGTGTGTGTATGTGTGTGTTTGTTTTCCTCAACCTTGTTATAAGTCCCTGGTGTCATCGTTTGGAGGTGATGCGAGTTCTGAGAAGTCATTAAAGATGTGTGTGTGTGTGCCAGACAGTTGATATCTGTTAATAATCTCTTGGTGGCAGACGTCTGTGTGTGTGCATGTGTGTGACAGAGGGAGAGAGAGACAGAGAGGGAGAATACATATCCTCCTTGTTAGACCACTCAACCTCCACACCAACTGTTTTCTTTGGAAGCACCTGGGAGAGACCACCAAGCTATTAGCTTTCATGACCGGATCCCCTGACTTTTCTATCGGCCCCTTGTTACATATCAAGGGTGGGTTATGACAAATAGCCTTCCAGTCCATCAATGAGGAACCAGAACCAGACTGAAAACAGATGTGTCTTGAGCACAGCGTGCCTCAGTCTGGAGTTGTGTGTGTGTGTGTGTGTGTGTACAGTAATGGTTGACTGATGACTTTGACCTCTCTCTGTGACCTGCGTAGGCTACCTGCTGTATTACACACTAGACAAGAACATGCCCATTGATGAGTGGGTGATGGAGTCCATCCAGGGGGACCGGCTCACCCACCAGGTCATGGACCTCAATCTGGACACCGTCTACTACTTCCGGATCCAGGCCAAGAACGCCAAGGGTGTGGGGCCCCTCTCTGAACCTGTACACTTCAGGACCTCCAAAGGTGGGGTGCCAGACTTTCTCACAGACGGGGGTCTAGCCCACCACACACACACAGACACACACACACACACACACACACACACACACAGAGGCTCTAGCTTCACCATCTTAACATCTTTTTTTAATGTCTGAAGTCACATTCCTTTACCCCTCCCTCGGCAATGCCCCATTCAGTATCTTGTAAATGATTTATTTCTGCCCTTGTCCAGTTTTCCCTCGCTCACTGTCTGTTTGTCCCACATCGGTGTGATATCACACTGGGCATATTCACTTTATTTATTTTCATTACTGAGCAAACTGTTATTGCCAGAGCCCCATAGTCCTTTTTCTGTGCTGCCATATCTCGCAGATGAATTATGGGTGTTTAATTTGGGCCCCATATGCCATTTATCTTCATTAGCAGCAGGTCGCGGCTAGCGACCCGCAGCCCAGCTCGGCCCGAAACACGCCCCGGCCCACCATCCCGTGGCGTGTATGGCCCCTCATTAGCACGCTGTTTAGCATCTGTCGCGGTGAAACCCGCCTATGTTATGGCCGATCCTCTGGGGCCTCTGCGGCTGCTGTCTCCGGTCTGGCAGCTAATCGCTAGCTGTTGCCGCTGCTAGCGCTGCTAACAGCTACTAGTGGTGTGGCACAAAGCGACTGATTTATTATCTTAGCTCTGTGTCAGGCGGCTGTTACGATAGAGAGAAAGATGCAGTGACAGAGAGATAGAGAAATAGAGAGAGAGAGAGAGAGAAAGAGAGAGAGATTATGTGCAGTTGAGTGCATGAGGAGGAACGAAAAATGTAAGGCTAAATATTTAATGCTCATGCAAATGGAAAATTATGCTGTTTTGCAACAGTTATTTGCATGTTCTATTGCATTAGAAATTTTACTGCGTCCACACTCAGTTTAGTGTCTTTTGCCTACTCACTTGTTGTTCAGTCCATTTTATGCTCAGGGCACAAAGAGCTCCCTGCACTGTAAAAAGCCAGAGCTGGCTAAAGCTCCTGTGTCTAACTTTTAACAATAACCAGGCACACTAAAAGAGCCGTCTAACTTCTGAGTGTGGTTTCAACCAAGGCCAGCACTACATTAAACATGCCATTCACTCCAGATTCAGTCCAGAAAAGCACAGCCATAGCAAGTCAAAAGTAATAGTTGTCCTTTGGCCCCCAACCCCCCACCTTTTATTGTGCTTTTCACTTCAGTTGCGGTCTGTGGATGTTGGATGATTGCAGAGCACGAACTAGAAGTGGCAGTGACATGATCTGAATTACAGTGCTTCTCAGATTAGGCATGTGGTTGAAAAGGAGATGTGTCAGCAGGCTCCCCCTCGAGAACCAAGGTCCCCTTTTCTCTTCAGCTCCAGTGATTTCTGAAGGCAGCTGTCACATGGGAAAACTCAGGAAGACACATGGAAGAGTTTGGGGGTTTGGCATGTGGAGAGGCACATGGGGATCAGGGGAAGGTTAGGTGGGGGCATTTTCTCTAGATCTGGAAGGTTCCATGAACGTTCTTGACAGCCTATTGTTCACTTTTTATGTCAAAGGAGGTTGCTAGATCTGGAAGGGTGAAGTCTCAAGGGATATTTGATTCCACGCATACACAACACATGGACGTGCACAGACACACAGACACAGACACACACACACACACACTCCAGTGGGAACTAACAAACTGATCTGTTTCTTTTCCCTCTCTCTTTCTCTTTTACAGTGGAGCACCCAGACAAAATGGCCAATGACCAAGGTAAGTCATTACCCAGTCTATTAGAGGAACATGATTTATCATCTGCCCATTGATTCATTATTCTTCCTGCGCTTTAAATAATTGTAGCTTAATGTTTTTGGTTACCTCTTCAGAGAGAGAGAAAGAGAGAGAGAGACCCATATGAGAAAGATGTAGACTGAATAGCAAAACAGCAGCCAACGCTAACTGATAAGAGCAAGAAAAACTTTCTTTCAGTCTAATTTTCCTGGGGCCCATTCAGTCAGTATTAGCTAAATAGTGAGTTCACAAAATCAGACTGTTTTAGCAAATTTTCGTGACAGCACTCGGCAACCTCAAACAACAGGGCTATTAGATGATTGACCCTGGGCAATTCCTGTAATGTAAATAATTAGATGATTAAGTTTGATGGTGAAGTTATTTTTTATTATATTCAGCAGTATTATCCTCTATAGTTATAACAGGCTAGGCTGACAAGCCAGATTATAACATCGCAATGTATAGTCTGGCCGTGACCAATAGACCGTGCTCAATCCCAGGAGAAGAATCAACTGTTGTCTTTCAAACTGCCTCTGCACACAATAGGATAGTGCAGAGCAACATCAGCAGAAAATACAGAAAACAGAGAATACTTCATTCTTTGAAACAAATAACTTGCCTTTTTCCGCTTAACTTTCAAAGAGAAGCCCAAGTCTAACTCTTAACAATTCAAACGACCACTGTTCCTTGGCCACAGCCATCTTAGTTGTTTTTGCACCATCACAGCCCTGTCTAATGTAGACTTCTACTGTTAACTGTGCTAAAATGGGCAAATAGATAGTTGACTGTTTGGAGCTGACAGTTGGATAGCTGACTGTGGATGAGGTGAGATGAGGTGACATTCCTCTGTGCTCTAGTACTGTAGAGGGGCCTGAGCTCTGAGGAAGTGAGATGGAAGCCAATTAGAGTTCCTCCATGGCAGCCTGCGCTTAGAGCCCTTACTCTGGGCTTCATGTTTGAAAAGGAAATCTCAGTCCTCACGAAGAGATATTCATTGCTGTTTTCTTCTTCTTTTGCCTCTTCTCCTCACCCCGCCGCTTCTTTCTCAGTTTCGTCTTTTTTCATCTTTCTTATCTTTTTCCTCCTCTATCTCATCATCTTCCTCTTTATGGTCTTCATCATCTTCTGTCTCTTTCTCTCTCTGACTTTGCCATTTTTTTTCTTCAGCGCTCCCTCGCTTCCAAATGGACTATAAAATGGAAACGGCACCACCTCGTTACGTGCCATCTCTTTTACCCGTTTTAAGACCCTGCACTCGGCTGCCCATGATTTTGCCCTTGGAGGCACTGCAGCTCACTCATTTTTTTTTTTTTTAACTAGTCTCAATCAGCTGGGCTGAGCTAATGAAGGCCATTGAGTTTCCAGAGTGTTCCACAGTCACTTCAGTTCCCCTGTCCTTGCCCCCCACACACACACTCTCTCGCCCTCCCTCCTCGTCACCTCCACATTAATGAGGGTTCGTTAGGGCGTTTATGCTTAATTTGGGTTTCGGCCCAGAGGACGGGGCCCTTCAAAAGGCCTTTAATTGACATCTTGAGTGGATAAGTTTTGCATAGAGGTGCCTTTTTACTGGGGAAGGTGTTAGCTCCAGTTGATTCATTAAGCACAGCCCCACTCAGTGCTTTCACCACTCTCTGAACAGACACTTGTCATTTGCCAGCTAGCTTGTTGTATGCATTTCTAATCGAATTTTAACACGCCGTCCGAATAATTGAAAGCATTGCGATCCCATCAGCCAGCTGGTGAATGGGAAAGTAATAGCCACTAGATTCATATTTAGAATCATTTGTTTGCCATCCTTATGCTTACCTGAACTCCGGGAGAGCGTCATTTGTTCGATACACCATAGGATTGACCTCTTTCATCTGTCAGAGTGCATGAACACTGTTGTGCAAACTGAGCATAGCAACAGAGCTTTCAGTCAGATGGTGTTAGTGCACAGAGGGGCCATAGCAACCAACCCTCACTGTCTTTGCTATTTGGAACATAGTGTGGAAGTGCTAGCATTTATTTTGTTTCTTTGTTGCATGCTTTAGCTCAGGCTCTGATGCTATTTAGTGGCTAGCTAACTGCTGAGCTGTACATTTTATCTGAGATGTCAGCTAGATCACTGGGAGTGTTCACAATGTAGTGTAGCATAGCCTTGTGTTCATAACAATCAGGAGCTCACTGGAGGAGGATCTAGCTGTATTATATAACAGTTAGGTCCGGTCAAACTATTTAGCAATTTCTGATTGGATGACACGCATTCTACGTATCACTAGGAGTGAGGATATCGCACAATATACCATGGGTGATTCTTCACACCTAATAATCACTCCATATTTTCTATTCCAACCCATTGATTAACTGTTGCGTTGCCTGGGAACGGGAGATGCTAAACTAAGCTTAGAACTATTTTGGGGGGACGGAGGATGAACAAACATAAGTGGGAACTAAAAGGTAGAAAATTAAATTTGGTTTCTTAAAACTTTGTTAGTTGGCAATGGGACTGTAAAAGCGTGTGCCTCAGCATGTGCAAAAGCATGTGCCTCAGCCTTCGGCTTCATGCCTGCGGTGAACCACACTCATGAGAATATCCAAAAACAACCTCACCAAGCAAGCAAGGCCACAGCCATCAGAGCATCTTAGCCTTTCCTTCACATGTACTGTTGAGTCAGGAAACATCTTGCATTCAGACACATCTTGTCATATCACTCTCCCACAAAACTACTGTGCCGCACACACACACAGATACACACACTCACACTCAGTCACAATATTTATTATTTTTTTAAATATATCTATTTTTTAGACCATGTGCATAGATTTGTTCACACACACACACTCACAAACGTATATGCACACATGCAGTGCTTTTGCCTTTTCCTACACATAGACACACACTCACTCCAGTAAATAAACACAGGTCCTCCTCCACATGCGGGCCAGCAGGCCTGTGTGCACTACACACTAAATTAGCTCCTTTGGTGCAGTGAAAGCCCTCGCGGGTCTCAGGCCCTTTCCACATATAAATCACCTCAAATGGCACCAGGGGAGGCAGCCGTGAAAATGCCCGGCCCAAGATTGATGTGCCGGACATTCCTGAGGCTCCCCTACCCTTCCCCTCCCTAACCTCACTAGGCTTGGTGGTCCTGACCGGTCACGGTGGGACCCATGTAAAGTCTGGTGCCTGTCTCTCTCTCCCTCCCTCTCTATCTCCCTCTCTACCTCTCTCTGTCTCTCTCTTCCTCTCTCCCTCTCTGTCTGTTCCCTTAATCCTCTGTTGAAAGCATATGATGAAACAGGGCACCCTGGAGGGGAAATCATAGGTCACTCTTGGCTTTGCCCCAGTCTAGCACCATGGTGAACCATGCACCCACCCCCAAACCCCCTCCATCCTTTACAAAGGGGAAGGTGAAAATCCCTGTGGGCCCCCAGTTGGCCCTGCGGTTAGCCAGGCTACAGGCGGGGAAGGCATGGAGGGGGCTTGTTGGAGTGGGGTGTTGCTGGAGTTGCGCTGATGGATTGGTCCTTCCAGACTCTCCTGTCTTCTGCCTTGGGGGAGCAAAGTGGAGCTCCACCCCCACCACCACATACACACACACACACACACATGAACACACACTTGAACACACACACACACAGACACGCACACAAACACACACAAACACACATGAACACACACACACACACAAACACAAGCACACACACAGTGCGTATGCCCTCAACACCTCCACACCTTTTCCTCTCCTCAGTCTCTTGGCCCTCAGTACTAATGTGGCCATTTGTCATGTCTGCCTCGGCTATGCCACTGCTCCTGGTCCTCCCTTCCTGGGCGGAGGTGAGATGAGAGATGAGGGGGACCTCCATGGATCCTCCATGGCTTTCCTCCTCCACCTCCACCTCCTCCACCCACTTATGGCAGTGTGTAGCACTGGCCAGTTTCATAGAGGAAGCAGCACTCAGCTGTTCGCTCTCTCGCTCTTTCTCACTAATGGCTCACACTTGGGGCATGGTACAGTCATAAACTCAGGTGGTCCAGCCAGATTTGGGATGGGAATTGAGTTTCTGTTCCATCCGCTAACACCAGTGTTTATTCACACACACACACACAAACACACACACAGTGTTATATTAGGTGAGCCTTGGCACGTGTCATTTGAGAAGATCAGTGTGTTTGTGTGTAGAGCAGTGAAATGGCTCTGAGGGCTATTAGTTGTTAAAAGCAGGACATAAAATGACAGCTTTCGCTGGGAAAAGGAGACACGTGTGTGTGTGTGTGTGTGTGTGTAAGTGTGTGTGTGTGAGTTGTTCCTGTGAGTCCTTGGCGAAACCCTGATGTCTCCTGAATGGAAATGGCAGCCTCTTCTCTTCTCTGCTCGAAGGCAAACTGCTCTCCCCTCCTCAATCTGTAATCATTGACCTTTTTCAAGCTGTGCTTTGCTTTGTAGGTGCCTTTGCGTGCCTCACACAATAATGCTGTGTATGTGTGTGTGTGTGTGTGCGTGCACCCGTGTGTGTGTGTGTGTGTATGTTTGTGTTTGACTGTTTGTGTGTGTTTGGCAAGCTTGTGCCAAGACTGTTCCTAATGCTCAGTAATGCTCACTGTCTTTGCTTGGCCCTGAAGAGCTACTCATGAGGATCGCATTTTTTTCTCTCTGCATTTCTCTCCCTCTCTCCTACCAGGTAGCTGTTAGATATTGAGAGGCGTGGGTGGGTGGGCGTGCAGGATAGGCATTGAGTGTGTTGAAGCCTGGAGCTGGGGGCCTGTGAGGCACAGTCAATCTCTTCTTCCTGCTTTCTCTCGCTGTCTCTGTCTACTTTTTATCGGTCATCTGTCATTGTCACCCAATCCCCTGCCTCCCTCTCTCTCACTTGCCAGGGAGAGGCTCCCTGCCCCTCTCTCTCTCTCTCTCTCTCTCTCTCTGTCTGTCTCTCTGTCTCTATCTCTCGCTCACTCTTTCTTTTTCCCTCTCTTTATCTCTAGTGTTTCTCTTCTTCTCCCTTTCTCGCTCTTGCTCACATTCAGAGGCAGTGTGCCCACTAAGACACAGTTTTTTTAACTATCTGTTTCCATTGTTTCCCAACGGAGCACAATCAAGCGAAAAGTGTTTATTTGAGTAAAGCACGAGCAAAAATAGATGTAAGGCATTTGGTGGTCTCTGATGGTGGAGTGTGATGGAGTGTGATACACTCATCTCACTGAGTGCTGAGTGGAGGCCCTTGTCATGTATTTACTGGGCTCCATTCACCAGTATCTTCCCTAGAATTTTCTTACATTTGTCCCAATCAAAAACACATATTGGTGAATACAGATCTTGAATACTGTTATAGTGGGTTTTAAGACCAAATTTCTTTGTAAGGTTAGTGAATGAAGCCCGCTGTTCTGTTATAAACTCACCTCACATAGGCACACATACACCCACACACACAAACACACACGCACACACACACACACGTTACACAGTCTTTATTACAAAAAAGGCTTTTGTTCATTGCCAGCATTTCAACACCAAGGAAAGAGTCAAAATTAATCTAATACGATGTTTCTCTTCTCTTTAAATGTCAGATGAAATCCCATCATGTTCCTCAGTAGGCCTATTGCTGCTCCAATCCTCACTGATAATATATTCTCATTACCAAACCCCGGTTCATGAAATAGAACTGTATTTCTCCTTTTCTTCGCCTCTTCTCCCTCTGATATCAAATGCGTTCATAAAGAACCTTTTTTTATTGCTGTAATTGCTCTGTTTCCTATCTGAAGCGTCTTAGCCCTGCTGGTTAATGCAACCAATAGCCACACACACACACAACAGGCGGACACCAATCTCACACTTACTCTCTGCTCTACAGGTCGCCATGGAGACAGCAGCTACTGGCCCTCTGACAACAATCTGATTGACAGGAGCAGTCTAAACGGTAGGTGAACGTCCGAGCGAGCTGAGCCCCGGAACGTTCTACTGTATATGCTGCGTCTCCGGAAGCGGAACAGTTAACCTAGACAGGAGCGAAAGCTCAGAAGTGGAGAAGTGGAGATCTCTGGGAGTCTTAGAGATTTTATTAGAGATATTAAAGATGGTCTTATCATGGCTTATGACTTATTATCATCTCACTGTCCCCTTTCATACTCATTCGGCTGTGGCCGACTTTCTTGCTGAGTTGACACAATTCACCCACCCTGTCTGACAAAGGAGTTAACACACGAAACTGGTGTAGTGTGTGTGTGTGTGTGTGTTTGTGTGTGTGTGTGTGTGTGTGCATGTGTGCACACATGTGTGTGCGTGTGTGTGTGTGTAGGGGGATGTAGCTAGGCCTACCTAAACCACTGCAGAGAGTCTGTGTGAGAGGGAGCTTGTGGAGTGAGTCCCAGTAATTAGAGCTGTGATGAGGTGGAGAGATTCTACTATGGCGACCACAGGCACAGGAAAGACAGCTTTATTTCACCACAGGGAAGCTTTTTGCTCGTCTTCACCTCCCTGGGTTGTCTATCGCTCTCTCTCTCTCTCTCTCTCTCTCTCTGTCTATCTCTCTGTGTGTATGTGTGCATGTCTGTGTAAGTTTATATGAGGGCTTGTGGTTGGTGTGTGTGATAGAAAGAGAGAGTGTGTGTGTGTCTGTGTCTGTGGGGAAATCTCAGGGTAATTAACGCGGCACTGGTTAATCACAAGCTGCACAGCGGGAAGGAGAGAGACACACAGACAGGGGACTGATTGAGGGATGTAAGAGAAGATGGTGAGTGAATGTGTGAACTCATGAGAGTGTGTGAGACAGTGTGTGTGTGTGTGTGTTTTGGGGGGGGGGGTAGTACTCATCATGCACTGCACTCATCAAGTGGATCTTCATCAGTCTGAGCTAATCCTGATGACAATGAACTGAAACGTGCACACACTCTCACACACATACACACACACACACTCTCCCACACACACACACATTCACTGAGCTGAATGTGGTAACGGCACACTGACTGCCCTGCCCCAGAGCCTGACAGTATTAGGTGGAGGTAGTGTGGCATCAATGATTAAAACAGATGGCTCAGTCACCACTTTGCGCGCACATGGATACACACACACACACACACACACACACACACACACACAAACACACACTGACAGAGAAATCATCATCTAAAATGGGAACAGAGAAAAATAAGAAACAGTTCTTGGTAGAGTGCGGTGTGAGGTCACAGCATAACTCCCACATGCTTCTCTCTCTCTCTCTCTCTCTCTCGTACACACACAGACACACTCACACACACACACAATACATGCACACAACCGCACACAATAGACAAACACCCCCTTTATAAATGCAGACACATTTAATGCACTCGCTCATGCATACAAATAATACACACACTCTCACATAGTGACCCTTTCATCTGCTATGGTAATAGACAGCTAGGCACATTTACATACACATACATATGCATATATGTCACACTACCTATCTGCATATGCCCATAGTATCCAAACCCTTAATTCACTGACATCCACACACCAAGGGCAAAAATCTGCCTCATCATTTTCAAATTTGCTTTAACTGGTTATTGTCCCAGAATTTAGAAACTTAAAAAAAAAAACTACCATTTAATAGACCACAATGGATTTGGCCATTACAACAGATTTGGCACAAATGAAGTTTCGATTGCAGGGTGCTGCAGTTTCACAATAACTGAGTCCCTCTCTCTCCATCCCCCTTATGCCCTCCAAAGCCCCAGCTCATTCCCCCGAAATGTTTCATTTAGCTCAAGTGCTCCCAGGCAGAACCAGTTGAGCACAGAGTCATTACAAATGATCTGGAAATGAACAGGCTGCTCACCGGCACTGAGACTATTGGATATTAATGCCAGGGTAATTTATGCATCCTGCTCAGCTAGCCAGAATGGTAGTTAAGCAACCGTGAGGTTCACTCGGTGTAAGCACACCTGCCTTCTCACACACGCACACACACACACAAACTCATGTGAAAAATCTCATGCATTCATTTTAGGATGAGCTATGAGAATGCTACAAGATATGTATGACTGCCATGCTTGTTAAATAAGGAATGATGTATTGTCCACCAGTCATTATAGGAAAATATTTCACAACAGGACAGACAGGAGCAGAGGGGTCTTGATTTGTCCTGATAGGAAATATTTTCCTATAACAATTGGCGGGCAATACAACATCCTGCTTATTACACGGCTACTTGCCAAAGCGATGACAAAAAACTTCACACAAACATCTTTTAAATTTAGTAACTAAATCTCTAGTTACCGTTTCGTGGGTTCCACAGATAAACAGTTTGCCATGCAATTTATAAGCGAATGATCTCTAATTACGAATTAACATGCAGATGTGAAACTAGTTGCCATTGACAGCGGTTATTATACTTTCGCAACTGTCATTATACAGAAATAACTGACCTCCGAACGTCAAAGTAAATGGAACCTCCAGCAGCATTCTAAAGAGCCGCTTAGTAAAGACAACATGAATATAGTATAAAGTAGTATAAAACAATAATAAAGAGAAGTAATGTACTAACTGTGCACGACCTTCTTGTCCTCTCTCTCAGCCTTGGCCACAGTTGTTGGCATGCTGGCAGTGGTTCATGACATCATCTACAGACACTTGAAACCTTTTTCAAGGTTAGACACTCCCACACATTCAGTTAGGTGAAGACAAAGTATCACCCTTTATGAAATTGCCTGAATCCAACACCTGGAATTCAATGTGTGTCTCACCAGGAAGGAATGCTTCTGATAGACCAAGTGACATCCTTTCCATGACTGATATTCAGGGACTGGGACTGGGACTGATATTCAGCAGAGGCCTCCTTGTATGGATCTCTGATACCCAGTCGAGATAATAACAGAAGCCATTTGAAGATTTTTTTTTCCATTGGCTCGCAGTGTCAAGCCTTATGCAAATTGTTGTACGCAAACAAGGGAGATTTGGGGTGTTTGGATTTTTTTTGTGGGCCAGGGTGGTGGTGTGAGAACAAAGCAATGTGCTTTGTGTGGCGTATCTCCAGCGCCCACTGCAGGCTCCACCTTGATTTTGTCACCCTTCTCCACATGCTTCTGTGTTCATTTGGAAAAGAGACATTTTTTTCTTCTTCTCCTATCCGCACTGGCTAACAGTATTATATGCAAGTCAGCCACAGTAGGCACTGTGGAGTGCCATAGTGCAATAGGGCCCCTCTCTTGTCAGCACTGTTGAGCCCACTGCAGGGTGTTACTGTACGAATGTGGCACTGCCTCAACCATTAGTGGAGGAGACGTAGCCCTAACTGTTGTGAGCCGCAGAGGCCCTATATGGTGAGGCCGCTTAGGATGGCTGTCAGCCTTTATTGAGGCCATGTGAGGGGAGAGTGAGGAGAAGGAGGAAGGGGGCCATGCTGGGCTGCCACACGGGATCCTGCCAACTGTAAATTGCTGATAATGGGGTCTGGGTGAAGTGGAAGGAGGATGCATAGCAGTTTTTCTGTCTTCTGTTCTCCTTTCCATGCTAGCAAAGTGAGCAGATGACAGGCTCAATTGATGGTGCTCCCTGTCATTCATTAACTTGACCTTGGATAGCGGTGTGTGTGAATGTGAATGTGAATGTGTTTGTGTGTGTGTGTGTGTGTCTGTGTTTGTGTGTGTTTGTGTATGTGTGTGAAAGAGAGAGAATAACTGTTAGGGGGAGCAGATATGCCTGTTACGTGTGTCTCCAGGAGAGAGACAAGGGCACGAAATGTTCTAAAAATTCACACTTAGCATGCACACCCATTGGAGACAGAGAGAGGTAGAGAAGCAAAAACCTGAGAATGAGATGATATGAGATTTAAACAGTACACCCCACCCCTACCTCTCACCCCTCCATTCCCCCTTCCCCCTCTCCTTCACCTTGTCCACTAACAGTTCACTCTGTCCCCATGGAAATAATGCAAGGTCATCTTGATTGGTCTTTTTGTGTGTGCTGTGTCCTCCAGTTGTTTAACAGGCACATTATATACCATGCCCCCCCCCCCAATAAATACGAGTACTACATTGCCCTGGCCCTGAACAACAGCCTCCTCTTGCTATATTTTTCTTGTTCTCTCGCACTCCATCTCTCTCTTATTCTACTTCCTCCAGCCCTCTCTCTATCTCTCTCTCTGTATTTCCTTTCTGTATACCCCCCTCTCTCTCAACTTCTCATCTTCTCTGACTCGGGGTCTTATTCTCTCTCTCTCTCTCTCTCTTTCTTTCTCTCTCTCTCACTTCTCTGTCATACACTACACTCACCTTTTGTCTCTCTCTCTCAGCCTTCACTATTTCATTCTCTCTGTTTCTCTCTCCCTTCACTATTTCCTTTCTGCTATCTTTGAATAGCTCTCGTCTCTTATTTTACAAAACGACAAATAAGAAAAAGAATGTTTTTTTTGCCATCCTCATTGCCGTCTTTAAACGTCTGGTTTCCCACCATCCTGCCCACACACGTCACCCCTTTCTTCTCGCTCTCTCTCTCTTTTTCTTCTCACCCCTTTCTTCAATAGTCCCCCCTGTGTGCTCCTTCCCATCTCTGTGGAGGCTCTGGTGCCTCTCTGGGGAACTGTTTCACAGTAGCACAATGTTTCAGTTCAGAAAAACCAAAAATAAAAAAATAAAAGTCCGTAAATAGGACAGAAATGTATGTACATGTGTTTGAGATGCAAGAGGCAGAGTGAAAGTTGTGCGGGTGTAACCAGAATGTTGCACACACAGAGCACAAGACCAGAACTTCTGCACCACTCAAGATGGTCTGTTAATGTTACTATTACTGTAAACCCTTTACTCTCTCTCTCTCTCTATGTCTCTCTCTCTCTCTCTCTCTCTTTACCACTCCAGTCAGATAAATCTCTAGATTTTCTCTGCGGGCTTGTCCCATTGTTAGTTTTCTTTTTCTCTTTGTTTATCTTGTTCTAAACTAGCCAAGGCCTTGGCAGGGAGAACAGAGTGCTTTTGCCCCATTACGCATTTCCTTGATCACATAGCTCACTGGGGATCATCTGTTCCCCATTTCACAGCCAGCATAGTGGGGAGGGGAGGGGAGCTGGAGGGGTGGGTGGTAGTGGGTTGTCGGTTGGGGAGGTGGGGTGTGGTCATGGGTAATGTTCCCTTTCATCTTTTGCCCAAATGCTTTTTTGGATCCAGGACAGGACTGATTGCCTGGGTTATTTATGTGACTCCAAGGAACAGCAAAGTGAAAGAGAGGGAAAAAAGGAAAAAATTAATGTGAAAAAGTAAAAAGGGAGGGAAAAAAGGAAAAAATAAATGTGCGAAAGTGATCGTTTGTTAACTGAAAGCGTTGAAAGAATTCCTTATCATAGAGGAGTTAGCCACAGTGTAAATATGGTGTGCAGAGAAAATATTTCTGGGCTAGGTAAAATTGCTGTGCTTGCTTCTAAATACTGGAGCAAGATCCCACCAAGGCTTCAGTGATTCCAATGCATTTGCATGTAAAATGACTAGCTGTTGAACATGTTAACTCAAAGCATTCATCACACGCACAGTCCAGTTTAATTGATTTGACATTTGACATCCGTCCTCAATCTTATTAATAGCCTGTCTTCTCATACTGTAATGTCTGTTGGTGTTTTCTAGAACCTCCCATTGGTCAAATGAGGCCACCACATGGCTCGGTGACCCCCCAGAAGAACAGCAACCTGCTGGTGATCATCATGGTGTCGGTGGGAGCGGTCACCATTGTGGTTGTGGTCATCGTGGCTCTCATCTGCACACGCCGCTCCTCTGCTCAGCAGAGGAAGTAAGTTCTTCTTCCTCTCACCTCCTCCTCTTCATTCATTCCTTCACTGGTGTCAGGGACTCTTCATCTCACACATGCATGCACACACACACACACACACACACACACAAACACGCACATATACATGCACATGCACACATGCATGAGCTATGAGAATACATGAAGATATGTTATACTGCACTGCTTGTTAAGAGCATCAAAACCTATACTTTCCTCTTTACAATCAAGATTGACTTTAAACGTCCTTTGTGTATGTCAGAATAGAAGCGTCTTCAGTCAGTTCCTCCTCAAGGTTTGAATGGAGGTCACAAAGCTTATTATCTCAATTTAACAGCTTTTCAGCCTTGCTAGCACAGTTGCGTAAAAAGACTTTGTGCTTAATATTCTGTTTGAATCCGAGTGTTATTTCCCACACACTCTTATGATTGATTTGACACTGTGGTTGTGGTGGCAGACAGACTTTCATAAGCAAATCTGCCAAATAGAATACAAAATCCAATAGTGTTCGATAACGTTGTGTGATATGAATTTTTCATTTTGGCAGTGGCAGAGACTTGAACTGAATTACTAAACAAATTCCTCCTGCTCGTGTTGGGGTGGATAGAATGCAGTGAGGTGCCTTGCGTCTTGTTTAAGCCCAAGCTTATATTCTGTCTTCACACCCCCATGTACGTGTGCCTGAAACGCATGGTGGCACAGTGTGTGTTTACACTAGTTATGTGTGTTGTGTGTGTGTGTGCACGTGTGAGTGTGTGTGTGTATGTGTGCGTGTGCGTGTGTGTGTGTGTGTGTGTTCCCATAGCCCAGTTATTCCACCCACCTCCTCCTTTTCTGACTTGCATTTGTGTGGATGGTCCTGTTCTGTGTGAATGTGTGTGTGTGTGTTCGTGAGTGTGTGTGTGGGAGGATGTTTATGGATATAAGCAGCATGCCCCAGAAAGGCATCCTGCTGAGTGTGTGTGTGTGTGTGTGTGTCCACGCCGTGTGTGTGTGTGTGTCCATGTTGCGTCGTGCCTTAGCTTACAATGCAGTGTGACCCAACAACCCAACAACAACCACAGGCATGGACTGTCAGATGTACACACACACACACACATATTGTCACACACGCTCTGTCACACATACCCATGTGTGTGTATACCTCACACACATATACAGGCACTCATTTACACACACACATTTTTCCCCATGTACCTACGTGTATGCATACTAAACACCGACACACACACACATGCACACACACACGGCACCAAGTGTAGTCTGTTCTTGCCATGGGCTGAAGCGATGACTTCTGACAGGACGAGGCCACCCACCACTGGCTTATTATGGGATTCTAGTTCGTAACGAGCAACACACGTGTGTGTGTGTGTGTGTGTGTGTGTGTGCATTCATGTTTCGTAAAGGCACTTACTTACCACAGGGTCCGGATGCAGCCCCTTAATTAAAGCTTGCTGTGCGTCCATAATGCGCCATGCAACACCATGCGGCTTCATGCTCCTGTGACCCTCACACCTGAGTGCCCAGAAGAAAGGAGAGGAGGTGAGAGGAGAGGAGAAGAGAGGAGAGGAGAGGATAGGAGAAGAAAGGAGAGGAGGTGAGAGGAGAGGAGAAGAGAGGAGAGGATAGGAGAAGAAAGGAGGGGAGAGGAGAGGAGGCAGTATGGAAGCAGAGATGCGTTTGTCATGAGTCGTCAGGCAGGAAGGTCGACAGGTGCATGGCAGTCATAATTAGCCACCAATTAAAGTGCAACTGAAAGACTTGTGTAGATGAGCTTTAAATAGAGAGAGAGAGAGAGTATGTGTGTGTGTGTGTGTATGTATGTGGATGTGTGTGTGTGGGGGCATCAGGTAAAGTAGAGTTCACAGCTAAGGCTTGGGGGCTGGAGCAGGGCCCTCAGAGATGTGTGTGTGTGTGTGTGTGTGTGTGTGTGTGTGTGTGTGTGTGTGCGCGTGTGTATGTGTGTGTATGCCTGTCTGTGCCTGTGCCTTGGTCTCATTAGAGGCTAGCAGCAGTAGCACTGCGTCATGGGGAGGCCAGCATCAGCTCTGCCTGCTAAGCACTCAAGCACACAAACACACACATGCAGACATGCACGCACACACACACAAATACACATCCACACCATTGTACATGCCCACACATAAACACACATGCACACACACAGTAAACAAACACACACGCAATTGCACATGCACACGCATACAGTGCACACATACATACACACACGCACGCACACAGTAATTACCCCTAGAGCAAGACCTGTCACACTTCAGCTCAGTCTCTTCAGCTGTCTGTGCGTGGGAGATAAAGTGAGAGGGAGTGGGAGTGGAGTGTGTGTGTGTGTGTTTTTGTGTGTGTGTGTGTGTGTGTGTGTGTGTGTGTGTGTGTGCGTGCCTGAGAGAGAGAGACAGAGACATATTTGTTTGGAGAGAGTCTGTTTGTGTTGAATGTACCTGTGTTTGAGTAGCAGCCCAAATATGCCTCAATTATTTGAGTTTTGGCTTCCTTATTTCCTGACCTGCCATTAACTTTTCATTTTAAGCTCCTCTCTGTCTGTCTTTGGGTCACAGTGCAGTTCTTAGCCTACACTCATTCTCACTCTGTCTTTTCTGACAGACAAATACACATATTCAGGCACACTCAAACACACACACACACACACTCAAACACACACACACACATGCACAAATACACACATATGCACACACACAGTAAACAGACACACACACAATTGCACATACACACATATACAGTGCACACACACATACACACACACACACATAAACACGTGTGCATACACACACATAGCCATTTTACACACACAAGCACACACAGACACATACACATTTTTAAATCAAATAATTTCTCACAGCAGTTCTTTCTTCTCTTGCCTGTCTCCCCCAACTCTGCCCCCTCACAACCCCACCCCCGCCCAAACACACACACACACACACACTTACAGGAAGCGGGCCACCCACAGCGCGGGCAAGCGGAAAGGCAGCCAGAAGGACCTGCGCCCGCCCGACCTGTGGATCCACCACGAGGAGATGGAGCTGAAGAACATAGAAAAGCCGTCCAGCTCGGCGCCGTCGGGACGCGAGTCGCCAATGCAAAGTGTCCAGGAGATCGCCCCCGTCAGCCATAGCCAATCAGAGAGCCAGATGGGCAGCAAAAGCAGCCACTCAGGTGAGCTAGACTTGAAGGTGGGACTCTCTGTGGGAAGGGCTAAGAGCAGTCTTTGTGGTATGTCCAGGAAGACTAACAGCATGACTCAGCATTCTGCCTCAGGACAACATAACCTTTTGCCCCCTGAATAATGGTGAGCCTCTAGGGGCGCAAGCAGAACAAGCCTGCTGTTTAGCTTTCCTGCCAGCTATGTGGCAGGCTAGTTAAGGCTAGCTCGCTAATTAGCAGAACAGCCTGTCCAGAAAAACAAATAAACTGCTGACTCTTTGTCTCTCTCTCTGTCTCCCTCTTTGACAAAACAGTAGCAGTATACTATGCTTATTATGTGGCTGTAGAGCACTGCTGTAGACTACAGACAATTTCAGCATTAACATTCAGACAGCATCGAGCATGCATCTTAACCAGGCCCTCACTTAAACCAGGTAGTTTCTACAAACAGTACATTTATATTGCATCTGACCAGCAAGGCTTAAAGTTGAATTTTTTCTAGATAATTCAGAGCAGATCTCAAACTCCCACGCTTTCATTATATTTTTAGCACAGTGCTTGCCATGCACCTAACCTCTAAGGTCTTGGTGAAAGAACAGTTCAAGAGGTGCTTTGTGATTAAATTACATGGCACAGTACATCAGTGGCTTACACCTGCAAGCCTCTGACCTGAAACTGACTCAACTGTCACCATCACGAGCGAAGAGCACCTGTCAGCGCAGTGCAAATGCTTTTGAGGACCTGATTGTATAGCATTCAGCTGTGAGATTATTGCATTATTCTGCAGCCTTTTCACAGGAAAGAGGAGTCCACGAGTGACAACAGCACACAGTACCAGACAAAGAAAGCCCTCCATCCTGTCATGAAATTATAATATTAATCATTATTTGAAATGATGATAGCATGTGTGATCTGAGTGTAATCAGTGGTGTTATTGATAAAGAATAATCAGGGAGATAGTGTCAAGCGTGGACTTCTCTAGCACAGGCCTGCTGTTTTTTTCTTTCTTTCTTTCTTTCTTTTTTTTTCTTCCATTCTTTCTTGTTTTCCACCATGCGTCATCTGGCTATCGATCTGCAGCAGCCGACATAATGAGCTTTGCTATAATGGGCAAACAAACCATTAAAGACAGATAGGGAGAGAGCTCGCGCTGGGCGCTGGCCCCCGGCCCCCGGGCCCCGACTAGCGTGGCTTCGGGTCTCTCCTGCTTATTATCTGCTTACTAGCGGCTGTGAGTCAGAGCTTAGGATCACTGCCTTCCCTTCTTCGCCTGTCCAAGAACTGCACTCCAGCAGTCATTCAACCCCTTATGTCTTTCTGGCTGTCTCGCTGTACAATTGTCTGTTTAGTTTGCTGTCTGACTGACTAACTAAGTGACATGACTATCCTGTTTGTCTCTGATTGATTGATTTATTGTCTGTCTGGCTGTCCTGCTGGGGCAGGAGCGGATGGGGATGAGGCATCCAGCAGCATGTCCACTCTAGAGCGCTCCCTGGCTGCCAGGAGGGCGACACGCACCAAGATGATGATTCCCATGGACTCACAGCCCAGCAACACACGTGAGTCATAAAGGCTGGCACAATCATTCATACAATATTATGCAGATCATTAAAAAGACCTGAGACCTGAGTAAACCTGAGAGGCATAATAGGAGATATTCCTGCATGGACATGCAGGCATGGTGGAGCAAAGGTTATGTTTCTTGACTAACTATTGGGCCACCTGCATTTGCTTCCCGAACCCCACATTGCAAGTTTGTGTCGCTTTGGATAAAAGCATCTGCTAAATACCAGTCAACTCTACTTTACATACGTTCATACATACAAATGCAGACCTTCATCAGTACCAATCACTTGGTGTCAAAAATGGTCCTCCTGGGGAGTATCCATATTGTGGATCTTCAGATGGCTGCAGAGGCACACACACGCACATACACACACACACACACACACACACACACCTCCTGTTGTGTGGCATCTTTATGAAGCGGTGCTTAAAAAAAGGCACTTGAAAGACATCAGAATCAATCTGAAGAAATTTCACATGAACATTTTAAACCGGCAGACAGCACTAAAGACAGAGCCAAACATACAGTCTCTCCTGACACATCACACATACAGCAGCACACATACACACATAGATGCATAGGCATGCAATCGACTGTACAGACACACTCACACACCAAATCAAATAATGATGTAAATGTACACCTCACACACACAGACATACACACATACACATATACACACATAAACACACACACACACACACACACACACACACATACACTCTTTCCCAAGCACACGCAGTAGTATTTACACATACACAAACACACACACACATATACACAGTTCTTTCTTAAGCACTCTCACTAGTACACACATACACACACACGCATATACACACATACATACACACACACACAATCTTTCCCACACACATACACACTCTTTTCTCAAGCCCTCTCAGTAGTACTTACACATATACACACAGACACACACATACACACCTGTCAAAGATCCTCTAGCCACCTTTCCTGATTTACTCAGTTTGTCAGCAATATGTCTGACAAGCAGGAGTTTCCCAGCCAAGGAGTCATCCATCTGCCCAGACTGCCTCCCTTCCACTCTCCATTAATTATGCACCAAAGGCAGGCAGGCAGCGCCCCCCCCCACCCCCACCCCCACCCCCACAACCCCACTATCTTCCCTTCCTAGCCAATAGGAGATGAAGGCGGCGTGAGTTTAGCAGCCAGATGACAAATGCTCATCACTCACTCGTGCTAGTGAGGTTGATGTGGAGCAGGTCTCATCTGTCCGAGCAGCTACAGTACCGAGCTGCCCACTGTGTGTAACACACTGTATAGTGGCTGGAACATCGCAGACGTGCTGGTCAGGAGACGGTCAGAGCCTGGTTCACACATGCCTAGAGGACAGAGCAGGGGGTTGGGGAGGGAGGCATACTAAAAAGGTAATTGAGAAGGAGACAGCTCATTTCTGTGTGTGTGTGTGTGTGTGTGTGGTGTCTCTGTGTCTGTGTATTCGTGTGTGTTTTGGAGAAAAAGCAGGGGGTGTTTATTTGTGTAGCTCAGTGCATATATGTAATTCAATGTGCTTTGCATAAATAAAAACAAAACAAGGATTCAAAGCAAGCTTAAATGAATTTATTTGAATAATGAAATTAAAAAGTAATGTAGAAAGTGCACAATACAGATAAACATAACTAATAATTAATAGAGAGGAGATAAAAGGGAAGCGGACATAATGTAAAAATTGTAGATTTTATTCATTTCAACATTTCAAAGATATTGGGTCAAAACCCTTTAAAGATGTGGTGGTGGTTTA